>CM062811.1:50429040-51029040 GCA_031772625.1 Pinus tabuliformis | reverse complement strand
TTGGACTAACTTAGCTTGCTCTTGAGTCAATTCTGTAATGAAGTCATTTAATGGAGGCATTTTCCATTTTTCCTAAGTCAATTTAGATGCTTGAAAAGACGATACAAATACGGAATATTCTGGGCCTAATTTAGAGAGAATCGAAAGGATGAGTTGATCTTCCTCTTTCTTGACTCCACATGCATCAAGTTCAACGAGGATGGATTTAAACTTGGTGAAGTATTCTTGCAGGTTGCTGAAATGAGTTGGACTAAGGGATATGAGTTCATTCTCCAGTTGATGCACTCTCATTTCATCCTGCTTACCGAATAGTCCTTCCAATGTGGTCCAGACTACATCGGGAGTAGTGGCTCCACTGACATGAAAGAGGAGTTCTCTGGAAATTGATAGGCATATCATCCCAATTGCTTCATCTAATTTATTGAAATACTTGATCTTCTCCGCTGCAGAAGTCGGTTCAGTCTCCGTTCCCATTGTTACCCTGTAAAGCCCTTTGCTTTAGAGGAGCAGAGTAATCTCTATCTTCCATTCGAAGTAATTGAAAGGATTTAGAACAAGTTTTGTGGGCTGAGAGAGATGATCCATTTCTACTTTCTACACCTCCTGATGATCTATACCTACAAATAAAACCGTGTACAATCCACTAGATTTGAACTAGCTCTAATACCATGTAGAATTCCTATAGAAACTCCGATAGATCTAGAATTCTAGTTAAATTAAACACAAGTAATTTGTTGATATTCAAGAGAGGAGAGAAAGAATTTGACCATAAAATCAATGTATTAAATTAATGAAAAATAGTAATACATGAGCAACCAAAACCTCTAATCCCAAAGGGAGGTGGTTATATAGAAATTGTTGAATCTAGAAAACTAGGAAAAAACTAGTAAAAAACTAGAAAAGGCTAAGAAAAGCAAAAGGGAGGCCTAAAATAGAAACAATGAATCAAGACAACCTATTCCAACTATCCACCATGAGGAAAGCATGAGGAGGGGCGCATTTCCCAAGGAATGCAACTTTAAAACATGCTAAAATGGTCTGGGGGACCAAATCCCTTGATTTAAGGGGGAATCTTCATGTGGGGCGCCAATCCTCAAATAACTGACATGGATGAGGTGTGGTTAGGTGTGAACATGAAATTATATGTCTAAATGGTTTAGGAAATTGGTTGGACCAATATTTCCATAATATTAAGCCTTTAAAGGCAAAAAACAAGGGAAAGTTGGTCCACCGAGCTAGTTTACCAAAAACCAAGTGTGAACATGATTTTTTAGTGCATGTGGCTAAGTCAATGATACTTAGGCTAAAAAATAAATGTAGATGTTAGGATTATATTCCAACAAAGGGCATACTCCCCTTTGACCAAATAAATGGGAAAATTTCCTTGGCCCAAAACCACTCACAGAAGGATGTACCAAGCCCTAGTTCCCTTGAAAAGGATTTATGTTTTGAGTATGACCAGAGAAATGCATTGATCCTAAGTTCAACGATGGATTTGAAGGAGGAACATATCCACTTCCAAATTGAAAACCTTGTAAAGAAACTGAAGCAGTAGCCATCGAAGTCATAGATATAGAAGCAAAAAAGGGTAAAGTCAAAGACACAGAGGGAATCCCACTAGATGGGATTCTAAAAGAATAAGCTCCCATGAAAGGTGTTGAAGGTTGGGTGCCCCCACTTAGAATTGGGATGGAGGTAGAGCCAAAATCTACCGTACTAGGTGCAATAGTAGATATAGGAATAGTACCTCCTCCTTCAACTGAGGAAGGAGTATGTACACTAGTAGCATCGGCAGAGCCACTCAAATTGGCCATTGAGAAGACAGAAGGAGAGTGAATAGTGTTATTCGGCCTATGAGTTGGAGTACCCATATATGAAATAATGTAAGGAAGATTAGAAGGAATAGGTTACATAGGATTCTAAAGAGGATCTGAAACATCTTCGATTTCTACTTCGTCTTCTGACTAGAAGAGTATTCTAGCAATAACCGAAGCATTAACATCTAGATTATGGACTAGAATAGGTTCAACTTGTGAAATGAGAGGCCTCGGAGAAGGATTTGTCTCAATTGTGTTAGTTAACTCTGGTTCAAAAGCACCAGTAGAATTACTCATACACCTTCTAGGTGAAGGCTCGACACTCGCAGGTGAAAGCCCACAAAGCCTTCTAGACCGACAAACCGATCGGTTAACCAATTTTATAAATTAAGAGAATTCAAAGACTCAAAACACTTATGGAAAGTGAGGAGCACATAGAACTCACTAAAAGGATCCTAAAGATACAACCAAGCAAACAACTTCCAGGTATTTCTGCTCCGGATGATTAGGATCGGACACCAAAATACAAGAAAGTGAAGAAAAGGATTTCTCGAAGGTAGTTTGGGATTATGAGGGCCCAAGCCTACCAGCGAAGATATCATAAGAAGTTACACTGACCTCCAGACAATAGCCTTTTCTGGTGTAAGTACCCAAGCTTCACAAGGGCACCCTCTAGAAGTACTATGCAAGTGATGCAACATCTGCCTCAGGTACCACGGGCATTCCCCTCCCCCTGGCAGTCACATGTGTGGTCCCTAGGAAAGGCAACTAAGGTCACCAGTTCATAATCAGAAGCTGGGAAAAACAGCCGTGGGCACATGATCCAACAATTAGGAGAGGGGGTATTTCTGTTTCCTTAACTTCACACGTCCTCGTGATTAATTCATGTGTTAGAAGAGCTTTCCTGGATAGTTTAACACGACTGGGTTTCCACTCTTTAGTAAACTTGTATATTTTAAGTTCAAGTGGCCTTGGAGAGTTTACTCTCCACACACTTATTCCAAGGCCCTAATGCCCTACACTATGTTTCTATGACAAAAATAAAAAGTCTAGTTCATTTTAATTAAGCGCTTATTTTAATTGATTATTATTTAGGACAAGGGTAGGGAAGTGCAACTGATGATGTTATGATGCAAAATAAATCAATAGAAAACCTAGGCTACATGAAAATGCAACACTTATTTTTCTTCAATGAAAGCGATTTCTACACGGGTTCTACGAGAAAACTAAGAAATCAATACTCTTTTTCTTTTATTTTTAAGCACTCACACATTCAACACCTAACGAAAAACTAAATGATGTCTACAATGCAACTTACCCTAATGCACACTAGAATGTAAAATGCAAGATTCAAGTAAATCTCACAAACAAACAAAGGTGAACTCAAAAGCAAAAGCCATTTATCAAGAAACAAGAAGTAATTCTCAAAAAAGAAATACTTCTAAAGAAAAAAGACTCATAGCCCTAAAGAAAGAATTCACACCTTTGTCAAAGGCTCAAAAGTCAAAAACCAAGGAAAAGAAACCCACATTTTCTTAAAAAGATTTAAAGACTACAAATTTCATAAAGTCAAAGAAAGTATCAAATTCAAGACCAACAACAAGAAAGAGACTAAAATCTCACTAGTCATTAATAATCCCAAAAATTAAAAGACTAATATGAATAAGAGACAAAAACACCTTGAGTGATTTGGTGAGGAAGATACAAGAAATTTTGTAAATCACAAAGATTTCAGAGAACTGAAATCTCTCAATTACCCAAGAATTGCAAACATTTTTCTCAAACAACCAATGAAAATAAAAAACAATCCAACTTCAAGAATGTAAAAGAAGAAATCAAGAAAACTGGGTTATAAACAAGTTGCAAGAGAAACCAACTATCCCAACAGCACAGAACGGTCAGACACTTCCCAAGGAAAGTTTGAAACCCAATTTTAAATATAAAAAGCTCCAAAAACTACAAACCTTAGGTTGACATAGTATTTTCACAAAAGAGATAGAAGAAATCAACAAAAGTTGGTAAAAAGATAATTCCAAGCCTCATTCAAACCATAAAGACACAAGCAAACATGGTCAAAGCCCCAGCAAAAGACAGAAATGACAAAATTTAGTTATTTTCAATTTGTATGCAACTATGTAACTCTAGAAATGCATATATACGCGATTTTTCTAAAGAAACTAGTGTATACGTAGGTTTCTTCAGAATAAAACATGTACATTTGCTTCTATATACAACAAAAAGAGCATATAAATGGAAAACTAGGGAAAAAATAAAAACACAGTCCTGATCCCAGAGATCAGGCTAAATGACCAGATTGCCTAAGAACCAAGAATGCTAGAAAAAAACAAAAAATAATGAACCAAAACCCATATCAGAGAATTACAACCCATCTAGGGAATACTTGATGTTATTCCCCAGTGGAGTCACCAATTGTGTTGATGGGAAAAGTTCCCAAAGGCAAGGGTTGACAACCTCAACAGAGTAGAACAAGATAACCAACAAAGAGCAGTCCAAACATGTGAATTAGTAAATGTAGACTTGGAAACATACCCAGAGGTCCTACGTTTGATGATGCTCTCGTAGCGTCCAAACCCTCTTCTTCCTCCAGAATCGAGCAGGCCTGCAAGTCAATTCAGAGAAGCATATACATGATATATAATTCAATGTTCATACATAAAACATATGTTAGGTCATCAAATATAAACATACAAATTGATATTCATGAGACAACAACATATCAGGAACAAGACATGAGCTTCTTTATTGATAATCAGCAATAGGTACAAGAAAGGTACAACCTAATCCAAGCCAAAGCACCAACAAAGTATTCCTTTTGATCCATCCAACCTGAGCCACGAAGAAAACCTCTCTAACAAATGTAAGGAGATGTTATAAAGATGATGAACATCTCTACAAAGGAAACCAGGGTTTCCATAGAGACTGGGAGTGCGAGAGACACGGTAAAATCAAACTTGATGTGGGAGAAAAATGGGTATAATGTCGATATCACTTATCTTATGTATTTTAGGCCCACCCAAGCTGTGTATATATACCACCTGAAATTAGTTAATTCAATTGTGCTATGGGCTCCTATAGGTGGGCTCTCGGTAAAACCCATGAACCCCGCCTGAAAAATAGCATATTATTTTATTTTTTCATATTTTAAAAGGTATACGCAGGTATGTAGTTATATAACTTGCGTATGTACGTGCTTTTGAATGGGTAGATTCGCGTATGGAATTTGAAATATTTTTTTTAATATAAGATCAAGTATGCATGGGAAAAAGTTTCCCAAGGCCATACAAGAGCATCAAATCTATAGGAGTGCTAAATGATGTTATAAAAATATGTCTATGGATGATAAGTTGTACTAAAATCCAACTCTATCCCCAAACCCGCAAACAACTGTTTCCAAAACCTAGAAGTGAAATTAGCATCTTTGTCTGATGCAATCTTCTTAGGAAGACTATGAAATCTCACTATCACCCTGATGAAGACATGAGCTACCTCACTAGTTGAATTAGTCGACTTTACTAAAATGAAGTAAGCTACCTTGGTCAACCTATCAACCAAAACCATGATGAGATAATTTTGTCTAGATGTCCTCAAAAAACTTGTGATTAAATCCATAGGATGACCTCCCATTTCCATTCCGGAATCAGAATCGGATGCAATAAACCACCTGGATGCTTGCACTCTGCTTTTACCTATTAACAATCCAAACACTTTGCGATGAACTCAGATACCTCTTTCTTTAGATTCGGACAATAGTAGAAATTCTTCATAGTTGTTAGAGTATTGTGATATCCCGGGTGACCTGAATATGGCTTGACATGAAATTCCCTCAAGATAATATTCTTAAGTTCATTGTTATCTGTCACATAGATCTTGTCCCCAAATCTCACCAAATCATCTATCATGAGATGATAATTGACATCTTGATCACTTGTAAAATGTTGTTGTAACATTTGCTTAAGCTGCTGGTACCTGTCATCCTGCTGCCTTGCCTGCAAGATTTGCTCCTGCAAATCTCTCCCATATGATCTCATAGTTGCAATGTGATTTACATGTACTCTTTTGCTAAGATCATTTGCAATCTTGTTGTCCTTACCCTTAATGTACCTAATCTCGAAGTCAAATATCACTGACTGTGGCCAACCATATAGCTCGCCTAACATTTAGATTAGGTTGGTCAAACAAGTATCTTAACCCACTGTGATCACTCATCGAAATAAAACCCCTTCCAAGAAGATAGTGCCTCCACATCTTCAATGCATGAATGATCGTTGTCAACTCAATATCATGAGACATAATTTTTTCCATGCTCATTCAGTTTCCTTAACTCACAACATACCACTTGTCCCTCTTGCATCAGGACTCCACCAAGTCCTCTCTTTCAAGCATTTGTACACACCATGAACTCTTTATCTAGATCTACAATATTTAGAACTAAAGTGTTTATAAGTAACTGCTTCAACTGCTGAAAACTAGTTGCACATTCCTATGTACATTCAAACTTCTTTCCTTTCCTTTGAAAAGATGTAATAGGATAGGCAAATGGTTATAAGTTCCTGATGAACCACCTATAATAACCTATTAACCCCATGAATGATTTAACCTCGTCCACATTCCTAGGAGTTTCCCATTCCATGATATCTTTGATCTTTTCTTGATCCACTGCTATTCCTTCCTTCGAAAAAACATGTCCCGGGTAATGAAATTATGTCTGAAAGAAACTGAACTTACTAAGCTTGGCTTACAACTAATTGCTCTCTCAATATTATTGTCAGGTGTTTTGCATTCTCTTCCTCATTCTTATAATATATCAATATGTCATCAATTAATACTATCACAAACTTGTCCAGATAAGGACGCAACACACTATTCATCAGACACATGAAAGTAGCTAGAGAATTAGTCAAACCAAAAGGAACCACAACAAACTCATAATGCCCATATCTGATCCTGAAAGCATTGTTGTAAATGTCCTCATATTTGATGCATGCCTGATGATATCCTGATATCAAATCAATCTTCGATAACATTGTTTCTCCCTTCAACTGATCAAATAAATCATCAATCCTCAGCAACGGATACCTGTTCTTGATCATCACCTTGTTCAAATTCCTATAATTAATGCACATCCTCAGAGTACCATCCTTCTTCTTTACGAACAACATTGGTGCACCCCAAGGTGACACACTTTACCTAAAGTATCCATTGTTAAGCATTTTCTTCAATTGTAGCTTTAGTTCCACTAATTTTGGATTTCTCATCTTGTAAGGTGCCTTTGATGTTCGTGTTGCTCCTGGTACCAACTCAATAGAGAAATCCACTTCCCTATGTGGAAACTTTGAAATATTTGTTGGAAATACACCATGAAATTGTTGCAAAATCAAATACCTCTTCAAGACTTTCACATCCTCAACATCCTTACCTTTGTCACTGGAGACATGCACTACGAACATTACACGCCCTTTCATGTAATTACGCTTAGCCTACATAGTTGTAACCATTCTTACAGATGTAGGCTTCTTCTTTCCTTGCAATATTATCTGCTCTCCATCATCATCCAGGCACTCAATAGTCTTCTCATAACAATCTACCTTGGTCATGTGAAGGTACAACCAATCCATACCCTAAATCATATTGTATGATCCCAATGGAAACACATTCAAATGAGCTGATGTAGGCATACCATTCAGCTCAAATGCACAAGCTCTTACCTAATGATGAATTCTTTTCTTAGTACCTATAGGAAATTGCACCAACCAAGACTCTGCATGCACTTATTTTCTTAAACCACACTTATCCACCAGGTTAGGATTAACATAACTATAATTAGATCCGGGATCAATCAAAATGGAAATAGCTTGATCACAAATCTTACCTTTCATCTCAATAATGGAAGCATGTTTATCCGCCTACTTGTTATCAAATGTTGTATTAATCCAAGGAATGTGTTGGCCCACATCCCCAACTATCTGCACCTCTTGAGCACTATAGATTTGAGGTCTGCCACTCTGATACAATACACAATCCTTCTTGTGATGATCTTTGCCACAAATCCAACACTGCAATGTTTCTCTGCCACTACCCTTATTCTGCTACTCTCCAGATTGAGGTCCATGTCCCTTCTCTACCACATTAAACTTCTTATAAGGAGCCACATTTTCTTTCTCACCTGCATCCTGAGGTCTTCCCCGCTTCGGTGGTCACTTTCCTTTAGTCTTTTCATTCCCTTTCCAATCTCACTTAGGCTCATAATTACACTTCGATTGCTCATAACATTGCTACAACTTTCCAATGGCTTCTTCCAGCGACCGAGGCTCATCATACTTAATATAATCATTAAATTTTAATAGAATTCCATTGATGAACCTATGAAATTTTGTCTTCTCATCCTTGAGGTAAGGCACATACCTCAAAAACTCTAGGAACTTAGTTGTGTACTCCTTGTCTGTCATAGATCCCACCTTCAACTTGTAGAACTCCTTAGCCTTGTCACCATAATATCTCTTTGACAAATTCTTCTTTATGAAAAATATTTTGAATTCATGCTTACTCAACTCCTCTATCCTGATGCCTCTGACGTGCTTCACATATTCCCACGTGATAACTACCTTCCCTTTGAGACTGAAAATAGCTATCCTGGCCTTCATGTTCTCTGTGTAATCATGCAACTCAAAGAACTTATTCATCCCAAGAAGGCATACCTCTGCATCTTCTGGTTTCTTTAGCTCTCCATCGAATATAGGAGGCTTGGACTTCTTGAACTCATCTGGAAAGTATCCCCTTTCACTCCTCTTGTAAGGATGATAGCAATGATGACCATGATACCTGACTGAACTAGAGCTAGAATAAAACTAGTAACCACTGCCTCTCATGGAAGGTGTATCCAAGAACCTACCATCTCTGACTGTCTCGTCCCTATCTGACATGTGCCCTCTATGAGACCTGCTAATATGCCCCATTATTCTTGTCCTCGTGTCCATCACTGATCCGTGTTTATCCTTGTCTCTACAAATCTAATAAACTTTGAAGGATTACCGCATTGACCTGTGCTTGTTTTTCCTAAGCCCTGGAAATCTTTCTTGTGACAGAATGATCTTGTCATTATCTACTTTGCAACTTCTGATTTTTTTTCCTTTAAACTTCTCAAAATATTTGTTGTTTTAGGAGAGTACTCATCTCTTGGAAGCTCATATGATCTATAAGGAGAGTCATGTGAACTGTAATCCACCATTTTGCTTTTCATCTTTGATCTTCTTCTTCTTCCTGCAAACATACCATGTCAGATAACCAAATATAAACATAATCAACATATCTCAATGAAGTTCGGGTGAGGCTATCTCATCTACAAAATCAGTCTAGATTAGAACGACACAAATGTATACATAATCATATCAATATGTCAACATCATACATGATAATACTAATTGCATACAAACCTCATGCATGATAACCATAACCATAACCATGAAAATGCATGCATAACAACATGCATCTATCCCATCCAGTCCAAGTATTTGAACCATGCTCTGATACCAATTTTTTACCACGCCCCTCCCACATTTACCCAATTTCACTGGCCTGCCAAGGTAAACATGAGACAAAGAGTTACTATGACATGACCCGACCTCCTAGTTCCAATTAAGGAAGTGGGGCTGACAACTGACAACTTACAAACATCTCTCAAGGCTTATAGGACACTCAGGGGCCAAAGAACCCCCCAAGTGACAAACCCATGAGTTGGGTAACTTTTTAACTGATCTAGGCCCATAATTGCATGCATGACAAGGCAAGCGTGTGGTTATATCCCTCTAACTGCATGCACATGCTTCCCTCCCTGTGATTATAGCTCGAAATTGTTAGTTCAAAGGGTGTGGTCTTGAGATCTGAGCAATTTTTCTAGGCCAACCTCCAGACCACTGCCCATAACTGCCTGTAACTTCTCAAAGTGATAAATGATATAATGAAAATTTTATTCATACAAAAATTGAACTAACCAGGCCTAACCATGACTGTTATTTCGTCAAAAACATGGCAAACATGTAAGCTATAGGTCATGAATGCATATATCATTATAGGAGTTTGAAACTTATCTGATAATCACCAAGAAGGATTAATGCCTTGTCATAATAGCTGTACTAACACTTGTTAGCCCATGCATTCATTAACCATCAAATACTTATCAAATATTGAACAATTCATAGCTAAAGCACATTACAAATCCATGTTTATAACCAACATATAACCAGAGTAATAACTATGATATAAAAATCATCAAATCACCATAATAACAAGTACAAGTGCTCATAGATTACAATAGGAAAAAAGCTCTTATTAACTTATTCAAAATCCAACCAAGTCAGGGACTTCCACACACCACCTGACCATAGATTGGGATGAACCAAATCTTTCTTTCATCCAATCACCATTGTGCCATATTCCAAGTATGAATGTAGGATCTCAAGACATAAACAACCAAGGCTTCCCAAAGATTAAACCACCTCCACCCTCAGGCTACCGCGATCTCGCCAAAACTGGTCAAGAGATCACAAAGCCCAAAACGATTACCTTGAGGAATTTCTTCACCATTACCTTGAGGAATTTTATTATCTCCACCCACTTGTCGACGAACCACCTTCACCCCCAACCCTTGGGAATTTTCCTGAGACCACCACACCCTATTCCAAAACCTTTCGAAAATCCAAAGCTCAACCAAGAAAAGCATCCCATCACACCATGGCTATCCAGGAAATGGCAAGGAAAGGTTGAAAGCACTATTAAACTAGGAAAAACCCATGCCAGTGACATCAAATTAACCAAATAAACAAATGCATGTACCATGCATTCACACCTCAGCTAGGAAATCATACATGAACCTATTACCTACAAAATATTCCTATTGAAGTTGCTTGATCCAACCTTCCTTGCTTGTCCTTCATGTTCCTTTGTTTTCCTTCACCTTCCTTTTCTTTCCTTTCTCCAATGTTAGAGTTCTCCAAGAATTCTCTATGTGTGCAAGAGTATGAGAGAATAGAAGAGAGCTCCAAAAATGAACTAACCAAAGCTAAACCAGCAAAAGTTGTGAATTGGTCCTCAGAAGCTTTTTTATCATTGATGCTTTTATTTTCTTCATTTTCCTCTATTTCCCTTTAATTTTTCCTCTCATGCAAATCTATGACCCTTCATCTCCCTATTCTTCTATTTTCCTTTATTTTCATAAATAAATTCCAATTAATGCCTTTGACTTTGTCCATGTCTTTGCCAATTTACATAGCCATAAATAAACCAAAAGTGATGCCCATTATAGTGCTTTACCCAACATTCATCTTGGAATACGTGTGTTATAGACATTTTTGTGCCTTACAGCTATAAGCATGAAAGATCCATAAACCAAGGGATCCTAAGTCCCTAAATATGTTGTTCCAGCTCCTAAAGAAACAAGGTCAACAAATTACAGCTTCTCCCAGAAGTTCTCCACCAGAAACTGCTCAAAACTAGTCAAATCAGGATCAATTCAGATGCTCCACTAGCTAGCTGCGTTGCAAAGCACCCAAATACACTGGCTAGGTGCGTTGCAACACACTTTAATGCACTACCAGGGTGCGTTGAGTGGGAAATGACAAGTGGCAGAATCATTCCGCGAGGTGGAGAGACAATGGAAGCTTCCAGAATCTTCTCCAATGACACTTGCCTCACTGAATTCGACCAGTGATGAGTAAGAGGCTCTCAGTCTCCAAGTGGAAGCAAGAACTGACAGAGAGAAGCCACTAATCAACTCATGGGATGACTCATCCTCTTTGCATACATCTATGTATGGATCCCTCACCAAGAGATCCAAAGGCTGGAATTTTGTACATTGCAGAGAATTGTTGTTGGTTTTGTGATTGATATCAGAGTATTGGGTGATTTATGCTTTGTGGGAGGTGAAGAAGGGATTCTATGCTGGGAGGCTGATGCTGGATCAGGACTCATCGGTTGTAACTCCTCCTGGATCTTCTTATTTTATCAATAAAACTACTTGAGTTTCTCCTACATGCTTGTATATCTGATGTATGTTATATTTCTATGTTTAGCTTAAATATGATCCTAAGCTTTTTATGAACATAAATCTATGTCTTTGTGTAGTTTCTCTCTTCTGTGAACTTGCAGGAACTTGGTGACGCTGGGCAAGTAAGGGAACAGATCGGTGGAAGCTGGCAAAGAGAGGATAGATTGGATAGAACAACTAGCGCAAGACACAGGTCAGTTCATCTTAATCATCTTCGTTTATAGTTCATAAAGAAGAATACAAGAGTAGTTTTCCTTATTTGTTTCTGAGGTCACTATCACAACCCTGTGGGATAGGGTCATTCTGAATAGACACTTTTCCCGAAAACAAAATGGCAACTCTGCTGGGGACCGTGTCTAGTTAGTTTATTTGTGTTTCTATTGTTGTTCATCTCATAAACTTAGGAGTGGCGAATCGAACTGCATTTGCCATTTACAAATGCAAAGTAGACATCTGCTACTCTAGTCCATTCACTGGGCCTGTTTATGATCTGAGCAGTTGACTCACAAATGATCTGATTACCCTTTGTGATAGCTCTTAAACCTCTTGTAAATCAACCCTCTGATTGTACACATTTGATTGCTTTTATCCGGCCAAAAACCATAGATTAAACTGCAAACCGTGACCCAGAACCTGGAGACAATTCTTATTTCTGCTTCAGCGCAGGCTCTGTGAAGAGACTTTGCATTTCAGCGCAGTTCCCGAGAGGGCTACCTACGTTGCAATTCAGTTTCTCTGTGTAGCAGGTGCGTTGATCAGCCTAGCCCTGCCTAGCTGAGGTTCTTTGCTCACTTTTTCCAGTTTTACCTCTGATTTTTGCAGCCTGTGATCAGTGTGTTTGTCTGTCTAAAAGCCCCTTTTCTTTGCCTTAATTCCGCCTCAGTTGTATAAAAGAAACTGTATTTGTTTTTGTGTATTTGTTACGTCATTTACAGTTTCCCATTGCAAAAGTAAACTGGTCATACTGTCGCCCTTAGATCTAGATCTGTCGTAAGTGTCGTTTTGATCTTAGGGGAAAGTTTATTTGCTGTTGACAGTCGATTACGCTTTTATTTTTTGCCTTTGGTTTGAATTTGTGAATTTCTAGTGTCAAAACAAGTGTTTACTTCAAAATCATAAAGTGTCGTAATCATCTCTACCTTTTGATTTCGAAAAGAAGCTTGTTTGTGTTTTTCACTTGAAATCGAATTCAAATTTATACAACAACTTTCTTTTTAGGCATCAATATTAAGAAAGTGAAAAACAAATACATGCACAAGTGCATTTGCATATTGACAGTTTGTATGGCTTGATTTAGGAAAAGTGCATTTATAGTGTGCTCTTTGCTCTTTGAGAAAAGATTGTGTCTTTCTTTTCCCCTTGTAGCTAGGATTTTCATTGCTGAAAAGAGATAAAAGCTTTCTTATCATCTTTAGATTGTATTTTAGGAATTACATCTACATCTCGTGGTGAACCCAAAAGGAAAACTTCATAAGAAAGATCAACCTAAAATAAATTCAATGAACTTAACAACGCTTTGTAACTTAACGCACAACATCTAGAGGTCTAGGCTAGAGACGTATTCCGGTGTCGTAAAGCCTGGTAACTGTTGTCCTCACTGTTGGTTGGGTGATTCCTCCACTTTGAGACGATAAGTGCCAGTACGGACTTGTGCTCCCACGTACCGACGAGTATATATTGGGAGACCCCTATAGGCATAAAACCTTTATCCATAGGAAGCTGTGTCGGCCACCCTACTGATCGCAATGCACTGAACATAGCATTCGGGAAGATTGACCGCCCGTACCCTAAAAAGTATTCTGCGGTTTTGCGATTGGTTTGGCACTCCCTCTACCTAGACCTCCAGAGCAATCCCTTTCGTTCCTTTTCAGACTCCTTAACGAAAAAGGTCCATCTGAGCACTTGTCACTTCAGGCTCATTAAAAATCGAAGGAGACTAGAGTCATCTTTTGTTTTTTCTCGACTCTTTAAAACTGAAAAAGCAAGTTGTGTCAAAAGCGTCTAAAATTCATTTAACACGGAAACATACTTTCCCTTTTATTTTAGTTGATCGAGTAATCCGCAATCGTGGAAGAAAGTCAATTGAAACCCCGTCGTTCGCGGAGGCTTACGAGTCAACCGTCTTTGTCTCCGGAAGCGAAACCAGTACAGACAAAGCGGACTCGTTTAACCAGATCCAAGTCTCCAATCAAAGTTAGAACAAGTGTTCCAACAACATTAGAGACTCCGGTTACTCCAAGCATTTCTGGAATCCCTGCCTCAACAGAAGAAGTTCGACAGCCACAGAAGGACAGTGATATTGATCCTAGTTTGAGAACAAGCACTTGTGTTACTGAACCAGTTCCATCCATAACCGGTTCAGAGAGTCTTACTTTTCAAACATCTGTTGCTGTCTCTTCGGCACCAGAAATATTTTACGGACCTGACGGTCTTTCCCTTCCACCTGGTTTGATTGCGATAGAGGAAATTGTAGAAGATCCGCAAGCAAGTACTCCAACACATTTTGGAGTCAGGGTCACTCTATTTCCTTCGACATCAGAAGCTAGTCTACCACAAGCAGAAGTTCCTGTAGAATCGCTAGGTAATATTTTGGATAGACTACAAATGTCTGAACAACCGTCAACATCTAGGACTGTGTCTTCTGACACAGCGACGGCAAAGCTCCCTGCTGTCACTCCGACAATGTTCGCCAGCGTACCATATGTCCCGACTAGCTCACAACCGCTAGAAGGAGTCCATCCAGGGGCTATTTCGACAGTCTGGTCCGTTCCTGTTTGTTCATCCAGAATTATACCCGGAAACTCTTATGTTGAGTCTCAACAAATTGATCCATTTGGAGGTCAATTTGGGCAGTCCGGTCCCCAAGGGAAAACAATTCCCTTGAGTTCTGGATTACCACCGTATGGGGGGCAGTATGCCCTTTCATTACCACCTCCGGGAGGATATCCATACAGGAATTCACAACAGCATTCAGGTTATACTGGAATTACCTCAAGTGGTTGGGTACCTATACTACCTTAACAACCAAGGGTTGTATATTCGATGCAACAATGCGTACCTGTGTCGAACATACCCACTACGCCAGCTATTGTGACTATGTCGCAAGTTCAAGCATTGCCTGTTGTGTGTCAACCTCAAGTTTCTCAGGTTGTAATACAACAACCTGTTGACCCTGCGAGTCAACCACAATCGCCAACTAGTGGGGCGACACAGGCCCAGATGGGTACAATTACCCCTCACCTTGGTCAAACGGTTAGTATCGGGCAACAGCACTTGGCTTCACAACCGTGGCTGGTGCAATACCAACAACCACAATTCCAACAAGTATACCAAGGTGCTGAGCAACAGATCTTTGCCAACAGTGGACAGCCGTACATTCAAAACGGTCAAAATCAACCATTTTATAATGGTCAAGTCCACCAACCTTACCAAACATATCAGCATCAAATGCATTATGCTGGTATGCAAAGACCAACTGCTCAGGCGATTCCGTCGTATCCTGGGTATGCTTCACCTAACCTGAATCAACAGTTACCATTCGTGGCAATGTTAGAGTTACCTGATTTAAACCGGCTAACAAACGATCCAATTGCTTACGCCCCTTGGTGGCCAGCGATTCCACACAAACTTCCATCAGATATTCCTAAATTTAATGGAAATCCGGGTGAAGATCCATCGAATCACGTGATGACATTTCATCTATGGTGTTCATCAAACACTTTAAATGATGATTCGATAAGGCTTCGCCTTTTTCAAAGGACATTAACAGGTCCGGCGGCAAAATGGTACATTGAATTGCCTAGAGCTTCGTTCGACAACTTCAGAACCTTAGCCACAACCTTTTTAACCCATTTTCAATTACCGATAAGGTATGAAACGGGAACAGAACTGCTTACCAACTTTAAACAGACAACAGCCACTCACATATCTGATCATATACATGAGTGGCGACGTCGTCGTAGGATGGTAAAAACGTACGTCCCCGATCAGCTATTAGCTGAATGGTTTATCAAGTCATTACTTCCTGCCATCACGGAAGATGTGGCAAAGGGGGGAGTTGTAACGGAAGAGCAAGTTATCGATCGTGCGCAATATCTGGACTTGGTCTATACCCAGTCTGGCACGCTCTACGACAAAATACCTGACGCCCCTAGACCGGAATTCTCAATTCCTCCTCCTCCTAAATCAAACAATGACTCTCACGCCGGCGATGGCGTGATTGGAAAGACAAACGTGAAATCGTCAAAGGCTACATCCAAGAAGGCCCGTAAGATTTCAGATCAAAATACAAAAGACGAAATTCTTGCTTCGGAAGTAAATGCCGTATCGACAGATAAGGGCAAAGAAACCAAACAACCAGGAAGCAAGAATAAAGGCAAAGGGAAGAAGAAGAAACAGGATGAGTCATCTCCTGAAAAACCTTCTTCAAATCCTCCTGGAAATAGGAAACCCACTACAGGGTGTCACATATGTGATGAGGATCATTGGACGAAAGAATGTCCATACAAAGCTGAGCTTAAGAAATTCTTTAAGAGTTCGAAAACCTCAGCAGTGTTAATTGATCCGTTTCCAAATCCAGGAACAAATCTGGTTGATAGTGGAAATGCTTCGCCGTCTCAAGTGCTAATGTTGTCGATTTCGAAACAGCAAAATGATGCTTTGATTTCGACAAGGAACAAAGATTACGGGAATCCTCAGCTGTCGAACAACAAGGACAAAGATCAACCAAGTAGTTCGACAACAACTTCGACAGAAGTTGTACCACCCACCATCCCTGAATTGACAATAAAACCGCCAAAGGGAGTAGTACACAAGTCGACATTTAATCCTCGTGCTAGAGCGGCGCAACATTATAACATAATGGAAGATTTGGCCCAATCGCCATCCGCTATGTCAACTCTTGAAGTACTACAAAACTGCCCATCCCAAAGGCAGGCTTTGTTATCAGCCATTGGTGGGATTGATCCAAAGGATTCCAATCTTGTATCCTTTGACCACAAAGGGTACGATCCTTAGTTACCAGCTCAATTAGATTTCCTTGTTCAAGTGAAAGCCCTCAACAAAACTGCTCACCGAACGATTATTGATGAGGGGGCGTCTACATGTATCATATCGATGAGCTGTTGGAAAACTTTAGGATCTCCAACCTTGTCACGATCTGCGACAACATTAAAAGCATTCAACGGAAGAACGTATACCCCGTACGGTATCCTAAATAACTTGAAAGTTGAACTAGGAGGGAAAACAGTAGAAATAGATGTTGAAGTCATCGATGGGAATCTTGATTACAACATCCTACTAGGAAGACTGTGGATATATGCCATGGCAGCTGTTGTGTCGACCTATTTTAGAAAGATTGCATTTCCCTTTCAGGGAGGGATTACAATCGTCGACCAACAAAACTTCCTCCCCAATGGTTCACAAGTTATGGGAAGCATTCCCATGATCCATGGAAGCCCCCATTCGCTTCAGAATATCGGAGTAGGCCTACTAAAAGATCCTATACTAATGGGAACTTTCGCTCTTCCACCTCCAATCAATCTGGCAGAAGTAGCGTCAATAGGAACCTGCAATATGATATCTTCCGCAAAGATCTCAGAAAACGATATTCACATGGATCATGCAATGGTTTTGCCCCCAAGCCCAATAGAAATATTATAGCAATCAATGTTTCTAGCATGGGAGGCAAACCCAAATCAACGCTCATCAAGCGTTTGGGTAGATAGGTCTAGAGAATATGGTACCCCCTCAGATCCTTGGTCGCGAGTGCATGGAACCGACGAAGGAATTGTCCAATCAATGTTGATTGAAGGGGCACCATGGAGTGATTGCCACCATCGTTCCCTTCTTCCGAATTGTGAAGAAGATACTCAAGATGACCTTTATCATCCTTCAGTTTTTGAATTCCCATCAAATACTGTAAATACGGTGGATTCCGAGCGAAACTTATCCAATATTGAAGAGACTATAGCCATAAATATCTCGACCAAAACAGATGTTGTAGAGAATATTTATGTTGGCAAATGTTGTTCTCCTTCAGAACTGGAAATATATAACGCTCTTTTTCGCGAATTCAGAGATGTCTTTGCTTGGTCATATGATGAAATGCCAGGCATTGACTCGAGTATCGTTGAACACGAAATTAAGATGTATCCAGATGTCAAACTGGTAAGACAACGGCTACGGCAGGTGCACCCCAAGAAAGCCGCTGCCATTAAGGCAGAAGTCGAAAAACTTCTCCATGCTAGTTTCATCTACCCGGTTCCTCTAACCGATTGGGTATCGAATATTGTCCCTGTTATGAAAAAACAAGGGACAATTAGAGTGTGCGTCGATTATAGGGATGTAAATCAAGCTTGTCCAAAAGACAACTACCCTACACCCTTCATTGACCAGATAATTGATGAATGTGCCGGATGTGAAATCTTTTCATTCATGGATGGATTCTCCGGGTATAATCAAATAAATATCCGCCCACAGGACCAGTCAAAGACTGCATTTATTTGTCCGTGGGGCACATTTGCGTACCGAAAATTACCCTTTGGTTTAAAGAACGTTGGGGCGACATTTCAGAGGACAATTAATTATGCCTTCCACGACATTAAGAACATCGTTCAACCATACCTCGACGACCTTCCGGCTCATTCGCGAAAGCGGACTGATCATCCGCAGCATTTAAGAGCGATATTTCTACATTGCCGACACTACAAGATACGACTCAATCCACACAAATGTTTATTTTGCGTCAGTTCTGGTCGTTTACTTGGCTTTGTAGTCTCCAAGGACGGGATTCGTCTCGACCCTTGTAAGGTTCAGGCAATCATAAATTTGCCTCCACCTTCAAATTTGCTTCAGATTCAGAAACTCCAAGGGAAGGCAAACTTTCTGAGGAGATTCATTCCAAATTACGCAGAACTTGCTAAAGGTTATACACGTCTTTTGAAAAAGGAAGTACCCTTTGTATGGGATCAGGTTGCGCAAGCTTCCTTTGATGCTTTGAAAGATTCCCTAATAAAAGCATCATTAATGTACGCCCCTGATTATCAAAGAGACTTTAACCTGTATCTGGTTGCAGCAGATACGACCATTGCGATGGTTTTAGTTCAAGAAGTCAATGGAATTGAACATCCTATTTATTATTTAAGTAAAAACTTAAATGATACAGAAAGCAAATATTCTTACATTGAAAAGCTAGCACTCGCAGCTGTTCAAGCGATACAGAGATTTCGACACTATGTCCTCTTTCGGAAAACTACCATTCTGTCAGATTGCAACCCCATGACTTATATATTGTCGCGACAGTTGCTGGGGGGCAAATATTCAAAATGGATAGCAATCCTTCAAGAGTTTGATCTGGAATTTGTAAAATCCAAATCAAAGAAAGCTCTAGTTTTCGCAGAATTATTATGCGATCTCCCATCGTCGTCCAACGATGAAACATCCCAAGAATCAATCGTGGATGAAAGTTTGTTTCTGATATCTACAAGCAATGAGTGGTATGGGGATATAATCGTTTATCTCCAAACCCAAAAATTTCGGCCAAACACCTCCCACTCCGAACAAAAACGTATTCGATACCAAGCGAAAGACTACATGATCGTCGGTGATACACTTTACCGTCGTGGTATCGATACAGTTCTGAGAAGGTGCCTCACCCATGAGGAGGCCGAAAAAGCCCTGAATGAGTGTCATTCAGGCGCCTGTGGGGGGCATCAATCTGGATATGCTACAGCACAAAAAATCTTACGAGCAGGATACTTCTGGCCAACCATGTTCAAAGATTGCATAACCACAGTCAGAAGTTGCCATGCTTGTCAAATTTTTGATAGCAAAACCAGAAGACCACCCACACCTTTACAGCCAATAGTTGTTGTTGGGCCATTCGCCAAATGGGGCATCGATTTCATGACATGTAACCCCACCTCGACCGGGGGGCATGGGTATATTATAGTCGTCGTGGACTATTTTACCAAATGGGCCGAGGCGATGCCTACATTAGATAATACTGGTGAAACAGCCGCCCTATTCTTTTTCAATCATGTAGTCGCCAGATTCGGTGTACCACAAGCTATAGTCACAAATCATGGATCGCACTTTCGCAATCACATGATGGTTGAATTAGCTGCCAAGCTAGGGTTGTCTCACGACAGCTCCACTCCATATTATCCGCAAGCCAACGGACAAGTTGAAGCAATTAACAAGGTCCTAAAGCGCATGTTGCAAAGGATGATTGGAGTTCACAAGAGAAGATGGCACCTAATCCTGTACTTAGCTTTGTGGGCCTACCGAACGTCGGCAAGGAATGCAACAGGATTCACACCCTTCCAACTGGTGTATGGCTTGGAAGCAGTCTTACCAATCCAGTGTGAAATCTCATCTCTCAAACTCGCAATCGATCTCCTCCCCGGAACTTCAGAAGAAGAGGCTCGTTTCTTGGAATTAATCCAATTGGATGAAACCCGTCGTGATGCCGCTTTGGCTAACGAAGCCCATAAGAAACGAGTCAAGGCGCAGTTCGACAAAAATGTCAAACCCCGTGTCTTCTCAGAAGGTGACTTGGTCTTGCTTTACGACCAAGAATCCGATAAATTGGGAGCAGGTAAATTTAAGTCTTTATGGATGGGCCCCTATATTGTTAAACGGGTGTTAGCAAAAGGAGCCTACGAGTTAATGGATTATGACGGAATTCCACTAGCGCAACCTCATAATGGGTTGTACCTCAAGCGTTACTATTCTTAAATAGTAACCAATATGCTTTTGTTGTATTTTGTTTTCGCTAAAGTGTTCATTTTGGTCAAGTAATCCACCTTTTTACATTTATTGCAGATGTCAAACCTTTTGGAGACATTTGTTAGATATGCCGACGAAGCGAGTCGTAGTTCGCGGAACCTGTCCTCCGCAGCCTGGGCCATTTTTGATCCAAGCGGCGAGTTAGTAAGTTTCAGAGGTTTATGTATTAGTCAATCAATGAATAACATCGCTGAGTATAGCGCGTTGATAGAACTTCTCTCTGATGCCATCACCCATGGTATACGCCGACTAATTGTCAGGCTAGACTCACAATTCGTAATACTACAACTCAATGGTATATATTCCGTCCGAAACCCAGCTATTTATCGCATGTTCCTAAGGGTTAAGATTTTGGAAAGACAATTTGATCTTATTCAATACCAACATATTTCCAGAAACTTAAACACATTAACTGACTCATTAGCAAACTATGTGTTAGATAGACATTTGCAACATTTATAAAAAGAAACACATCATCAATGTTCTACATGTGGATCACATAACTCAACCAGAATAAAAACTCCGAAAATCAAAAATACATATATAACTGTTTATGGTTTACATATAATGTTCTGTAACCAAGACAAAATCGGTCACACGACCCAAAACTCAAAATGCTAGGGGGCACCCTAGTCTAATGATGCTCGTGATAGCAAGTCACAGCCTGTGCGATCATGCGTAAGAGACGAGTCCATCATCTAGGCACACCAGTAGTATGCCGCTGTAACTGCAAAGGTAGCTCGTCGATCCTCACATCTGGAATACCGAGAGTAAGGCTCTCAACCTGCTCCTGCACAGCTGTGAGAGTCTCGGCCACATCAAGGTCACGAAGAATAACCCTCCCGGCAGCCTCTCCTGCTGGGGCAACGGCTGGCACTCTTAGGCGAACTACTGGACGAACAGGACCAACATCTGCATGTACACATGAGTTTGGTTAAAGTCTTGATAGAATAAAGCACAAGGACATTATAAATAAAAACAGTAAACAGTGATATGGTCAAAGATTTTACCAATAGCGCCCCACTGCTCGCCATCCGGCAGTACTAAATCTGGATCACCCCGGAAATCCATGCCAGCATATGGATACTCGGCATAAACCATCTCCTGACGATCAAACCACCTGAAGAAGGTATCAGAAAACAAAATCTGAGATTGACCAACATGCCTAGACATATGGTCAACCCATCTCTGCATGCGTGGTTCAGTAGGAGAAGGCAAGTCGAGTGCAATGTACTGCGGCTGCATCAGTGGTATCTTCTCCAAGGCAAAGGCGGTCAGAATGGAACCGAACCCAAAGTTCTTCAACCTCCCGTCCTTTATCTTGGTCAACTGACTTTTCATCACAAGAAGTACTGCATCGCACCAGTTGAATATTTTCGGTTGGAGGCATTCCAAGGCATGCTGCATATAGGACCTGTTGGCTACGTGAAGAGACGCACTACTGGCCATCCTACCAAAAGTAAACAGGATAGACCTAAGGGACCTGTCAGTGACATCACGGATGATGATCTTGCCGTCTTTACTCGATTGAGATCCTTCCCTGCAATACTGGCGGACATAATCTCTCACAGAGTCACTTCCTCGAGCCGAACCTGACAAAGAGATGGGGGCACCCCACCTCGACAAGCCAGTCAAGAAGTAAATATCTACTGCAGTCAAGGGGATAGATTTTCCCCTAATCTGGAAAACTTGGTTGATAGGATCCCAAGCATCGAGCAAATACTACAGCAGGTTGATCTGCTATCTCATGCTAGAGATGCGGAAGAACTTCAGCAAGCCACAGTTCCGCAGCGCATTCACTGTAACAGGATCATGTAGGGCAATCATGTCCTCTTCTTCATGTTCTCGTTCTCGCCATGTAAGGGTCATTTTGCTCCAATATCTCTGCAAAAACAAACAAGAGAGGAGATTAGATCCTGATTTTTGATGAGAAACAGGGAAAAATTCCATTAAAAACTGTGCAACAACTTTCCTTTCTGCGCCCAATGCACCTGCACATGTGTTACAGGTGTGTTGAATGTCAAGTTACCTTCATGAGGACCCACATTCAGCGCAGGTTTCGATGTACCCAGGGTGCGTTGATGGCAGAACGAGCCCATCAAACCCCAGGGGCTCAGAAAAGTAGAGAATGAAGCACAGAATGCAAAAAGGAAACCATGAAATGAAAGAGCTCGGGTTTAGCTCCTACCTGGTCCAAACGGCACCGAGAGTCGTCCACAAAATCTCCCGAAATCAACTGATGAAAATCAAGGGGGAAAAGGCACCTCCAAAGCTCCAACAAACCAAGTTCAAATGAAATAGTAAAATGAGAGGTAAACACACCTTTTAATTGCTTTTTACATAGTTCAAAGTAAAATATTAGCGTTTTAATCTCATTTTCAAGCAAATGTTGTTCATTTCTAACTAGTTTGATGAAGCAGTTGAAAATACAGTACTATCTTTGAAAAGACAAAGCTGTTTATGGTAAAAAAAAAATCAAAACAAGACCATCTAATCGAGCAGTTTTAGCACATAGTTCAAGCTCGTTAAAAAATAAACATAAGACCGAGCAAGTGTTTCAATCCGCGTTTAAGCTCGTTAAAAAATGAACTATCCTCCGGTAAATAACCATTGTGAATGAAGCATTTTCAGCCATTAAAGCCTTGGTCGTGTTTGCACCGTCACCTCCACTTTTCCATTGGCCGATCATTCACCTCCATTTGATTGTTTACCCATTTTGAGGAACAGTTGCGAAGAGTGATTTCACTAGCCATCCTTGTGACACTGCCGTGATTGGAAAATTACAACCCTTACCTGGAATTAGCTGCTACCCATTTTATCACTCGTTCCTCAAAAGACGAGTCTTCTTTAAGCTCTTTTCATCTGACTCGTAAAATATGAAAAGATTGCCGAGTTTTGGCCTTCCAGCTCGTTAAAGCGACCGGAAGTGCTATCCCTCCTCTAGATTTTAATCTTTTTGGACCTGAGGGATTATTACACAAAAAGATCGAGCGCTTGTTTTGTTCGGCTCGTTAAAACTATCGAAAATTCATCCCTTCTGTATTATTTTATACTTTTTCGGACTTAAGGGATTAGATGATGAAAAAGGAATTCCGGAGTTAACTTTACGTACCTTTTCAGACTCCCTAAAAAGGAAAAGGACCGAGTTATCTTTGTCGTTAGACTCGTTAAAAGGATTAATAGCGACAAACTTGTCTTTAGACGAGAACGAGTTTCACTATCGCTAGGCTCGCTAAAACATAGCGATGGGTTTGCCCGAAGGGAAAATTATAGAACAAGCATATGTTATCCTCCTCAAGCTTGACAAAAATAAAGAGGTACTGGTCAGAAATGACTGGGGAAAAATTGGGAAGAAAACTCAAAGAAACTTTATTGGTAGCAAGTCGCTCTTGAACATGACACTTCCACTCCGTGCTTGAGTCGGGTTGGGTTGTTTCATTCACCGGTCACATTACCATGGTCACGCCATACCATCCACATTTGGGGTAAATGCTACCAATCCATCGCATAAGTGTCGCCGACATGTTCAAGAGAAGTCATCCAGAAAAGTCACCCGTGTTCCATCCACTACCGTACATTATACTTCATTCCTTCATGACCGCCATCCTGAACCATATATCATCAGATCGTTTTCACCTCCATCAAAATCATTTGCTCCGTTCCGTGTCATTGATGTGGGATTCATTAAGGCCCTCCTTTGACGGATCGCTTCTTGTCGACATCAGCTCATTATCCAAGAAGTTGATCTAGGAACACCCCATTCAGTACTTTGAAGCTTGCATTCCTCAATGGCAAGTTTCTCACTTCCGGCGACAGGTATACATCAATGACCTTCGACCGAAAGATTTTGCGTGGTGTTCGACGCCAAGTCCTTTATTCACACCACGTGAATTGTACTGCAGTACCTTGAGGGTCATTATCATTATCGATGATTCCTCTCGCGCTTGTTAACAGTTTACATCATCGACTGGTAATCAAGCGATGTCTTTCCATGTTCGACTTCAAAACATTTCTCACATGGATCGACTTGTACTTCGAGTGAAGATCGGACGAGATTGAAGACCCCGGATCTAGTTTCATCCATCCGAGCTGCGACATATATTCAGGAAAAATAAAAACATTGACATGTACAGCATTGCAGCACAGATAATCATCCTACCAAAAGGATGATGACTTCATCAGAATCATCAGTCTACCATCAGACTATTGTCTGTCCTATGTACATAAAAATGAATTTATAAAGCTGAGCATGGGAATGCCCGCCTCAGCTAGATCATGAAAATAGTATGAAGATAATGTATTGTATTGTATCTTATTACAGGTCTCCTCCCCAGCATCAGAAGAACTTCGGATCCTCCTAATAAAGCATTTCACCCGATAAACGGCCTCATACTTTAGGGGGCAACTGTTATAGACATTTTTGTGCCTTACTGCTATAAGCATGAAATGTCCATAAACCAAGGGATCCTAAGTCCCTAAAGATGTTGTTCCAGCTCCTAAAGAAACAAGGTCAACAAATTACAGCTTCTCCCAGAAGTTCTCCACCAGAAACTACTCAAAACTAGTCAAATCAGGATCAATTCAGATGCTCCACTAGCTAGTTGCGTTGCAAAGCACCCAAATACACTGGCTAGGTGCATTGCAACGCACTTGAATGCACTACCAGGGTGCGTTGAGCGGGAAATGACAAGTGGCAGAATCATTGCGCAAGGTGGAGAGACAATGGAAGCTTCCATAATCTTCTCCAATGACACTTGCCTCACTGAATTCGACCAGTGATGAGTAAGAGGCTCTCAGTCTCCAAGTGGAAGCAAGAACTGACAGAGAGAAGCCACTAATCAACTCATGGGATGACTCATCCTCTTTGCATACATCTATATATGGATCCCTCACCAAGAGATCCAAAGGCTGGAATTTTGTACATTGCAGAGAATTGCTGTTGGTTTTGTGATTCATATCAGAGTATTGGGTGATTTATGCTTTGTGGGAGGTGAAGAAGGGATTCTATGCTGGGAGGCTGATGCTGGATCAGGACTCATCGATTGTAACTCCTCCTGGATCTTCTTGTTTTATCAATAAAACTACTTGAGTTTCTCCTACATGCTTGTATATCTGATGTATGTTATATTTGTATGTTTAGCTTAAATCTGATCCTAAGCTTTTTATGAACATAAATCTATGTCTTTGTGTAGTTTCTCTTTTTTGTGAACTTGCAGGAACTTGGTGACGTTGGGCAAGTAAGGGAGCAGATCGGTGGAAGCTGGCAAAGAGAGGATAGATTGGATCGAACAACTAGCGCAAGACACAGGTCGGTTCATCTTAATCATCTTCGTTTATAGTTCATAAAGAAGAATACAAGAGTAGTTTTCCTTGTTTGTTTCTGAGGTCACTATCACAACCCTGTGGGATAGGGTCGTTCTGAATAGACACTTTTCCCGAAAACAACGTGTCCCGTGACCTTGGTCTTATTTTACTTTTATTAACCTTTATTACATGAACTTTTAACCTGGGGTTGTTACAACGTCTACCCCATAGTGGGTTGTAGAGCACCTCTCAATGCAATGACTCAGCGCTTCTAGCAATCAAGAGTAGTAAACAATATTCTAGTAGTCACAACTCTATCAACCAATCACTTTGACTCTACTCAAACCCAAGTATCACATAGAACATTAATCCTTTGTTAGACTCTATCCAAAACCTCTCAAAAATAATAGCACATCTATGATACACGATCAGTAAAAACCATACATGCTCGTGCAATCTACCAATTCATGGCAGCAATACATCATAGACAGAAGCACATACACTAATACATAATTTTTTCTCAATCATTCAAATCAATGCAATAGTAGCATATATAAATACTCTTCCCATAAACCAAGCCTCTGCTCATTTCATACTTACATTGACCCAATGGCATATGGAAAACTCAGAAAGACTACAACAAACTATATGAGGGCAGCAATAACACAACAACACACCAAAGTATTGTTGACTTTATGTTGTTATTCTACTATAAGGCTTAGTTATACACTTCAACAATCCTTTAGTACTAAGGTCTTCTCATCACAAATATTACACATAGTCATACCAATGCTCTAATCTTCTGCAAGCCAACTTTGATTTGGGCATACAAACTCTATCTCGTTCTATGTTCTAACTCTGTCACTGCATGCCCTTCAATACAATAACAGCCAATAAAATCATTAAGCATACAAAGGTCATCAATGTATAAAGATCAATGAACTCCTACAAAAATCCTCATGACAATATCTGTAGTATAAGGCACATTAGATAGCCATAAACCCTTGTCAATCATGCACATGTGGTCTTCAACCTGCAGTCGCACAAGATAAATCTAGGAAGTGCTCAATGCTCAACAGAAAATACAATAACCACTATGGTGTGCATACACTAAGGGAACCTCCAACCATTATTATATGGTGTGCATAAACAAAGGAATCACCAGCAATTATTATAAACAAAAGAAACCTCCAACAATGATTATGTGTTGTGCATACACAAAAGGAACCTCCAGCAAATAAAACTATGTGCAACCATTTCAGAAATTGAGTTTGGTTGATCAATCCAAAACTAGAAGGGTTCAATATTCAATCAATCCATAGTTATGCTTACTCATAATAGGTCAAGGAATGAGCTTTATAATAAAACCAATCCATTTGATATTTGAATCATTTTCCTTTAGACCGTTGGGTCCTTGAGCACTGGTGTCAGTCCTACAATAGCTTAACACTTTAGATCAAAACATGTCAAATCATGGTCGTTCGCACTTTCTTACTCCTATTCCAGAATAAGAAAAAAAATAATTCAAAAAATATTTTTGTGGAATGAAGGAATGAGCTTTATAAAAAAACCAATCCATTTGATATTTGAATCATTTTCCTTTAGATGGTTGGGTCCTTGTGCACTAGTGTCAGTCCTACAATAGCTTAACACTTTAGATCAAAACATGTCAAATCATGGTTATTCGCACTTTCTTACTCCTATTCTAGAATAAGAAAAAGCATAGTTCAAAAAATATTTTTGTGGAATGAAGGTACCAGAGCCAATAGATCCCACAAAAAATGCACACTAAACTTATCAACCCCCTTGACCATTTATAGTTTCTCCACCTTATGATTACCATAGGAAATTCGATTTTGTTGATGAAAATGTTGACAATATCAATTGAACGTTGGACATCCTCACTCAAGTGAATTATGTGGTACATTCGATGGTTTTTCCCATGGTTTTTCAATTTATTCACCTACACGCATCATCGCGA
Organism: Pinus tabuliformis; assembly: GCA_031772625.1. Taxonomy (NCBI): domain Eukaryota; kingdom Viridiplantae; phylum Streptophyta; class Pinopsida; order Pinales; family Pinaceae; genus Pinus; species Pinus tabuliformis. The sequence goes on along the minus strand of CM062811.1, from coordinate 51,001,088 downwards.
GGATAACACATTCTCCCAGATAATATCATCACACGGATAACATGTGTTCCCAGTGAAGTTACAACATCTTTGCTCTGTGGTAGTTATCTTCCAAGCAAAGATAGTCAAACTTGAAGAAAATCTTAAATCTTCTACCCAAAACTCTACCATACTACTTCATCACTTCACCATACATATCCAAAGTTTATCCAACCTCTGCATCACCTCTACATTTTTGTCGCAATGTATCATGAACCTATTTAAGCCAGCCTTTGCATACTCGTGCAATTTTGTTGCTAATCACCAAGAGTAGGATAAGACCACAATCCAAGTTGACATCAAGGCCAAGAAACTAGCCATGATGCCAAAAATATTAAATATGTTGATCATGGGAATGTTGGAGAATAATTTCCCTTGACCTTATGATGACTTTGACCTTAAATCCATCCCCTACCAAATTCTTAAAGTCGAAACTCTATTAAAGTCTAGAGGAAAATTTGAAGAAAATTGTTGATCATTATGGAAGTTGACTTCAAGAGATTGGACACTTGCAAAGGTCGTTGAAAATTAAAACAATAAAGAATGATCAATATGTATCAATAATCATTCTCTCTTGAAATTTTAATAAAGAAATATATATTTCTAGATTTGGTTTGATATAATGAAAGTTGATTAAAGTGGCAGTTCATGTAGATTTTTACTTGTAGATTCAACAACTTATGTAATATGCTAAAACACAAGACAAGAATCTACTCTATTCTTTAGTAGAAACCAAAATTGATAAATGAAAATAATAAGCAGAAAAGGAAGAATTTCAATTGCACATAACAAAATATTTTTCTGGGGAAAGCAACTGCTCAAAACCCTAACTATCTATATTGCATTAACCAAAAGATCTGAGAAGAAAATACAATGCATGTTCAACCCTGAACAATTCTTGCACAAGTACAATCTATCTCTCTGCTTCATAAACCAGCTCAATCCAACACTTAGCCAAATCTGCTATTTGCCAAGCCCCTACTTCCTTGTGCAATTCCTGGGAGAATTAGCCCATGTTTAATTGGGAAATTCTCTCTCCATAACTGCGCAATCCATCCATAGACCCTCAATCGATTTCATGCACCATCTATACAACTCAAAAAAATATAAAACCGATAGTACACTGTCCCTGAACTCTAATATCAACTGGGTCTTCCTCTAAACTGACATGCATTAGTTATTTAGGAGTGAATCTTCAGTTAAATGGTGTGGCACTGAGGATGCACTAGTGCCTACTAGACATCCTACTAGTTCCTCCAACAATTAGAACTAGTTTAATTGACTATAACTCAATTAGACTGAGTTAATTAATTATAACTCAAAAGAACTCAACCTAGGCCCCTAAAATTTAGGGATCACTCTACATGACTCTACATAGACTGCCAACTCAAATTTCCTAAGCCAACTAAGTCAATTTAACTTAGTTAACTATTACAAGTTGTTATGATAATAGAATTTCAATTTAATTCAAGGACAAATTAAATTGTAATTTATTGTTGCTATTTTTAACAGTTCATTGAGATAATTTGTCAACTTAAAGAAAATTAACCTGAGTCCAAAAACACACTTACTAGGAGGGTGCATTTTACCATTTCTATTAGGCTTGTTTCATTAAACTTGCAAAATAATAATTCTCCATGCCCTTTTGTTGTGTAAATTGGTATATGTACAACAAATACATGGTTGAAATATGTTGAATTTGTATGTAGAAACTTTGGGAAAGAAAGCCTAAAAGAGATTACACATTTCTATGTTGAATGGCACAGTGATAAGAGTAATAGGTATTTTATGGAGAATATATAAGAAGTGTCCTTGAGTTCATGAAGAAAGGTATGCATATTAATATATTGCATATGTTATTAAAATTTATGGAATATGATATTTTTTCAAATATTTGGTGACTTTGTTATGGTCAACATAGGTGTGGTCTTCATGAGTATGGTAAATTTAGGTGTGGTAGACTTCATTGTAATGGATTTAGTAAAAATCAACTCAGTTTTCCAAGTTAGCCCTTCTTATTAAATTTGTAACATTAAAAGTTAAAAATCAAGTTTATGGAATATGATATTTTTTCAAATATTTGGTGACTTTGTTATGGTCAACATAGGTGTGGTCTTCATGAGTATGGTAAATTTAGGTGTGGTAGACTTCATTGTAATGGATTTAGTAAAAATCAACTCAGTTTTCCAAGTTAGCCCTTCTTATTAAATTTGTAACATTAAAAGTTAAAAATCAAGGCCCTAATTTTAGGGTGTTTGATAGTTGTCTCATTGTCATTAAACTTCACAAAGAGAAAGTAAAAATTAGGTGTTTTATAAAATTTAATATACTTCAACATTAATATCGAAGCTTAGGAGTTGAACTTTCATGAAAAATAATAAATAAAATGTATGTGGAACATGTTGATAATGAACTTAGCTACCTCATTGCTACATATCTTTCAACTTGGTAGTTGCATTCTCTAGGAGAGCTACAACGTACACCAAAAAAACAATCACACTGAGTATATGAAACTTAGTGATGGAAACTATGTACCTCACCTTTAAAACAACATATAGATAAGTAGGGTGCATGGGGTGTGAATGCTACAAAACTATAATGCAAGGATAAAGCCAACTAGTTAACTAAAATAAAATAAAAAAAAGGTTTATTAGCTTCTTTTACCGTGATTTCTACTTAGCTAGTTAAACTATACAAAACAAAAAATAATTGATAAATAAGAGTGCTTTCCTTTCTTTCTTGAAGTCACATAAGAAAAGGAAGTTGTTGAATAAATATTAAGTTGTTCATTCTTACGTGTAGAATAGATATGTATGGTATATTAAACCCCTAGGTCGACTAAAAAGTCCTTAACTATGTTTAACCTGTGACACTACTTGGATAAGGAAAGTGGAAAACAAACACAATGCTCCAAATCAAGGGGTTTAGGCCACCTTGTGTACTTGAATATTTTATCCCTCTATAAAATACAATCAAGTGTATTTTATCTCCATGTGTAAATATATAGAGTAAAATAAACCAACAAACTAGAAAATAATATCTAAACTATAGATATGGCATATTTCATGTCTTTAATATGAGGATGTACTTATTGCCTTGTAGTTGACTTCTTTATTTGTGTTGGAAATTTGGAGGGGAAGAATCATTGAACCAAGAAAAGATAGATCCATAATCACCTAAGTAAAAGACAAAGGAAACACCCTAAACACAACCAAATAAGTAAAAAAAACCCTATAGCAATGCCTCCTTGAAAGAGGGTGATGGAGTTGAAAGACCCAAGATTGATCAAAGAGCATGTGTAAAGAAAATAGAAAACCTAGAAGCAATGTATTTATACCAATTCGTTGTCAAAAATAGAAAAAAATTCAACCCACATATCTAGGAAGATTCCTTAATCATTTTATGCCATTTTTTTGGTTGCCCCTAAACAATAAGCATGGGGAAGAAAACCACAAGAATATAGGGAGAAAAGGGTCTTTTGCTATGTAATTTTTTGAGAAGCTAGTGAATCGAAGACAAAAAAAGGTTTGGAATAACATGGTCCTTATTTGTAGGGTGTTAAGCAATAAAGAAGGGTAAGAGGTTAACCAATCAAAAATATTATCAGCCAATAATAAGGAATTTCATGGTCCCAACAAAGAATCTATAATAGCCAGAAGAATTAGTTGGTTTCAAAATCACTACAACAAAAGAGATCAAATCGAATAGAGAATGTTAGACAACCAACACCAAAATAGCACGAAAAATAGAGAGAGAGTTAACTCCACACCTTAAGAAATAGATATAAGAATGAAAGATAAACATATTCGAGGGGAAATCCCTCATTTTACAATAGGACAAATATAGAAGATGAAATTATTTTAAGACTATGTATTTTTGGTGTATATATAGGAGAAAAAGGATACAATTATAATTAAAGGGTCTAGCCAATGATACAAATGTAATAACTCAATATCTAGTATTTTACCTACGCCTTAAGATGGGGCATTGTCTAGGGATTAACATGCCCTTCCCCTTATCAATGTTACCCTCAACACTTTATAGTTGTGAATTTTTTGCATGAAGAACTCATCTTCTCTTGTTACCTCTTCTACTCATAAGTTCTTCCACATGATAAGGTACTTAGTAATTACTCAATTTTCTAGCTACTCAATGGTTTCAAGGATTGTTTTTGGTTCTAGTATTATTTCCCCTTCTTCCTTAAGCATGAGTAGAATAGTTTGAACTAGGATCTTGTCATCAATTATATTGTTTAATAAAAAAACATGGAAGACTAGATATACACGTGAAGATGGAGGCAACTCCAATTTGTAAGTCATAGTTTCAATCCTTTGCAACACCTTATAGGGACCATTTTATTTGGGTGTCAATTTATTGTCCTCCTTTTGTTGCTTGAGGGGAATTTGTTTGAATGGGTATAGCCTCAATGATACCCAATCCCCCACTTGAAATTCCCTTTTCTATGATGTTGATCTACTTGTTGTTTCATCCTATTTTGTGATCTAACTAAGTTTTTTGTCAACAGTTTGAGGAATTCTTGTTGGTGCTCTATGTGGTCCTCAACTACTTGAACATTTTCTCTCTCTCAAGGGTGATGTGATGGAAGGAAGATGACATCCATAAAGTGCCATAAATAGGGAAATTTTTTATGAAGTATGAAGGACATGTTCTGCCACCATTCTACCACCAGAAACCACTTGACCCATTGTGTTTGTTTAATAGATGCAAAGCAAAAAATATACCCTTTTAGACATTTATTCACAATCTTAATTTTACCATTGGGTTGAGGATAGTAATAGGAGTTGTAAGTCAATTGAATACCTAAATAAGAATATAATTAAGTCCAAATGCTTACAATGAATTTTGATATCTATCACTTACGATAATCTTAAGGATTCCATGTAGTGTATGAAATATTTCCATGAAAGTTGTGGCTAATGTACTTTCTTTATAAGGAGGAGAAAAAGAGAAAAAATGGGCATATTATGTGAGTCTATCCACTACTACCATGATGGCATTCTTTCCTTTCAACTTGGATAGACCTATAATGAAATCCATCAAAGCCTCCTCCCAATGTTAACTTGGTATGGCTAATAGTTGTAGGATTCATGGGATCCCAATTATCTCTCCCTTATTCTATTGGTAGACCACACATTCAACCACAAAATTTTGAAAATAAATTAATTCTTAATCATATGGTAAGTTTTTTAGAATTTTGAATGTCCTCCTATAAGAAAAATGTGCAATTCCGAAAGGACCTTTTGTTTGAGTTGGGAATTCTTATGTAAGTATAGGTAATATTTAGATTAGAACAAATCATTCTTATGCACAAATTTATCTAATGCACTTAGTTCCTTTTATAGTTGTTGAATGATCTTGCATACCTTCTGATCTTGCTTTTATTATATCTTTGTTTCTTCCAACCAATTATATTGTGGAATGGATATCGAACATGGTAAAGCCTTTGTGTCTTCCTCTTTCATTGAAAGTGCATTTTCCATGACATTTTGTTTTCTTCCTTTGTAAATAATTTCGAATTCATAAACTAGTGTCTCTCTAACCCATTTTTTTCACTCTAAAGATAATCATTGTTTCAAAAAGTACTTTAAACTATCATGATCAAATTTTACTTGAAAGCATCTTTCTATTAGAAAAGGGTACCATTTCTTAATTGCATGTAGTATGGCCAACATTTATTTTCATAGATGGGTTTGATTAAGTCCTTTCCTTTAATTTGGTTGCTTTAAAAGGAAAGGTGCATTTATTCTTGCATTAAAACTGCACCAATACTATAGCTTGAGACATCACACTCAATAATAATAAAAAATCATAAAATTAAGTGTGGTTAGGACGGGAGTTGTACGGATAGCCTCCTTAAGTTTTTCAAAAGATTTAGTTGCTTCTTGAGTCCAATGGAATGCATACTTTAATCATGATGTTAAAGGTGTTGGCATTTGACCATAATTCTTGACAAACTTGTAGTGATAGTCTCTCAATCATGAAAATCCTCTAAAATTTTTGAAAATGGTCATTCTATCATAGCTTTAATTTTGTTAGGGTCCACATTGACACATTCACGATATACAATATGACCTAAATATTACACTTATTGAACCCTAAAAGCACCCTTAGAATACTTTACATATAGGCCAAATGGCATCATCAAAAAGTCATAATGACTTTCATGTGCTCTAAATGATGTTTTAGGAATGTCTTCTTACATCATTCTAGTTTAATCATATCCAAAACAGAGATCTAACTTGGTAAAGAAATTTGTTCCTTACAATTCATCTAATGATTCATCAATAACAAGAATATAAAACTTGTATTTAATGGTCATTTTTTGAGTTGTCTATAATCTAAATACATAGACCACAAACCTTCCTTCTTTTGAACCATCACCACTAGTGTAGAGAAAGCACTTTGGCTAGGTTGAATGATGTCGGCATCTAACATATCTTGAATCATACACTTAATCTCTCTTTCATACATATGGTTTCATATAAGGCCTAATGTTAGGTGGTACACTTCTTGGTTGCAAATTAATAGCACAATCATTATCTCAAGGGGGTGGATTACCCTTGAGCATCTCTTCAAATACCTTCTAATGATTTTTGGTAACGTTTTGGAGATCCACTAAAGCAGATGGTATAAATATCATGAACATCCATTGAACATAATTGTGCATTATATCAATGTACCTTTCTAATTAAATTTCTCATGCTATTAGAGTTTATAACTAGATGGTTTCCCTTAAATACCTCTACAGTCAATTTCCTTACCCTCTAAGGAAAACCTAACAAAAATTTCATGAATGTTAAGAGTTGTTGTTCCCATTAATTGTAAGCATTGGAGCCGTAATATGACATCGACACCATCCATGTGGATTGCAATCATGACACAATCTAATCAATACTCCCCCATAGTGAGCTTAATACTATGCCACTTCCTTGAACAATTTATGGTATCTCCAACTACAATCATTACTTGATACGTTGGTGTTGGAAATATAAACTAATTGAATATTCTCACTAGTTTGAAATTAATGAAGTTATTGGCACTACAATAATCAGTCAACACTATTATGTTTTTCATTTTGATATATCCTTCTATCTTGAGGTTTGTGCAACATTGATGCCAAACAAATGCATGATTAGATATGGTTGGAGTAGTCTCTTAGCTCTAGATCTTGTGATGGTTCTAGTTCTTGATCTTTTTCCTCTTCATGGTCTATGTAGAATAATTTATCCTTGCCACATTTTTGTCCTTTACTAGTCATCACAATTGAAACATAATTTCTTTCCTCTTCTTTCATCCATTTGTTGAGGTGTCAACCTTATCGATTGAGTGAGATTAGATGGAACATGGTACTATTTATAGTTGATAATGACCAAACTTATAATAGTTTTATTTTTACTTTCCATTTATCTTTCCATAATGAAAGAATGCTCTAAGGATTTAGGTTAAAAAACAAATTCCTTGTGTTGAATATTCGCCTTTGAAGTGTCTATAAATATATATAATAAATCATCCTTTGGAATGTTCTTTATTTTGAAACTTATCTTTTGGAATTGTTCAATATGATCCATAATTGGAGCTTTTTGTTAAATATTTATTAATTGACCAAAAGTTGATAGAGTCATTTTTTTGTTCACAAAGCTATTGGTACCAAACAAATTGATTAAGTTTAAAATATAATACTATAAGAGTTTCCTTTTCTAAAGTTGCCATTTGGTTTAGATCAAAAACTTGTGCTATTTGGAATTTAAGTTATAAGATATTTCCTATTAAATTTTATCATCTCTATCTGGGGATTAAATAGTTCATTAAATCTAACTGGAACCCCCAATGATGTGGATCTAAAACTAATGAATAATAATTATTTTGGAACTCAAAGATTTATTCTCTCCACATTTTCATGATTTCCTCGCTCTTGATATCTCCTTTATAAAGTCTCTTATCTAGGATATCTAACAAGATGGTTGACATGGAATTTTGCAAATTTTCCATCTTCTTTTCCATCTATTCTATACTTTCATGCATCCTAATTTCCATATATTCGCTATTATCATTCTAAGTTTTTGTTTTCCATTTATTGTATTTCTCTTTGTGTATTTACCAAATCATTACTTGTTTTTTTATAAATAAGGTCTTTTATATTATTACTACGCAAATATACATAAAAAATTTCCTGCTGCTGGTCTACCACTAGGGAAACTAGACCAATAGCACAAATTCAAAATTTTCCTTTTGAAAATTCCATGGATAATCATAAACTAACAGAAATTATAAACTAATAAGCATAAACATTAACATTTCAGCTCCTTGAGTTGTGCTCTTCTTCAATTGATAGGCTCGCTTAATCATATTTCAAGAGGGGGATCCACCCAAAAGGTGGTTGTCATTCGCTTTCATCAGAGGAGGAGGAAAAATAAACATAGTTTCCCAAAGCCTTTGTTAGCCTAGTGATTTTCTTGTCCAACTTGTCTACCTTCTCCACTAATTCTGCCATACAAATCATCAACTCCTATAGTGTAAGCTTTGTTAGTGAGCACCTTTCTCATCAGAGCTTTCATGTGCTAGTATAGGCTAATTGTTTCCATATAAAATGAATTCCAAGCCCTATTTGAACTACCTACATTAGGGATCCAATCCTTGGTCTATCTTTCCACATGCCTATCGGGGATAAATCTTTTTCTCTATCTCACTTGGTCTTCCACTTCTTAAATGGGCCTATGTACCACTTCAAGGATGATATTTCTATATCTATTCATCGTGACATGGGAATCTAACTATGCACAGTTTTGACCCATGGGAGATGGAAATGAGTTAGGGGCAAGGGGGGCACCCAAACGACCTCTTGTCCTAGTACGTTGAGGGCCTAAAAGGCAACGTGTATCCATCTTATCAAACACATAATTGAACTCCACCCTAGGAATGGAAACACTAGCGAGGGTTGATGGATGTTGAGCCACATAGAAAGGAAGAAGATCAGCAGAGAGAAGGGTGGGGAGAGCACTATTTTCATAAGGGAAATGACAAAAGATATCGTCATATGGAAATAAAAAACCCAAGAGTGAGTCATTGTTGACACCTAATCATAGGGATTGGGTGAACAACTGTAATTAGTGTAAATAAATAATAGAGAAAATGGAGAGTCATCAGGAGATGAACTGAATAGTCACTCCCTCTTGTATATAAAAATGAACAACCTGAATGAATAATACAATTACATTTGAGGAGTTACCTCCTAGTCTAACATGGTATCAGAGCCAGCACCATTTTTGGCTTCCCTCTCTGCTTTGTAACTCCCTTCTGCCTATGTTTTGCCTACTTTTCATAACTGACCTCTTGATAACCATTCTGCAGGTTTTCCCCTCTCTCACAACTACTACCCCTCTCTGGCAACTGCTACAGACGTTCGGCTGGTTATGTGAGGCAACTGCTCCACAAGCGTAGTTGAGGTATCAATCCCACACCTGCATACATGCTACCTACCGATATACCTATCATGGTTTCATCACTCTCTTGGTTTCACAGTGTTAAACACAGGTGCGATGAATGAAATTCTCTTATGACTGTGTATCGGCGTTCTGGAGCCTAATCGGGTATTTTTCTCTGTTCATACATTTTATTTATAAATCACAGTCAATTAGTGTTAAGTTTTAATACTGAGTTTAAGCGCTAAACCTTTCCTTAAGGGCCTTTATTAAAAGTATGAAACAAGCATGTGGGTGGTATTGATAAGTGGGAAGCGGTATCTCACACACCCTAAAGGTTTTAAACGGTATTCCTAAAATTCACGCGATTAACCTTAGCGGGCGACACGTAGCATGGGAAAACCACTTTTCTCACGCGCTCTCGACCTGATATCGGTCGTGCAAGATTTCATGCGAGATTGTGCGACAGCTGTTCGATTGGAAGATTCAAATCGACGGTGGAGATCGTCCGGGTTAGTTGGTGAGCGGACGACGTGATATCCATTGGATCTGGAGAAGTGAGATCAACGACGTGGATTGAATCGCTTGATAAAAGGAGAAGTCAACGAAGGACCGACAGCGATTGGTCAGATAAGCGGGACCCTCAGGGGGAAAATCCACGTACAGAACTAGATTTAAGCGCAGTTGATTGGTTACAAAGTTAACCAGTAGTCAAATTATAGACTACCACCTCATTTTCGTCAACCTCCTGCGTCATTTTTTTTACCAGCATAAGAGCGATTTTTTTTTCACAATTTTAAAATGCACTCATTGATATCTGTTGTGGGAGTGGTTCTCAATGGGAGGGAGAACTATCCTAAGTGGTCTCAGAAAATCCAACACACTCTCATTTTTAATGAGTTGTGAAAAGCAGTGTGTGTTGGAAACAGAGACAAAGAGCCAGAACATCCTACCTCAGACAAGGAATTCACCATTTGGGAAAATAAGAATAGCAAGGCTTATGCAATGATTGCAGCATCAGTAAATGAAGAGGTGAGTTTCCATATTTCGTCATTTTCAAATGCTTTTGAAACTTTACAAAAACTGAAGGAACTCTATGACTCACACTCTGCACTTGACGTTGTTCAACTCATGATTAAATTGTTCATCGTTGAATTACAAAATAATTATCCTCTTACTCTTGCATCAGAAGTAAAATCTATTATGCATGATATCAAAGTCACTAATGTTGAACTGGACATTCCTCTGATAGCTTTTCTCAAGGAACTTTATCCCACTTACTCAAATTATCTTGAGTCATTACAAGCAAATGGAAACCTCAAAGATATTACCTTTGACTCCCTTGTGAAAAAATTTGTTGAAAGAGAGAAAGATTTTGGGAAGAAGGCAGCTCCTCAGTCTTCTGAAGAGGTTGTGTGCCTTACACATAGAGAGAAGAATCTTGCTCAAGATTATATGAGAGGAAGAGGTGGTCGAAGAGGAGGAGGAAGAACTTTCAGAGGCAGGGGGGGTAGACACTCTCAAGGAGAAAAGTTAAATTTGCACTTCATACGCTGCAAAAGAGATGGATCACATGATGCATCCACATGCAAGTTGCCTTGGGACAAAATTGAGCATGACAGAAACCAACCCAAAGGTAAAACTAATGACACAGAGAAAGGTGTAGCACCTGAATCCGCTCACTATGTTGTGGCACCCTGTAATATTGGAGTAAATGAAGACTTATTTAATGTTGTACTTGCTTCTTGGAAAAATGATTGGTTGCTTGATTCAAGAGAAACTTGCCACATGACTTTTAGAAGAGAATTTTTTGAAGAATTTATTGACAATGTTGATGAAGCAGTATACTTTGCAGACAAGTAAAAACTCAATCCATCAGGGCTTGGTACAATCAGGCTTAAATTGCCTGGTCTTCCAGACTTTCTTCTGCATCATGTTTTTTATCTCCCATAGTTGAGGAGAAACTTGTTGTCCTTGGTCCACATCCGCCAGTAAGGACACTCCATTCATATGTTTGATGGCAAGCTTGAGGTGAGAAAAGCATCAGACCACTCACTTGTCATGACGGGGATAGAAGAAGAAAGGCTTCTCAAGCTGCAGGGTACCTCTGCTCGTGCACAAAATTTCTCATACAATTCTCATTATGAAGAAGATACATTTCCATCAAGTTTATTATGGCATTCTAGATTTCGACACTTGAACTATGACAGTCTCCGCTTGCTGAAGAAAAATGGTGTTACTGGTTTGCCTACAATTCCTAGGAAACTTAAGCAATGTGATGCTTGCATTCTAAGAAAGCATAGAAAACAGTGTTTTCATGATTCACATTCTAGAGCACATAGAAAACTTGAACTCATTCATTCAGATTTATGTGGTCCAATGCTTGTTCCTTCTGCAAATGGAAATAAATATATGATGACATTTATTGATGACTACACCAGAATGTGTTGGGTTTATTTATTGAAGAACAAATCTGATGCTTTTCAAACATTCAAGAACTTTCATACATGGATTGAAAATGATGCACAATCTCATATTGGCTCTATTCGCACTGATAATGGAAAAGAATACACTTCAAATGAATTTGAAAACTATCTTCGCCAACATGGAATCAAACATCAAACAATTGTGCCTTATAATCCCCAACAAAACGGAGTAGCTGAAAGAATGAACAGTACAATCTTAAATATGGTGCGCTCCATGATGTTTTTCAAAAATGTAAAAATGATGTTTTGGGCTGATGCAGTGCTATGTGTTGTATATGTAAAGAATAGATGTCCATCTAAGGCTATTAGAAACAAGACTCCTTATGAAATGTGGTATGGGCACATTCCTTCGGTAAAGCATCTCAAGGTCTTTGGTTCCACATGTTATGCCTTGATATCAAACGTACATAGAACAAACTTGGTGCAAGAAGTCGTAAGTGTATCTTCCTCGGGTATTCAAACACCTCCAAAGCATACCATCTCTATGATGGAGTCAATAAAAAGTTTGTTGTATCTAGAGATGTAATGTTTGTTGAATCATCCAAAATTGACAATGTTGTTGAGCGGCAACTTGATCACTTGGATAGATTCGCAAATGAAAAATCATTTCAAGAATTTGATAATCAGATTCCACATCTTGAAGGGGGGGTTCCTATACTATATCAACATGTGGAATCTTCTTCTGAAGCACTCTCTCCCCCGCATGAAACTCCAAAAACATATGATACTTTGAGTGATGTGATTGACAGAATTGGGAGACTCAATCTTGATTCAGTCCCAAATCAATCGACGGAGTAGCCTGGACCATCTTAGAAATGTCCCCTAAAGTGGTTGACAAAGACACTTGAAAGTGTTAATCCTGATACACAACTCATCACTAATGTATTCTTTAGTTAGACTAAAATACAACTAGTTCAACCAAGTCAAACTGAACACAACTCCATCAACTCCACATCCAACTCCACAGAACTCACATGCATGAGTTCTAATTGAAGTCCTCCATGCAATAGCTCAACTGACCCGCAAGAAAAGCGTATTTCCTTCTGACAGCTGCATGTGCCACATCTGTAGCTCAAACTGAAGTGCTCCAAGAGGATAAGATAATGTTTATAGTCTAAATATTATTATGAGACAATACTATTTGACTTTTCTATTTTTAGCCTGGCAGTCTAAAAATAGACTCTGATCACTCCGCTGTGAACCAGAAATAGAAGTCCATCTATTTTTCCCAACATGACCAATCGTCCATAAACAACATCTTGCAACTCATAGACCATGATCCATATGTCTAAAAATAGACTTTGCGCCAAAAATAGCCTGCGGGCCCACTTAGTGAAGGCGACTTCTTTCCACTAAGCTCCATCATCTTGTTGCATTCTCAACACTCCCTCTCAACAAGATATGGATTATCAGCAACCCCTATCCTACCTTGGTGGTATTCGAATTTGCTCTTGGTGAGCACCTTCGTCAAGATATCAGCATCCTGATCCTCCGTTGGAATGTATGAAAGTAGCATGATTCTCCGCTGCACACAATCTCTGATATGATGGTACCTGATGTCAATGTGCTTAAATCTATCATGAAATACTGGATTAGCCAAGAGTTTAATGCAACTCTGGTTATCACAATAAATCACAGTAGGATCCAAGTGAGAACCAAACAAACCAACCAGGATCTTCCTCATCCATATAGCCTCGCATGCAGCGAAACTTGCTGCCATATACTCGGCCTCTACTGAAATGAGTGCCACGAATCTCTGCTTCCTGTTGTACCAAGAAAATGCTGTCAACCTGATACTAAAGACCCCTCCTAATGTGCTCTTTCTATCCGTTGGGCTCCCTGCCCAATCTGCATCCGTGAAGCCACATAGCTTCACCTCATTCTCCTGTCTGTACCACAAACCATATCCCGATGTTCCTCTCAAATAACGCAATACATGTTTGTCTGCCTTCCAGAAGAGCTTGGTAGGCTTAACCATAGCTTGTGAAAGCTGGTTAACAGCATAGCATATATCGGGTCGTGTATTGACCAGATACATAAGCGACCCCACCAACTGTCGATAAACAGTGGCATCCACTTCTTCTGCTGAAGTGGCATCCTCCTTCCTCCAACCTCTAAGAAGAGGAGTGTCAACAGGCTTGCAGCCATGCATGTTGAACTTCTCCAGTATCTCCCGAGCATACTTACCTTGAGAAACAAATAGTCCATCACTACGCTGCCAAATTTCCAATCCCAGGAAATAATGAAGGAGGCCCAAGTCCTTCATCTCAAACTCCTTAGCAAGATCATCCTTGCATGAAAGTATCAACAGCTCATCACCCGTTAGAATCAAATCATCTACATAAAGTACAATGATAAGCAACTTACCCTCCACCACAATCTGGTATAGGTTAGGATCCGCCTCACTCTTGGAGAATCCAAGTCTAGTGAAATAACTGTCTATCCATGTGTACCAAGCACGTGGTGCTTGTTTCAACCCATACAGCACTCTCTTGAGCCTGCACACATGCGACTCGCTGCTGAATATCTCAAAACCTTTGGGCTGCTCAATGTACACCTCCTCCTCAATGACTCCATTGAGGAACGCAGTCTTCACATCCATCTGATGAATGTGCTATCCCATCTACGCTGAGAGAGCAAGAATCGTCTGTATGGAAGAATACCTTGTGACAGGTGCAAAGGTCTCCTCATAATCGATCCCCTCTATCTGTGAAAAGCCTCGGGCAAAAAATCTTGCCTTGTACTTCTCCACACTCTCGTTAACTGCCTGCTTAACTTTGTAGATCCATCTCGAACCCACCACTGATTTTCCTTTCAGTCTTGGGACAATCTCCCAAGCACTGTTTCTGATAATCAAATCATACTCTTCCACCATAACATCTACCCATGCGGGATCCTCCACAGCTTCCTCGAAAGAGGATGGCTCAGTCACAACACATTTGCTCACAAGAGCCATGTATCCAGTGTACCGATCAGGTGACTTTCTCTGTCTACATTGGGCTGTAGGTGGTCCTACAACTTTCTCTGCATCTTAAGCCAGTCGCTTAGCTTCTGTCAAGCCCTTTCACCCTCTGATGGTTGGCGCTGCATGAGTGGTTTCTTCCACTCCATGAACTTCGTCCTGTGGCTGATCCACGTCCTGAGGCTCATCTTTAGGAACTAATAGCTCTTCATCTGCATGCAAGTGTAGCTCCCTCTCAAGCGAACACTGCATGGCTTTCTCCTCCTGAAATTTTATATCCCGTCGCACAACAGTCTTGCCACTGTCTGGCAAATACACACGATAGTTTTTGGGCGTATCAGTGTACCCCACAAATATCCCAACCTCTGCGGTCGACTCCAACTTCTTCCTGGCATCCTTCGTCACATGCATGTAAACGTTAGCACCAAAAATCCTCAAATGAGAAAGATCGGGCTTCTTACCAGAATAAGCCTCCTTGGGTGTACTCATGCCAAGTATCCTGTGAGGACAACGGTTCTGCTAATATACTGCAGTATTGCATGCTTCCGCCCACAAGTGAAGGGGTAGGCCCTGATCATGCAACATCGCCCGTGCAGCGCCCACAATCGTTTTGTTCTTCCGCTCAGCAACCCCGTTCTGTTGTGGGTTATGGGGAGCTATGAGCTCTCTTTGAATCGCTTCTACACTGCAAAAGTCCTTGAACTCGCCAGAGATGTATTCACCACCATTATCGCTCCTAAGAGCCTTCACCTTCTTCCCCAACTCCTTCTCGACCAGTGCTTTGAACTCACAGAACTTTGAGTATGTCTCACTCTTCTTCTGCACGAAGAAGATCCAACACTTACGAGAGAAATCATCAACAAAGATCACATAATACCTGTGTTTTGATGTCGAAGCTACTGAGAAAGGTCCACACACGTCTGTGTGAATTCTCTCAAGGATCATCGTGGCGCGACTATCCTTCTCGTGAAAGGTGGCTTTCACAAACTTTCCCAAAGTACACCCCTTGCATTGATCTGACTGCGCAAGAGTGCCTTTAGGAAGCCCTGTAGTGATCTGCTGCAGTATCTTCAAGGCTCCATGGTGAAGGTGACCCAATCTCCTGTGCCACAGCTCGCCATCATCCCGGCTCACCAATCCTTCTGCCTTGCATGCCATTGCTACGCAGCGACCTACATGCAACTAATAAAGGTTCCTCACTCGAACCCCTATCTTCCGGGTTTCTCCAGTTGTTTTGCTGTGCAAGAAATCCTTTCCCTCGCTGAAAACAACATCATATCCCTTGTCTTCTAACATCGCCACAGAGATAAGATTCTTCTTCAATCCTGGAACATGCATCACTTCCTTCAATACGAAGGTTTTACCAGACTCCCTCTCAAAGGAAATGGTACCGATACCGATCGCACTGTATCTACCATCATCGCCCATCTTGATGTGCACTCCAAGATCTTTGTCCTCTAGATAAGAAAACAAATCTCGATCTCCTGTCATGTGAAAAGACGCACCACTGTCCAAGAACCATACCGATCCCATCACACTTGATACCAAGCATGCGATCAATGAAAAATCAAGCTCAAATTGCGAGGCTAGAGCCTCTCCTCCTACAGATCCAGCAGCTTGCTTGTTCTTCTTCTTCTGCGGACAATTAGTGGCATAGTGTCTGTGCTGGTGATAGTGAAAGCACTTCACCTTGGACATGTCCTGCTTCTTGCCTTTCGCACCAGACTAAGAAGCTTTCTTGTTCTTCCCCTTCTTTACTTTGGCAGTCAAAGCGCAATTTTCTTCATCAGGTCCCTTTGATGAAGATCCGTCCCTGGTATTCTGCCTGATCTCCTCTTTCACAAGATCTGACCAATGTCTCTCCCATCCTGGCAATTTCTCCCGACCATTGACAGAGTCCTGATAGGAATGCCAACTCTTCGAAAGACCAAGGAGAACCAAGCTCACCAAGTCCTCATCATCGACAGTCACCCCCACACTTCCCAGCTCATCCCTGCACTGGGTGAACTTCGTGAGATACTTGGGCATACTGTCTCTCGCATTTAATGTTTCTGAGTTTATCCTTGAGCGCCAGCTTCCTCTGATCGCTCTTTCTTTGGAATAGATCTGTCAATGCTTTCCACATCAAGTATGGAGAAGTATTTCCATGCAGGCTAGACACAATGTGATCCTTCACGCCCTCCAACAGAATCCTTCGACACTTTGCTGTCTTCTTTTGCCAAACCTCAGCTTCAGCAGCATCAGTAGGCTTTGGGACCTCAGCCTCTATGAACTCCTTCAGCCCATTATCATCTAACACCGCCTCCATCTTGTCCTTCCATGCAATATAGTTCGAGCTGCCCTCAAGAGCATACTCCAATCGCAATCTGTTGAAAGAAATTGCAATGTTGACACCAAGAAAACATTGCTGCAAATTCGAATTCCACCAGCTCCAAACTCAACCACCTCTAATCTAAGATTCGTGAGAACAAAGTATTTCTTGTACAGAGATTGACTGTATGGGCTTTCACCGGATATCTCACCTTCCAAAGGAAGGATGAATCCAGAGGCTACCTGGCCCGATTATAGACTTTGCCAGAAGAAATGGAATGTAAACACTTCCTGAATAGTAGATCTGATGATCAACAGCTCCGATACCATGTAGAAATTTTGAATAATAAACACTTATTCACAGAGATTATCCCGATTATACACTATTGCGGAATACATGCACAATACATAATCTCCTCTACGTTGATCATCAATTTAGCAGCATCAAAAATAATGAAACATTAATCGCATGCACACATTAACACAGTATGTAACCCGGGGAAAGCTTACAGCTGAAAACTCCACACTATCTGTATATTAATGATTGAGAACATGTAACAATACATAGTACAATACTCCTCTCAAGTATCCAGCACTATCTCCACCTATTACACACAAAACTAGCTCAGATCCGAACAAGTCACATGTTCAAATCTCCTCCGCTACTTTGCCTGCCTCTATTGCACAATACCAAGTGAAAATCACATGAGCACAGGCTATTTCACTGGGCATATACTGCGCAATCCTCATGGGCATACTCAATGCATTGATTGTGCAAGATCTCATGCACAACTATAGTCACAACTGATAGCAATCTCAACCTCTAACACCTGTCTCCATTGAACTGTACATGCACTGAGTTAATTGATGTATTCTTCAGTTGCATTATGAGTTAATACTTAGTGAATTAATTAATATTTAATTCACACAACTCATCACTAATGTATTCTTTAGTTAGACTAAAATACAACTAGTTCAACCAAGTCAAACTAAACACAACTCCATCAACCCCACATCCAACTCCACAGAACTCACATGCATGAGTTCTAACTAAAGTCCTCCATGCAATAGCTCAACTGACCCACAAGAAAAGCGTATTTCCTTCTGACAGCTACATGTGCCACATTTGTAGCTCAAACTGAAGTGCTCCAAGAAGATAAGATAATGTTTATAGTCTAAATATTATTATGAGACAATAATATTTGACTTTTCTATTTTTAGCCTGGCAGTCTAAAAAAAGACTCTGATCACTCCGCTGTGAACCAGAAATAAAAGTCCATCTATTTTTCCCAACATGACCAATCATCCATAAACAGCATCCTGCAACTCATAAACCATGATCCATATGTATAAAAATAGGCATAGTCTAAAAATAGACTTTGCGCCAAAAATAGCCTGCGGGCCCACTTAGTGAAGGCGACTTCTTTCCACTAAGCTCCATCATCTTGTTGCATTCTCAACACAAATTACCATTCAAACGATTTTAATCTCAATCTAAGTAATAGAAATCTTCAATCCAAACAATACATATTACTATTCAAATGATTTTAATCTCAATCTAAGTAATGGAAATCTCAATCCAAACAAGACCAATTCCAATCCCCGGGGCATATAAGGCAAGCTAAAGAGAACTTCAAACTGACTTCTTAATCCTATCTAGTTCACACCTTCAACTTTGCAAGGCTTCAAAGGGAACTAAATGACAGTTTCAAATTAATATTCTTACGCTGCCTAAATTAACACACTCATATTTGAAAGACTTCAAAGATCAAAGCTTATTTCTAATTTGAAAACCGGTCTAATAAACTCAAAAAATATTCTATGGAAAAGAAAAGTAACTTGTGTTCTAAACATGATTTCACTACAGTTACGTTGAATCTCAGAGTTATGCTACCACTCTTAATATATTAACATATGATCTATATTAATGAATAACGTTATGCCTTTTATGTTTTTGGGTGTTCTATATAAAACGCAATGCTATAGAAATTTGTGTTATTGATAAGTGCACATGATTTAAAATTATAAAGACTGAATCCAATTTGAATTGACAAGTTGAGCTCATAACACAATTATCATTTTCGTAATTCGTTTGAAATTGGAAAGCATTTTTCTAAGTATTCTTAATTGTGGAAATATGATTGAGAAATCATTCATGCGCAAGAAACACTAATTAACATTGCCCTTATGTTCACAAAGGCTTAAAGACAATGTGTTTTTCTAGATTCAAGAAACAAACGAAGCAGTGGTTTAAGTATAGAATGGAAAATAATAGATCTAAGATCTATTTGGAAAACAACTTTAAAACGAGATATAAACTCATGAATCGTAGTAAAACACACTTCCTACCATTTATGTCAATTACAAAACTTGTTTCCAGGTGGTGGTGGGCCCTTGCCACTTCCCGGAGCAAGTCTAAACTAGCCCAATGCTTTAAGAACCAGAAATCATAACACTTACAGGAATTTAGATGCTAAATCAAGATTATGTATTAAGGTTCAACAAAACATAAGTTCAAATAACAAATACATCACAGTCTCCAATGTCTCTTGAGCGTATAGCTTCTTGCAACAATATTACTTAATGATACTTCCCGCTCTTTACATACAGAAAACATCGGGCTTTATATAAAGTTTAGCCGATGAAAAATAGATGTAACTAATTAACTAGAAAAAGTAAACATATAACACCAAGACTAAAATTAAGTTGTATGAAATCTTCTTGAACAACTTCAAACAGATCCCAGTTGAGCTCATCCTGATCATAGCATGATTGATGAAACCAACTCCTTATTGGGCATAAGGAGATCAGCTCTGGAATGCCAAAGATTTGACTGAACGTCTACTGCCAAATAGAGTAAAGGAACAAATCGAAGCCAAGTAAGGAGAACAGATCGAATGAAAATATTTCTAGAAGGTGCAACAAACTGTCCCAATCGTGGTCCTCCATGTGGCTGATCCAAAACCGTCAAACCCAGATTTTCTGTACTTAACCCATAATTTCGGCACTGATTATGTACTTAATACTCCCATCACCATAACTTCTTCGTGATAGAATACCCTGATTCTAAACAAAACCCGCGTACAAAATCAATATAGAATCAGGATTAACCCATAATGAGGGTGTTCTAAACAAAACCCACTTCTCAGAATCCTGATATTCTTCCCCATTTGATCACAAATTTTAGATTTTCACCTACATGAATTTTGCATTCTGTACTTAGTCCTGTAGCATTTAGTTTAATTAACTTACGAATAATTTTGGCAATGGATCCATGCAGTAAATAAACGTGGAAAAACCATCATTAGCAAATCATAGCAAAGTCATCTCTAATTATTAAAAATTCAAGAAAACTAATGATAATTAACAACAAAGTGTAAGATATGAATTAGCGGCAAGTTGTGGAATTATGGTATGAAATGAGTTAAAAATATAGGGAATTAGGTTATGAATAGTGGTATTATACAGTGGAAAATGGGCATATTTGAAGCCCAACAAATCCACTGAATGCGACCAAGCTAAAACATACTTGGCATCTAAATTCAAGGTCCAACTCTGAACTTCACACAATGAAAACCCACCGAAACTAATAGAATCAAAGCATGCATATAAAAGCATAGCATTATGCAGCCAAAGTTTCCTATTAACGTTGAAATCAAAACAATTACTACTATAGGGAAATTCAAAGTGAAGAAAAGAGATATTGTAAACCTGCAATGCCCCCTTTGTTGTTTCAGTTCTCTGGTCTCAACAAAACCCAAATTAACTATGTTCCAACTAAGGAGGACCACCAACCGTGTATGAAAGGCTAAATCCATTCCCCAACACACATTGTTTTTCCTTTTTTCTTACATTCCCAATATCAGGAATAGTATGTTCACAGAGGAAGGTAACTTCCAACACCGTCTGCACATGGAGAGGTCCCCGAACTAGTATATAATTTACCAACCTTCCTTCCTTGTCATCATTCCCCCACCCAATCTTACCATACTCCATGTTCGAGCCTAATTCAAACATTATTTTTTTCTATCTACACCTCTAGTCTAAGCTCGAGGTGGGTCGTCCTTCCCAGGACTCCCACACATCCAGTGAAGTCCATCCCACTATTTAAGCACTCTTCATGGGGGACCAAATAATTAATTCTTATTAACCTACCACTCAATCCATAAAATTGCTTCTCTAACTTGGATAGTTGATTATGTATCTCTTCCCTTTCTTCACAAGTCATAGTTGAGCTCTCTAGAGGTTTACCTGGAGTGAAATTTCTTGTAAAACCCTTTCTTATGTGAACAATTAATTATACTACCATTTTTCCTCTTAATCACACTTCCTAATGAGCAAAAATATCTTCCAATCAAAATTTATTCCAATAGTAGGTTAGATACATTTAAAACATTGCTTTGAAGATTGTTTTGAAGCTAAACATTCTCCTGGTGCGTCTTTGAAAATTCAGTCTTTATAAGTCAAAATTTCAACCTATAGTATTCCAATATGTCTTTTGAATTCATGTTACAAGATTTTTACTATCAAATTCTCTCATATCAATCTTGGGAATTAAATAATTCCTTAGTTCTAAGTGTAACCCCCAATGATGCAAATCTAAAGGTGATGAATAATCATGATTTTGGAACTCGGTCTTTATTTCCTCCACATTTCTCTCTTGATATCTCCTTTAGTGAATCTCTCATCTTAGATATGTAAGAATGGAATTTTGCAATTCTTCCATCCTTTTATCCATCTCTTTTTCCATCTATTCTATATTTTCATCCATCTTATTTTCCATCTATTATTATTTTCTTCATGACTCATGATTGAGCTCTCTAGAGGAATTCATGATATAAGATCTTTGGAATTCATGTTAGGAAGATGGTTAACATGGAATTTTACAAATTTTCCATCTTTTTATCCCTGTTATTTTTCATCTATTCTATATTTCCATCCATCTTATTTTCTATCTGTTCCATCTATTATCATTTCTTCCTTGGCTCAAGATTGAGTTCCCTAGAAAAATTCATGTCAGGATTTTTGGAATTCATGTCAATGATATGGTTGACATGGAATTTTGCAATTCTTTCATCTTTTTAACCATCTTATTTTCCATCTATTCTATATTTTTATCTACCTCACTTCACATTCATTACATCATGTTTTCCATCTATTCCCTATCATCATTCTGATTATTTTCCATCTATTGTATTTCTTTTCTATCTATTCTATATTTTTATCTATTTCATTTTCTACTTATTCCATAATGTTTTCCATCTATTCCCTATCATCATTCTTGTTATTTTCCATCTAATGTATTTCTCCTCGTGTATTTTCCAAATCATTACTCATTATTGACCTACCACTCAATTCATTAAATTGATTCTCCAACTTGGATAACTAGTTATATATTTGTTCACTTTCTTCATGACTCATGCTTGAGCTCTCTAGAGGTTTACCAAGAGTAGCATCCTTATGAAACCCTTTGCCATATGAATAATTAATATACTTCCATTTTTTCTCTTTATCGCAATTTTAAATGAGCAAAACCAAATCATACAATCAAAATTTATTTTAATGGTAAGTTGCATACATTTAAAATTTTAATTTGGAGATTTTTTTGAAATGAAACTTTATCATGATGTATCTCTAAAAATTCAACCTTTCTAAATCTAAAATTTCAATCTATAATACTCTCATGTCTTCTCTACAACACCATATGTTTGACCAAGATTCGACATACCAAGTGAAAGTTATGATAACAATCACAACATTCACTAGTTCTTGACCCTTTCCCGATAACAAATTTGTACAAAATGCCGTGTGTCCAATTTTCTTGATAGAATTTTAATTTTTTTACTAGAAACAATATGTTCTTTTTTTCTTGCCAACAATATTGGTGGAACTCAATTTGGGCCTTTATAACTTCATGTATAGCAATTGTGCCAAGAACCCCTATTTGAAATTTGTTTTTGGACTAATCGAAAACCCTAATTTTCACAATCAATATTTCCAAAACTATAGTTTTTCAGATCCCAAAATTTATACCATAGTTAATTTGATATGTCTCCTCAAAATCCTAAAAATTTCATAATCTGAAATTCCATCCAGAAAAACTATAGCATTTCCAAAACTATAGCTTTTGCAGATCCCAAAATTTCTACCATAGTTGCTTTGATATGTCTCCTCAAAATCCTAAAAATTTCATAACCTGAAATTCCATCAAGAAAAACTACAACCAAAACTTTTAGATAATTCATTTTGAGACTATTTTCAAGGCTAACTTCATTGAATATATTTCAAAAAAATTATTATGCAAAACTTATAAATTTTACCACATATATTCATTGTCTCCTCGTAATCCTAAACAATTTAAAACTTCTATGGAAAAAGTTATAATGAAATGCCAAGATGACCCATTTGAAACTAATTTAAGAACTATCACAAGCTGTTATTTTCATAGGATATATCTTAGAAAATATGATGAACTAGAGCCTACAATGTTGAACAAATGTACCTTGTTATTTCTTGTCGATATGTCCAAAATTTAGTTGTCTAGAACTTCCCTTCAAAAAACATATAGCAAAAAATGCAAGATGTCTCGTTTGAAAGAGAAAAACCCTAGAATCGTAGTGTTTGATACCAATGTTAAACAACCAACACCAAAATAACCTAAAAATATATAGTAAAGTAATTCCAAACCTTGTAAAATAGATATAAAAATGAAAAATAAACCTCTAAGAGGGCAACCTCCTTTTACAATAACACAAATGTACATTATGAGATGATTTTAAAACTAGATCTCTTATTTATATCTATATATATATATAATTAAAAAGTATTGAAAACGCTTAAAAAACCTAGTATTTAACTAAAAGCTCAAAAGACTCTCAAGTCGAAAAGAGAGAGAAGTGGCTAAAATAGAAGTCGACCCAACACAGGGTTACCATTATTAATTGTGGCTTGATTAGAGTTGATAGAAAATGCTCAATGGTTCTTCATCTACACACATTATAAGGTAGTTGATTTTTTCAATTTTCAAGTATTATCTTATAATGCGTTACTCATCTCGATTACCCAATTAAAAATAAAAATGAGATTTACTTGTGCTTAAGATAAAGTATACCAAATGCTATGCTTAATGCATATGAGTCAATTTTACAACCTTTAACACAAGACCGTGAAATCAAACTTATAGTATTGAATGGTAAAACTTAAGCCATTTATATGGCTCCATTGAAACCCACGGGAAGGTTGCACATTTGAGAAAGATAAATATCTTTCTTAAATGATAAGTAAAGAATTAATATTGGGGTAACAATAAATCATGAAACAAGAAGTCAGTGAGTGTGCTTTACACTAACTGTACATGTTACTCAACAAGGTGTATACTATTTAAAAAAAAAAACCACAGAAATCCAACTTACACGAGACCTGCATGTTAATTTGCATTAAGTTGTATATAATGGAAGACAATCGGAACATGTAAAATGCAAATCAAAATTTAAATCAAACAGTTGGGAATGGAGGTGGGGAACCATTAAAATGGAAACCAGAAATATTAAGCATTTATAAGTATATGTGTGCACAAGCATGTTTACACGTACTAAGTGGCCAGGGCATACGTAAAGGTGTGGTGCAATGGCAAAGACTTTTTTTGAAAGCATAGAACTTCTTGGTGCATGGGAGTGGGAGGTTGGCATATATATATAAAAGAACTTATTACATTAAAAGAAAACAAACCATGTATTTTTGTAATGAACCAACCATTATACTTTAAAGCAACAATACACTACACTGCTATTTATATGGCTCTGCGAAAATTCAGGGGAAGATTACAGAGTTGTAGGGAGTAAAAATCTACGCTTACAGTTTATATATTGGGTCGTCCTGAATCTTGAAGAAAGTTAGTAGGATAACAATCTATATTTTGGCATGGCAATAGAGACATGGTTTGGATCCTTGTGATAGGTTTCCGAGCAAATAGAAAACACAAATCCAACCTTTTTACAAGCCAAGCATAAAATAAATAAACTAAATCTCTATGTCAGCGTGTTGGACATGAAATATGTAGCTCGGATTCTTATGATGACTTACCAAACAAATTATGTAATAGATCACATGGGGTGTAAAGTGCAATTTGGATGTCTAACCAAATCACCGGACACCACCGGAAATGAAGAACGGATGGGATCTTGAAAATGAGAATATCAGACCTCAAATCAAATCATGGGCATGAAAAAAGCAGATCAGATTTTACAAATAAGAATACTAAGTATGGGATTAGATTATACAAATCATAATTTCAAATTGCTTCGAAGGCCTCGCACTGTTTCTTGTTCCCCATTTAAAGGTTTGGCCTCCACAATTGCTTTGGAACTTTAAATCCTTTAAGCAGTCATCAATGAACTGCCAGCTGCCATTTGGGGAGCCATACCTTTCAACAAATCTGATGTCATCCTGCTGCATTGGGGTCTGCCCACCTTGCTGGAAAAACCATAGCTAGTGCAAGGAGTCAATCTGCCAGCACTTGGACCTGAACCTGAGATGTCCTAGAACCCCAAAGGACTGGAGATTCGAAAAAGGTGGCTTTGCCAATCTACCTACCGGCCTAAGCCATTCTTAGTTAGTGCACCTTCCCCAGCAAACATGTCCCTGGGATGAGAAGATGTGTCTCCAGGATGCGGCGATATCTCTCTAGGAGGCACATCCACAGGGACACATTTCTTGGGGCCGCAGGTGCGTCTGCTGGCAACACAGCTACATGGATATACAACTTTGTTTCGATATTTAAATGATTTGAGAGTAAACAGTTATAAACCTTTGCAAGCTCCCTCTTTCATGTAACATTGCATGATGTTTTAGGCATTTTGTAACAGAATTGTCAATACACGGGAAAAAACCATTTTCAGAATGGAAGTTCTTCCAATAAATCAGTGGTCTAAAGTCAGTGCCATGTTCAAGTTGTCATTACTCACAAAACTCATCCATCTAATATTTTGTCTGAAACAGATCAATACACTGCAGTAACAAATGTAAGAAAGATTTCAAATATAAAATTTCGACAACCATTTCAATCATTGTAGGGTCAGGAATTGACTTTGTTGGGGTCCAATCTTAGTTGCAGATTTGTATCTTGAAAGCAAAGTGGTCCAATCTTAGTTGCAGATTTGTATCTTGAAAGCAAAGTCAGGGAAAAAGAAAAAGGATAAAATAGAAAGGAATAAAATGGGGTAGATACTAAATTCTGTATGCAACACTAACAAATATCTGAATCAGATTGGTATTAGAGTGCTCAATCAATTATAAAAAAGGAAACTGCTAATAACATAATCTACTCTTCAGCTCTGCTTCCCAGTCATCAAGGGCAAACTCAAAATGCCTCTAAAGCGAGCAAATTAGTCATAAGCAGTGTGTGCTCACAAAGCAATTGTAAGTCAATCATATAGCTTCATCAACTAACCAGATGCTAAACTCTACATTACTAATGTTCCGGAATTGATCAGAATTTATCAGAAAGAGTCTGATTGGATGAAGTAACAAGGGCAAAACTTTTCTCAGATCAATAAAAACAAGAAAACTCTCCTCACAAATGAAATGTTCTCCATGACTAAATTCTATTTTATCATTTTGCAGGTTGAATATATCATGAAACAGTAGCTGCATAAAGCCATAGCAAATATGATCTAACTGGGTAGATATCAAAGACTTCCTTCTACCGTTTTTTCATACAGCATGGTTGCAATGAGAAAGATGAAGGAAGGGTGATGAATTTCCCATGCCCAAATGAGATGCAATTCCATCTTCACTGGGACATATTTAGTAAACCCTACATGGCTCTTAAAAATCAGTCTTGTAGGTTATTTTCATTGATGATCAAGAGCTTTGACCTTCAGTTGACCTAGCCTTAGCTACATTTACTCGTATAGATCGACCTTCCACTTCCTGGACCAACACAGAACAAACCATGGATTGAATCAATAATCTTCATGCTTTAGTTTAAATTTTATCTTACTTTTAAATCTTAATCATCGAAGGGAAATTTAGAAAAAAAGGATGAGAAAACATTTCATTCCTAACAGACAAAGTGAAATATTAGCTTGATGCATCTTGAAATCAGAATCACAAAAAGCAGAAAGATAATAGCAGTTACCAATCCGTCCATTTCAGAAAGAGCAGCCTCTACTTCAGCTTCTGATGAGAAAGAAACAAATCCAAACCCTCGCGATCTTCCTGTTTCACGATCCTGTATAACTTTTGCACCCAGCACATTCCCATTTTTGTTGAATACTTCTCTAAGAGCTTCTGAGGTTACACTCCATGCAAGATTGCCAACATAAATCTTGTGTGGACTGTCAACAAAGCCGCCAGAATTAGAAGGTGACCTTGCTGGACTCCTACCATTTGGTAGTCTAGGAACCTCTGGAAAGTTGACCCTCAGATTGCGCCCACCTATTTCCTGCATTGATAAAGGGCCAACCAAATCACTTCAGTCAGAAAACTGTTAACAATGGACTAACCAAACACAGGAAGCTCCTAAATCTGATTATTTTTCTTTTCTTAACCCATCTAAGACAATCAGGATATAATATTTTCTAGAACATTAAAAAATTCATATCAACTGTGTGATAAAATAGGATTTAGAAAACAACGCTTCAATTGATCCCTGTATGAAAAGATGAAACACACAGACAACTCTTCAGAAAGAATACATTCCCTCACTTACAAAGCCATTAAACTTTTCAATAGCTGTTTCAGCCTCTTCAACGGTGCTCATTGTAACAAATGCAAATCCTCTGCTTCGCCCACTGGACCTATCATAAATTACCTGCACCCATTAGGCATTTTCAGTGTTCCATGTAAGCATGTGCTATATAAAAAGGGATGCCCACAACATATCCCTGAAACAAAAAATATTTTCAGCCTACATATACAAAGGTATTGAAGCAATTAGGCATGAGATAACAGAAGATAAATTGTCACCCAATCCTCCTCATGTCCTCGTGTCAAGGGTTGTGTGGAGTCTGAAGTATTTCTATGTAACTGTACTGGAACGTGTTTCTGCAGAAATGCAAATCAATCCTACAAAATGCAAACTAAACAGGTTGAAAACTTTGTTAAAAGTAAAAAAAAATCCTGATCTAGATTGGTTTATCCACCAACCATTTTCTTTGGTTAAAGTAGTCTAATAGGGTTGAAAATTGAAATTGAAAATGGGTGCCCAATAAAGACCATTTCACATTTTGCAAAATGGCGGAAACAAGTATTGAGACAAAGGAAATGGGCAAGGATGTCATTATATTTGGTAGGGGTGGGTAAGTTTTAGCTCGTGAAGTAAATTCATAATTTGCTGGTGTGAAGTAGTGAACCTCTTAAGCGATGGTGAGAACGCAGGTACCTAATGGCTAATAAGGATGTGCTTGTCCTTAAGCACTGTGACAGCCCCTGGCTAGTTCCCCTATTACAGACAATGTAACCATTTGTTATAATTAAAAATGGCTGAGAATTGGGAGACAGATTTCAAAGCTTGGGGGGGAGATTGCTTGGGAATGGAAGCTTGGTTATTAAATTACAGTCATGGAGGCTGGCTGGTATGTCTTCAATGTGCTGACTACCCCATTAATTTCAGCTGAAGAAGAAAGGACAGAGGCCATACTCCTTGGAAAAATCTACAAGTAAAGGGACAAAAAATTGAATGAGAAGCAGCGATGGCAGGGAGGTTGGCCTGGGAAAATGCATGACCAGGCAACCACATATGGTTGCAACGGCACTACGGAGGGCTGCAGAGACACTTCTGACAAAAAGGATAACATGGCCAACACAGAGTGGGCCAGCAGAATTTGGAGGCTGAACAGACAAAACTGAAAATTCAAGCAAGAACGGGGGGGATTTTTGATGATCCGGTCATTCACGAATGGGGGGAATCAATGGACGAGGAAGGAGACTTCAGGAAAGCAGCGCGAGAAAGAACACAAAGGCAGAGGCGATAGCCTTCTGAGGAGCTGGAACACAGCATTGCGTGAGAGCACGCAGAGGAAGGGCACATGACAGAGAGGCATCAAAGAAGTAGAGTGTGCACAGCAGAAAAGGAGAAAAGGAGGCATACGAGCTTGGTTCGAGGGTGTTGATTTTTCAAGTGCAATAGATACAAGCACTAATTTCTGAAAAACTGATAATTACTTCTAATGATGTAGATATTCTTTTAGCATTTCCAGTTTATCATTAAGCAATTACACTTCAAAAATTCAACCATAAATGCACAAGGACAATAGAGATCATAATGCACAAAGAGAACACAAGATTTACCCTGGGAAAACCCACTTGGAGGAAAAACCCAGCAACCTTTTCCTTAGAGAAATTCTTCAGTTCAACAAGAGATACACCTAATTCTGCTAGTCAATATGATGGTAAAACTGACCAACAATACAATGGTCAAACCTTTTCAAACTGCCCTCTTGTCAAGCCCAGCAAACTCGGCCCTGCCTGATCTGCCTAGGCCGAAATTTGGCCTCCCAAAAACTGCCCAGAAACTTGGCCCTTCTGCCCAGAATTTCGGCCCTGCTGCCCAAAAGTTCGACCTAATGTGCAGAATATGCCCAGAAAATTCGCACGTGTGAGGATAGAGAGAGAAAAGAGAGATATATTCATCCTTCTTCTTCATCCTTATTCTTCTTCTACATCGCTTGGATGCCCAAAAGATACTTTGTTGCGTGTGAAATCGAATGGTGCCTTGTGGAGGAGGTCAAGTGCCATACATATAGTGTTCTGCCTAGTCGAATGGGTGTCTCTCTGCCTGGGGCCGACTTGACAATTTTTGAGCCACAGACTTGACAAGTTTTGAGCCAAAACTTCGAAATTCGAAATTCTCTTTTGAAACCAACATGAAGAACATGTCTCATATTAATCATTTTGAGGGCTAATTAATAAAATGACATCAAGAACATCTTACATTTTTATTTTATATTTCAAGGGCTAAAATATCAATTATGAAGACTGACCATAGCTACAAAATTTAACTCCCTCTTAGCTATATATATATATATATATATATATATATATATATATATATCGAAAGCGTCCCTCCATGGATTGTTTGGGAGGGGCATTGGAATTTTGAAGCACTGTAAAGATCTATAGACTGTGCTCCACTTGAAAGTCGAACACATATGTGTATCTTATATGATGATGAAAAGTGCATTGAATGTCAAGATCATGGGAATTGAGTCGATTTTTGGGTTATTGTATGTTTCATATTGTTTTCCCGAATGAATTTATATTTTTATTTGTTATTGATTGTGGACTGTACACATGGCCATGCTGTTTTGGTTTGCGATTTTATGATTGTTGTCATGAATTTCTTTTCCTGTTGCCCTCATTTTCTTTGATTGCTGCCTTTCGTCTTTCATGGTTTGGGGCCTTGGGAAAATCTGTTGGGTGTGGAAGGAAAGCCACAGAGCTTTGGGGAAGAGCGAATGGGACCCAACAAAAATTGTGACCTGGATGAAGGCCCTACGTATAAATAAGAGCCGTGAAAATGAGAAAGGTTGGAGTGGGAGCAGATGGGCCAGAAAAAGGCCATCGTTGGAATACATTGGAGCAATGCACCTGAGTGTGACAACAAGCATGAATAAGGAGTACCAGTGCGCTGGAAATTAACTGTGTGAACAGCAATATCAGAAAGTAAGAGTTGAAAGCGCTGGTACTAACAGCGAGGTGAAAAAGTAAAGGGAGGAATTCAGATAAAATAATTTCTTTGGCCGCTTTGGCAATTGTTGTTGAAATCCTCTGTAGCTATTTATGGTTGGCGGCTAAAGATGGCAGATTTTTTCCCTGGGTCAGATGGGAGAAAACAGCCTTGCCCAAGAAATGGGTTGGTGGGGGCTGAAGAATCTTGTGTCTTTTTCAAAAGAATTGGCCACGAAGGTGGGATGGAGGTTGATCTCTTCTGACAGTCTTTGGAAGGATGTGGTCTACAGGAAGTATATTTGCCCATACTCCCTCGAAAACTGGATTTTGTTCTCCAAATAAGCATTGTTTGCATGACTCAGTTGTATGGAAAGCGGTGGTGAGCTCTTTTACTATTATTGAACATGGCCTGGCATGGAAAGTTGGTTCTGGGGAGAGAGTTCATATTGGATTAGATGCTTGGGTCGGGTGCAATGCAAACCATTCGTTGCCTCAAGAGATGGTAGCTTTTCTAAATGATATGGGTTTCTTTACTTTAAATCAGGTGGTTGATCCGCTCAGATCTTCTATTTGGGCTCAGGATTGGATGGGGGCAGATCAGCTAAACTTGCCAACAGATTGGACTGAATTATGGCAGACTTACATCATCTCTCTAAATGCCTCCCACATCAGGATCAGTGACAGGGAAGATCTATTGCAATGGATCCATTCCCCAAATGGGGAATATACCCCAAGAATGGATACCTAAGTATTATGGCTGACAAGGAGTCTAGCAATGTAGCCTGGTGGTGGCAGCAATTATGGAAGCTCAGTGGTCCAGCTAAGTCTCGGTTATTCCAATGGTGTATCCTCGAAAATAAGCTGCCAATAGGGGAAATTTTGAAAAAAAGAAGTTTTTATGGTCCCAGTTGGTTTCCTCTATGCAAGGTTGCCGAAGAGTCTATTGATCACCTTCTTATTGACTGCCCTTTTCCACGTGTTGTATGGAACATTGCTCGCACCTATTTATCACTGAACTTGATTTGGCAGGGGTTATCATCTTTAGATGCATGGCACTCATGGTGGGATGTTGCATCCCCAGAAAAACTGAGAAATTTGCCACCCATCATAAACTTGGGGATCTGGCCAGCAAGGAACCAAGCTATTTTTGAAAACCATTTTGTTCCACAGGAAAGAGTGTCAGCCAATTCTTCAGCTATGTATGATTTGATCCTGCATCCCCCAGATTCTCACCACCAGAGGAATGTCTCTCAGGAAGAGGTGGATAGATCGTGGGTTTGGGCTTATTTCGATGGTGCGGCCGAGCCGAATGGTGATTGTGGGGGAGGCGTTGTTTTATACTTACAAGATACCCATCTCTTCACACTTCAAAGTGGCTTGGGTCGAGGTTCAAACAACTTCGCAGAACTCTACAGTTTAAAATTGCTTCTTCTATTTGCAACTGAACAGGGATGTATGCAGCTTCAAATCTTTGGTGACTCTCAAATTGTAGTAAACTGGTTTAATGAATCTGCTCAGTGTCATGTGCATACTCTTATTCCTTTGTTAGAGGAAGTTTTACGGTTAAAAGGCAGTTTTGACTCTCTTGTATTCATATCTACAGGGAAAGAAACACTTTGGCCAACAGGCTTTCCTAAGTGGGGGCACAGCAGGCTCGGGGGTACATGGAAGATTGCTGAACAGAAAGGAGATGACTTCTATGAGTTCTACCATCGGCCATTTATAGATGGCCTTGTTCAGAGCCAGGCCTGACAGCTTTACATGATTACATTTCTTTTTATGACAGTTTTTCATAGAATCATATGACAATTTCTGGTTTTGGCCCCATCAGGGGAAGTACATGTTTTTATTTATGTTGTTGTCTCTGATGATATGTATGTAATACACTTGTTATATGGACTCTTTATTTTTTTGATGGCTGTCAGGTCAATAGTTATTGGTACTATGACAATTTCTGAGATTTTGATGGGTGACTGTTCTTCCTGGATGGTCAGGTTTTTTAATGCACATTGTGCATCTGCAAAATGTAATTTTCTTTTTATAATAGAGAATTGTGATTTTTCCTTGAGGTAAAAAATTGTTGTTGAAATCCTATAAAGGAAGTTCTCTAAACCCTGATTCTATTTGACATATGTTAAAGTTCTTGCTATACCCTCCGGGGGATAGGTGGAGATCAAATTGATACACTTTTCTACCATCATTGGGGACAGTAAAGGTGTGGATTTCATCCAGCCTCAGGTTCCCCTATGGCTACCTCATCTAGACTTCATGTGTTATGTCCATGAATAAGTGGACAGCAGTATGACAACCAAGTGGGTTGGTTGGGTCCATGGGCGTAATGGACAGTGCAGGGTTGCGGGGGAGCGGCTCCCCCCCCTCGAACCCACTCCCGAATTGCGCTCCCTTTGGGAGCGACTCAGGAGCGACCAGGGAGCGCGCTCCCGAAATCGCTCCCGCATGGGAGCGACCAGGGAGCGCGCTCCCGAAATCGCTCCCGCATGGGAGCGAATCCGGGAGCGAAATTTTCGCTCCCTAGCCTTTTTTGCAATTTTGTTTTTGTAGTAACATTCCAAATGCAATTTTTTTTCAAATAAATAATGTTTTAGTGGGGAAGCCTAATTATCAAGCCTATGGCCCTATTATTGATACGCAATTCATGGTAATGTTAAATTCTTAAAGTAAAAGGATGAAAATGTTCATCATTTTTACTTAAATTTTTAACATTACCATGAAATGACTCAAGATGTTTGAGAGTGGTTCTGACCTCATTGGATTTCATATGGAGAAAGTAGAATTTTAAATCTCATTTAGAGTCCAGCAGACTTATCAGTTTTTCAGGATTTCAAGACTGGGGGGATTGTAATGTTTCCATTGGATTTTGTCATGTATTAGGGTATGGAACTCGTATTTAATGAAGAGCACCAATCCCTCTATGTACCTTGATGTTAGTGACATTGGTTGTCGAACTCCTCTATCATGACCCTACTAAAAATGTAACCATCACTCGAACAAAATCTTGACTTGACATGCTATGTTTTTTCTATCTTATGTTAATGAGGGTGATATTAATGACAAAGATCTTGATTTTCCAACAAGACTAAAAAATTAGACATTTCTCGCGGCAGCAAGAGACCCAAGCATTAGCAATAGATAATAGATTTACTTGTCTTTTCTAGTTTCTAGTAGTTTTTATAACTGTTGACTCTTTCATATTTATTATGATATTTTTTGTAAACAATATATGACAATTTAAGTTTGAAGTTGGCAATTATAACTCATTGCTAATGAATTATGAATATGATGCTTCGTGAAAGTTGAAAGTTGTTTCATTTCATTTCATTTTATAACATTTCATTTCATGTTAGATATTATTTGTTGTAATGGTTACACTTAGCTTACAAGTACAACTTTGGTGATCAATAATGATAAATGTTATATATTGAATTTTGAAAGCTTGAAACTTTAAGATTGATGAATCATGATTCATGAGACTCAATATGTTGTATGTTACTAACTTATGGACGTGGTTGATGAAGATTATAACTTCTAGATGATTGTTGTTATATTGTTCAATCTATGTTTTTTATAAATAATTCATCATTCTACATGTTTTTGTTGACATATATGCATCAAAATATAAAAAATATAATATATATATATTTAAAACGCTCTGGGATTCGCTCCCAAACCCGAAGCTTCTGAAAATGTCGCTCCCACTACCGTTTTCGCTCCCGCTCCCAAGTAACCTTGGGACAGTGATATGGCAGCCATGAAAATGGCACAACAGGAAGGTTCTCTTAACCTTGATCTTACTTGGCATATGCAAATATGTGTTATGAATATGATGATGATTAACTGAATGTATGTAAAGCCATTATGACAGGTTCTTGTCAGGAATCATTCTTATGGAAGAATGATTGTTTAAATTTATTTGATGCATACATGAATGGCTTGTTGGGATAACATAATGAAGTTATCCAATAAGATATCCGATTGTGTGAGGAATCAATTGGGCAAGAGAAAGACCTGGCTAAATTATGATTTTATAAAATTATGACACTTATTCCATGTCATGGTTGTGGACAGGGAATGTTGAAGGTTATATCAGCAGTGCGATCTGCGACACGCTGGGACAAGCATGGGCAAGTTAAGGGAACCACAGATCTGGGATTTCCACCGTGGGGGCATGCGGAAAAGCGTGGAAAAGGTTGTGGAGGTGGCATTTCCCAGTTTATGTGGACAAAGGCAATGTAGTCTCTAGCATAGTTGCAGGAATCGCCCCCCCCCCCCGGATCCTAAGCCGGAATCGCGACCCGTACGGAATCGTTCCGGAATCTCCAGGCGAAGCGCGATTCCGAATTTTAGGTGGCGCGATTCCTATTTTTAAAAACGATTCCTGCCATTTAGGTTGCGTTGCCCCCGGAATCGCGCTTCAGAAGGCGATTCAGGCAAGAGGTTGCGCCACGCAACCTGCCCGGAAGCGCACGCCACCCGCACGCCACCCGCACGCCACCCGCACGCAACCCGGGCGCAACCTGCGGGGCAGCAAAATAAACATAATTTCTTTTTAATTTCTTTTAAAATTTAACTTAACTAAGCATGAGGGGGTGGGTTAGGGTGAGTTTAGGGTGACTTTAGAAAAGAATAAAGCCCCCATTCTCTTCTCATTTTCTCACTTTGAGTTTATGAGAGTTGGAGAAGAGAAGAGAGGAGAGGAGAAGAGAAGAGAGGAAAGGAGAGGAGAAGAGAGGAGAGCTTGGAGGAGTGAAGAAGGAGGAGCTAGGAGAAGGAGGAGGAGCTTGGAGCAAGAGCTTGGAGGACTTCATCTACAAGAGCTAAAGAGGTAAGTTCAAAGCCCAAACTCCCTTGTTTTTTTGAAAAAAAAATTGTATTTTTCTCCTCCCTCTCCTACTCTTTCCCATTGTTTCTACTTGCTCCTTTATTTACAGGTTGTCCACCACCTATATCCATATTCCAAGATGGTGTTCTTTTGGCTTCTATGTATCATTCCACTCTTGGTTTTAATGATGGCAAGGGTGAGGAATAGAGGGGAAGAGGAAGGGGATGAACTTGGTCCTAATAGTAGTGACCCAATGTATGATGAGGAGGAAGGGTTTGAAGAGGAAGGGGATGAACTTGAAGGGGACACTGAAGCACAAGATGGGAAAGGTACATCAAATCCCTTGTGGAACTATGTGACCAAACTTGATGGGGGAAAGGGTGGTGGATCTTACAAATTTGTGTGCCCTCATGGTTGTCATGGAGGAAAACCATATACGGGTTCATATACCCGTCTGAGGAGGCATCTTTGTGGGGTGCTGGACAGTGATGAAAAAAAGGGTTCTGTGGGGGTACAAATTTGCCCAAACATTTCAACTGAACAAAGAAGAAAATACATCCAAATAGAGATGGCTGCACAACAAAAAAACAAGAAACAAAAAACTCATTCTGAATCAAGTGCAACCTCTAAATTTGGTAGTTGCCCATCTCCTCATGGTACTTCTGCAACCTCTGGAGGTAGAAAAACAATAGGGGATTTCCTTAATGTTGCTGGGAGGGATGATGTGGATGGAAAGATAGTCCGTTTTCTTTGTGCTTGCGGTGTACCATTCAATGTGCTTCGCTCTCCCTATTGGCATGAAATGGTAAAGGCCATCAATGAAGCCCCAAAAGGATACAAGGCCCCCAACTATGAGAAAGCTAGAACGGTGTTATTAGAAAGAGAAAAATCTAAGGTTCAAAGAGCTTTGACACGTTTTACACATGAGTGGGTGGATTATGGGGTATCCATTGTATCAGATGGGTGGACAAATATTAGAAACCAACATTTGATAAATGTTCTTGGTGTTTCTTCTAGTGGTGCAGTATTTATTGCATGTCATGACTCCTCCTCCATTAGTGCAACTGCACAAAACATTGCAGATCTCCTATTGAAATCAATCAAAGATGTTGGTCCGAATAATGTGGTTCAAGTGATCACAGATAATGCAGCAAATTGTAAGGCAGCAGGAAAAATTATTGAGCGTACTCATCCACACATCTTTTGGTCTGGGTGCCTGGTTCACACATTGAACCTTTTGATGCATGATATTGTGAAACACAAAGATTGTGGGTGGATTGCTGATGTTTACAGGAAAGGGAAGCAGCTCATTAAATTCATCACAGGGCATACAAGGGTAAACTACTTCTATGGCACTTACTCCAAGTTGCAATTGCTTAAAATTGCAAAGACAAGATTTGCTAGTTATTACCTCACCTTTAGGCGGCTAGTGAGGGTGAGACAAGCTTTAACTAATCTAGTGTGTGCTGAAACATGGGATGAAATTAACAATGACACAGATGGTGCTAATGTAGTCAAGGACACTGTTCTTGACACTTACTTTTGGTCACAGGTTAAATATGTTTTGCAATTCACCAAACCAATTTATTACATGATCAAGTTTGCAGATTCAGATCGACCAGTAATTGGGGAGGTGTATGAGCAAATGGATAGCATGTTGGGGCAGATTAAAGACATTGTTGAGCCTAGAGATACCACCTTGTACAATTATATTCGTGTAGAGGTGCAAAACCGATGGGAAATGCTAAATATTCCATTGCATGCATTAGCATATGTTTTGACACCTAAATACTATCATCCATCATGGCTTTCAAAACCAGCACCTGGGGGGGAAGCAGGAAAAAACCACACCAAGATAGAGAGGTTCACGAAAAATATATGGCTGCATTGAGTAGATCAATCCCTGATGATGAGGAGGCTGCATTGGTACGGAGACAGGTGAGCAACTATATGCTCAACACTGGTCCATTTGGGAGCATGCATGCAATTCAAGATCGAGAGCATTTTTCTGCTCTTGAGTGGTGGAACATGCATGGAGGGGGTACTCCACTTCTACAGAGTTTGGCATTGCGGGTGCTATCACAGGTGGTAAACACTTCTTCTGCAGAGAGGTGTTGGAGCTCTTATTCTTTCATCCACAGTGTTAAAAGGAACAGGTTGAGTTTAGACCGGGCAGAGAGCTTGGTTTATGTTCATTACAACTTGCGATTGTTGTCCCATTACTGTGAAGATGCAAAGTCTAATAAAGACTTGTTGATTTGGGACAAGAATCCAGAGGAGCCCAATTTGGAGGATGGAGTGTTGCGACTAGAGCAATTAGAGGATGCTCTTATCCAGGTATGTCCATTGACCAGTATGAATTTTCCAATTTTCCCTTATAAAGCATTTCTCTAATTCATGTTTTTAATTTTTTTGTTAACTAGTGTTTTTTTTTTGCATGAATTTTTTGAGCGATTCTAGGATGATGATGACCGTGTTGATATTCCACCACCCCCATCTGGTCCCTTGGTTCCTACGTTCCATGGTTCAACACCAACAGCAGGGGGTTCTTCTTCATCAGTTCCAGTTCCACGACTTCCACAGGCACCATCTTCTTCATTGCCACCACGTGGAGGCCCGCCATCACGTTCTATTCGTGGTGGAAGGAGGAGAGATTAGTAGATATATTCACAATCTACTACTTTTTGTCATAGATTACTCATTAGACTTGTAGACTTGTGAATTTGAATTTTGAACCTTTTTGGCTTGGCGGTGACCAAGTGACATATTTTGTAAACATTATTATTTGAATTTTGGACATGACAAATGTTGACAGTTGCTCACTTGCTAGATAAATCATAATATGCTCTATGTTTTATGTTTTATAATATGCTTAAATGTTTTATGTTTTATAATATGCTTAAAAATTTGATGTATGTTTGTAATAGCTAGAATATAGATGATTGTTGTACATACTAGTAACTACAATGGAATCATGGATGCCATATCTATCTTGATTTATGCAAAAATATGCATGTTTTCATGTCTTCTACAATTAATTTGGTATTTGGGATGTTTGTTTTGAGTATAAATGCAAAAAAATATAAAAAAATATATATATATAGCAGACGCTTCCGCGGACGCTTCGCTTCCTAGATTTTTGGAAAATGACGCTTCCGCGCTCCGCGCTTCCGCTTCGCTCCCGCTTCGTGCAACATTGGTCTCTAGATTCTTAGTGATGTTGTATCACATGTATATGTGCATGTGTTGTATCATGTGTATATGTGTTGTACATGTGTATATGCGTATATGTTGTACAGCATGTAAATGTGCATGTGGTGTGTAATGTGTTTCAAACAGGCAGGTATGGGGCTATCTAGGCCTATATTGCTTGGGACAAGTAGGACACCCAGGATTGGGCGCTGCCTGGGCCTGTGATAATATTCTTGTCAACAGAAGAGTACTAGGATTGGTAGTGCCCATACTCATGGTGAAGCGAATGGGCTTATATATACATATCTACCACTGGGGGCTTGCGAGGTTTGACAACCGATCCAGTGCGTAGGGGTTGAAGGCTGAAGATTGCATGGAGCACTTCCACCATTGGGTACTTGCCAAGTTTGGCAACCAATCCAGAGAGTGTGAGTAAAAGAGAAGAGAAGAGAAGGCCACTGCATGCTTGCCGGATTTGGTAACCGATCTAGTGTGTGTACGAGAAGAGAAGCGAAGGCCACTAGATGCTTCTCGAGGTTGGCAACCGATCTAGTGTGTGTGCGAGAAGAAGAGAAGAGAAGGCCACTGAGTGCTTGCCAGGCTTGGCAACCGATCCAGTGCATGTAAATCAAGAAGCAAAGAGCAAACCAAAGATAAGTATCAGTATTTCATTTGATTTTATGAATTTCTAAATTATGAACATGATTTAATATTTTGATTTGTGATGGTTTGGTTTATGAGCTAATTTGGTTTTGTTGTGATAGGAAGTAAAATCAAAGTGCGGGATTTACTTCATGGATAAATTGCACATGAGGTATGATTTAAATTTAATTTCAATATTCTTTATGATGAATCTCATGAGAGATTGTCTGTTGTGATGTAGGAAAGCATGGGAACTACCCAGTTTGGGTGAATGGAGTTGACTACAAGGTTAAATAGTAGCAACCGTAAAGGTATTAAAACATGCAGCGGCAAACTGGAGCAAAATATTTTAGGGACAAGGCCATTGTGGGACACTAGCACCCAATAGTGTCCACTAATTTCCATGAAGCATACCATGACAGGTATAAAGGTGTCGAGGCAGGGAGTTGCCTCAATTATGCGACTCTTTCAATGCAAGGAAGCCTTGCCACGGGAAAGGGGGTGCATGGAAGAGGGACTGAATTGCCCCGCCAGAAAATAAATTGGTTTTAAAAGGGTCATGGGCATGACTGATTGGAATCAAAAGGACATTGAGTGTGTCCCTGGAAGCAATGGGTCGGGATTGTTCATTGAACGGACAAGGGGTGCAAAGGAAGGCAGCCAGGAAGCACTCTACGAAAAGACAAGGTTATCAAGTTGGATTGGGTACAGCAGAAGCACTAGGAACTGCAAAAGAGCCACGGAAAGTGGTTGATCTAATGAAGTTTATTCTTATTTAGTTGTTGGGCAAGCAACTGTGTATATAAAATGTAGTTGTAATTGAACTACATTATAAAGCTCACGGTGATTTATGCTTAGGATTTGGCATGCTTTTGCATTGTATTCAAGATTAGAACACAGAGGACGTTGTTCCTCTAAGGGGATGGGGTTTGTGACCGGCCCTGGCTAGTTCCCTAAAGCAACAAAATTGATAGCTTGTTGTCTTTAATGTAAAAATACACAAAGGTATTTGTAATAATAATTTATTAATATATAAAATGTACAAGTGATCATGTTACAATGAGGACCCGCATATATATACCAAGGCAGGTGTCCTTTCGTGACTGGGCATGTCTTTTAGACATGCCTTTTCACTTAACTTAATGACTATTTAACATAATCATTATTTGATTATTTATTATTTACATTACCTATATTTATTTTATTTGTTATGAATTATATTCATAACATTGCCTTCTTCTTCAAAAAGCTTTGTCCACAAAGCTTATTGTTGACACTTTTCTTCATATTGTAAGGTCATTTCGGCATGTAA
Organism: Pinus tabuliformis; assembly: GCA_031772625.1. Classification (NCBI taxonomy): domain Eukaryota; kingdom Viridiplantae; phylum Streptophyta; class Pinopsida; order Pinales; family Pinaceae; genus Pinus; species Pinus tabuliformis. Next base: position 50,960,215 of record CM062811.1, on the reverse strand, counting down.
TTCAACTTCACTGGTATCTTAGCTTGTATAATTTGTTGGTAAGATTATTTTGGAACCTTTTTTTTAAATAATAATAATATTATTATTATTATTATGAATTTTTTTAATAATTAAATTTAATTTTTTTAATTACGTAATGATTTTATTATATTGTAACTATATAGTAAATATATAATCGAACTTATGTAGTAACGTTGAATGGGCTATGTAATCAAACTTATTTTGTAAATTATATTATAGTGTATGCTTGGTTGAATCATGTATCCTTTGACAGAATGTCACGACTGTTCTGATGGCGGAATGTTCAAAAGTTATATGCAATGGACACAACAGATGGTACCGTCGGTATCACTCCACTGTTGCTACTGTCGGTCGACGAACTCCCTGCTCCACCCACAGACATTGTGTAATTTTCTCGTTCCAAGCTGAGAGTCCTGCCAATGTGGCTTAACCATCTTAACCGTTGCGTTGCCCATGTAGATTCGAGACGCAAAGGTTTAAACCCATGACGGACTATTACGAAATCCACATCATTCACCATGGTGACCATGTCACCGTCTTCATCCTTGCCAATGGAAACTATCGCTTTCATTGAATTTACTTCTTCAGACTCGAGTTCGTTCGATGGCCTCAGCGCTCCTTGCAGGGGAATGACCTCATCGAGTATTCGCTCGCAGACGCTGACAAGGAGAATTCGCAACGCTGGACCCGCCCATTTCTCTGGAATAAAAACCGGAAAATTGGGGGTTTTCATGCCGTTACCTCCCTCTGCAATCTCAGTTTCAAATCCGAGCGGAGTCACTGCTTCAAATTCCATTGAGAAAACGGATCTTGATTTCATGGTTCGATCCTGGGAAAGAAGTGTCAGATCTTGATGCATGGATTGGGTTGGGCTTACAAATAATGGGCCCATTGTCTTGTCTGCAATTTCCAGCTAACCTCCTCCCACCATTTCCCTCAATTTCTCATTTTCTTCCATCCACTTCTCATGATCTTTTCCTTCCTGCAATTTTCCTTCACACTGCAAATTCCTTGATTCTGATTCATTTGTATTAACAACGTGTGCATCCTCGACCTTATTGTCTGCAAGGTACTTCGAGTCAATGCTAGGCTCATCTTCCATCTTAGTTGTGCCAGACTCTGTTTTCTGCAAAATTTCACATCTTTGAGTTGATTCATTGCCTTCAACTGGTTGCTTGAATGCTGGAAGCAATAATTCCTTTTCGGCAACAAGGTCCTCCTCATTTTGGACAATAAGACCAGCTTCTGGAGTGTTATCAGTTTCCACCGATTTGCCTATGCTTTTGGTTTCAGCAGCTACTGGAGGTTCTTTCCCATCCACATTCTCATTTGAAGGCAAAGTCTCCTCCAATCTCGACAAATTGTTTTCTTCTATGACATGAGATATCGTCAGCGAGGGAACCTCCACAGTTAACTCCCTCTTGTCATTGTCGTGACACTCCTCTGTCCCATCTGTTAAAGCATGGCTTACCTCTCTTTCACCTTCATTCCTATCAGAAACAGGGGCTGCACATATCTCAGAATTTTTTTCCTGATCAATCTCGACCTCTGGTGCAGTAATAATTGAATTGTCTTCACCCACCATGCTTGTTTTCTCGAAGGCATTTACATTCTCCACATCTTCAAAAGCCTGCTTTTGCTCTAGAGACACCGGAGACACCGATGACCGTTTTTCATTGACAACATCATCTTCCTTCGGCTGGGGTAAATCTAATAACTTTTCATTCTTAGTATCTCCAACAACCTACTTTTTCTCAAGAGCCACCGATGGCAGTTTTTCATTGACATCTTCTTTCAACAAGGATAAATCTAATATCCTTTCATTGTCAATATCTACAACAGCCTGCTCTTGCTCCAGGGTCACGGATGACAGTTTTTCATTGACAACATCTTCTTTGGGCACAGCTGAATCTTCTGGCTTTTCTTTCTCAATATCTACAATAGCCTGCTCTTTCTCCAGAGCCACAGATGGCAGTTTTTCGTTGACAGCATCTTCTTCCACAGGCAGAGATGAATCTAACAACTTTTCATTCTCGACATCTACAATGCCATTCTCTTGCCCCAGAATTGCAGAAGACAGTTTTTCATTGACAACATCTTCCTTATTATCAATTTCCTTTAGACGTGTTGTAACTTCTGCAAATGATTTTTCCTACGTTACCAAGATTCGGATATGGATCCGCCAGTTTTTTGAAAAACCAGGATCCAGAAACGGCAAGTACAAGAAAATATAAAATATTTTATAATTTTTAAAATTTAAATTTCTATAAATATAAAAATAAAAACATATGCTAATTTTTAAATATATAATTTTTACATACAATAAATAATTATTATATAAATAATTCCAAACTTAATGTATCATTTATAAATATTCATTAAACATTAATTAAATTTATATATATAACAAAAAAAAAACATATGTGAATTTTTAAATATACAACTTCAATATAATACTTTAAAAATAATTATTAATTTAACCATAATCGAATTAATACCTCATTTATAAATATTTAAACATTAATTTAATCATAATAAAATTAATACCTCATTTATAAATATTTAAACATTAATTTTAGTTATAGTATTTATATTAAGCAAATTATTAAACTTACTTTTAGAAAACTTACTTTTTAAAATTGATTAAAATCTAAATAATGACTTACTTTTTAAACTTTAAAAATATCTAAATAAAAATTTACCTTTTAAACTTTAAAATATCTAAATAAATATGGGTGGATTATAAACTTCACATCACCTGCATTGAACTTTAAAGTTTATAATGTCTTGTATTAAACCTTATAATATGGTCAACTAACATAAAAATAATAAATTGTCGTTGGCCAACTCCCTAGTTTATTTTCACGGACGCCAATTCACTAATCCATTTCTTATCATTCCTTAATTGACTTCCATTTCTTATCATTCCTTAATTGACTTGTGACTGGACGGTTATATTTTCTGTTTTGGAATTTTGTGCTGACAATTGCTGCAAATTTGTTCGTTGACGTTGACAGTTTTTACCCGAGAGAAGCTGGATGGATCTTTGCGGATCCGGATCCGGATCCGAATCCATCTCCGATCCGGGGATTCGCAGATCTAGCCATTAGGCCTGACGGATCCGGTAACATAGGATTTTTCCGAAGCTTTTTTTAAATTTTATTAAACTGCTCAATGAATTTAAGGCGAAAACTTAACGGCGGCGAACAAGGTTCAAGGACTCGCATGGTTATATTGTGTGGCATGGCTCTAATACCACTAAAGCAACAAAACTAATAGCTTGTTGTCTTTAATGTAAAAATACACTATGGTATTTGTGAAAATAATTTATTAATATATAAAATGTACAAGTGATCATGTTACAATAAGGACCTGTATATATATACCAAGGCAAGTATCCTTTCGTGACTAGGAATGTCTTTTAGACATGCCTTTTCACTTAACTTAATGACTATTTAACATAATCATTATTTGATTATTTATTATTTACATTAACTATATTTATTTTATTTGTTATGAATTATATTCATAACATTCCCCTATTACAAACATTGTAACCATTTGTTATAATTAAAAATGGTTGAGAATTGGGACACGGATTTCAGAGCTTGGGCAGGGAGATTGCTTGGGAATGGAAGGCAGCTTGGTTATTAAATTACAGTCATGGAGGCTAGCTGGTATGCCTTCAATGGGTTGACCACCCCATTGATTTCAGTTGAAGAAAGGACAGAGGCCATACTCCTTGGAAAAATCTAAAAGAAAAAAAGACGAAAAATTGAATGAAGAGTCGTGCTAGCAAGGAGGTCAACATGGGAAAATGCATGACCACGTAACCACATATGGTTGTAACAGCAGTACAGAGGGTCGCAGAGACACTTCTCACAAAAAGGATAACGTGGAGAAGACAGAATGGGCCAATGGAATTTGGAGGCTAAATAGACAAAACCAAATATTCAAGCAAGAACGGGGGGATTTTCGATGATTCATTCATTCACGGTTGGGGGGAAATCAATGGACAAGGAAGGGGGACTCTAGGAAAGCAGTGCAAGAAAGAACACAAAGGCAAAGGTCCTTCTGAGGAGCTGGAACACGACATTGCGTGAAAGCACACAGAGGAAGGGAACATGACAAAAAAGCATCAAAGAATTGGAGTGCGCATAGAAAAAAGGGAAGCATAGGAGCTTGGGTCGACGGGGCATTGCAAAGGAAGAAACAAAGAGTGGAATATGCACTAGAGAGAACTTGGCCTCAAGAGAGTGTGCACGGAGCATAGCGAGGAGATAAGCAGCATGGGAGCACAAATTGGCTGGATAAACCTATTGCAGTGGTGAATAAAAGAAGGAATTATCTCAGGGTGTTAGCTAGTTTGTAGTGTTCCAGTGTCCTTTGGGTTCCTGGTTTAGGGTGGAGGCATTGGGGTATTAAGGTATTTCGCGACTAGGTAGAGATAGGAGGATCTCTGGGCTCCCAGTGGTATTCAACATGTGAGCAGTTCCTTTGAGCACTTTCCCTCAAGCTTTGAAATCTGGCTTAAGGGTGATTAGCTGCAAGAAAGATTGCAACGCAGGCCAATCTAAGGTTGGGTGGAGAGTTGAACTCCCAATCTCAATTGCCAGGTCCTCCATTCTAAGATAAGTGCTTATCTAACACTGTGTGATTGTGATTATTATGTAAATACTCACTATGTATTAAATGCATGTATAGATGCCAAGAAATGTTCCTTTCTTCCAGTTTTTCAGTAGTGTTTTGGGCTCCTATGTGCTTGATGCAATATTTCCAATTTTGTGTTTATTTATAAGCTAGAATTTTATCTAATTTCATGAGTATATGGGATGAGTGAACCTCTATGGTCTAATTAAACCCTTGCATTAAAATGAATGATAATAACAGACCCTAATTGAGCATGTGTTTCTTATATTACATTTATACATATATAAATATATATGTAAGCTTTTATATACGCTGTAAAAGCTCAGGAGGGATAGCCCAGAAATTCTCTAAGTGTTGAGAATAGGTGTAGTTTAGCTCAAGAGAGATAGGCTATTGTGGCAGGGAGTCGCAACCCAGTGTTGCGACATCCCTATGTTCATAGATAAATATAATGCAACAAGAGGGATAGGCTTGGGCCAAGCGTCGAGAACCCTTGGCAAGGAATGGTGTAAAAATTAAAATGCATACACCAACACACTTGCATTTATGTATATATGTGTATGTGTGTGTGTGTGTGTGAAAAGCTCAGAAGGGACAATCCTATTAATGATAAGTCATGGGCTATGTGCGCACATATATATATGTGTGTGTGTGTGTGTGTGTGTGAAAAGCTCAGAAGGGATAGTCCTATTAACGATAAGTCGCAAGGTATGTGCGCGCATATATATATATATATATATATATATATCAACGAAAGGGCTTTCTCTTTTGAGCTTATATATATATATATATATATAAGCTCAAAAGAGAAAGCCCTTTCGTTGATCTAGTTAAAGCTCAGGAGGGGCAGGCCTAATATATGTGTGTGTGTGTGTGTAACAATGCCAGGAAGGTGTTGCACAGAGGCATGATGCCAAGCGCTGGAGGGCGACCCTCCATAAATAATGGTGCAGTCTAGATAGAACCTTTCTCATGGCTCCCATACATATATATATGAAGGTGCCACATAGGTTGGGACTTCGGCATAGAAATATTAGGAGTTTAAGGCCAGAGATAGGGCCTCTTATAAATGAAGGCTTTTATTCGGACTGCACCATTATTTATGGAGGGTCGCCCTCCAGTGCTTGGCACCATGCCTCTATGCAAATCCTTCCTAGCATTGTTATATATATATATATATAGAGAGAGAGAGAGAGAATTGCGCAGTGTGGATAGAACCCTTCATTTATAACAGGCCCCGGCTCTGGCCTTAAACTCCTAATATTTCTATGCCAAAATCCCAACCTATGTGGTGCCTTCATATATATATGTATGGGAGCCATAAGAAGAATCCCTAATAGAATGTTAGCATTGGTGTTGATGGAGAGTTTCCCAACAAATAACGAAGAAGGAATTTGTCCCAAGAGTTTTAGCAAGGTGACATAAGAGTAATGCCACCCCATGATTACGTCGCCCCAAAGGTTTTGTGTGTGTGCCCATAGGGTTTCGGCCGGGGAAAAAGGGTCAAGGTGAGGTGACAAGCCATAAGGGTGTGCCATGACAACATGATAAAGACCACAATAACACAGGGACTGGTCAGGGGGTGTGACATGGCAACAAGATAAAGTGCCACGTGGCAGAACGTGGTGATGTGGCAAAAGGTCACTAGCAGAATTTTTAAATAGCCATATATTTTGATTCAGGAATTAGATTGAGGAAAATTTAATATTGTCGAAAACGTCACAACAAGACGAACGCAATGGCGATGTTTATATCGGTTTTGAGGCATTCAAAAAATGATGAAATTTTTAGACCCCATTTCCATAACACGATTTTGGAGGTTGGATCAATCAGAGTAACACCTCCTCCTACCCTTAGTATGGGCTAATGGTGAATTGGGGTATGTTATAAGCACTGAACTTTTCCAGCCGAAAAAGATCATCAATATATGAACTCTATTGTCAAACAATTTTCTAGATGGTTCTCATCCATTCCGATTGAATCAAATAATTTCATTTACACACACAACATAGGCTATGGAACTGCTTCTGCGACAGGAAGGAATGCTGCAGGCTTTGCTACTGTATGATGCTACTGAAATTATGGCTCAACCTTATTTTGAAACTATCTCTATCCTTTCCTTAGAAGCAACTCAGTCCATTCAAAAGAATATAAAATCCACATGCATAAGCATTAATCTACATTATTCCGGAGAGAAGATCTAAAGAGAGGAAAAAATATATTGTGTTATGCAATTGAAAATGACTTCTTCCTCCCTTATTATGACTTTCTTATTAATATGTTTAACTTTTACACTGGTACTCTCTCAAGCAGGAGAAGTCCAAAATGATATAGCAGGTGGTTTTTGCAATTGTTGTAGATCAATTTAATGGATTAGTTAGTAGCTCATAATTATTTGAAAAGTAAATGTAATGATATTTATTGTGCAGGTGAAAGTCACTTGACACTCAAACCTATGAAGCTACATGATAAGATAAGGCCTGAGAAAACCGTGGATCTTTCCAAACTGAAAATGAAGAAACCGGATCTTCCCATTGTCAGATTTTTGGCGATTTTTTGGCTCGACTTTACGATTTAATCCCAATTTTTTTCGGGAGTGAAAAAATCGGCAAAAATCAGCCAGCTGAAAAAATCGGATTTTTAGGATTTAATCCCGACTTTTTCCACAATTCTAACGCTTAGTTCACTGAGCATGAATTGCCTAAAACTTTGTGTTGAGATGTTTGTCTTCTAATTCTAAACATCAGATTTTGAAAAGAAGTGATTTCATTCACAGAACAATGACTCTCATGCCTTGGGCAGATCAATGAAGGACTAATTCACCAAGTCTGCCAAACCTGGTTTTGTTAATTCCAATCCTAGTATTTTATCTCCCTCACATATACACAGATTTGTTACGAGAAAATCAGAAGCAACTAGCCCATGATAATAAAAAAATTATGTGTGACCAGTGTGGTCACCCAAAGGCACTGAGAGGACATTGATGCTTAATAAGCATGGTGTTATTTTGAGAACTTTGCCAAAGGGTTCGGTTGAAATGATTTCCAATTCAATTGAGAAATTTGATTTACACACAAAACACTGGCACTAAAGCCATAAGTGGGCGCTTTTAAGGGCTGATTCAATAAGAAAGAATAGCAGAAAACTTTGTGTGGGGGTGTTCATTTTCTTAATTCTAACAACAAATGTCGAAAAGAAGTAATTTCATTTACACAGAACAGTCGCTCCGATGTAATAGGTAGATCAATGAAAAGGGCTAATTCACATAGTCTGCTTAGCCTGGTTTTTCTAATCCAAGTACTCTCTAGAGAACTGTGAAAAAAACATAAACCATTTGAAAATTTACAAGTGCTTATTCTGGACCTCCCAAAGAAAATCAAAAGCCATTTGAAAATTCACAAGTGGTTAGTCTGGACCTCACAGAGCACAGTGAGAACATAAATGTCTAACAAGCCTGGTGTTCCTTTTAAGCCCTGAGATTTCCCAACTCAAATTCGACAACAAAACACTCGACAGACACACAGAGGCACATACATTCCAACAACAAAATTTGTAATAAGGAAAAGGTAACTAGACAATACCTCTACCATTTCGACAACCCCACTCTCGTCAAACAATTTGGCGAGTCCTTCACTGTCAACATCAAAGGGGAGATTACCCACATATATTTTAGTGCCCCCGGGAAGAGGAGGATAGTCCTGGTCTCCAACTGACTCTTGCTCTGCCTTGCTCTCTGGTACAGTTGCTACATCTGGTTCTTCCTCCTGAACCGCTTGAATCCCCCCCAATTGCTCTTCCGATTGTTCTCCTCCTGCTTCGCCTTCTAAAAGTCCTGATGCAGGGGGGGCCTCTTCTTCTTCTTCTGTTTGCGCCAAAGGGGTATCGTGTTCCTCCTCTACCACTTGTGCTGCCAGAGATGAATCCTGTGCAAGTGCTCTAAATCTGAGGAGCCGCCTCCTAGCCAGAACAGGAGCCAAACAAGAAATCCCAAGGGACATCCCTGAATGACAAGGGGCTGCCTTTGGCAAGGCCATCATAGGCAGCCTTGAACTACGGGCTTTCAGGCACGCTGAACCTCCCCCTAAAGATGTTGGTGCTGCTGCTGCTTCTAATGAAGGCAGCACTTGGGTAGTTGTCATTGAAAAGCATGAAGCTGCCATCCTCACAAACAAAAAAACTCAAAAATTCTGCCCCAAAAGCCCCCCCGAAAATCCTAAACATGCAACAGGATCCTACAACTTCATCTGATATTGCCTGATTCTAATCAATTTCGCTTTTTCCCAAATACTTCAATACCAAAACCTGCACATCCAAGATATAAACATTTCCAAGATATAAACATGGCTTTGAAAATCATCACCACAGCTCATAAAACACACCTTCATACCATGATACCGAGAAGATAAGGTATAAAAGGGATAAGATGGTGGGAGTCGGGTGGTTTGCGTTCGACAAGATCAAGATATTTCTCTTCCATTAATGTAGACAACCAACATGAGGGCTATTTGGGAAGGATATTCGCGTTAGTGTCTTCATCTGTGTCTGTAATTTAGGTGGTTAATTTTAATTTTTGATGTGTGAAGTGCAGTTTCATTTTTTTTGAGGGGTCAGGTGTAAAGTATTTTCATCAATTTTTTATTTAAACATAATAATATTTTAAATTTGTTTCTTATCTATTATATTATGATATAAGTTAGGTAATGAATTAGATTCTAACCTACATTATATCAGTGTGGTAATGTATAATATAGATATGAAATGGTTTTATGTAAAATGTTGATGTTATGATTAGTAGTTATTGTAAAATATTTTACATTTATGTATATAATTTATATATAAAAGAAAATGTAATTTGAGGAAGTTTATGAATGAGATTTATCACATAATTTTAAGTAAGTAAAAAATATAGTTAACTTTAAACAATAGATTTATGGTTTATTTGTTTCATTAACATGAATTTTAGTGGAATTTAAAAAATCTTATTTTTATATTAATTTGTTTTCATGCTTGCATAAAGTGTGATGTTTTATGGAGGTTATTAGGTTTTTTTCTTCTCTTTGTACAAGGATCTTGGCAATCACCTTGTCCTTTAATGGCACGTAAGGTCTGTAACATGCCAACTAATGTTCCAAATGAATGGTGGGCTCCTTCCACATGTAACCTACATGTAGTATAACTAGCTAACGAGCAATGGTATATGATAATTGAGATGTTGAGTGCAAATTTCTCTTGTTGCTCCCTATTCTTCAACAAGCAAGGATGCAATATGCAAATCAATCAACTTCCCAATATTGTTCGTCAATGATTGGTGAAGCCTATTGGGGTTAAACATTGACCACCAAACCAATGCTCAATCTTCTCATCAACCAATTAAAAGAAGTGTTATGATCATCGTCCAATTATCAAAATGAATACTAATTATCAAGACGTTGAATTGAGTGTACATTTGCTTACTCACTTAGGAACAATCTTCAATGCAACTTTAAACATTATTTTCTTAACTTACATGGGCTAGCCATTCTTTATATTAGATGTATGAAATGGGGTATCACTTGGAATGGTTACCAAGAGATAAGAGATGAATTCCAATCCAATGTTCTATAAAAGAGAGAGATGCAATCCAACATCTTAGCCTTCAATTCCACATTTCAAGAAGAGGGACACAATCTAATGTTCCAGTGTCAAATTCCACGTTCAAGGAAAGAAAAAGACACCCACCAAACCATGTCTGGTCATGCAGCCTGCATGGAGCTTTTTTTTAGATTAGATGCAACCATATAGCCTCATACAACTTTACCCATTACAAATTAATGGTTGTGTAGCCCGTGGGAAGCTAAAAATGTATAGATGAGTGTGAAATCAACCCAAGGAAGAGGAATTACAAACTAGGGAATGAGTAAGTATGCTCAATAAGGATTCAACCAACAAGTCTTAAGTTTACCAAGTGAGTGAGAAATTTGACCTAGACAAGGAAAAATACACCAACCAATGCTTAGGAACACCCAACGAGATTTAAATTCAATCCAAGCAATGAGAAATGCACCTAGCAATGGTGAAAATCGACCAAGTGAATGAGATTGCAAAGCATGGTGGAATTTTGAGTCTATAGGGATGAGAAATTCACCTAACAACTAGAATTAAACCAAATTAAAAACTCCTACAACAACTCTAAGATGGTAACTTTAAATCTTTAGGCTTGGAAATACATCCTAAAATGGTAGTAATAGAGTTGTTATCCTCTCTATTAGGCAGGCAAACTCAATGATGCAGTAACTCCACAAGCATGGTTGGATATCCCTCTCACTTGCACTCCCACTATTCACTGGAAGCCATTAAAAGTAGAACTAAAACATGATTCCATAAAGCTCAATAACATATAAAAATCAAAGCAATTCAAGACACAAAGGATGTTCTATTTACCTTAGAAACACAAATGGGAGAACCAATTTCAAAAGGGCTTAGTCTATTTGAGCGATCTTTAGTTCTAATGTTTTCTTGGCTCTTTGTCCATCCTCCTCTCCTTGGCCAAAAGATCCTTTGAGAATGAACCTTCATGAGGAAATAGGGAGAGCAAGGGTAATGGGAAGGTTAATAGGCTAACCTTTTGTTTCTCATTCCTCAAATTATTCTCTCTTATTTCTCTTTCCTTTCATTTAATTATTTTCTTCCTTTTGTCTTTTTTTTCCAATGAAAAAAGCATAATTTTATTAATATAGAAAAATAAAATTACATGTTGTACTCACGAGAACAAAACAACACCAGCCGATGGCTGATGGTAAGCAAGAGCGTAAAAAATAAAAAGAAACTAATAGACAATGGGCAGAAAACTACGTTTTCCGCCCTTTTTTCTTCTCAACCTTGTGCCATCCCCCCTACTGCTGAGTGGTAGTGACCAAAGCAAGCCGAGACTCATCAAGTTTGTGGATGTCTTTATCTGAGTCTAAAGTGTCTGATGAGTGTATCCGCTTGTACCCCCTTGGTTCCAATGATTCTGACATAACTATTGGTTGTGATTCCATGGGTTCTTGTTCCCCCTGGGGTTCTAGTACCTGATTGTCCTAAGTTTCCTTGGGTACCTAAGCGAACTCCTCATGTTTTTATGGTGCTTGTGATGTCTGGTTGTTCCCAAGAAAAGGGAGGTCCACCTCAGCCTCGTCTTCCTCCATTTCTTATTGGGATGGGAAGAAGTTCTATCCTTTCTGTTGTTTCCCATTTTTCTTCCTTCTGACATTGTTTTTTTTTTTTTTGCTTCCGGGCATACGTTTCGAAGATGCCCAATTTGTTTGCAGATTCTACATCTGAAGGCTATGTTTTCATAGTCTGGGTTCTGAGTCCAGTTCAGCTGCTTGTGGATTAGTTGAATACGATCTGGCAAAGCTTTGCTGAGGTCCACATCCACACAAATTCGCGCAAAGGTGAAGATCCTTTCTTCCAACCTTTGGGAATCCATTTTGAGATATTTCCCAATGTTGTTCCCGATACCAGAGAGAATGCATTCATTCCAGAAATGCAGAGGTAGGTTGTGCAGGCGAATCCACACCGGCATTCTGGAAATAACCATGGTGTTTGCATCAAAATCTGGGAACCATGGGGTGACGAAAAGACCAGTTGATCCCCAAAACCATGGCCCTTCCTGCAGAATATAGTCTCTGGCAGCAGGAGAAGGGAGTTTTACAATAAAAAAACCTTTTGAGCAAAGATGTATTTCACAATCGAGGGACCAGTTGCTCAAAATCCAGTGAAAAAGTTCCTCTGGTTTTGGCCAAAAACAGTTAAATCAACAAATGATGGCTTGTGATGCGAAAGAGGCACAACTCACATCCGCTTCAGAATCGTCTATATGTAATTCTAGAGTTGAGTTCATTAGCTCCACTATGTATGGGCTAGTGGCTGAACCTTCCTGTTGTTTTTTATCCTATTTTTTTTTCTGTCACTAATCTTTTCCCCTGGAGAATATGTTTAAACGAGGGGCCTCCGAATGTTTGGTTCATTTTTTCTTCTGGAAATTTCAAAGGAATGCTCCTAGAAACCTTCCCAACCATAGAGGGATGTATTACAGTCCCTGCCCCCCCCCCCCCAACTAATCTCATGTTGAGGACAATGGTGGATGTCAGATGGATATCATAATTCTGCAGTTGCCTAAAATCCTGTAAGGCTCTGCCTTCATAAATTAAATTTTGCATGTTTGTTGGATATCCAGCTTTCTGTGAAATGGAATGTTTTAGGGAAAGAACATTGTTTGCTACACTAATCCAGATTGATAGGGAAGGTCCTTCTGGCGATTTTATATAAATTTGAAAATGGGAAGGGTTTACCCGGGATGAGGAGCCAGCTTCCCGCATATTTCCTATTGTCTGTGCGTTAGGGGGGATCATGAGGTGCTGAGTATCAGAAAGAATAGAGTATTTTGGACCAGGCCCCTGCTACCCGGCTCCAACAGGTCAGCAGCAGCAAGGGGGACCCCGGCTTGTGCATGGGAGGGCTTTGAATCAGGCAGACCGCATTCACAGCAGTTGTAGAAGCCACCTGGAGGACGAAGGAAACACCTTCTGGGAAGGTGGGAGTCCGGAACAGGCAGAGCAGCTGACCTGTATCCACTTCCAAAAAACTGAAACCACCAGAAACCCACCGCAAATCCCCCTGCAACCTTCCATGCGCAAAAATTATTCGAGCCCGACTACCTGGGCAGTCGCCAAGCAGAACCCATGCTAGGTCCGCAGCCTAAGAACAAAAACACCTAAGAAGAGGAGTTTGCATCGTCTGCCGGGGAGTCGAGCCCATCTGGGGCAGCGCGCAGCGATTCCAAGACTTCCAGCTGCCGCAATCCATGAGGAGCCTTTGGGGTAGTTCGGGAGGAGGAGTCGCCATAGCCCAATCCACCCATTACCTCCATGAACCAGGGGCTTCGTATTCTATCTTCGAGCCCTCTAACGAACCGAAAATGGCAGCCACATCCAGAATCGCCTTCTCGTGTAGAAAAAAAACCCTAGCTCCATGTTTCCCATGCTCATCATCATCAAACTAGCCTTTTCTTCCTTTTGTCTTATTTGACTTCACAATTGCATTATTATTTGCATGATTTACTAACTTTCATAAATTGTTGGGTTAAACTTGTCATCACTTAGTCTTACACCCTTTAGATCCATTTCGAATCACACCTCTCCAACAAGAGGTTTTTTGGTTCCAAAAAGCTTGAACAAAACCAATATGGATCAATGTATCTTCTATCTACTTCTGAAATGTGGCTCTGAATTTGGGTCCTAGCAATAGCTTTGACTCTAGCTCTGGTCATTGGTTGTTGGCTATGGCTTTAGTTCTAGTCGTTAGCTTGCCTGTTCCCGTAATGTTAGTCTACTCGCTAACTCTAAGTAATCTCCAAATCCAATCTTTGTACTTAGTTCTCTCTCTCTCTCTCTCTCTCTCTCTCTCTCTCTCTCTCTCCCCTTTCCTCTCTCTCTCTCTCTCTCTCTCTCTCTCTCTCTCTCTCTCCCCCCCTCCCTCTCTCTCTCTCTATGTATGTATGTATTGTTGAAAAATGTAGCAATGAAATTCTCAATTTGATTTTGCCTTGATTAAAGTGAGAAAATTTGAATTTCCATATCAGCAGACAATTTGGATGATGTTAACTTGTGTGGCATGGTTTGTGTCACCCAGTTTACTCAGTAAATTCGAGTTGGAGGAGTTAGAGTTCAATTCTACATGTGTGATTTCTAATTTGTAGCAATCAAGGTCAATTATCTATGGTTGTTTTCAGTTAAACTAGTTCCAACTTTTGGAGGAACTAGTGGAAGGTCAGTTAAGCAATGGGACTTCAATCAAACTCAATGATCATCCAGTTAACTTATCAATAAGACCAAAATAACTAGTGCATGCAAAGAATTCGAGTTACCCAGTTGAGGTGGAGATTCCAAAGGCAGTGTAACATCAGTTGTAGACTAGTCTTGAGTGTACAGTGTTGAAGAAAGGGTAATTAGGTTCGGTCTTCATAACGACACGATCTTTGTAAATGATGAAATAAAAGGAATAAAAATATTTTGTATGCCTTGTTGCATGGGTTTAATGAGCAATAGGTTTATTTGTTAGTGGCTCCCATTGAGAGCCTTAAGATTTATTATTAAATCAAAGAGTCAATGTAATGTGTGAAGAATCTCTTCTTGAACCTATGTTTAATGTATACAAGTCTATAGAAATGTTAAGAAGCCCTTCAAATGACAAGCACAATCCCTCTTCGTCATGTCAGCCTGCAAAATGAATGAAAAGCAGCCATGTCAGCTCAAGTAAGGAGACACAACGGTTCACTGTCATGTTGGATTATATACAAGGCTAACCACTATATATAGGCATGAAAATAATCTGCATTACAGGCAGAACATGAACTCAGATCCTCTAAAATATCAGACAAGTACAGTGGCTCAAAAAATCTAGGATGAGTACAGTGGTTCAGTATTGCATAAGGAGAAGGATCTCTGTGTTTTTCGGTGATGTCTCGGCCTCCTCATAGCACTGTCTCGGCATACTAAGATGCAATCCTTGTCTGGAAATATGTGTGATGAAGATATCTAATTGATACATTCTCAACATGCTCTCTAGACAGTCACAGTCTAAGCATCATTGTGATGAGAAGGATTTCAGTGATCCTATAGTGACTCACTCTGTCTCGACATACTTCTAGATGTTGTCATAAGTCTCAGTATATTTGTGATGAGGATATCTCTGTCTCGGCATACTTCTAGATGTAGTCATGATATTGATGGAAGGTCATGATCTCAGTGTATCTAGATGCAACACTCCTATATGTACATATCTCAGTATAAGATCTCATTGTTATGATAAAAGATCTCTATGAAGGTGCAACAGTGTTGCAACAATAGTGATTTCAGTGATGGCCTTGATATTGCAGCAGTAATGAAGATCTCGGTGGTGCATTAGTGATGGCCTCGGTGTTGCAGCAATGATGATCTCAGTAGTGACAAAGGAGAGGATTGGTGTCTTGGTCTTAGAGTGGCACAATAGGTCAAGGGTCATGGCCTTGTTATTTGTCAATTAGAATCTCTATAAGAAGAATTTTGTGTGGGTTTTCCTCTCAGAGAGTGAGAGGTTTTGGCCCTGGTAGAAAGCCAACATCTTGTGTTCTTGTCTCTTTTGTTTTGGTAGCTATTTAATGAACTAAGAAGACACACTCTAATATTAAAGATTATGCTAATAAGAAAAATTAAAAATACCTTACAAATAGTTATCATGGCAAGAAGAATTTGATTAACCTACATTCCCTAGATTCTTCAACATGGTATCAAAGCTAAGGTGTTGAAGTCAAAGGAAGGGAAACAAAAAGAGACATTCAAGGATCAACATCAAAGCAAGTTGAAGGGCTTTGTGTTTCAAAACCTACATCAAATATTGAAGGAGATAGTCTACAACAACAAGACAATTTAAGTCCTACAGTAAGACTTATTTGGATCATTATCTAAGGTTCTTGGATAGTTTACCTTAGGCTCATATTCATACTCCCTTTTGAAATCTTCGGATGGTGATTACAGACCTACAATTCGGGTATGATCACATTTTTCCATAGTTTGAACTCGGAACACAGTAAAAAGAAGAAAATGTAGTACCTCTCACAGTCTCCGTGCTAATTCAGTCTCTCTATTCAGTCTTGAAATAACCACAGTGCTAGCCACAAATTTGGTGTCATTACAATCTCTGTCATACCACGGTGATCTCAATAACTTATAGTCTGGAGCAGTTTCGGTGCATGGGGTTGGACAGTGCAAGAGGGTATCAAAGGATATCTTTGAAAAAGGATTTCAATTGTTAAACTCAAGCAAGGATCTACAATAAAATCACATCAACTCGAAGATCACCCGGAGGAAGCATCAATGCATCTTCAACATGATCAAGGCGATTTTATCTTCACATGTCAAGTAAGTATTTTCATTAATAAATTTGGTAAAATGACTTCATGATTGCAAGGAGATCTATAGGTGGGATGGGTCATCAAAGGTCCTTGCATGGAATAAGGAGGATTGTCATAATCCTCATAGATATGAGAAGTCAGTGAACATATCAAGGAAAAAGGTCTCCTTTGAATTCATGGGAGGGGACTCTTAAGGTCCTTTCATCCCAATGTAGCAATAAAGGAGACATAAAAGAGATATATGAAATGCTAGAAGATATACTCTCTGAAATTAAGTGAAGAAGGTCATATCACTTAGACCTAATTGAAAGTATCAAAGAATGAAGGAATATATTCATAAGATCTCAATTGGGAGATCTGGGAGAGATGATAAGAAGATAATTATCATTGTTTTGAAATTCACTAACTAAGCAAGGTAACAAATGACAAGAAAGTTACCTCATTCAACAACTTGTGGTCTCTATGTTAGATAGAAAAAGAGAAGTTGAGGGCAAAAGTGTTGAAGGTTAAACGACTCAAACATGTGCAGAAAGGAAAGGGAAGTTTAGTCCTCAAACAAGACATAATAGTATAGCTAAGATTCAATACTATGGAAATACTATGGAAAGAAGCTCATATCACCAGAAAGATGGAGGAAGTTGAAGAAAAGGGCCAAGGAAAGAGGGAGTAACCGACCTCTACTTTGATTGAGATTATATCCCTCACAAAAGGGTCCTGTCATAAGTTCCTAAAAATTTTGTTATAGATATGACCATGATAATAATATGCATAGTGGCATCATGGAAGCATTAGAAACAATAGCTCGTGACATCACCATGGGAATCATGAAGGACAAAATCCATGGTAGTAAAACATGAAGGATATAGCTATTGGGAACATCATTGGACATTGCAAGAAAGGAATAAGTCATCCTGGACAAGACTCATCATACATCAAGTCAAAAAAGAAACATTTTCCAGATGGGGATATGCAAGATACTCAAGATTCTCTAAAGGAATCCTCATCGGAGGGTTCACTGATCTAGAGAGGGAGCAAGTGTTTCATCAGGAAATCCAACTTATGGAATTCATGAGATGATGGTATGATGACATGAGAAATGAAGCAGACCAAGGGATTGTAGATTGTTTCAATCAAGGAAGTTGCTAGAAGAAGCCTAGATGACCTAAAGGTAAAATGAGGTATGTATGCTTGTATTTAATATTATAATGTCATGTCATATGGTTGCAGGTAACATGGATCATTACTTCTATCTTGAGAAGCATGATCAAGAGAAAAAGGATCTCCTCCTCTGAAAGGATGCAGGAAGGCATAAGTCACACTAGATGAAATCAACATAATATGTCCTCATATGAAGTATGAGGTGGTTGACTACAATTAAGGAACTCTGATTGAAAGCTACTGGGAATGGAATGTGTGAGTAAGGAAGATATCGTGAAATATGGAACCATGATGAAGGAAATCAACATCCATAGGATCAAGAAGATTTTACTAGGAAATCTCCGGAAAGATATGAAGACTCTGATGGAAGTCTAAAAAAGTTAGAGACCCTTGACAATGGATATCTTTGGGAGATGTGTCAACATGTATGTAGGATGTTGATACCTACAGGAAGATGTCATGATGAAGAGCCATCTCGAAAGGTACGATTTGATTTAATGTTATGTTTTGATTTCTTGAATAATATCTAGATGAGTTCATGCAGGGCTACTAGAACAAGTGTTGTAAGTACAAATACAACTAGCATTCATGTGGTGGATGGAAATCCCTGAATGAAACATGATGAAGAAGTAGACGTATGAATAAGGTTCAATATATGTATCAAGAAGGCCACTTTCCATGAAGAAAGGAATGACATGACGAAATAAGAAGGAAAGTGATCGATGGCCTATGCCCTACAAGAAAGAAGCTCAATTTAACTTCATGACATCAAGGAAAGAAGTTGATCAAGTAGCTGAAGGACCCATGAAGAGGAAGTTGTTGATGAAAAGGAGAGTCCCTAGTTAAGAGGGAGCTCTAACAAGTCCCTAATTAAGAGGGAGCTTGGGCAAGTTCCTAGTCAGAGGGAACTTAGGTACATTCATTTACAGCAATGGGCATATCTTCCCTAGTTGAGAGGGAGAGATAGACACAACATTCTTGTCTTCACTTAGGAAGAAAGAATGGAGGATTGGGTAATCATATGGAATATGATGCTCTTTGAGGATGTGTCGGGCATCCAAGATAAGAGTAGGCAAGAGGAACGATATTCTTTGAGGGCTAGGAACCTATTGTAGCAGCTACAACCACCCTCCAAAAATTCCACCTTAGCTTCAATTTGGAGCCTCCCTACCAACCTTTCATAGCAGCATATCTTGCTTCGTCAAGTACACAAGCTTCAGTGATTTTCTTGCAAAAAGGAAGCCTGTCTATCAAATCTTGATGCATTCCCCTCACAGGCTATTTCTTCAGACTTGGTCTAGTTGCAGCTTGAGTAGCTCCCTCAAGAAATTGCGCAATTCTGGAGGGCAACCAACCT
Organism: Pinus tabuliformis; assembly: GCA_031772625.1. Taxonomy (NCBI): domain Eukaryota; kingdom Viridiplantae; phylum Streptophyta; class Pinopsida; order Pinales; family Pinaceae; genus Pinus; species Pinus tabuliformis. Next base: position 50,941,115 of record CM062811.1, on the reverse strand, counting down.
TCCCTCCACAAATTGTGCAATTATGTTTGTTAGCCTGCTGGGCTCTAGAATTGCACAGTTCTGCTAGTCAAGCTTCATCCAGAAAATTGCGCAATTCCTCCCAGCAGGGCTGCTCAACCCAAGAATTGCGCAATCCTGGGCAGCAGTCAGCTGCTCTGCCCATAAATTGCGCAAATCTCTTGGGCAGTCAGCCCAACTCCCTTCCAGAAATGCACATTTTCTCCCAGCAGTTGAGCAAGCTCTTGCATGTGCAATTGGTTTGACCAATTCCACTCGGGACCAAGAAAACTTGACTTGCATGCATGGGATGTTTTTTCCCGGAATAGAAAAATCAACATGAAAAAAGCATCCCTAGATTTTAGGGAGCTATTTTTAGTAGTTGGAGGTTACATGCAAAGATCGTTTTAGAATCTTTCCTCCAAGTGTCACTTTTTCCTAGATTTGTGGCATGCGCGTCATGAGATTCAAACTTATTTATTCAACGCTTTAGAGCTCATTTCTTCACATCAATCTTGGATCTCTGACATCCCACATCACATCCAGGACTCTTCGACACATCCAACTCAGCTATTCACGGGTAAGTGGTCTCAACTTGTCTTTTGCAACATTTCTATCGCTTTTTGTGTTTTCTCTTGTGTGAGTGTTGTTTGCTTGATTTCTTTGAACGCTTGTTGTCGTTTACATGCATACTAGCTTGTACTAGCACTGTTTCAGTTTTTGTTACTATCTCACTGCTATCGCATGCATGAAACTATTTTGCACGAACAGTCGCCGATTCGGCGACTCGCTTCACCCACATGCATGTTGTTCCATTTTATGAATCTTTCATTCACTGTTTGCATGCATGATCATTTGCTTCTGCTTACACTCAGTATCACCATGCATTCACTTTCACATTTGCTTTCAATTGCCCGTCGACAGGTCTGTGCAGCTTTGGCCCAGACTCTACCTCACCAAGATAGAATTGCGCAATCCTGAGAGGGAAGGCTCTGTCTTCCCCTCAAGAAATGCACATTTCTACCCAACAGTTGTTTCCCAGGCCTGCTTTGCACAATTTTGAGGGACAATGACTGTTGACCCAGAAAATTAGGCAATGCAGTCACTGAGCCTGCAGCCATTGCCAACTGAAATTGCGCATTGTGCAATTCCAGCAGTCAGCCTGGATTGCGCATTGCGCAATTCCAGCAGCCAGTCATGCCTCCCAGACAACCCAAACTGTCTTTTGCACAGTTCTGGCAGCCAGTCACCCAGCCTCCCAGAAGAAATTGTGCAATCCTTGCCAGTCTTTCCCCAAGTATGTGTTATGTCATTCCTCCAATTTTCTTTGGTTTTTGCTGACAGATTTCTTGCCATGCATGTCGCTTTGTCTCTAGATCTAGCAGGTGTTCATCCACCTCTTGACATTTCAGGATCAATGGCCTCCAAGAGAGCAGGATCAAAGGACACTGATGGAAGTGCAACTGGAGCAGTGGTTGAGCGAGTGTCCGCAAGTATACCGATCTATGAAGATACCAAGCTGATTCTAGACAAGGACATCAAGTTGAAATGGAAAGAGGTCAATGATGCATTTGCAGGCACATTTGGGGAAGACCTCGAAGATCGCCAGGTATACGTGAACATCCACAAGTTCGGCTTGTACCGGATTGCATGTAGATACCTCGTGTTCCCATGCGTGAACATGATACACTGGATCGTCTCGCACACTGATCCTGAGACAATGACCTTGAGCAGTGTCAGCAGGACGAAGATTGCAACCTTTAGGGCATAGGATTATGATGAGATGTATCAAATGTCGGAGCCCGTGACTATCATGGAGACTCCCTTCATCTTACCTAGTAGCAATGCCAACTCCAGAGACATTCTGAAGAACTGGGTAAAGGAGTCGGCTAGATTCAGGATGACACCCAACCAGATCTACAAGACGAAGATATTGTGGAAGGCGTATCAATACTTGGTCATCTTTGCATGTCAACTGTATGGCCAAGAAAGCACGAAAACCTTCCCACAGAGTTGGGTGATCGCGCTGGACCAACTGGCTAGAGAGGGAAAACCATGCAATTGGTTCGACATGTTGGCTCATCAGCTGAAGGAATAGGTAACAAAGGCTTGATAGCCGCCCAAAGGTATGCAAGCAAAAATCCACATGTCCGCCTACATCTTGGATGCAGTCTGTGCTCGACAAGAGTTCTTGGGCTTGAAGTGGGCATGGTCACTGACAGAGACTGCTGTGAACACTTATTGTAAGATTTTGTCTGAATGCAGCTTCAAAGGAGTTATCACACAGTTGTCCGATCATTTTGTCACCCCGGTTTACAAGATGATATTTGAACAGGATCCACCTTGCATGTCAATGGAAACAATGGAGGCACTGATAGACATAGTTGATTGGTATGCCTCATCGTTTGGCATCTTCATACGAATGTACAGTGTGGAGAAGCCTTCGCATGTTCTACCGAAGTTTTCCTTGGACGTGCTCATCATGCAGGAAGTATCATATCACATCTCGGTAGGATTGACAGCTAGGCTGCACTGGAAGAAGAAGGCACCTTAGCCTGCTCTTCCACTGTGCATTGGGTTATATGAGATCTGAAGTTTCAAGCATGAGGATGTCGAAGCAGAGTAGATGAAGAAATATCCTTTCGACCTTCAAAGTTATAATCCGTATGACCCACATTGTCTTGTGAAAGATCACTGCACGAGAGTACAGTTCAACTGGATCCACGGGGCATTTCATTGGGTGGAGGAGGACCCATGGAGATATTGCTACAATTTCTCCAAATCTAATGAACAGGTCAGCTTTGCTATGGAATGGTTAGCGAAGCAACATGAAGCAGCATCCCGGAGAGCACCAGAAGCAGTAACAGCAGTAGAGGTGAACATACCAGTGCGCGACAAGGGCAAGAGGAAGATTTTCGATCGCATGGAGGAAGAGAAAAGTTGCAAGTTCCAAGCAAATCCACTTGTGGAGAAAGCAGCTATGGCTATAGAGGTGAAGAGGCAACAACGTGATAAGCGAATCGTGTAAAGGCAGAGGGAGAAATGGAGAATGGAGGAAACAGAGAAGGAGTTGCATGAGTTGAAGGAGCAACTTCGAAAGGAACAAGAGTTGCGCAAACATGAGAGGGAAGCACAACAATAACAGGTATAGCAGGGTGTGCAACATGTGTAGACGGATGAAACAACGCCCGTACAGGTAGTGGACTCATCAAAACAGTTGGCATCAGGTGAATAGGGTGAACCATCGCAAGAGCAGGACTTCGCTCAGGAGATAGAGAAAGCACTTGAACAAATGGATACGGACATGGAGAAACAGGAGTTAGAGTAGGAAATTGACCTCATGCCTCACCACCAAGAGATCAACCCACCAGCTTCACCGCATCCAGAAGATGAGAAAGTCCCAAGCAACCAAGGAGACACTGAGATCCTTGGAGATCAGCCGAAAGGAGAGATGCACAACATCTCATTCGATGAGTCTCAACATAGAGTTGTGCAATCTCGCAGAGTGTCAACTCCAAATGATCATACATCTCCTGCGTAGTATGAGGAATGAGTGATCATGTTTGACATGTGCAAACATCTAGCAGCCTTGGCTGATGCCACTAGAGCATATGCTGAAGCCACTAGCTCAAGTGTTCGCTTTCTGATAGCTGAGAATGAGCAAATGGCTAAGGAGCTATAGACGGCCAAGCAAGGAGGAGAGTTGGTGATAACGTTTGCTCGAGAAGAATTGAAGAAGGCAATACTAGATGAAGTATTGTCCCTTGACACAGTGATGTGGGCGTTGTATTCCAAGTTTGGCACTATGCATAAGGTAGTCGTCCATCTCAACGGATGGCAACCGCGATGTGTTAGAAGAGCATGTATCTTGTCGAATGTGCATGTTGTTGTTGATTACATGCAAACATGGATGATGAGATACAAGGGAGCCTCACTTCACTTGCCTGAGATGATGAAGCCCGGAGCGATCAAGCTGAAGGCACACATCCGGAGTCAGATCTAGAAGTATGAGGAGCTCCCGCAACTCATCACCAGTTTATAGGCTTCCCATGCATGAATATTCAAGAGTATGGATGTTGTGGTGCGTGTACATGCAATCCCTTCTATTGGGACTCTCACCCAGGCGAAGACAAAGGCATAGGTCCAACTAGAGCTTGACTCATGCTTTGACGAGTTGATGCGCATAGCCACCAGCCTAGACTTGCCAATCAGGCAGACACCATGCACAAGTATGTTTCTAATCCAGCTGCATTGAAGACTATGATGCGCATGATTTCAGACGAGTTGGAAAGAGGAGCCTGAGCAATGTACTCAGATGCTATGAAGGTAAGAGTCAGGTTCCATAAAGATGTCACCTTGGAGTACAAGGACACCATTGCGGACTACCGATCTTGGCATTAGTACACTACTGTTGATCATCACGAGGATGTTGAAGAGTTGGAATTCTCACGGTTGTCCGAGTCATAGTGATGTCTTGCATGACTTGCTCAAGCCGTTTTGTCTCACATGGATACATGTGCATTGTAATGTAACATCTTGTCAAGTGTAAGTTCAAGTGTCGTTAGTTGGATGTAACAGTCATAGAGTAGATGAAGAGTCATGAGGGTAGGTGAACTATCACAAAGGGGAATATCAAGGGTCACCCCACCCTTTGCTATAAATAGTCCCTCATAACTCATTGTAAAGGCTTTTGGTAAGCCATACGAAAGTGCGGGGTGACTCGCACTGCTTGCTGAAGGAGCTACGCAACCCTATCCAGCGATCACTGCAAGAAGCTCGCAGCTGCCCCTCAGTGGCCTCCTGCTGCTGGGGTTTGAGCACCATGGACACATCAGAGGATGGAGAGCCTCTCTCAGATCAACAACAAGAAAATGAAGGAACAACAAAAGCTTTTGCCTCTCTCATCTCTGCAATGGGCCTGACAAAGAACAAACCATCAGTCACCAAGTTTGTTAAAAGATTGGAAGACATTCCTGAAATCTCACTTCCTCCTGCCCTTCCCCATAGAGCAACACTTTCTTTGGCGGAGCATGGACTAGTGGGGCAGTTTACGAGGTTATGCCCATCGCCCAAAACTGTGCAAAAATGGGTAGAAAGGAACTGGACCGCGTCAATAGATGGAAAAATCTCAATCAGGTTTTGTGGAAGAGGTTACTATACCTTTCACTTTGAAACCAAGGAGGATCGAGATTTGATTTTCAGGAATGGACCTTATTTTATGGATACAAGGGGTTTGTATCTAAACAGATGGACGCCAGATTTCAACCTAGAAATGGATGTACCCAATGCCATCCACGTCTGGGTTAGATTTCCACACCTTCCCCTTCACTGTTGGGGGGATGATTCAGTCAAAGCCATAGGAAACGTAGTTGGGAAATATATAGACAGATGCGAGCCAAAGGAAAATATGCATGCATGCGCCCGAATCTGTGTAGAAGTGGATCTTGGGAAAGGGCTACCAGAAGCTATCAAAATCAAAGTGGACCAGTGGACGCACATACAACAGCTAGATTATGAACAAATCCCCTTCAAATGCAAGGTATGTCACGAATATGGTCATTTTTCAAATAGATGTACAAAAAAAAAGAATGAAAATGAAAAGAGTGAAGATCCGGAAAACAAATGGGAACAGGTTAAAAGAAAGAAGACAGTCCACAAACAACCAAATCTATCTTCCTCGCAGCCCTCCACATCCTCTGATCTCCATCCCTCATCACCCAAAGAAGATAATAATCCTCTTGCTAGCCTTAATCCTTTTGAGCCTCTAGATCCTTCAGCTCCCCCATCCCCTGGACCAAGATCCAGATCCAAATCCCCACAACATACCCCCAACCCCCCTTCATCCCCTCTAGTATCAAACTCTCACACCCCTCTCCCCCCTTAGTAGACAGAATTCTAACCAGAAAACAGTCAAAGGAAGCACCCCCAAATGTAGAATATAAAAAAAAAGCAGGAAGAAAGACAAACAAAGAACTTAGGGATGAAGCAGCAGCAAAGGAAATGGCATTAGGAACGCAACAACCTATGGAAACCTTCTTAGGAAGGAGCACATGAAACAATGAAAAGAGTCAACAAAGAGGGAAAGGAGCCATGCACCACCCAACAAGTAAATAATGATAGTGGTCTCCTGGAATTGCAGAGGAATGGGATCATCTGTCAAAGAAAATGCCATAAGAGACATTCTGGCAAAAGAAAACCCAGATATCCTTATGATTCAGGAGACAAAAACAAACAACCAAGAAACTGAAAATATCAAAAAAAAAATTAGAAATTATGAAGGGGAAGCAATACAGGCAACAGGAGCATCTGGAGGTATTTGCACAATATGGAAAAAAGGAACCTGGGAGTTAATAAAATACAAAAAAGACCAGCATTGGATCCAAACGGATCTAATGCAAATCAGCACAAAAGAGAGGTACAGTGTTATAAATATATATGCCCCAAATCACTACAAAGAAAAAGAGCAATGTTGGGCCACCATAAAAGAAGCACTAAAAGAAATACAAGCTAGGAAAATAATTCTAGGAGGAGATTTAAATTTGGTAAGAAGTATAGAAGAAAAGTTTGGAGGAACATACCACACTGACCCATCCAGGGATATTCTAGAAGAAATAATGGAACAACACAATTTAATAGACATTCCACCAAGCAATGGGAAATACACTTGCAACAATAAAAGAGTGGGCAAAAGCAACATAAAAGAAAGGTTGGATAGAATTTTGATACAAGACAACATAGAAACAGTGCATAGCTCCATAAAATCAAAAATTTTACACACCACCGCATCTGACCATAAATTGGTGACAATAGTCATGGGCAAAATGGAAAACCAGGGTCTGCTTCTGTTTAGATACAACTTAATTTGGGACAGCAACACAGAAATCAGCGAACTAGTCAAGGAAGCATGGGAGCCAAGAGTAACAAGATCACCTCAGTATATTTGGGAAACAAAATCAAAAACTGCAAGAACCAAATTAAAGGAATGGGCAAGAGCAAATGAAAAAAAAAAGAGTTACAGCAGAAAATGGAAAGCATACAAACTGAAAAAGAAAACAGAGAAGAAGGCAAACAAGATTACCTAAGAGAGAAGGAAATATATAGGGAAAACAGGAAAGAAGAAGAAGAGGCAAGATTGAAATCCAGAAGTTTGTGTCTCAAGGTAGGGGACAAAAACATATCCTTTTTCCACAACATAATGAAAATAAGAAGGGCAAGAAACCAAATAGAAAAAATTCAAGTCGAAAGCCAAGAGGTCATAGGTGCGGAGGAACTAAAAAAATCATCCTATCAACACTTTAAAAACTTACTCTCGGCTAATGGAGGAATGGTTAAGAGTGAAGATTTCTTAAAGCACACATTTTTTTTTTCTTTTAAAGAACAAAATGCTGCAATGTGCAAGGATCCCACAGAAGAAGAGGTAGTGGCGGCCATATGGAGCCTGCATCCAGACAAAGCCCCAGGGCCAAATGGTTTCACAATAGCATTCTACAGATCTCATTGGTATACCATCAAAAATGATTTCTTAAGAATGGTGAAGAATGTCATTAAAAAAAAAATAGGAGTCAACACAAAATCTTCCTATCTTGCTCTAATCCCAAAGGAAGCAAACCCCTCAACTTTCAACAGGTTTCGCCCTATCTCTCTTTGCAATTCTTCTTATAAGATAATAACAAAAATAATTGCAAATAGAATCAAGGAAGTACTTCCAATAATCATATCTGAAAACCAAGGAGGATTCGTGCCCAACAAGCAAATCATAGATAATGTAATTATTGTACAGGAAGTTGTACACTCTAGTATGCTAAGGCAAGAGAAAGGCCTCATAATCAAGCTAGATATGGCTAATGCATTTGACAGGGTCAGCCATCCATATCTAATGGTTGTCCTCCAGAAACTTGGTTTCTCAAGAGATATAATGGAAGTCATACAGGCATGCATTTCTACTCCTTGGATTGCCCCCCTCATAAATGGAAGGCCTAGTGACTTCTTTCAAAGCACAAGAGGCCTTAGGCAAGGTTGTCCTCTCTCCCTTCCTATATATTATAATGGCGGAAACTTTAAGCAAGGCTTTGGAAAATCAAAGAAAGGAAAGAAACATCACAGGGATCAGAATAGAAAAAGGAGTTAAAACAATAAACCACTCACTATTTGCTGATGATACATTGTTGTTGGGAGGGGCTTCAACAATAATAGCAAGGAGGTTCAAAAAAGTTCTGGATGAATTTTTACAGGTTTCAGGTGGGCTATTAAACAATGCAAAATGCAGGATATATGGATGGAATACCCCCCCAAGAACTATGCAAAGGATCTCACAAATCTTAGACATCCTTGTACAGGAAAAATGGACACACTTCTTCTATCTGGGACTTCCAATTTCAAAAGAGAACATGAAGACATAAATATGGACTAAACAAATTGAAAAAACGAAAAACAAAATACAAAGCTGGGGTATGATGTGGCTGAACATGGTAGGAAGGGTAATACTAATCAAAGCACTCCTTACAGGGCTACCTATCTACCAATATGCAATAATCATGGCTCCAGCAAGTGCCCACAAACAAATGGAGTTAATCTTAAGAAGTTTCTTGTGGCAGGGGGGGAAGCAAGAAAACAAAAAATTTAGCCTGGTTAGGTGGGAGCAAGTAGTTCTCCCTTATGAACAAGGAGGACTATCAATACGGATACTTGGGCTCATGAATGCAACACTGGGAATGAAAATAGTATGGAGACTACTTACAGGAAAAGAGAGCTGGTGGAAAAAAACTCTTTTATCAAAATATATGGATGGCACCAGGGAAAGATTTCTTAATGGAAATATCCCAATAAGACAATGTACCCAAGTTTGGAAGCTGGTTAAAAAAACAATTCCATTAATGAGTAGATACATTTCTAAAATCCCAGGCAATGGAAAAACAATTTCAATCTAGGAGGACAGAATCATGGGAAAAGAACCACTTCAAACTCATCCAGAAATTGAAGGCATACAAGAGTGGATGAAAGGTAAAGGTTTCAATACTTTACACTCAATCTCTCTATGGAACCAAAAGGAGTGGCAAGACTGGAAAATCTCAGCAATTCCGGCAGACCTGGAAGGGAAATGGAGCAAAATCAGGCAGCTCTTAAAAGGGGCAGCGCCAATCCACCATGATGAGGAAGATGAATATCTTTGGGACCCAAGCAGTGGACATTATATATTTAAGACTGGATATAAAATCCTTCAAGAACAACCAAATCAACAAGAGTGGGATTCTTGGAAAATAGCATGGAAATCAGAAAGTTTGCCTAAGATAAAAATGTTCATCTGGACTCTTTTAAAAGGGAGAATATTGACCAGTGAAAACTTAAGAAAAAAAGGCTTTCAAGGTCCAACACGATGCCCATTATGCATGCAGGCTGAAGAAAATATTCAACATCTTTTCCAAGAATGTATCTGACCCCAAATTTGGTAACTTGTTGGGCTCATTTGGCCTAATTATCCTTGTTCAATCCTTCATTTTTCATAGCTTATGCATTATTTTTCAGTATGTTTATGTCATTTGTACGAATAAGGGTAGTCACTCTTCCTAGGTGGCTAACACGTGCTCATTTCAGGTTTTTTTGACACATGTTGGAGCAAAACCGAGCAATCATGGGCTGGAAGACAGCCAAGCTTGGGGTGAGGATTCCTAGGGGGGTTGTCTATGGCATTAAATAGCCTTCCTCGAGATCTTCACCCCCAACTCCGAGCTCCAAAGGCCACCAAAACCGGATCTAGAAGGCAACCAAGCAGATTTTGGAAGAAGCTGTCTACTCACAGTTTGGGCAGCCAAGTCCCATAGATTTAGGAGGCCAGCTAGGGCCCTCGTGGTGTATAAATGTTAAGGCCTTAGCCTTCGTGAGGGACTTTTTTGGAAACTCTTGCATACTTTGCACTACAGTGCTGCTAGCTTCATTTTGTTCTCTTGTAGCCATTTTTGGCATAACTCTTGACTTATGATCATGTTTTGATAATGAGAAGCAGTCCGATTTTATACCAACTCTAAGTTTTCTATAGGAGCCATAGCTCTCGGGGTTGGGCCCAACCTGAGAGCCTAGGGCTTCCTTCTTTGTACTGTAACCTTTTCTTTATGCATCGTGATTTTCCTTTTATGCATTTCAAACGTGTTTCTGTTGAGCAGATTTAGTTGTGTTGGTTAAATAGGTCACTGGTTATGAATAGAATTGCTTCAAATGTTTAGAATAGATTGGTAGGATAATAACAGATAAAGCTCCAAGAAAAGGGTCGACAACACTCTCAGTTTCACCTCATCCTTATTGGATCAGGGGCTGGAATTGCAGAAACAATGCTACCCCAACAAAAACACTAGTTTGCTTGACCATGCAATCCTTGGTGTACTGTTTTCATTTGTAGAAGTTAGTTATGAGTTCAGATCTCTGAAATGTTTCTTTGCTTGAGTGATGTACATGGTTCTCTTTACAAATAAAGCTGCTGTTCATTTGTTTCATTGACAGTTAGAGTAGATTAGCTAAGACTTTGATTGTGTGCAGGACTTTGTTGATTCGGTTAAATGTACACCGTGCAGGGCATCTCTACCACTCTCTCATCCGCCTAAGCTTCGTCCAAGCCAGCTGCTCCATCTCCTAGTTAGGTTCCTCGTCTCACACCTGCTCTTTTGCCCACGTAACCCTACCTTCTTGCTCCTCCATTGTCTCAGCCGTCTTGAAGCCAAGGCAACCTTCTACACCTTCTCACCACTCCATCCATCAGTCCCTGGGTCATTTCAGGTCCCCATCCTACCTCCCTATCCATTCATGCATCTTCCCTCACTCACCCATCCTCTAAAATCCACTCTTTGAACATCCTGTAGAAATTTCTGAACATCCTGTAGAAATTCCTGAAACATCCTGTAGAACCCCTGCAGACTTCCTGTAGAAGCTCACGAATGAGGTTTCTTAATAGCCAAACTCTGTGAAACTCTTTGGAAGGATGTTAGGGACCCCTTAGGCCCTCTCTGAACCTTTCCAACCTTTTCCAAGCATTTCTCCTCCTTGATCCACCCCTGCACAGTAAAAAGCCAGTTAAAAGCACATGCATGATAATTCTAATAACTTATTCAAAAATACAAAAAAGATGTTTTCTTCAGATAGAGGTAGTCTAGACACATGTATTTTACCTTCATAGAAGTAATGGCATCTCTTTTAGTAGTTTGCATTCTCTCCTCTGCATCAGTAGGACTAGCTGGTAGAATTAGGGTTTGCGTTTTCCTTCAGTTTTTCAATCTCTTTTCGCAAATAGATTAGCTTCCTTTGAGTTAGCTTTCATCCATCAATTAAAAAGCTTCTTCTAAGAGCTCATAGAAGTTGGCTTAAGCTCCTAGCGGACTTGTGCCAGCTGACCAAGTGACAGCTGCGGCAAGAGCTAGTACTTGTGCATACAACACCGTCACTTCCAAGTTTGTTACGAACTACCAGGTTGATAAAAGTAAAGACGGGAGTCCTAGGAGTTGCAGCATTATTGCTGCAATACTGGAGCCCACCATCTTTTTGGCACCGTTGCCGGGGAAGCATCAGAGTATTGGTGATTGTTGCTTTTCTTCTATTTTCCTACTCTCGCCTTCTGCTAAATAGTTTATTTCATTTCCATTCTGCAATTTCATTTCCGCAAAAGTAAAGTAGATATTCCCTGCTTTCATAGATTAGCATTTCAATTCCGCAATTTCAATTCTACAAGCGTAGATTAGCGTTTCAATTCAGCAAGTGTAGACTAGCATTTCGTTCCTGCAATTTCATTTGAGCAAAATAGATTAGTCCTTTCATGCTTTCATTTCAATTCCGCATTTCCATTTCAGCAAGATAGATTAGTTGCAGTTCAATCTATTTTAGTTTTGCAGGTACCAGAAGAAAAAAAACAAAAGAAATCAAAAGTCTTTCCATTTCATGCCTCGTAGGAACAGAGATAAAACTGGCAAATTCTTACCCAACACCCCCACCACTTCACTGAGTCACCCTTCTCTCTTCTTTGGTGACAGTGATCCAGAAGAACCTATAGGTGAGCCTCCTGAGATATACGAAGATCCTATAACAGAAGAAGAGTTAGAGAACACTCCATCTGAAGCCATGGCTGAAAACCGAAACGGTAGAAGAGAAGATGAGAGAATAGAAGGTGCCTTTCCCATCCGAGAGACCAATGGAGACATGAAAATGAAAAACATAAGCCCCTCCGCTTTACCTCACTTCCATGGATTGACTACTGAAGACCCTGATACCTTCCTGTTTGAGTTTGTTGTCCTTTGTCGAACCTATGACTATACAGAAGATGAGCAAAAATTGAAACTCTTTCCCTCTACCCTCAAGGATGCAGCATTACGCTGGTTCATGGGGTTACCTGGAAACAGTATCACCACTTGGGCTCAGATGCAGCAAGCTTTCAATACCAAATACCAGGACTACTGTAGGTCTAAGGAAGCCAAGGGAGAAATCTTTCGGATGACCATGGGAAACGATGAGTCTTTAGAAGATTACGAGGAAAGGTTCCAGCTTAGCTATAAACGGGCCAAGTGCACACTTGACCCCGAATCTCTAAAGCTGGTCCTGCTTCGAGGAGTCCCTGAAGATCTTCTAGATACCCTTCACATGCTAGTTGGAGGAGATATTTACCAACTACCTTATGAGGATATAAAGACTGTGTTTAGAAACCACTCTAGGGCAGCCCGGAAAAGAGGTAGGGGAAACCCACTTTTAGCTAGTACTACTTTCTCCAAGCATGAGTTTGCTAATCAGCTGGAGGACCTCAAAAGTGAGGTGAGACAGACCATTGCCATGCAACTAGATACCTTCCGAATCCAGCAAAAGAAAGAGGAAGCTGAGAGGGCTTTGGCCATCTTCTGTCCCAGGTGTACGAGGAAGCACCCTGAGAACGAGTGTCCATTACACTCAGTAGAGGTATGTTTCGTTTGTGAGGAGGACCACCCCACAAACCAATGCCCAACCTTACCTGGATTTAAGGCCATATACCAAGGGACTGAGGCACCCACCGAACCTCTCTACTTCCTCAACCAAAGGAGGCCGCATGGACCTAGACCTTACCAGTAGGGGATGCAAGGGACATCCCAAGCTTATTATAGCCCCAACCAATCTGCTCCTATGCCTTCTTGGGGTCCCCCCGCTCATCCTTCCTGGTCTGCACCTCCTCCATGGTCTTACCCACCTCAATACCATACTCAGCCCACTACTCATTCGTTTCACTCACATGTCTGGCCACAGCCTTAGTGGAATGCACCTCAACCGGGGTGGAGGTCCCAGTACAACACTCCTCTCGCTATTTTGCCTCCACCACTAGCTCAACCACAACCATTCCCTCCTGCTCCTCCAAGACAACCCTAAATGCCTGCTCAACCGAACCCAAACCCCAACAACCGACAGGCCCAGCAGGTATATACTGGGGAAACAACATGCCCTACCTATGTTGTGGAAATCCAGGAGATCAACTTGCGATCCGGGAAGACTCTTCCGGATCGCCAACCTCCTCCCCCAGAGGACGAGGAAGATAAACAGGAAAGTGAACCCAAAGCCATTCCACCCTTTCCTGAGAGACTAACAGTAACCACACAACCCGACCCAGAAGAGAATGAGCTTCTGGGAGAACTCAAACAGTTGTGTGTGAGAATACCACTTCTCCAAGCCATCAAAGATGTACCACTATACAACAAATTGGTTAAGGAAAAGTGTTTCAGGCACCCAGGTAGGCGAAAAAGAGATGCCTCAACTATCAATGTCATAGGACAACTGTCTGATCTTATGTTGGGGCAAGTAATCTGTCCAAAGTATTTGGATCCTGGGAGTCCTGTAGTTGATGTCCACATCAATGGCACCATCATACCCCACACCTTGATTGATTTAGGGGCTGCCATTAATGTGATGACCAGGGACACCATGCTCAAACTCAACCTTCAAGGTTCCTTAAGGAAGACCTCGATAGTCCTGCAGTTGGCAGATCACTCCACCGTGACTCCCGAAGGGATTGTGGAGGATGTCTTGGTCTCTGTTGACTCTTGGGAGTATCCTGCGGACTTCTTGGTCCTTCAACCAAAGGCAAAGCTTACTGGATACCCCCTTATTTTGGGAAGGCCTTGGTTAGCCACTGTGGATGCCTACATAAGCTGCCGAGCAGGAAACATGACCATCAAAAATGGTCCTATGTCCAAGCAGCTAATCCTATACCCTCCTGCCCAACCTCTGCTAGAGCATGACTTACCACTTTGGTTGGAAGAAGGAGAAGAGGATGAGGTATACTCTGCACCCTTGTGCACCTTAGAAACCACCAGTGGAGGTCCTCAAACCGAGGATGATTTGATTGAGACCTTGATTCAGAATCCACCTCCCAGTGCATTGTCCTTAGAGAAATTGGTGGAGGATACTCAAGCCAGTACCTTAGTGGACCTCTGTGTGACTGATCTAACCTCTCCCAGAGTTAGAAATGTGGAGTTTGGCCCCTAGAGAATGTTAAAGATCAGCTCCTCCCTATCTCCTTCCCAGGAAAAGGAGCTATATAGCCTGCTGGCCAGTCATCTAGATGCTTTTGCTTGGAGCTATAAGGAGATGAAAGGAGTCCATCCTTCGGTCTGTACCCATCACATCTATATTAAAGAAGATTGTAAACCGGTCAGGCAACCTCATAGGAGAATGAATCCAGCCCTTAAGGACATTGTCAAAGAAGAATTTCAAAAATTGTTGGATGCAGGATTCATCTACCCCATCTCGGACAGCGAGTGGGTTTCCCCTCTGGTGTTGGTACCCAAGAAAAATGGGAAGTGGAGAATCTGTGTGGACTACAGAGAACTGAACAAAGCCACCAAGAAAGACCACTTCCCTCTGCCTTTCATAGATCAAGTGTTGGATGGACTGGCGGGAAAGAAGTTTTTCTCTTTCCTAGATGGGTTCAGTGGGTATAACCAGATCCAAATCAGCCCGGAGGACCAAGATAAGACCACCAGTATCTTCGCCAAAGAATGTTGGCAGCAGCTAGTAAGTCCTCTGGAAATAAGAATAAATTTCGAAAAGCCCTTGCCAGATTTTCTTCAGACCTTTGAGAAAGCCTACCCATACACAACAAAGAAAAAAGCCACAATTCAGAGGATATGGAAATGCATTCCTGTGGTTCTATGTTAGCAAATTTGGTTGACAAGAAACAAGTGCATTTTCAAAAATCAAATTCCAAGGATAGGGAAGACCCTTTCAAAAACATGGGGTCTAACTTCTGAAATACTCAATGTCAAAGGAACAACTCCAACAGATTATCAAACTCTTCAACAGGAAGAGCGAGATTGGCTCAGCAAAGCCATTATAAATAATAATGGGCAAAGAGGACAAAGGAAGACAAGCACAAGAGTTATATGGAAAATAAGAATGAGTGAAGAGGAATTGACAAACTGGAGGAAAAATCAGAATAAATACTGTCCATACTTTGATGGGGCTTCAAAGCATAATCCGGAAAAGGCAGGGGCAGGGGGAATAATCCTTGATCCTAATGGGAAAGAAATATCACTTATGAATGGGGCTTGGGACAAATCTCAAATAATAAGGTAGAAGCATACAACTTGTTGATGGGAACAAGAATAATTAAAAAAAGAGAAATCCAAAATCCCATCATAATAGGAGACTCGGCCATAATAATAGAGGCAATGGCAAGAAACAAAAAACCAAGCAATGAGCACATGAACAGAATCTTTAGAAGAATCAGGAAGAACTTGGAAGGCTCTGGCGATGTAATCTACAAACATGTCTTGAGAATTCACAATCAACAGGTAGATTATTTTGCAAACCAAGCAGTGAAAAAAAATGAAGGGCATGTTCGTGAAAACCAGGAGGAATACCATAGCTCAGTTCCTTAATACCAGCAAAAACCACAAGCTTAAAGCTAACCAATTCCAAAGGAAAAATCACAATGAGAAAAGCAATAAATAAAAAAACAACAGTTATAAATCAACAAAGGACACAACACTGTAGCAACAACCAGGAAAACATGGGAAAGCAAAGGAAAAAGCGTGAAACTTCATACTCTTGTATGAGCAACAGCAGGAATGAAGACACTGATCCTAGTCACAAGAACTATGTTGCAATCTATCTCATCGAAGGTAGGTTTCGGGCTGAGATAAAGCACTATAAGAATAGAGGGTACATTCACAAAAATTGCAGCAGCAATTTCACCAATGAAATCTCCATTTTCCATGTTATTATAGTGATTCTTTGGTTTTAAAGATCCTCCCTGTCCTCTCTAATAGCCAGTAGTGTTTCCTCTGTTTAGCGTGCAGACTTCGTCTTAAGCCCCCACCCACCAATTCCAAAGGAAAAATCACAATGAGAAAAGCAATAAATAAAAAAACAACAATGATAAATCAACAAAGGACACAACACTGTAGCAACAACCAGGAAAACATGGGAAAGCAAAGGAAAAAGCGTGAAACTTTGTACTCTTGTATGAGCAACAGCAGGAATGAAGACACTGATCCTAGTCACAAGAACTACGTTGCAATCTATCTCATCGAAGGCAAGTTTCGGGCTGAGATAAAGCACTATAAGAACAGAGGGTACATTCACAAAAATTGCAGCAGCAATTTCAGCAATGAAATCTCCATTTTCCATGTTATTATAGTGATTCTTTGGTTTTAAAGATCCTCCCTGTCCTCTCTAATAGCCAGTAGTGTTTCCTCTGTTTAGCGTGCAGACTTCATCTTAAGCCCCCACCCTTCTATTCACCCAGCTTGCTCACTTCGTACCTCTTTTCTCCCTTCTCTCCCTCCTCTCAGCGAGCGCAAAACCCTTCTGAGCACCCATGCCCTCCATCTGCCCCTCTCATTATATCAGCCCTCCTTCCTGATTGATATATCCAGACGTTGGCCCCCCTTCAAATTTTTCGTTCGCAGGGGCTTCAGCTCTATCGGTTTACAAGGGAAAAACCTACCCGTGCGCCTTATCCGGATTTCAAAAAATCATTCATTTGCTTCTATTATTATCGTCAGGCCCGCACTCCAAAACCTTTTCCGCAGCGCTGCTCCCTCCTCTCTCCGATCTCCGATCAAATCAGGACCATTGATCGGGCACTCGATTCGATGGTCTTTGATTAGCCTGACCATTCAAATCTACGCGAACCATCCCCACCATTGATCTGTACACATAGGATTGGACGACTCTCACCGATTTCAAGCAGACAACAAGCACGGAGATTACCTGCCCGAAAAGAGGTTTCATCTCTCTCCTCCGATGCTACGTGTCACTTGATCAATGGAATCAGGCGACCCCTCCCTTTTACTACTTATGGTTTATAACCTACCCGATATACCATCTCCTCTTTTAATCCCGCCTTTCTTCTCTGTTAACATGCGGACTTGTTCTCTCCCGATGACCGTAGATCTCAACCATCGACGGTTGCGATGACTCCTCCAATCTCCTCTTCCATCAGCGCCTCTGGTTAATCCCCACCGCACATCCCCTTATCCCAATCTTTGTGAATTAATCTTGGTTGCTAATCTTCTGACAACCTCATCCGTTGACACATCCAACAGTTCCCATTTATGCCAAAAGGAAAGTGGACAACAACAACGAAAGAAGAAGCACCTCAGGCAACACAAAATCAAAGATGCATAGCAAAATTCGGAGCAGAAAGCAGAGACAAAGGAAGAACAAGCAAACAAATCACATGGAATTCAACCCAATGAAGGAGAGAACTCTTCGAGCAACGAAGGAGAGAACTCGGACAATTATGACAAGAAGAACCAGTCAAATCAGGAGCAATCAGTCTACAAGCCTTGAAAAGCTGTCAGAGAGCCCATGACATGCAAATTTCTCTTTCTAGTAGGTCAGTTTGTTAGGCAGTACACTAGAATACACATAAAAATTCATGAAGTCCTGAACACAAGCCTAGGAGAAGAGACTGCGTTCCTATCTCATGGCTTAGAGGTTTTTCATGGTACAGTCTTTTGTAATAGGAGCTTGCTCCATCAAAGCTTTTGGTAATATATAAACTACTCGACTTTGTTAAAAAAAAAGGCTTTTGGTAAGCCAAGCTTTTGATAAGACTATCTTAGAGAGAGCTTGGATAATATTGTAACAAGCCTTGGCTTCTCCACTGTGCAGAGCTACTACATCTCTTTGGAGGAGCAGGCGGTTGTGGCTGTAACGTTTCACTCTCAGAACTAGTGGTTGGACATGGATGTATTGTATGACTAGAACTTACACTTCTTAATATAACAAGAGCCATCACGTTTCATGTATATGTTGTATTGTATTTCAACTATCTATTTACTCTAAATGATATATGTATTTGTTTGCTTACGCATGCATGTATAGCTATTTCTGTGTATGTATGTATGAATCTTTCTTAAATGTGTTATTGGTTTAACCATCACTTTGGATTGCTAGCTAACTTGCCTTCCATGTTGTGATGCATATTTTATCATGTGTTCCCTTCTTAAATCTGTGCTATCATAGGTTTCTAAGGGGCGCACTCATCTCAACCCCCGTGTGTTAGAACCTCGCATGCATATGTCACACCCTTGCTACCAACATAGTTATCTTACTTGCCTTTGTGCAAAGTCGCGGTCAAGGCATTACTGTATGACCCACTGCTGGGAATCCTACACCAAACGATCTGAGGTCTAATTGGGACTTCTTATCAGGGAGATCCCCTGACATGTTGGTGAGTCCATCACTATCAATAGAACCCAAGACAAGAATAGGCCTAGAAGGTCATACTTAGTGAACACCTGGGTGGGTATGTACCTTGAGAGAAAATGATGAAGGTGTCTATAGTCATTGGTCTCACCAACATTGTGCTCTGATATTATGAGGGATAGAGTTGTCAGTCAAGGCCTTGCTGTGGAAACAATGTTGGTTACTATGATGCTATACAGATGGGTTACCAATAAGATTCATCTTATGAGAAATTCTTCAGATTGAGAATGACCAAGTACCATTATGAATACCTCCCTATTTAAGAGGGAGTGTTGAAGAAAGGGTAACTAGGTTCGGTCTTCATAATGACATGATCTTTGTAAATGATGAAGTAAAAGGAATAAAATTACTTTTGTATGCCTTGCTACATGGGTTTCATGAGCAAGAGGTTTATTTGTTAGTGGCTCCCATTGAGAGCCTTGGGATTTATTATTAGATCAAAGAGTCAATGTCATGTATGAAGAAGCTCTTCTTGAGCCTATGTTTAATGTATACAAGTCTATAGAAATGTCAAGAAGCCCTCCAAATGACAAGCACAATCCTCTTCGTCATGTCGGCCTGCAAAATGAATAAAAATCAGTCATGTCAGCTCAAGTAAGGAGACACAACGGTTCACTGTCATGTCGGCTTATATACAAGGCTAACCACTATATATAGGCATGAAAATAATCTGCATTATAGGCAGAACATGAACTCAGATCCTTTGAAATCTCGGACAAGTATAGTGGCTCAAAAAATCTAGGATGAGTACAGTAGTTCAGTATTGCAAAAGGAGAAGGATCTCTGTGTTTTTCGGTGATGTCTCGGCCTCCTCACAACACTGCCTTGGCATACTAAGATGCAGTCCTTGTCTAGAAATATGTGTGATGAAGATCTCTAATTGATACACTCTCAGCATGCTCTCTAGATAGTCATAGTCTAAGCATCATTGTGATGAGAAGGATTTTGGTGATCCTATAGTGAATCACTCTATCTCGACATACTTCTAGATGTTGTCATAAGTCTTGGTATATTTGATGATGACGATATCTCTGTCTCAACATACTTATAGATGTAGTCATGATATTGATGGAAGGTCATGATCTCAGTGTATCTATATGCAACACTCATATATGAACATATCTCCGTATAAGATGTTATGACAAAATATCTCTATGAAGGTGCAGCAGTGTTGCAACATCAGTGATTTTAGTGATGGCCTCTATATTGCAGCAACAATGAAGATCTCGGTGGTGCAGTAGTGATGGCATCAGTGTTGTAGCAATGGTGATGATCTCAATAGTGACAAAGAAGAGGACTGGTGTTTTGGTCTTAGAGTGGCACAATAGGTCAAGGGTCATGGTGTTGGTATTCGTCAATTGGAATCTCTATAAGAAGAATTTTATCTGGGTTTTCCTCTCAAAGAGTGATAGGTTTTGGCCTTGGAATAAAGCCAACATCTTGTGTTCTTGTCTCTTTTGTTTTGGTAGCTATTGTATGAACTAAGAATACACACCCTAATTTTAAAGATTGTGCTAATAAGAAAAATTAAAAACACCTCACAAATAGTTTTTTTTTTTTTTTTTTGACAAAAACGGTTATGGAGTTTTTATATTCATCTTGGCCTGAGTGTCGAAAAACTGTTTACAATGAGGATGTATAAATCCTGATGCATCTCACTGTTGAGAGTGAGAATGCTGCTGAAGCTTGAGGACTTCTTCCTTGATAGGGATTCTATAAATTCAATTTCCGAAATTTTTCCCCACTTGGAAATACAAACAAATTTATTTAAGATCAAGCAGTAAAACATGATGATAATCAGCTTATGGGATGGGTTCCCATGATTCTTCTCTGTCTTTCATCTTGACCCCGGCAGAGAGGAGGGCAGCTTTGTTGGCTTCAGTGTCCGCGTCTTTATTATGAGTTCTCAGCACATGGTAGTAGTTCAATTTCTGAAAAGCGTTTTCCAAGCCCTTAATTCTGAATATCAGCCTGGCTAGCTTAAGATCTAAAGCTGGGGAATTGGAGACCATTGCGTTTATAATGATCTGGGAGTCACCTATAACAGTTGCTTCCTTTATGTTTAACTCCTTAAGGATCTTGAGGCCTTGCAAGAGTGCCAAAGCCTCAGCTTGAATGCTGGTTGAGTGTCCAAGTCCCCAAGCATAGGAATGAATTTTCCCCCCCATTGAATTTACAACAACACCTCCTGCACCAGCTCTGCCCGGATTGCCCTTAGCTGCCCCATCGAAAAAGAGAGAGTGCCTTGAGTGCAATTTGAGCCAATCTTGAAAGTCTGCTTCTGATTTCCTTATTTTCCAGTCTTTAAGAGGAGGGATGATTCTAATTGCTGGTTGAAATTGTATGTCAAGGAATGAACCCCAAGCGATATCCTGCTGGCTGAGGTTTGAATCATCTTTTATATCAGTCAAGCATTCCTTTAAATGACATTTGATCTTGACTTCTAAGGCCTTGTGATTCTGGTTAGAATTTCTGAAGATTCTTCTGTTTCGTTCTAGCCAAATCTGCTAGCAAATGACCTTTGGAAGGATAGCCCATGCTGTTTTGATTATCTGGTTTTTAGGAGGGGGACCAGGATATTTGATTGCCCAATTTGAAAAAAGATCAGCAGTGGAGCAAGGGAGCAGAAAATTGGGATCCAAGTTGTGAATAAGGGAGAACTAGATATGCTTGGAGAAGTTGCATTCCAGAGTTAAATGAGCTATTGTCTCAGCATTTTCCTTGCATAACGAGCAAATGGAGGGACCGTAAAAACCTTTTTTCTGCAAAATGTCAAACGTTAGGATTCTGCCATGACAAAGGAGCCAGGCAAAAAAATCAACTTTGGGCCATGACTGGAAACGCCAGACCCCCTGCCAAGGTGCTGGATTGGGGGGGACGTGTGGTCTCTCGATCAGCTTGGCATATCCCGTGGAGACAGTATATCCTCTGGCATTCAGCCCCCAACCTTTCGCATCTCTTTTCCTCCTGTGCGTGGGCGCCAATCCATGAAGAAGGTCGAGCAGCGTGGACCATTCGTTGGTTAGATGGACCAGTACCTCAATTCTTTTCCACCCTGCCCAATCAAAATCGCTCCAAAGAGAGATGTCCCACAGCGAACACAACCCCTCTCTGTCCATCCAGCATCGCAGCGCTCTAATGGGGGCTCTGTCTTTAATCGGATCCATCTGCATGATTTTATCAGTCCAGATGTTGATCTTTTTGCTGTTTCCAGGGATCCAGTAGGTGTGATCTTTAATTAGAGGAGCAACTTTAGCATACAGCTTGAGGAAAGACGAGTTAGGCAAATGGATCACGTTGTCTAGGCAACTAGAACGAGGACCTCGGAAGTATTTTTTCCAGAGGGCCAATTGGGCCCAGCCAGGTTTGGGCGCAATGATTATTCATATAATCTTAGCTGCCATAGCCACATTCTGCTCACAAAAGCTTTTGAAATTTAATCCACCCTCCCATAGTGGCTTGGAGATGGTTTCCCAACTCATAAGGGGATCTTGTTTTCATTCTGTTTTCCTCCCTTCCAAAAGAACCTTTGAATGAACTCTTCCATTTTTTTTAATATGGATGCTGGAGTGAGCAACCCGGCAAATTGAAATAGAGGGAGGCTGGAAAGCACTAATTTGATTAGGATAGATTTGCCAGCAGAGTTGAGCCAGGAGTAACCCCAGGCTTGGATCCTTGACTTAAATTTTTCTAGCTGAGGGAGCCAATCTTTGCTTGCAAGTCTTTTATGAACAACAGGAAGGCCCAAGTATTTGAAAGAAGTCCAAGAAGAGGAGGCTGCAAATCCCAAACATCTAGATATAGCAGTGAGCAATCTGGGCGAAGTATTCCAGCTGAAGATGTGACATTTATTCTTGTTTACAACACTGCCTGAGGCCTCACTGAATTCTTCCAGAACTGCTTTAAATTTAGTGGCAGAGGAAAGAGAGGCAGCACCCAAGAGCAGAGTGTCATCCGCAAATAAGGCGTGATTTATGCTTTTGACCCCTCTTGCAATACACAGTCCATTAATATCTTGAGCTTGCATCTTTTTGTCTAGCAGGAAGCTGAGAACAGAGGCTTGAATGACAAATAGCAGAGGGGAAAGGGGACACCCCTGCCTAAGCCCTCTCGAAGCTTTGAAAAAATCTGTGGCTCTTCCATTTACAAGAGGAGCAATCCATGGCTCCGATATGCATGCCCGGATCCAGTTAATGAAATTTGTTCCAAAACCAAACCTGCTCATGACTTTTAAAAGAAAACTATGATTTACTCGATCAAAAGCATTTGCTAAATCAAGTTTTATCACCATACCTTGTTCTTTTCGAAGAAGACTTGAATGAATTGCCTCTTGTACAAGGGTGAAGTTGTCCACGATCTGCCTTCCTTGGATGAAGCCTCCTTGATTCTCCGGTATTATTTTGGGAAGGATGTGCTTCAGTCTATTTGCAATTACTTTGGTGATTAGTTTGTACCCAGTATTGCATAGGGAAATCGGACGGAATCTGCTGAAGTTGCTGGCGCCTTTTTCCTTGGGTATGAGGGCTAAGAAAGCAGAGTTTGTGCTGCCGCCTATTTTCTGTGTATTTTGTGACTTTTGAACCATTTTGAGCAGGTCCTTTTCAACAATCGGCCAGCAAACTTGGAGAAACCTGGCAGAGAAGCCATCCAGCCCAGGGGCCTTATCCGGATCCATATCAAAAAGGGCCTTTTTGACTTCGTCTTTAGTGACTTTGGCCTCCAAGATCTCATTCATACGTGGAGAAATTGCAGAAGGAATAGTGTCTAACAGATCTGGGGATTGATGCTGATCCTTTTCTTCACTATACAAGTTTAGAAAATGAGAGTAGGCTGCTTTCTTGATGTCTGCAAACTCCTTGTAAGTGTCGCTATCCTCCTTAATCTCAGAGATAGTGTTGAAGCATTTTTTGGCCTGGGCTTGTTTATGGAAAAAAGCAGTGTTCCTGTCCCCTGCTTTGAGCCAGAGATTTCGAGATTTTAATCTCCAGTATTCTTCTTCAGCTAGGCAGGCCTTATGATAGCACTGTTGCAGATGGGCCTCTTGATCCAACAGTTCCTCAGTGACTGTAGCATTCTCCATATGCGTTTGATGTGTGGCAAGAGAGACTTTAATAGTTTTCCTTTCTATATCAGGTTTGGACAGGGTTTTAGCCCATCGTTTTAGTGCTCCTTTTGTCCTTCTGAGCTTTTCTTCCCAGATATAGAAAGGGGATCCTTTGACAGGTTTACTCCAACATTCCTTGACTATTTGCATGAAGTCTGGCTCCTTGACCCAGAGGGGGCTGAATCTAAAGGGAATAGGACCCAGATCAAGATGGGCTAGAAGATCTAGCTTTATGGGCTTATGGTCCGAGATACTGCTAGCAAGGATATGCATTCTGGGCTCTAGACCTAGTAGCAAATAGGAGCTTTGAATGAAAAATCTGTCTAATTTGGCAGCAATATGACCTGGGCCTATTCTTTTGTTAGTCCAAGAGTACTTACCGGAAGAAGGCTTGATATCCAGCAAATCCCAATCCTGCATAAGATCCTCCGCCCATTCCCTTGCCGGATCTCGGACTGCACTACCTCCCCTTTTTTCAGATGAGTGAAGGGTGAGATTGAGGTCCCCAGCAATAATAATATTTTCCAGGTTCATTAAGTCTGCTTGATGTCTTATCGAATCCCAACAAACCTTTTTTTCCCCCACATTGACTGGAGAGTAAACGTTGAAGAGACAGAGAGTTTCTTTAGTATCCAAATTCTGCATTTTCAGCAGCAACCAGTGAGTATTGCTAGCCTCACTGATGACTGCAAATTTATTAGCATTCCATAGAGTGCCAATCCCTCCCGAGGCGCCCCTGGCAGAGACTGCTCTTGCTTCACTTTTAAACCAAAGTTTCTTGCTTGCTTGCAGGAAGACTATGTCTTCCAGCTTAGTCTCCTGGACGAGAAGTATGTCTGGAGTTTCTGTTCTTATTAGGCTTCTCATGGCTTCTTCCTTGAATTTACTCCCGATACGTCTGCAATTCCAAGAGATGACCTTCATTATTTATGTTTCTGGTGGGCTCCCTTGGAGCCTTGGGGTTGGTTTTTCAATATCATAGGCTTTGAGGCTAGCAATTTTTCCAGAGTTGGCTGGCTGCCTTGTAGTTTGTCTTTGTACGTCTCCTGCTCTCTTTTTTCCCTGTCAGTTTTACGGCCTCTCGCAGATCTTCTTACCAAGGTTTGAGACTCTCCTATTTCTCCTTCCTCCTCTGACTCGTCCGTGTCCTGCTCTTCTTCATTATCTTCTAAATTCTTACCTTTGGGGTTTTCAGCTCTTGTGCCTTTAAGGGAGGCTGAAGATGTACCTTTGCTTGGAGAGACTAGCTTTTGGTTCTCGATCCCTTGATTAGCTTCTGTCTCCTTTTGGGTCTCTGCCTCCTGGGTTTCCTCTGGTTGCGAGCTGAGAGGATCGAACTTATTTTTTGAAGCTGGATTAGGCAGGATCTGTTGAGTAGAAGACTGATGAGGTCCTTTGCCATTAGGGCCTCCCGACTTCTGTGACTTGGGAGGTTTGGGGCGCTTGACTTGATTCCATCCATCCTCCTTCCCCTGCACAGCCTCATTGTTGGTTGGGCAGCCTCTGGCGAAGTGGCCATAAACGTGGCATTTCCGACATTTAAAGGGTAACTATTCATAATCCAGTTTCTGCAAGTGCATCCAGCTTCCTACGTTTATTTTGATGGCCTCAGGAAGCCCTACCTCCAGATCTACTTCTACACAGATCCTAGCACAGTCATATTGGTCCTTATTGTTCGCTCGATCTATAAATTTCCCCAGGGCATTTCCAATGTGCATCAGTGAGTCCCAATTCCAACAATGGACTGGGAGATTTGGGAGTCTAACCCACACCGGTACTGCTTTGGGCACATCTACTGCCGGGTCGAAATCTGGGGTCCATTTATTCAGATACAAACCCTGAGGACCCATGAAGTAGGGACCATTTTGGAAGATCAGATCTTTGTCATCCTTTGAAGTGAATTCGAAGAGGAAGTATCCTCTCCCCAGAAAGTAAGAAGTAACACTTTCTTTGATCAACGGCGCCCAATTTCTGTTGACCCAGCTCTCAGTGGTTTTTGGAGACGACCATAGCCCAGTAAACTGTCCGATGAGAGCCCGTTCAGCCAGAGACAAAGCAACTTGGATCAGGGTTTCAGGTGGGAGAGAGATCACAGGGATATCATCCATATTTTTAACAAATTTTGAGACTTCAGGGTTCTTCTTCTTTGGAAGCCTTGCCAGAAGCTGATTGAAGGCCTCAGAAGGCGAGAGGGACGGAGGAGAAGGAGGGGACGCCTAGGAAGTGCCCAGTGCCTCCATGGCCGCAAGCCCTAGGGGATGGGCCTGTCAAGAAACACAACAATCCTCCATTAACCAGCTCGTCCGCAAGATGAAAGAGAGCCCTAGGCGGATCTCCGCAGGGAACAGGGCAGCCGAGAGCGGGCGCGCTCACTGTCAATCAAACGCGCAGGATGCGGGCTCAAGGGTTTGCAGCGGGGGCCGAGTTGCAGAGCTCAATATAGATCCAAAACACCTCACAAATAGTTATCATGGAAAGAAGAATATGATTGACCTACATTTCCCTAGATTCTTCAACATACGGGTGTTGCATGAAGTCAGATGATTAGCCTAAAGGAATTGTGCAATTCAATTGAGGGAATTTCCTAAATAATAGGGTCTAATTTCTCAAGGAACAACGCAAGGAAATAGGAGCTCAATTTGAGGGAAATTTTGACTAAGTCTAGGTCAACAACTTTAAGTGAGCAAAGAGATAGGTCATGCAGTTGCAGAGTGAGCTCAGATGAGAAAAGCAATTGTAATACATCTCTATTTCATTTGATTAATGCAATATGCATCGGGATTTTTAGCAGATTGCTTTCCCCAGATAAAAATACTTGTTGCATATGTGTTATTTCTTCTTGCATGTTTGAAATTTTTGTTCTAAATTGCTAATTAATGTCCATAGAGAAGTAGTGTAGATTTGTTTCTTGTGACTTAGATTAAAACTTCATGAGCAGTTGCAAATCTATAGCCTAATTTATAAATGGTATTAGAGTTGGATTCACATTAGAGCAGGAAATTCAAAGTTGTTTATGAGAGGTTTGAATTTGAAGATCAGTGTAGTAGGATTTCTTCAAAGTTGAGAAGATGAACTTCAATGGAATAAGGCTAGAGTATGCCTTGGAAGGCACCTCTAATTTTGTTGCATGGAAGGACTGCATGGAGGCAGTATTGGATGACAATGGGTTGCTAGAACACATCAAGATAGATGTTGCAAAACCTCAAGCATCTAATGCCTAGAACTTTGCTCAATGGAAGAAATATGTAGCAAAGGCGAGGAGAATCATCTTGGAGGGAGTATGGGATCATATTTTATTGAATCTCCACAGAAAAGAAACTTTGTTCGTGATGTGGAAAGTCTTGATAGAATTTTTCGAGAATAGTAGTAACCATGTGAAGCTGGCATTCAAGGATAAACTTCGAAGTATCAATATGCGGAAGAATGACACAATTCCATAGTATCTGAGCAAGTTCACACAGTGTTGTGATGAACTTGTCGAGGTCGATGTTAATGTCCCTACAGAAGACTTGGTAACCTTAGCCGTTCTAGGCCTTCCCAAAAGTTGGCATAACTATCAAGATTCGGTGAATGGGAGGGATAAACTACCGAGTTGGGAGCTCTTATGGTTTGATTTGGTACACGAGGAAATAAGGTGGAATACCAGAGACAGGCCTTCATCCAAGGGCAAGGATGAAGAAAAAATTACATTAGCTGGGAAAGCAAAGAAGGGAAAAGGGAAGAAATCCCAATCCAAACTAGAATCCAGTCAAGGGGGCAAGAAGAAAGATTTGTCAAAAATTAAATGCTTCCATTGTCATGAATTCAGGCACTATGCCACGAAGTGTCCACACAAGAAGGCAAGCAAGAAGACCTTAGGAGGAGGAGTAGGTGAATATTTGGCTTCACAGTTCGAGCTTGACTTTACCCTCATTGCATGCATGGCCAACACAGTGATGGGGAGCATGTGGTACTTGGACTCAGGTGCATCGTTCCACATGACAGGCAATAGATATTTTTTCAGTGACTTGGAGGAGAAAGATTTTCAGATGCACATCGAGATGGGGGACGACGGAAAGTATAGCGTGAAAGGGATTGGTACAATGAGCTTTCATAGGGAGTCATGCTTTCCCCTTAGGCTCAAGGATGTCATGTTTGTTCCGGGCCTAAAGAAAAATCTCGTTTTTTTTTGCAATTTTGGAAGATCGTGGTTATGATGTGATCTTCAGCAAAGGGAAGGCATTCCTGAGACGCATAGCCATGGGACATGTGAAGCAGATCAGGGTTCATGTGAAGAACTTGTACAAGTTAGATGTGGAGGATTGTGCTGCCTTGAGCACAAAGGCAGAGAAGATGCAGAGCCATAATGTCGGTGAACTTTGGCATAAAAGACTTGGCCATTTGCATCATGGCACTTTGAAGATCATACAACAGATAACTACAGGCGATCCAAACTTATACAAGAATGCAACAAAGTACACAAATAAACATAAACACATAGATGCAACAGAAATAAAACTTCATTTCATTAATATCAAAGAACTGAAATATGCTTACATACATAATGGAAATAAACTAGCTTGGGCAATGGTAACTTATCTCTGAGAAGAGATGTGGTGGCTACATGCCTCTGAATTGTGTTACAATTAGGCTCGAAGGACTATTTATCATTGAGAAACAATGGAAAACCCTAAACATCCAAAAACCTAACCCTAGGAGATGAAGCGCCAAGACTATGGGTCCCGTTGGGGTAAATTAGCACACCAAATTTCGAGGGTCGTAACTTTGGCATACAATCTTTGTTTGATGCACATGATACCTCATTAGAAATATCTATCCGAGGACTACAACTTTCAACTGCAAATGTGAGTCAAAGATTTATGTTTTCTTATTTCCAAAAAAAAAAAACATCGTTTAGGGCCTCAAAATGGCTCTGGAAGTTCGGGACCTGAAAAAATGCCAAAAATAGTAAATTGTGCTACAATTAAGGAAATTGAAATTGTGTCGTGATTAAGGAAACTGAAAGAAACAATGGTGGGGATCCAAGTGGAATAGGTTGGTGGACACCAATATCCACCTGGATCAGTCTTCCCCCCTCAGGAAGCAATGGTCCCCATTGCGTTGAGCGCCTCCCTGAGATGGGGAAACTTCTGCTGAACTTGGTCCTCGGTGAGCCACTTCCTTAGTGCAGGAGTTGGCCAACTTTGACAACTTGATACAGTTGGATCTTCTGCTGCGAGTGTTCTTGATCTACGTGTCCATGATCTGATCAGTTGTGGCATGTTCCATGTAGTCTGTGTTTAGCTCTGTTGGTGTGAGCTATTCTGCAATGTCTAAAGTGTGCAGTAATGGTGGAAAGTATGGCCAAAGGTGGTCCACATTGAACATTAGGTGAAGGCCAAGGAATGGTGGAATGTTGATCTCAAAAGAATTATCTCCTGTATCCTTGGTGATGGTGTATGGCCCATATTGAAGTGGTCGAAGCTTGAGGCTGGGCCCAACAAGGTGCTCCTTCTGGAAATGTAACCAAACTTTTTCACCCAACTAGAAGTTGTGCAGCACCCGTTGTTGATCATGACATTATTTGTACTTAGCATTGGCTTTGTCCAATATGTCATGGAGTTGCTGGTGGATGTGTTGAATGCACTCAATGAAGTTGTTAGCCTTGTCAGGTTTGGACTGGACATGAGCCAACTTTCCTTGAGTATATGCAAATGGTATGGATACATCAATGGGACATAGTGGTTGGAATCCCAACCCCACTTGAAAGGGGTTGTGGCCAGTTGAGCTATGGAGATCTTTTGTTGTAGTTTTGTTGGACATAGGGGAGGTTTTCATCCCATGTTTGAGGATGCTTTGAGTTGTACATACACAGAATGTGCACGATCATCTTGTTGATGACCTGTGTTTGGCCATCAGTTTGGGGGTGGAAGGTCGTGGACCTAGTGAACTTGGTATCCGGAATCAAAGAGAAGCTCGACCAAAATGTACTCAGAAACTTGTTTTCTTGATCTAAGATAATGGATTGTGGGATCCCGAAGTGTACCCACACTCGTTCGAAGAAGAGCTTAGCAGTGGCTTCTGCAGTGACACCTTCTTGCAGGCCACTAGAATAGCCATCTTAGAGAATCTGTCGACGACCACGAAAACACAGTCATTGCCATGCTTAGAATAAGGAAGGTCTGACATGTAATCCATGGAGATGGATTCAAGGAGGTGTATATAGGCCCTGTTTCTTGATTGTTGGTTTGGCAATGACACAGGTAGTGCGGGATCTGCAACATTGCCACTATTTTCTCTACTCTGGAATGTCCAGCGACTCGACTATAGTGCGCCTCCCAAATAATCTTGGCATGCTCGCTTGAAGGAACACAAAGGTGTCCCAGGTGGCATAATAGTGTGCCTTGGAGGTGAAAATTTGGAACTTTCTTGCCTTCTAGGAGCATCTGGTATGTGTTGCCAAATTCTAAATCACTCTTGTAAAGATGCGACCATCTCGAAGTCTCATGCCCACAAGAGTCGAGCATAGTGGTCAATGCCATAACCAATGGCCGGATGACATAGTCTACAACATAATTGGTGTTTCCATTCTTGTACTTGATGTTCAAATAGAACTGTTGCAGATATGTGGACCATTTCTGATGGCGATTGTTCTAAAACTTTCCTTGTGTCTGTATAAATTGCAAGAGTTGGTGGTCTGTGTGGATGATTGTTTCCTTCCCCATAATGTAATGCTTCCATTGTTGGTAGGCTTACACAATGGAATACATCTCTTTGTCACAAGTGTGATATTTTCAGACTGTATCTGAAAGTGTCCCACTGTGATATGCCACTGGATGCCCTTGCTGGGTAAGAACTGCACCAATAGTATAGTCAAAAGCGTCTGTCTCAATTTAAAATGGTTGCTACAAGTCTGGTAATGTGTGAATTGGTGCAGAGCAGAGGCGATGCTTCAACAAATGCCTTATGTTTGGATTTAGACCAAAAAAAATTGCATTAACTCCACCCTTGATGACTTGACTTAAAGGCCAAGTGATATGAGAGAATCCCAACATGAACCTGTGATAGAAATTGGCAAGACCCAAAAAGTTGTGGAGCTCTGTTAGAGTGGTTGGGGCTAGCCAATCCCAAATAACTTGTATCTTGGTTGGGTCCACATGCACACCTCACTCATCAATGATGTACCCCAGATATTGAACCTGGGTCATACCAAAAGTGCATTTCTCCAAATTGGCACACAATTTGTGTTGTCGCAGGGTTTGGAGGACCTGTCGGATATGGTGTATGTGCTCTTCCCAACTCTGGCTAAAGATTAGGATGTCGTCCAGGTACACTACCATGAACGAGTTGGTGAAGGGCTACAAGATGTCGTCCATTAGACACATGAAGGTTGCGGAGGAATTCGTCAACCTTAAAGGCATGGCCAACCATTCGAAAAGGCCATCCTTGGATTTGAAGGCAGTCTTCCATACATCGTAGGGTTCAATAGGTACTGGGTGATAACCAAACTTCAGGTCAATCTCTGAAGTATTTGGAATCCTTGAGTTGGTACAGAAGGTCATTGTTCCATGGGATTGGATACCTATTCCAGACAATGATCTTATTTAGCGCCTGATATTCAATACAGAGCCTCCAAGTTCCATCCTTCTTTTGTACCAACATGATCGAGCTCCTGCAGGGTGATGAACTCGGCTTTATGTGCCCTTTCTGCAACAACTCCTGAATCTGCCTTTTGATCTCATCATTCTCCAACATAGAGCATTGGTATATTGGTCCATTGGGTAGCAGTGCACCCGGGCTCAAGTCGATGGAGTGCTTGACTTGATAGTGTAGGGGTACCCCTGTGGGTGAGGTGAAGATGTCCCTATACTCCTCCATGACCTTGTCCATATGTTGTTGTGTGGAGGAGCCTTGTCTGGGGGCCGTGGAAGTGGCCATAATCTTCTTCTTACCCTGAGGGTGAATCATGAGGAAGATAAATTTCCTCGTCTGAGAGATGATCTTACTGTATTGATTTGCAAAGATGAAAGAGATGGTGGTAGGCGGTGCTACCTCTAGTATCTTGTATAATTTATTGCCCAAAGTAATAATAATAGTGTGAGGCCTAAACTCATACACAACATGAGGCTTCCACAAGTATGGTTGGCCTAATAACACATCACAAACTTCAAGAGGAGCAACATCACACAGTACCTCATCGGTGAAGGGCTTGATGTTGTAGGGGAGGCGACACTGATGGTTGGCACAAAGATCTCGTCATTAGTGAAGCCAACCGATGGTGTAAGACTGCAGGTGTGGCGTGGTCGATAGGCCCAGTCGCTTCACGAACTCTGCTAAAATGATGTTCTTTTGGCTCCTACTATCAACAATGAACGACAACGGGGAACCCTTCACCCACATCTATGAGTGGAAGAGGTGCTCCCCCTCCTTTGGATCTTCGGACTCAATCTTCTAGATCCTGATGGTGGCAACTATGGCACTGGGATCTACATCAATAATATGCTTCCCTTTGTCATTTCCCTTGTCAAGTTCCGACTCAAAATCAGAACATGCATCTGATTCAGAAGCCTTTAGATCAACCACCAATGACTACTTGGCTCAACACTCATTCATGTTGTGAGTGGGGCTCTTATGGAACTCAGACCACTTTCCTGTGTCCTTCTTTGTCTTTGTGGTGTTGTTCTTTACTTGCGGCTTTGATGGGTTGTCCTGGGTCACCCCACCTTGGCTTTATCCTTTGTTCTACAGTTTGGGGGCACCTTTCCCTTGCTTCAGATTCATAGATCCAATGTCTCGCTTCTTCTTTTTAAACTTCTACTCGATCTTGACAACATATCGATATGCGAAACCGAGCGAGGAGATGTCCAAGAACTCCATTTCATTCTGGATGTACTTATGTAGACAGTCGTATCACTTGAGTACCAAATGCCGCTCAGAATCCTTTATACCTAGCTTCATGTGAAAGGCATGAAAAACATTTGTGAACTCTAGCACATCTTGGTCCCTTCCCTACCGCAACGTGGTCCACTTTATGTATTTATCTTCATAGCTCTCGACATGGTAATATTGTTCCTTGATGGCATCTCAGAAATAATTCCAAGTAGGTGCAGCTGAAAACAGTGAGGATTCCCTCTCGTCCTTTTGCTCACAATAGTTGTCCCACTAGACCTTGACATGGGGGGCAGCTTTGAGGAGTTCAAAAGTAATATTTTCCTGATTGGAAAAGTCATGAACCGAAAAATATCCTTCCAACAAATTTATCCATATATCTATGACGCCTGCATCTATCTAGCCTTCAAATATGGGAATGTCAAAATTAACTTGTACCTTAAAGGGAGTGACGCCTCTAGAGTGGTTGCTGGATGAAGATGCATCGCCTATGGGTAGCCACCAAAGAATCTGGTCAAAGTTATCCATCATTGCGTTCCTTTGTCGCTCAAGGGCCTCCTCGAGCAATATTTTGAAAGGATCTCTTGCTCCCTTGTCTTTCTTTTCTTCCGCCATGGGAGGTCATTGAGGTTTGCGAGGTTGGTCTTGCAAAGGTTCAACCAATTTGAGTCCTAACTCCTTATACCCTGACCTCATTGGGGACATGCAAAGAAGAACAAAGAAAGAGCAGACCACTCTGATACCACTGATCCGGACTTATGTAGGAACAAAACAAGGTATAGATATAAACATAAACACATAGATGCAGCATAAATAAAACTTCATTTCATTAATATTAAAAAAATGAAATATTCTTACATACAAAATGGAAATAAACTAACTCGGGCAATGGTAGCTTATCTCTGATAAGAGATGTTGTGGCTACATGCCTCTGAACAGTGTTACAATGAGGCTTGAAGGCCTATTTATCATTGAGAAACAATGGAAAACCATAAACATCCAAAAACCTAACCCTAGGAAATGAAGCACCAAGACTCTGGGCCCCGTTGGGGTAAATTGGTACACCACCTTCCCAGGGTCGTAACGTTGGCATACGATCTCCGTTTGACGCACACGATACCTCGTTAGAAACATCTATCTGAGGACTACAACTTTCAATTGCAAACATGAGTATAATATTCACATGTTTTCTAAAAAAACATCATTTAGGGTCTCAAAACAGCTCTAGAAGTTCAGGACCTGAAAAGCTACCAAAAATAGTAAATTGTGCTACAGTTAAGGAAACTGAAATTGTGCTATGATTAAGGAAACTGAAAGAAACAATGGTGGGGTTCCAAGTGGAATAGGTGGGTGGAAACCAATATCCACCTGGATCAACAAGCCTCGCCAAAGGAGTACTTGAGCAACAAGATGTATGCAAAGTATGTACTTTGGGGAAGTACACAAAAGCCACTTTCCATGATTGGGACAACAAAGCACATGCATTCCTTGAAAGGATCCACTCTGATGTCTGTGGACCTTTCTTGATAGCCTTCGCTACCAAGCACAAATATTTTGTCATTTTTATTAGTGACTTCTCACGAAAATTATGGATATTCTTCACGTGGAAGAAGGATGAGACATTCTCCAAGTTTGTAGAATTCAAGGCATTGGTTGAGAAAGAAATGGGCAAGAAGGTGAAGGCTTTCAGGAGAAATAATGGAGTTGAGTACGTGTCAAATGGATTTATAAATTTATGTGCAAAAGAAGCCATTCGATGAGAGTTGACAACACCCCACAACCCATGGTAGAATGGGGTAGCTCAGAGGAAAAACTGTAGCATTGTGGGAGCAACGAGGGCGATGTTGCATGATCAAGGCCTACCTCTGCATTTGTGGGCCGAGGCATGCAACACAATGGTCTACTTGCAAAACTTGAGTCCTCATCAGATTCTTGGCATGATTACACCAGAGGAGGCTTTCTCGGGGAGAAAGTCAGATGTGTCGTACTTTAGGATTTTTGGAGCCTTTGTTTACTACCATGTCTCTAAAGAATCAGGGAAGAAGTTAGAGTTGACAACATAATTTGGGGCATTTGTGGGTTACATAGAAACTCCCCACAACTACCGTGTGTACTTGCCATCCCTCAGAATGACAATTGTGTGAAGTGATGTAAAATTTGACGAAGATAAAGCCATGTAGTGCTCTCTTGATAGGGAGCTTCAAATCCCACTAGAAGAGGAGCTTTTAGCTCTAAAGGAGGAACCTCAAGAAGTTGTGGGGCAACCACAAATTAAGGAGAAAAAAGTGGAGACAACCACTTGAGTAGAACCATCGAGAAAAGGTAGGAAAATGAGGAAGGAAGCTGAGAGACTTGTGTAGGATGCTAGGGAGAATGTGGGTGCTCCTTCAAATCAGCACAAGCAGAGGAGGCCACTAGATTGGTAAACTGGATACATGGCTCTAATGACTAAGCTTGTAGATATTGAGTTATCCTCTTTTGAGGAATCAATAGAGCAACCTATATGGGTTGACACAATGGTGGAGGAGTATGAATCCATTGTAGAGAACAATGTTTGGGAAGTGGTCCCAAGACCAAAAGATAAAAAAATTGTGAGTTCGAGGTGGCTCTTCAAGGTAAAACATGCAGCAAACGAAAGCATAGAAAAGTACAAGGCCATATTTGTGGCCAAGGGGTACTCTCAAGTTGAGGGGATTGACTATGAGGAGACCTTTGCTCCTGTAGCAAGGTACTCATTCATTAGATCAATTCTTGCTTTAGCTACACAGATGGAGTGGAAGATCCACCATATGGATGTGAAAACAACATTCCTCAATGGATTTATTAAGGAGGAGGTGTAAATCGAGCAACTAGAAGGCTTTGATACTTTTGATCGAGAGTCTCATGTGTGTAGACTCAAGTGAGTGTTGTACGGTCCCAAGCAAGCACCCTGTGCTTGGTACACCATGATTGATATCTATCTCACCGGCTTGGGCTTCACCAAAAGTGAAGCAGATGAAAGCCTCTATCATATCTTGGTAGAATATAAATTGTTTGTTATTGTCTTATATGTTGATGACTTGATTTTAACTGGTGATGAGCAGCTAATCAGATCTTGCAAGGAGGATCTTGCAAGAGAGTTTTAAATGAAGGACATGGGTCTCATGCACTACTTCCTAGGAATGGAAGTATGGCAAGGTGATGGGGAATTATTTGTCTCTCGGGGCAAGTATTCCAACGAGATATTTCAGAGGTTCCACATGGACAGTTGCAAACCCAAGGAGACACCTCTAGAGACCAACTGGAGGAAAGAGGATGCCACTTCAAGTGAAGAAGTGGATGCTACTATTTACCGACAGTTGGTGGGTTCATTAATGTATCTTGTGAACACACGACCAAATCTATGTAGACAACCAACTAAGCCAAGCTATGGTTAGGCCAACCAAATTATTTTGGAGGGAAGCTAAGCATGTTCTACAGTACCACAGAGGGACTACCCAGTTTGGACTATGGTACAGATGGACAAAGGGAGTGAATTTGTGTGGCATCATAGATGCAGATTAGGTGGGGAGTCCATAAGACAGAAAGAGTACATCAGGTACAATTTTCAGCGTTGGGTCCGTAGCAGATTCTTGGTACAATATGAAGAAAAGATATGTGGCATTCAGCTCGACAAAAGCAAAATACATGGATGCCAGTCAAGCAACATGTGAGGCGATATGGATGAGAAAGATACTTGTTGGAATGTTTGGTCAGATGATGGATCCAATTGTGATCCACTGTGATAATTAGAGTTGCATCAAGCTCTCTAGAAATCTTTTTTTTCATGATCGATCCAAGCATATAGATATCTGGTATCACCATTTAAGCAATTGTGTGCAGAGGCAGATAATGTTGTTGCAGTACATTCCAACAGCAGAACAAGATGCTGATATTTTGACAAAGGCCTTGTCAAGAGGGAAGTTCGAGTTCCACAGGTGCAAGATAGGTGTGGTTTATAATCCCTTTCTTGCTGAGAAGGAGTGTTGAAAAATGCAACAAGAAATTTTCAATTTGATTTTGCCTTGATTAAATTGAGAAAATTCAAATTTTCATGTCAACAGACAACTTGGATGATGTTAACTTGTGTGACATAGATTGTGTCACCCAATTTAGTTAGTAAATTCGAGTTGGAGGAGTTAGAGTTTAGTTATGCATGTGTGATTGCTAATTTGTAGCAATCAAGGTCAGTTATCTCAGGTTGTTTTCAGTTAAACTAGTTCCAACTTTTGGAGGAACTAGTGGAAGGTCAGTTAAGCAGTGGGACTTCAGTCAAACTCAGTGATCATCTAGTTAACTGATCAATCAACCCAAAATAGCTAGTTCATGCAGAGAATTTGAGTTACCCAGTTGAGGTGGAGATTCCAAGGTAGTGTAACATCAATTGTAGACTAGTCTTGAGTGTATAGGTGTTGCATGCAGTCAGATGATCAACCTAAAGGAATTGTGCAATTCAATTGAGGGAATTTCCTAAATAATAGAGGCTAATTCCTTAAGGAACAATGCAAGGAAATAGGAGCTCAAGCCGTGGGAAAATTTGACTAAGTCCGAGTCAAAGGCCTTCAGTGAGTAGAGAGATAGGTTGTGCACTTACAGGGTGAGCTTAGTTGAGCAAAGCAATTGCAATAAATCTATATTTCATTTGATTAATGCAAGAGGCATTGGGGTTTTTAGCATATTGATTTCCCCAGATAAAAATACTTGTTTCATGTGTGTTATTTCTTCTTGCATGTCTAAAATGTTTGTTCTAAATTGTTAATTAATGTCCACAAAGAAATAGTGTAGATCTGTGTCTTGTGATTTAGATTAAAAATTCATGAGCAGTTGCAAATATACAACCTAATTTCTACATGTATGTATCTTAGAGACAATCCATCTTGCTAGTCAATGGAGCCAAGTCCCAAGTCAAATTCTAGTATTCATCTTTAGTGTGACCCCAACATGCTTCCGTGAAATCTCTCTCTCTCTCTCTCTCTCTATGTATGTATGTATGTATCTTGGAGACAATCCATTTTTCTAGTCAATGGAGCCAAGTCCCAAGTCAAATGCTAGTATTCATCTTTAGTATGACCCCAACATGCTTCCATCACATCTCTCTCTCTCTCTCTCTCTCTTTATGTATCTTGGAGACAATCCATCTTGCTAGTCAATGGAGCCAAGTCCCAAGTCAAATGCTAGTATTCATCTTTAGTGTGACCCCAACATGCTTCTATCACATCTCTCTCTCTCTCTCTATGTATGTATGTATCTTGGAGACAATACGTCTTGCTAGTCAGTGGAACCAAGTCCCAAGTTAAATGTTAGTATTCATCTTTAGTGTGACCCTGACATGCTTCCATCACATCTCTCTCTCTCTCTCTCACTTTCTTTGTAACACCCCATGCCACAATTACCTACTTTAACATACTTACCAAGGTAAACATGAGCTGAGAGTTACTATGCATGACCCAACTTCCAAGGTGCAATTACGAAAATGGGGTCTAATTTGCAAGAACATGCTATTCATTTTTACAAAAACCTTGTGACTATAGTACCTGTAAGTCATGAATGCATAGTATGGTCAATTTTTACATTAGTTTCATCAGTTGTTCATCAAGAAGGCTGATTTCCCTTGCATGCTTGTTGCAACAAACACATATTAGCTCATGCATCCATATAAAATAACCAAGAACCTGCCAAACCATGAATTAGTTCTAGATCAAGAGCACGTCATATAATAATAAATACACCATGCATGTAACATATACTTAACCAACGATAAAGCCATGAAAAACATGTCATGTAAACAATAGTAAATTAGCAATTATGCTTATTGATCATCAATAAAGAATAACACATGTTAATGTGTGCAAAGTACCAACCAAGTTAGGGACTTCCGCGTAACACCCGACCATAATTTTACATTTGTTTAAAAGAAGAATTTAACACCTTCACTTACCTTCTCCTCACATAGTCAAATAACAAGAAATAAAGGGAATAACATCATGGAAGATTTAGCACAATGTCGAGAATCTAAGACACATGAAACACAATATTATGAGTTTAAGACTCATGAAGGAGGTGATTATGAAACTGAAACAAATGAAATAAGAAACACAGGGACTCCTTTGGACATGGTAGAGACTATGGAACTTCAAAGTTATAAAGTAGAAAGCAGACAATGAAAAGATTATTATGGCCAATGCTACTTTGCTACAAAGCTTGACGAAAATGCAAAAGAACATGCATCAAGGACAAACATCAAATAATGCAAAAGAACATGCATCAAGGACATACATCAAATAATGCAAAAGAACATGCATCAAGGAAGAGATCTCATAGTGATAATGCTCACATTTCTAATGAGGATAATGATACATCATCAAATGATTCAAGCCAAAAAAAAAAAAAAACAAACAAAACTACTTCTAGCGAGTCTACTAGAAATTAAATCAAATCTTCTTCCAGACATAAGAAGAAGAAGAAGAAGATTTTTTCTAAAGGTCCCTTACAAGGGGAGTTTCAAAAGATCAAATAACATACCTGTAATAGTGAGGTCAAATTCAATGAGGAAGTTGAAGCTTGGATTTTGGGTATGAAGAAATATTTCTAGGTCCACAACTATACTAGAAACATGAGAGTTAGAGTGGCTATCTATAACACAAACAATAGAACATCCCTTTGGTGGGAAGATCTTGAGAATTTAAATAAGATTAGAGAGAAGAAAATCATTTGGAATTAGCTTAAAAAGTTATGTTTTCATTAAAAAAATCTCTTATAGAGGTATTATGATGGAAAACTTAAGGAATTTCATGAAATGAAGTTGGGTCAATCAAGTATCGAAGAATATGCAAACAAGTTCATGGAAACGTTAAGATATGTTCCATATATTGAAGATGAGCAAGTGAAAATTCAATGCTTTATGAGTGGATTTCCTTAGACATACAAAGACAAAATTGAGTTTGATGAACTTGATACTCTTGATGAGACAATATGAAAGGCTGAATATTGTTATAAACAAAGTAGGAATAAGCCCGAATTTAGTAGATTGTGGAAAGAAAAGAAAAATGAGAAGTGTGAACAGAGGGAGAAAGGATTATGCCCCCTCAATGTAAGAATCATAAAAAATATTTAAATCAAATTACCCAGCATGAACTAGCTTTCAATAGAATTTTCCAACTAAAGGTGGAGTCAAACTAGTAAAGTTAGTAGCTGAGAAGCCAAGGGGTCCTTGGAAAGGGCCTTTAAGGTGTTGGAGATATGGAGAAGAACACCTACATAGAGATTAGCCTCATAGATAGGAAAATACTAAGCCTTCTTATAATGTGCAAGAAGCTGCAACAATGGTTGACATGGCAAACAATATCGCAAAAATATATGTTTCATTGGAGGATTAATGAGAAAAACATCAAGATTCAGTAGTGGAAGTTTGACATGAGATCTAGTCATAGCTACATTGCATCTAAAATTGTTAAGTCTTGTTCTCTTCAAAAGAGTAAACCTTAGAAATATTTGTTGGTTCAACTAGCAATAGGATTTAAGAAGAGAGTTAATGAGAAGACATAAAATTGTCGAGTGGAAATGAATGGACTAATCACAAGGATAAATTTGAATATTTTACCTTTGGGTTCATATGATGTCTTAATTGGTATGGACTAGTTAGCTACCCACAAGATAAAATAGGATTTTTATAATAAAACTTTTCAGTGTGTTGATGACGAAGGAAAGCTAATCCTAGTAAAGGGTAGTGAGGGACCCATTTCTTTAAGACAAGTTTCATCTCTAAAGTTGAAAAGAAGTTACAGAAAAGGATTTACATTATATGCAATCCATATAGAACTAGTGAAAGAAAAGGATCAAAACTTGAATGCTATCTAATACTTCAAGAATTTAAGGATGTATTTCCAAATGAGATACTTGGTTTGCCTCCTAAGAGAGACATTGATTTTTCCATTGGTCTTATGCTAGGATAAACAATTGTATCTAAGGCACCTTATAGAACGAGTACGCCTAAATTTATGGAATTAAGAATGCAACTACACGAGTTGTTGGATAAAGGTATATTAGACGAAGTATATTTCCTTGGCGAGCACACTTTGGTACCCCTAGGATGTGCATTGACCATAGGTAATTGAATAAAATGACTATGAAAAATAAGTGTCCCTTACTTTGGATTGCTAATCTATTTGATCAAGCACAAGGAGTAAAGATATTCTCAAAATTTGACTTGATATCAAAATATCATCAAGTTAGAATTAAATATGAAGAGATCTATAAAATAGCCTTCAAAACAAGATATGATATTTATGAATTTACAGTGGTACCATTTAGTTTTACCAATGCACTAGCTACATTCATATGTCTAATGAATATATCTTTTAGGGAATACCTCAATAAGTTTGTATTAGTATTTATAGATGATATTCTCATCCATTCTAAGACTAAAGAAGAACACAAAGAACATCATAGATTGTTTTTTCAAGTATTGAGAAAACATCAATTATATGCTAAGTTTAATAAATGTGATTTTTATCAAAGATAGACACAATATTCAGGGCATGTTACTTCTAACCAAGGAATCTAAGTGAATCTAGAAAAAATCAAGGCTATTTTGAACTGGCCTACTTCAAAGAATGTATCAAATGTACGACCATTTATGGCACTTGTAGAATATTACTGAAGATTCATTAAAGGCTTTTCAAAAATTGGCCATCCTATAACTTCTTCATAGAGAAAAGGAGTAAAATTTATGTGGCATACTAAATGTGAAGAAAGTTGTCAATAGTTAAAACATCTTTTAACTGGTTCTCTGACTCTAAAAATTACAGACCCAAACAAAGATTTCATAGTATGTACAAATGCTTGTAAGGAAGGATTGGGTGGAGTCAATATGCAAGACAATCATGTAATATGCTACTAATCCAAAAATTTGAAGAGACGTGAAGAAAATTATGTTACCCATGATCTCGAACTAGTAGCCATAAACATGTATTGAATATGTGGCATCATTATTTGATGGGTAGGAAATCTATTTTGAAGATAGACCATAGTGGACTAAGACACCTACTTGATCATCTTCATTTAAATGCTAGGAAAGCTAGAGGGCTAGCATTTATTAGTGAATATGATTTTGAAATCAAACACATAAAAGACAAAGAGAATAATGTTGGAGATGCACTTAGTAAAAGCATAAAAGTTATACACATAGAGACTATCAACACTTGTGAATCTTATTTGAAGACCAAAACAAAAGAAGCTTTGAATGAGGACAAGTATTGTCTACAAATAAAGAAAGGGTTGCAAAAAGAATCACCATAATAGAAATATAATGATTATCAAATGGCTGCAGAAGGATTGATGGTCTATAAGGACAGACCGTATATTCCTGATTTATATGAGTTAAAGAAATTCATTTTGTATGAAATGCACAAGAAGCCTTACTCAAGGCACCCATGTTACTAGAAAACGACCACTACGAAGTAAACAATATTTTTGGTCGAGAATGAAAAAAGAAAATTTGCATATTATATTGCAAGATGTATTGAATATCAATAGGTTAAAGAATAACATAAACATCCAACAAGTTTGCTACAACCTCTACCAATTCCTAAATGGGAATGGGAGGTCATTACCATGGAATTTATCACAGCTTTGCCAAGAATGTAAAACAACATGATGCTCTCATGGTTGCAGTTAACAAGTTGAGCAAGGATGCTCACTTTGTCCCTATCAAGCCAACATTTAAAGTAGTAAATATTTCAGAAAATTTTATGAAGGAAATCTTCAAGTTGCATGGAGTACCTACCACAATCATATTTGATAGAGATCCAAGGTTCTCATCAAAAATTTGGAAAGGATTGTTCGAGGTTTGGGTACACAGCTAAATTTTAGCATTGTTTATCATCCACAAATAAATAGGCAAATAGAAAGGACAAATCAAGTATTGGAAGACATACTTTCGATGGACCCTT
Source organism: Pinus tabuliformis (assembly GCA_031772625.1). NCBI lineage: Eukaryota > Viridiplantae > Streptophyta > Pinopsida > Pinales > Pinaceae > Pinus > Pinus tabuliformis. Next base: position 50,898,470 of record CM062811.1, on the reverse strand, counting down.
CTACATGAGAAATGTGAAATACATGAAAAAACATTATTGCAATAAAGTTTCTTCATGTATTTCACATTTTTTGTGTAGTAGGGTCCATCGAAAGTATGCAACATGGGTACTCCTTAGATGCAAAATTAAATTTTACATCCGACTGGTTCCCCCGCTCGAAATTTGAGTAAAATGAGTTGAAAATATGAGTTGATTTTTTTTTACTCCAAAAATGGTGAATCGTCCCCCATGGTTGACATCATCATATTTAATCCTATTGGTTCTTATAAAGTTTATTTTTGTTGTACATTTTTGCTTTGAGGGCCATTTTTGACCTCAAAATTTCTCTAATGACTAGATTTAATTGGCTTAGTTTCCGTTGAACATAAAATCCCATCGCATGAGCCCCTCCTTTTGCTGGCTCATTCAGATTTGCGTAGCCCTTTCTTGTACAACAAGGCTTGTTTGGTTGTGATCTCCCTCTCTCATTAGCTTGGAGGCATTCGGTCCTATGTACTTAATTCAATAGTATTCATTGTATCAGTCCTCAGATTTACATTTTATGCCCATGTATATGGGACTCTTTATATCAATGTATCATTTTTTGGCACATTGATGCCAACACATTATGTACTATGTATTCTTTTTCTTAGACCCATATTGTTAGGCATACCATTATCATTTGTATTGTGTTGTCTCACCAGGTATGGGTGATTTTTTTATTGAATATTAGTTTTTTTGTGCTAATTTCGATTATAAATTTATAAACAAATGCTTATCCATTGCTTCATGTGCATAGGTTTCCTTAGGTTGTTTATGAATGTAAACAAGTAAATTTTATCAAGTTTAATGTGACATTCATGAGAAAAATAGCATAAAAGACAAGTGCTGAACAACAACAATAAAAAGTACATCAAACCATCAACATGAACACTTAACACAATGTTTTGATGAAGGAGTTCACCCCTCCTGGGCTACATCTCCTTGGTCCAGCTTCCATGGCTTGGGCCTTTGTATTAGCTCAATATGGAAAAAATGTTGTTTACAAAGCTCTACTGCTCCTGAAACTTGTTTCAATGTGTTCAGAATGTCGAAATTAACTAAGAACACCTTTTCTTGAGCTCCATTTGGTCAAAATTTGCTCTAGTTATGACCAAAACTGTTTTTCCTTAGAAAACCTCCTCCAAAACTAGAGGAACTCTAGTTAGCTCCGCTAAAATTGGTGGAACATCCAAATTTTTCGGATTCGCTAAACATGCCACCAACTTAATCTCGAGTCTAATTAATTCTAAAATGTGGATTAATTAGAAGTTAACTACGGGTTAGTGCATTAAGCATGCATTTAGGCTAGACCGTTAGCTTTTTATCTTGGCAGTCTTTATGGAGGCGGTCACATGTTGTGGAGAGTTCGGGGTTATGGTCAGTTAATCTGCATGGTTATGTATGGGGTGGTAACATGAATTGCATTGAATGTTAGTGGTTATGGTGTATTGCACTGTCCACCTGAGTATTTTACCATCGTGGGTTGGTGTGTTCACATGGGAACGCTGGCCCGCGGGTTGGCCCTCCTAACGCCAACTCTAACCACATTAAAATTCAAATATATGCGGAGAGTATAATGGTTAAGTTGTCATGTGGTGGTATAGCAGTAAGACTGTTAGTTGGTTTGGAGCAAGTCCTCGGTTCGACCCCCTAACTTGCCACAAAATTTTGTCACACTGCGTGCCAAGCCGACCTTTGGGGAGGGACACATGGCGGCCTTCGGGCTTGCCACTTGTCCCCTCGTCATTGCTTTATTCTAAACCAATCATAATATTCCATGTCACCAACTTGAAAACCAACCAAAACATGCCACTTGGTGAGATATGACTGGATGTTGACCACTGTTGACCTTGCACAGTCACCTGCCACGTTAGCAGTATAGACTGCTGACTGTGCATTTTTTTTCAAAATTTCTTCTGTTTGGCAAAGTGGATAGAACTCAATATCTTCCTCATACGAACTTGGTTTTTAGTGAAACGAGTTGCGTTGGGATCGTTTCGTTAAGACAGATGTGGTCATTCAGGTTTCGAGCCATTCTGAGAACTTTGATTTTTGAGCTAAATATTGAGCATTTGATCAGTATGCCTACCCCACCTCATTGAGATCATGTACACACCATATGGAGACTTTTATTTGACAAGTAGGTCTCACCTCCTCCACACGTGGTTCTTGCCTTTGTTGCGATGGATCTCTCTCTCTCTCTCCATTGACCCTCATTCAGTTTCTAATGAAAGGAAAACTACAATGTGTTTTGTTCATATGATGTGCTCCTAACACTCATACAATGGGGTCAAATATGTTATCACCCAAAAAATAATCACCTAACCATTTTCCACTAAGATAATTGAAATACACCATGTAATATGAGTTTTACACATTAAAACCCAGCTTCACCATAAGAAATAATTTAGTAGATCACTTTTCCTAAATTATTTCCATTTAATTTACCCACAATAAACTTCTCATAAAATTATTTAATTAATTTCATGTTATTTTCATATATTCGTCTATTTATGTGAAAATATTTAATTTTATTTTCACCCACTTTTACCATTTCTACAAGAATATTAAACTAAATCATTGTTTATTTATTATTCCTTGATCATTTCACTTTTCTCCCATGAAATAATTATTAAATGACTGTTTCTAACTTATTTTGACCATATCTCCTAGAAATAATTAATAAATCATTTTCATTTATTAATTATTTCAACCATTTTTCTTAATTAACTCAATTAATCATTATTTTTTGAGTTAGTTAACTAAATAAATATTATTGACCATTTCTCTAATCTTTTCCTCTCCCAAAAATAATAAAATACTCATAACAATTAGATCTTGATCTTGTCAACCAAATATTTTATTATTTGACTGGATCTAGTCTAATCTAGCATTTTATTATAAATAAAGAGGTTTTTCCCTCACCATTTACACATGATCACTATCATCGTCATCATTTTGATCCTACAACATTCAACCTCTCCATTTGAATTCTCCCATTTTCTCATTTACCATTCCATTTCCCACTTGCACAAAGAAGAGAGAAGAACAACATTTTGCAACAAAGGGATGAAAGAACCCATCCCATAGAGGAGGACATTATTGACCCATGTCATGACTTTTTAACTCCTAGGTGTTATTTTATTAGCATAGCCTTTCCATTGAGAAATTGTTGTGTTTCTTGTGTGTTTTCACGTTTCTATTTTATTGCAAGGTTTTCTAATATTTTTGTGTGCAGATATGGAGACATAGATTTAACATTGCAATCTAAAGTTTTTACTCATTTTATGTTGTTAGGCCACTTTAGTCATCAGTGATTAAAAGCATATTTTTGGCACACTTGCTAAAAAATTTACCACTAATAGTAGGGCAACCTTATGAGGTGGCATATACAAGTATTTTTGGAAATATTCTTCTCTTTTGGCACAGAAGATCAAAGATTATTGTGTGAATTATATTAATTTAATTTCTTGCTCCAAGGCAATGTTCATTGGAACCCGAACCCTTCTATTGGGGATCTCCAATTTTGAGATTTCACATCCTATATTCCTAATCTTGTTTAATGGAAGAAAGTTGTAGACTTCTTTGCACAAATAGAATCAAAAGCAACATTAATAGTCTAAGATGAATACCAATTATCAAGAGTAATTATGGATGACTATCAAAGGTTAAGGTAGGATCCAGGAGATTCTATAACAATTAGACATCATTAGAGATTTTGTAGTATTCCCATTTAATTACTTGGATAAAATTCCTAGAAATTCGCTTTAGAAAAATACACCATAATAAAATTGTACAATTTTACCAACAACAAAAAAAATTGCAGATGTAAAAGAAACTAGAAATGATGCAACTTAGAATAAACATGAGACATATGCATCAAAACTCAGCCTTATTGTATGTGGATTTGAAAGTACATGCCAAATATGGTTATAAGAACCTATTAAAAACACCAACAAGATCTTTGTATGAATGGAATTAATTCCTCCAACGTTGTGCACATGTGAGAGATCTAATTGACTTCTTCTCGCTATCTCCATGTTAAGCTCAGTGAGAAAATTTGATTCCTTCCTTTTCCGAGTGGGTAGGGTATATCTCTCAATATCAAAACCCCTCATGATTAGATTAGCTAGGGTGGATCACTTACCACTGCAACTAACCCTCTACATTATATGGGCTCTCACCCAAGCAAGCTATAAGAGATAAAATCAACAACAACAAAACAATAATCCAAATGCCTCCCTAAGGAGTGAGCTCTCTGTCAACCAGATGAGTCATTCTTGCGGACAAGACCGACCTCCCTAGTATCTAATGATATCTAGCGACAAACAAACCAATCAACTTCTATCTTTCTCTAAATATGCAATTTATAAATAAAGGCAAACAAGTGTTTTAGGCCTACCTTGGGTCCAATGCAAGTTTGTGGAAGCCTCGCTCCGTCGATCCAAATGAACTCCCTTGTAGAGAATCTGCAAACACAAACAAGCACACAAATTAAATAGCACCTGAAAAGCCAATATAATAAAGCATACTTATCATGATGATCAAGGAATTCATGAAACAAATCACATAAGACAATTTGTTGAGAAAAATGAATCTGATTGTATTAACTTAAATCAAAGAAGAACTTTACAACCTTATGCCTTGATGCTGTACAAGCTCCTCCCAGGGTCCATCAAGAAGTCTCCTCTACTTTGACAAGTTTCACTCTCTTCCCAATGAAGCCAAAAGGTATGTGATCTCTCCTCTCATGCTTAACTAAGAAGTCTCAATTCCAATAGCATTTACCCTAAAAAATGTTCAGCTTCTAACCTCTCTAACAACCAGCCCAATGCCTTAATTTATAGTGCAATGGAGGGAAGTTACTAGGTCCTCCTTCAAAGGGATAAAGCCCTCCTTCAAAGGGATTAGCTCCTTCACTTTTGGGATGCATGAACCAGCTAGGAGCGAACCATCCATGTCAAGATTCCTTCTAGAATCATCTAGAATTAACCCAAAGTGAGTTTTTAAGAATAAACTTGCGCCATTTTGACTTTCACAGGGGTTCGCACCCACTCCTTTAGAGACAGAGTGGGCAGGTCTGCAGGTAACATGAACAGGGGGTGCGGGACCGCAAACAATAGTGAGAGAAAGTGCGGAACCAGAGCTTTATTGATTTTTAAGGTCTTTCTCTCATTTTCAAAGCTTGACATGAAGAGCTGAGGTTTGAGACTTGCTTAGGAGGACAATATGAATGATGATAGACCCATACTGACTGCAAATAGTCATGGTGACAATATTTTGTGTAACAGATTGCCCCCTAAAGTGCGAAGTCTGTAGTAGATGAGGATTTCATTTATCATCTAAGAAGAGTGAAGTACTTTATCATTTCGAGGATCATCTTGTGGAGATCCTGGTTGGAACCTATAAAAACATTGAATGCAAAATATATATATGGGATCATATCATCGCTGAGGTAGGCATTCCCATACTCAGATCAAAACTGACTAGAAAACTAACTAAACTGCTCTGATATAGGAATGATCTTGCAATACATCACAAGTATAGACACATGTAGACACAGTATGGACACAACCATCTGTTTATGAATAGTCCACTGTATAATGAATACAAAATTCCTCGCAGCCTGGATGGTGGAAACTAGATCCAGGGTCTTGATTTCCACTTCCCGAAATATTATGATTCTAACCATGTGAATGAATGTGTCGAAGTCGAACATGGTAGAAACCACTTGATTACCAGTCAATGATGTAAACTGTTAACAAGTGTGAGAGAAACCACTAGTAATGTCAATGGCTTCTCAAAGTACTCAGTACAATCCATGAGATGTGAATAGATGTGTCGATGTCGAACATGTCACGGAATCCTTTGATCAAAGGTCAATGATGCAACCTATCGTCGAAGGCGAGAAACCTACCATTGAGGCATGTAGATCCCAAGGTACTGACGATTTCCAGATCATCTTTCTAGATAATGAGCTGAAGTCGATAGAAAGAAATCCGTCGTAGGCAAGCCCACAACACGAAATCATAGATCAAGTTTGAAGAAATTTACTTGCAAGGACTGACTCAGGGATGGTCAATATGGATGATAGATATTTTGCAGATGAATGGTTTATTTGCACTGACCTCTTGAACACATAACAACACAACAGATGGTTTGGTGACAATTGACCCAAAGTTAATACCCAGAAACCGGTTGAAGACTTTCAATATGGTTTGATCAACTGTTAGGCAAAGGACTTCGCAACCCAGGTGAATAAAAGTGTCGTGTTCAAGAGTGGTTACAAAGTGTGACAAACAGACTCATTTTTCTCTCTTTTCCCCCACCATTTCTGGCAAGTACCTCTTTATTTTTGACAAGCTTGAGGAGGATAACATTTGCTTGATTATAAGCTCATCCTTCGGATGAGTCCAACTTAGTTTAAATTCGAACCCTAAGAAGGAGTGGTCCATTCCTGTTTGTAATTGAACAGGTCCTTTACTGTTAAATTTAATGAGTCCAGTATAGGAGAAACTGAACGTTTTTCAATTTTAGAGAGTCTGAAAAAACTTAAGAAGACTCCATGGTTGTCCTTTTTCGTAAATTTGTGTCTCCCAAGCCCGAAAAAGTATAAAATAATACTTGAGAGAATCGCTTGATCATTACGACCAAGGAGTAATTTTCATAATTAGTGCCTCTAATCTGAAAAATTAAAAAAGCGATCAATGACACGTCGTTTTATAACCAATATCGAATTTGAAACGATAAAAATCCGGCAATCTTTTCATGTTTTTACGGTCAGAAAAGGGCTGTAAGTGGACCGTCTTTTTAGTTCCGTTTTAACGAGTTTAAAAAGAAAAACTCGGCGACCTTTTCATGTTTTAGGAGTCAGAAAAGAGCTTAAAGGTGACTCTAATGTTTTTCGTCGAAAATGACCAATTTTTCTTGAAAAATCCGTTATCCTGCACAAAAGCTCAAACATTACTCATACCTGTTTAAAATAGATAAAAATGCTTCAAAAGTTACCTCTTTAAAGTGAAACATAAACAAATTAAAAACTCATTTATTCAAAAAACTTATAAAAAGGGCTTTTGTAAATTCATTTTTATCGTTTGACTTCAGAGTGAGAAAAGAGAGCTTTTGGTCAGAAACTTCCCGTGGAGATTGCGGAAAATCCGTCCGTTGGAATCGAACGCCGTCTCCTCCAGGTAATTCACATCATCCTACTCTTTCATTTCATCCGTTTGAAATTTGTTTTTAGGCTTTGATTTCATTTTTTAAGGAAATTTTAGGTTAGAAACCTGCGCGCGGAGGTCCGCAGGCATAGCACAGGTAACCTGTGGACCCCGACTTTTTCGTAAAAGGAAAAAAGTCAGGGGTCCGCACCTGTCGTGAAGGCAAAGTGCGGACCCACGCACTGTCTCTAACAGAGAGGGTGCGGTCCCCACAACAAAGGTTTTTAAACCTAAATTTCTCAAATTCCACCCAAAAATTTTGCTTTTAGATATTCTAATTCGCCTTTTTATTGAATGTAGGGTATACATCATGCTTGATTGGCGAGAACGGGAGCACGAGGATGTAGATCTCGCCGCGATAAATCATCAACCTTCGATTGATGCATTGAAGGCATGCGGCTTATACAAATTCTGGGCCATACCTGGCATGAGGGCCCAGGTGGACTTTTTGCAGTGGCTGGTAGACAGGTGGAGCATACAGGACCAGTGCTTCTTTATTGGTGGTCACTAGCTCGAAATGGAGCCGGAAGACATTTACTTCTTGACTGGTTTGCCTAAGAGAGGTGAACACTTGACTCTATTCGGGACTAGGCCAGGTGGCCAGTCTGTCGATAGCCTCTGGCTAGAGTTTTGCAATGACCAGACTAGAGACAAAGGGATAGATATCAAAACCATATCCCTTCCTGAACTGAAAGTGATTGCGTTTACTGTTACCAGGCTCTGCGGAAGCGCAACACTACATATAGCCACTGGATCCCAAATGCGGATGGCAGTAGACTACTTTCGAGGCACCATCTTCAACTGGTGCGATGCTGTGTTGGCTAATATAAAAGGCCAACTGACTAGAGCAAAGAATAGACAACTGAAGACCTTTGGATATGGTGCTTTAGTCGTGAGCTTTGGTCTGGAGAGGGTCCCAATGTTGGTCCCACAGCATCTCACTATTGGAGCTGGACTTCCCCGAGAGCCCAAACTGATGCGTTGGGTTGCAGTTATGGCCCGTCATCCTGAGGAGGGGACAGAAGTCGTTCGATTCACTCTTGAGTATTTTCATTGGTTGGAGAACCAAATTTTTGCTATTCAGGACTTTCCTTACGCTGGGGTAGATTATCGTGGTGACCCAGACATGACTCTTCCACCAGGAGAGCAATCGGATGACTCAGGTAAAATCATTTTCAACATTTTCTAATTTTTTTTATTTTTTTTTGTTTTTATCTCGTCCCAAAATTGATAGTAAAAGTTTCAAATCCAGATGTTGGTCCACGGTGACTAGCCACTCTTCGGCCCTATGAGAGGAAACAACCAGCTGCAGCAGCACCAGCCCCACAGGATGAATCCACAGAGACTTTGGCCGAATTGGAGAGTCATCTAGAGCGTTTGACAGTAGACATTCCAGAGACCAGCATAGATGACATTCCTCTTAGGCTACAACGCTATGTGATTGGGGTCCCAGGACCTTTCAGGAGGTTCCTTTGTAAGGTGGCCCGTACAGTGGTTTCTTATCGTGATCATCACCAGTGATAGGATGATCGCCTATTGTAGACACATATGACATTTTTTGCTTTTTGTACTATCATTTTTGCCAATCATAAGGTGTTTTTCAACCTATGATCGAAGACGATGTATATTTGACACACTTCTATGCTATACTATATCACTATTACCGGCTTATCTTGTAAAACATGTTATGAAATGTTTTTAAATTTACTTGTATGATTATTGCAAATGTCTACTTAACATTCGAGAAGCAATTGCATCTGCTAATGTATTTAAATATCTTGGAATATGCTGATATTCAATATAGTCAAATTCACGTTCCAAGAGACGAACTCTCAAAAATAATCTCAATAACACTGGATTTCTAATGGCATATACTCTATTAAGCTGTAATACAACGAGTTCAGAATCTAACCTCACTATCAAACTCCGAATCCCAAATGAAATAGATTCAGATAATAACTCAATCACTGCACTATACTCTGCAATGTTGTTTGTTGTTTGACCAAGGCTTACCCCATGCATAGATACCAACTCGTCAGAGGGCGAATAGATAACCCAAGCTGTGGAAGAAATGTTCCGTGTATTACGACAAGCACCATCAGCAAAACCGATGTATGTTTGGAGAGGATTCGACATCTGCAATATCAAGAGCAAAATCAAGATAAGCAGGAATAATCACAAAAAACACTCTCTAAGCTAAGCACACTTTTTAAACTAAAACACACCAGCTAGAGAGAAAACTAAACCTAACTAAAAATCTCCACACCCAGATTTAAGCATAATACCTCTTCAGGTAAAGACCATTTCTGGGTTTACCTAAAGAGACCCCGTCAAATTCTACCAATTCATGGGCCCCTTTTGCCAGCTTTCGCTTAACAACATAAGGACCATGCCACATGGGTACGAATTTTCCAGTGCCTAATTTATCATTTGCTTGATCGTACAATAAGACTAGGTCTCCTTCCGAAAAATTTCGAGGGGTAACATTTCGATCATACTGATCTTTAATACGTTTGGCATGAGTTTTGATAGCTAATGCAGCATCACGTCGATTCTCATCTAGCTGAGCCAAGTATAACAAATGTTTTTCCTCTTTGGAAGTGGCTGGAAGTAATTCGATGGCCATTTGCAATGCCGGGATTTCACATTCAATGGGTAACACAGCTTCCAGACCATAACCTAGTGTGAAAGGAGTGAAACCAGTTGACGTTTTTACTGAGGTTCGATACACCCAAAGCGCTGAAAATAGCATGTTATGCCAATTCGACCTATGAATCCCAATGATTCGTCGGATCATGATGACTAGAACTTTGTTGATGGCTTCAACCAGACCATTAGCCTGTGGATAATATGGAGTTGAACTATCGTGACGCAAGCCAAGTTGGTCTGTAAGTTCAGTCATCATAATGTTTCGAAAATGACGCCCATGATCAGTGATAATCGCTTGTGGAACACCAAACCTAGAAATTATATGATTGAACATGAAAATCGCAGCAGTTTTGCCGTCTGCCTCAAATGTAGGCATCGCCTTGGCCCACTTGGTAAAATAATCTACCACAAGGATGATATACGCATGCCCCCCAGCCGAGTGAGGGTTACATGTAATAAAATCGATACCCCATTTCGCAAAAGGACCGACGAAAATTATAGGGTGGAGAGGAGCAGGTGGAGGGCGTATCTTTTGATAAAAAATTTGGCAATTGTGGCATTTTCGGACCGCGTTAATATAATATTTAAACAAAGACGGCCAGAAATAGCCAGCGCGCAATATCTTTTGTGCTGTGGCAAACCTAGACATATGACCGCCACACGCTCCAGAGTGATAGTCATTTAGAACCCTTTCAGCTTCCTCATGAGTTAAACAACGTCGAAAAACAGAGTCCACCCCACGACGATAAAGTGTATCTCCAATAATTTTGAATTGTTGGGATTGGAATCATATTTTTCGACGTTCTGACCTTGAAATTTCTGGCCGAAAGGATTGGGTCTGGAGATAAACTATGATATCCCCATACCATGGATCTAAAGTGCTGATTAGAAACAAGGATTCGTCTGCAATGGGCTCCTCCGCCACAGTTTCCGTGTCAGCACGCGGGAAGTCACACATTAACTCCGCAAAAACTAAAGATTTCTTCGACTTAGACTTTTCAAATTCCAAGTCGAACTCCTGCAGGATCACAATCCATTTGGAGTACTTGCCCCCTAGCAATTGTTTGGTCAAAATATAGATCATAGGGTTGCAATCAGAAATTACTGTAGTTTTGCGTAGTAAAATGTAATGACGAAAACGTTGGACAGCTTGAACAACTGCCAATGCCAATTTCTCCACATGTGAGTATTTTAGCTCAGTTGGATTTAAAGTGCAACTAAGGTAATATATCACATGTTCACTACCGAATTCATCTTCCTGAACTAACACCATTCCAATGGTGGAATGCGAGGCGGCGAGATATAAGAAGTAGTCCTGGTTGTAGTTGGGAGGATGCAGTAACGGTGCATGGGTCAACGCGTGTTTTAGTGCATCAAAAGATTTGTCAGCTATCTCATCCCAAAAGAATGGAGTATTCTGTTTCAACAACTGGGTAAAACCCTTTGTGATCTCGGCGTAGTTAGGAATGAATCGACGTAAAAAGTTTGCTTTCCCTTGCAAACTTTGGAGTTGGCGAAGACTCGAAGGAGGAGGCAATTTGACAATAGCTTCAACCTTCGAGGGATCGACGTGAATGTTGGCTTTCGAAACAACAAACCCCAGTAACCGACCCGTTTCTATACAGAAAACACACTTGTGTGGATTCAACCTAATTCGATAATGCCTACACCTCATAAAGATTGCTCGTAAATGGATGAGATGATCAGCTCGATGTAATGAATGAGCAGGTAAATCATCGAGATAGGGTTGCACAATGTGCTTGATGTCATGAAATGCGTAAGACATGGCTCTTTGAAAAGTTGCCCCGGCGTTCTTGAGCCCAAAAGGTAATTTGCAATAAGAAAATGTCCCCCATGGACAAATGAAAGCCATTTTTGGTTGATCAGCAGGTAGAATATTTATTTGATTGTATCCGAAAAAACCATCCATGAAGGAGAATATTTCACTGCCGGCATAATCATCAATGATTTGATCGATATAGGGAGTTGGGTAATTGTCTTTTGGACAGGCTCGATTAATATCCCTATAATCGATACATATTCTTATTGTCCCTTGCTTTTTGTTAACAAGAACAATATTCGATACCCAATCCGTTAACGGAATCAGATAAATGAAACCTGCTTTGAGTAATTTTTCAACTTCTGCTTTAATAGCAGCAACTTTTCGCGAGTGGATCTGACGCAAACGTTGCCGGACGGGTTTAGCATCCGGGTAAGTTTTGATTTCATGAACAACAATTGCTGGGTCAATTCCTGGCATTTCCTCATATGACCAGGCAAACACATCGCAGAATTCTTGAAATAGGGCCTTATATGTTTGAATTTCATCTTCTGTACAAGAGGCACGTATATGAATGTTTTCAACAATTCCAGGCTTAACCGAAATATCAATAGGAATAGTTCGAGAAATGTTTCCCAAATTTAACTCAGAATCAGAATTTTTCATGGGATTCTGAGGTTCCTTGACATATTCAGTCATAAAAATAGATGAAAAATCATTTTCAAAGCGATCAATCTCAGGTAAAAACGAAGATCTTCCCATGGTAAATCATCGACACATAGGATTTCACGAATTTGCTCATCAATGTGGACAAGTTCGGAAAACGTTGTTGAGTCTGAGTTTGATGTTGAAAGTGATTCTTCATGGACCACATTCATTAAGTCAATTTCGGTTGAAGAAGGGTCGGAAAACGACTGCACGGCCTGATACGAAATTTCATATGGACTCAAAGGCATAACATCACCAAATGAATCTATCTCAGATTCGGAAGGTACGATCCAAGGATCATCATAAACAATAGTGTCTGACGAAATCATATGAATGGTTGTAGTAGAAGATGATGTGTTGATAGGAGGAAAAGGAAAAGTTCCTAGTAAACCAGAATCTTTAACTAGTCCTACTCCAACATCCTTATACGGGATAATTGTTTTGCCGACATGCTGAATACTTTCAGAAGAGGCTGGGTCGGATGAAAAGTAAGTCAGCTGGTCTATAGTTACGATCTTTCCATTATGAGGGAAATTTATAAGCTGAAAGACCGATGAAACGACAGCTGTCATAGCGTAAGACCAACTACGACCCAAGAGAAGGTTGTAATCTAGAGGGGCATCAACCACCTCCACATCTAGATTAACAGTTTTGCCTTCAACCCCTATAGGTAAATCCTGTAGAATGCCAAAAGGATGAAACCCACGGCCATCAAAGGCCTTTAGAATCGTCGGGGATTGATTAAGCGTAGGAGAACCAAGCGATCTCCAACATTGGATCGATATAATACATGTTGAGGCTCCCTCATTAATCACAGTCCTATAACAAGGTCTGTTTTTGACTAACATTGGAATCTGGAAAGCCATTTGATGAGGCAAGCATGGTGTACTATTTTCTAGATCGAAAATTATAAGGTTCGAGTCCTGAACGTCAACAGCTCCTATAGCCGACAATAGCAATTTACGCTGTGCTGGACATGATTGCAGCACTTCCAAAGCCGACATTGCTGAAGGTGAAATAGCCAAATCTTCAACAATGTTATAGTTCTGAGCCGCTCTCACATGTGGATTGAAAGCTGAATTTCGAAGTATACCCTTAGCGAGCGGTTTGATTACTAAGTCTGGGTTAGGTTTCTCAATCTGTAGTGGATCGGAACCAGGAGTTGAAGTTGATGGGTTCGAATGAGAAGATTCTGCTTCCTTACCATCAACAGGACTTTTACTTCTATAATCATGCGATTGAATCGCAATACTAACATGGGACATCATCATTATGGGTTCTTCGGAGGCATTTGAGGAAGAACCTATCATCTTACTGTCTTGACTAGGAAAAGGATCCTTCAAAACAGCAGGCGTTTGGGAACCTTTGACGATTTTCGCAACCTCTGCACGATGAGGGCAGTCTCTTGTAAAATGCTCTTCGTCACAAATGAGACAAGGATAACGAGGTTTGCGTTTCTCATCAGTTGATTCCATTTTTTCTGGTTTCTCTTTCGAATTTTTATTTGTTTTATTTTTCTTCTTCCCTTTCTTTTTACCGCCGGATTTTGATTTGGCTGTAGATGACTCTACAACATGAATATCGGCGGAAATTTCCGCGGAAGAATCTCCTGTCGGGGAATCTGGCAAAGTTATGATAGGAGAAGAATTCTTGGAAGATTTCTTCTTACTTTTGGTATTAACCGTACCAATCATACCATCAGTGGCATGAGACCCTGAAGGAGCTGCAGTTATTTGATTTTGTTTAGGAAGGTCAGGGATTTTCTCGTGTAACATACCTGACTGCGTATAAACTAAGTCAAGGTACTGAGCTTGAGCAATTACTTGCTCTTCAGTAATGACTCCTGCCTTAGCTACATCCTCAGTGATCTTCGGTAATAAAGATTTTACAAACCATTCAACTAAGATCTGATCCGGAATAAAAACCTTCACTAAACGTCGTCAACGTCTCCATTCATGAATGTGATCTGAAATGTAAGTGGACATTGACTGCTTTAATGAAGTTAATAATTCCGTGCCATTGTCATATCTGACTAGCAACTGAAAATGAGTTAAAAACGAAGTAGCTAACTGACTAAAGTTATAAAAAGTGGCTCGCGGTAACTCAATGTACCACTTGGCTGCAAGACCAATTAGAGTGTGTTGGAAAAGCCTTAAACGGATTGAATCATCTGAAATGGAGTTAGATGCACACCAGAGGTGATAAGTCATCACATGGTTCGACGGGTCCTCTCCTGATTTGCCTTCAAACTTAGGAATATCACTAGGTAACTTATTCGGCATTGGCAGCCAAAACGGAAGATAGTTAATTGGATCGTTCGTAAGGCACGACAAGTCAGGCAAGTCCAAAGTTGCAATAAACGGCAACTGACGATTAGGGTCCCTGAAACCCTGGGCCATGAGACCAGCCCCAGGAGGAGGATATCTAGGATAACTAGGAATTGGAATTGCATTTGGGATATTATATCCTCCCGGAAAACCAGGATTAACCGGACTGTACTGGGGTTGTTGAGGTTGCTGATATGTATATCTAGGGTACGGTTGATACTGATAGACTGGCTGCTGCACAGCAGGACCGAATTGGTACTGTCCCTGGTACGGTTGATAAGTAAATTGAGGTTGACTTGTGACAACCGTACTTGGACCAGGTTGTCCTACAGACATTTGAACCGAAGTCTGAATTGTGGATCCAGACTGAGGTAAAGATGTCTGAGGAGTTGAGACAAGAACAATAGAAACCGGAGCTGTCGATACTCCAGAAGTAGGTGGGGTAGATTGAATAGATGTTGCAGCAGTTGCAGTAGTCATTTGAGGCGGAGTACGAGGCGTACTAGGCCCAGGTTGAGAAACTACAGAAGGTGCAAAAGTTTGAATAGTAGACTGGATAGGTTGCTGGGGTGAACCAGAAACCAAGGGTTGTCCAGATTGAGATGACAACTGCACATTCGGTTGCAAGATCTGTTGAGATTGAGATGGATCCCATACTAAGTTCATTCCAGGGTACGGACCCATAGCAGGTTGAGAATATTAAGGACCATAACCGGGTTGAGGGTAGGGTTGATAATTCAAAGGTACATTTCTAGCTCCTTGGACAAATGATTGACCGGAAGGTGGTTGGAAACCTTGGGTTGGGTGCTGACCTTGAGGTTGATAACCTTGAGGCACGTACTGATACTGGGGTTGACCTTGAGGTACATATTGATACTGGGGTTGACCTTGAGGTACATACTGAGCCTGGGGTTGACCTTGAGGAACGTACTGTCCCGTAGGTATGTACTGTCCTTGAGGTTGCCCCCTAGGCAGAAATTGGGTACCTTGAGGTTGCCCCCCAGGTGATACTTGAGGACTTTGAGGCTGCCCCCTAGGTGGTAACTGGCCACCTTGAGGTTGAGGATTAGGAATAGTACCTGACATCATAAGAATATCTTCTACACTCAACGGCTTAGTTCCATTATTTCTAGTTAATAACCCTTGTTCAATAGGTTGAGGAGATGCTCCCGAAAGAGTACCAGTAAGTGACTAATACCCAGAGGGAACAGAAGGACCGTCATATTAAAAGGTTTCTGGAGATTGAGAAAACATGGACGACTGTCTTGACATATTTGACGGAGGATAGTAACCTCTAGGTGTTGGGTGAAAAGGAATGCAAGGTGGTGAAAAACTTAGTCCCGGGTTTTCCAAAAAATTGGTCAATGAAAGATACCAAGCGTTGCTCCTAGGTGGACTGTAAAAGATCGATTCACGCTCCCTAAGTTCTATAGCTGGTTGACTTTTAGGGACAGGGATGCCTTCTTCCAGAGTAGCAAGTTCTTCAATAGCTATAAGTCCAGAAGGAAGATTTTGGGTAATTACTCTTTCTACCCTGGGTGAACCAGGACCACTATTAGTTGGAGAGGCAAATCCTGATGTTGGAGTAGCAACAAATTCAGTTTCAGGTTCAGATATTTCAGGTTCCTCACCTAAATCACTAGTAGATGAAAAACTACCAGTGATTTCGGAAAATGAAATAGATTACGGATTATAATCTGTTACTAGAGCTTGATAATCAGGATGTACAACCAATGAAGACTCTCCTTCTTCAGGTGACCCAACTCTACTGTCTCTAGTAGTTACAAGGGCTCGTAGCCCTTCAGGCTGGCTCGGTGAAAACTCAGGAGGTTGGCCCCGAAGTCTACGGGAGTTCCTCGGTAATTCATCCATGATTAAATATTTTAACTACTTCACACGCAAACAAAGAAAAATCTCAATGAAAACCACCTAAATCCTCTAAAGAACCAAACAATTTTGAATCACACGTCTAAAGAATCTAGGAGATCAAACCACACACAAACAGTAACTTTCCGCACTGAAAACACTAGTTGGTGATGAAATCCAACGTCGCAGAGTTCAATACAGAAATGGCGATTGGAATGGTTACCCCGGCAACCTGCTTAATGAATATACTGACACAAGTTTCTCCACTAAACCATCTCGAGTGAAGAGAACCCCCCAGAAAATCCAAGTGATTCTAGCCGACGTCTGCTCCAGGTACAGTGGGATCTTCCCTCCACCGTCACCTTAGGAAAGAATCCTATAGAATATGGTCACTATGGTTACCAACGGAAACAAATATACCTGGGGGAACAGTCTATGATCCGATACGCACGCAAGGGCAGAGTAACAAGCTCAATCCCCTTGAAGGCTCCTTGACATAATCCAAGGTTTACCAACAAGTGACCCCAGGCTCCTCGACAATGGTTAATTCGAGGTTTACCATTTTTAATACGTGAATATCTTCTATCGTTCCCAATGAGGAAGGATTGATTCCCACACTGGTTCCAAGGATATTCCACCTCGATCCCACTGTTATCTAGGGAATCTAGCATCCCCAATGCCCTAACACTCCAACTATGTTATACCCTTGGCCAGAAGTAATATCTCATAAATTTCCCATTTGATAGGGTACAAACTCATAATATCCCTCCAGTTTGACTATTAGGGACTTATGTCATAGTAGATGTTAATTTCCTGCGGGACGCAGTTTGGAAAAATAGGGTCTAAAACCTTATGGGAGCATTTGAGGCATTAAAAAACGTTTTTTGGGGGTAAAACTTTGCCACTTTAAAGAGGAAACTTTTCATATTGTTATACACATAGAGACCTTTCCATCAAGGCAATAGTCGCGTCAATCAGAATCCGTATACGAAATTTACGCCACTGAAAAGTTGACCCTCCTATTTTCACCACCATAATTCGAGAGGATGCCATGTTAGCCCCGATTATTAATGAAAAAGGGGCTAGACACATGATTATGATGTAGATGAATCTAGAAGAGTATATATTGTAACTTTGGTTAAGAGTTGAGGTAGTCAAACCAAATCACTAGTAGGCTATCAGGTTGTGTTATAACCAAGCCCTTAGGAGGAAAAGGGATTCCATTCTTTCGAGTGCATTTGTTGCATAGTTGAGCAAAAATAGTCAAGAGGGATATGAGGTAGAGCACACATATATGATTTATGTGTTGTAGCAACCCATGGGCCACATGCCATACTTCTTTGTACTTTCAACCACATTTCCATTCAGAGAAAGAGAGCTAACCGATCTCACCGTCTAGTTGGCTTTTTATCCTAAAAGGTCTCCTAGGGCATATCTTGTGTTAAATGTGTGTGTGAGTTTTTATTTTTCCATTCTCTATTTTTTGCATAATTTTAAATGTGCATGCATGCACTATTAACAATAAATCTACAGATACAAAAAAATAATAAAGTTGTAATAATGTAGAATTTCATATTTTAAATATAATTTTATCATATCTTTTGTGTCGAACTATCCAATGGAATATCCATGTTAGTTTACATATCATATTGGTATCATAACAAGTTTCTTTGGGTGTATTATGGATATATTTTGACAGGATCTAGATCATTTGGGCCAAAAGTCATAAAACCCTAATCATGACTGATGAATATGTGAATAACCCTCGTAATCTTACACAAGAGAGGTTTTCACGACTGGAACAACAAGTTGTTGATATAAATCGTAATGTAAATATCCTCATTGCAGCCCCAAGCAATAAGCTTGGGATATTTGGAGAATATGGGGGTTCAAATGCAGAGGACAAATCAAAAGGGGGATCATGAGACTAGAAAGAAATGAAGAACTAGCTGAAGAAAGAACCTGGAAAAGATCAACCTAGTTCGAGTGTCATGAATCAATCACAACTCTTATTTAAAATGGAAGCAAGGGTCAATATTAAGTCGTACCACGGTTATATTGATGCTCTGAATTTGAATCAATGGTTACAACAATTGGAAGTGTATTTTAGTGTCCATAAAATTAAGGAAGAATAGAAGATTTCATTTGCATGAATGAAATTAGAGGGCCATGCCTTGACTTGGTGGGAAAGCCACACTAAGATCCCGAGTTTGGAGGGAGAGCCTCTAGTGACCAAGTGGGAGGAGTTCAAAACCCTCATTAAGTCACATTTTTACCCTATTAGGCATGTATAGGACCAGTGGATCTAGTGACACTACTTCAAGCAAAAGTCAGGGCAAAGCATGTAGGAGTACACCACAGAGTTCATAAAAATGGCCATAATGTTGGGTATCTCCCCAAATAACCAAAATTTACTCTGTTGATAGTGTTGTATTCCACCAACGGTGAGGGGGTCTCCTAGGTATGAAATCTCATTTAGACCTCACACCATTTGGAGTAGGATCCCCAACTGAAAAGTATGGTCGGTTGCCATTAACTTAAAGATTTTCCTTGGCTACAGTAAATGACACAAGAGAAACACATGCACTTTCGAGATAAACTAGCATTTTAGCGTTGTGATGTATTCAATTGTAAAGTGTATGATGGTTCTTTCATGAAACAACAAATAAAGTGAGTCTTTGAAATAAAATTAATAGTATTATCTTCGCAAATACAAATGCATAAATCTGAAAGAATTGTTAGTAACCTTGCAAACTAGTTCACCAAGAAACCACGATCATAAAAGCATAAGACCCACATTTCAAAGAAGAATACTAAAGCCAAAGAAATAGTTCATTCTCATTAGTATGAATTAACATAATAATACACCATAAATAATGAAATAATAATATCATAATCATATACGACATATGTGCGAAAAGTGTCCTGACTCCAAGAGCTTCGAATTTTGAAATGAAAGTTCCAAGATACACCATTACAACGATACAACACTTGTTCCAATAGTGGAACTTTAAGCCACTACTTGCTTCTCAAAATACTATTCTTCTCTCCTATGCCTAGATTGAGAAGCCAAGGTGTAAAGTCCTTTTCTTGATCTATGAGGGTGTATATAAAAAATGAGGTGACTCTTGAGTTCCCCTCATGACTCTTGAGCTTCCATATGAATTTTCAAACTCCTAAAAAACCTTTGGAATTCTACATGACATTTCACATTCTTTGGGTGACCTTTGGACTTCCACACACTTTACATTTTTCATTTTCTTGAAAATTACATAATTACATCCACAAATGATGTGGAAACATGATGACTCATATGACTCTTGAGATGACACTTTGACAAGACATGACTTGACACTGATGACATGGACTTTATGATGATGTGTCAATGTCAAGCTCCTCTTCTTGCTGCTATCTTTGTATCTTCATGATAGATGTTGCATGTTCTCCCTATTTCTCCTCCAAAAGGCTTGAAGATATGGAGTCTTCTATGTGATCTGGATCTTCCAACTTCTCTCACAATCTAGTGTCCCTTCATCTTCTTGTTTAATGATCACTTGTCTTTGCAACCTTCTTGAACATCATCATGACATGTCAAGATATAGTACCTACAGATGGAATTCAATCATGACAAGAAGACATCAGTCCGAAAATATTCTAGGCTAACTTTCCTCATGCAACTCACTAATAAGCCCGAAACTGAGTACTAGACATAGGAGAAGGCTTAGGAATTGCGCAGTGCACAGTTCCAGGAGGCAGGGGTGAGGGATTGATGACTGTGACTACGCAATGCACAGTGAAGGGAGGCTTGAGAAGCAAGACTACATAGTTGAGGGAAACAATGACACATGAAGGCAAGTTTTCCCACTATGACTTCACAATGTGTAGTTCAAAAGAGAGATTGGGCGACTAGATTGTGTAGTTGTGTAGTTCAGAGAGACAGGGAGGCAAATTGCTGACTGAAATTGCATAGTGCACAGTGGGAGGCTAACTGGGAGGCAATATTGCGTAGTTCTGGGGAGCAAGAGGCCATTCTTGAGCAATGTGACTATGTAGTGTGCAGTCCTTGGAGGCAGTAACTTCACATTGCATAGTTCCATGAGGCAAGGGATGTTTATTGAGGCTTGCAACTGCACAATGTGTAGTTCAAGAAGGCAGAGTGAGGTAGGGTTGGTTGAACAAAGAATTTTTTGGAATTTGACTAAGTGTGGGATCAGTGGGCCAAAGGTGAAACCAACACAAGTCTTGAACATGATCATATGCTTAGAACAATTTATGACACAACAATGAGCACTCAATACCCAAAATCAACATGAACCGATTGAAACGACAACAAAATGACACTTACCTCCAAGTGTGACACTTAATATACACTTTGCGACACACGTGATGAAACCAATGAAACAATGCATAAACCATTGGGAATGGGTATGGTACATGTCTCTATGCTATGTATGACACATTATTACCAAAATTTCCTCTTAAATATGCGTTATAACTCCCTTTCACAATGTGCGACACTTCCCTTACCAAAATACAACACTTAAGCTTTCTTCATGAATGGACTAGGAAACTTAGAGAACAAACATGGAATGGCTCTTACTACTAGAAAGAACAACTCACAAGGTATCCAAAGTTTAGATATGGGCCAAAAATTAGAGGGTGTTGTAGCAAC
Source organism: Pinus tabuliformis (assembly GCA_031772625.1). NCBI lineage: Eukaryota > Viridiplantae > Streptophyta > Pinopsida > Pinales > Pinaceae > Pinus > Pinus tabuliformis. The sequence continues at coordinate 50,877,230 of CM062811.1, read as the reverse complement.
GACAACACTTGGCGACAGACTGGTAGAACTCCAACTTCTCTACTTTGGTCTAACATTTATGCACATGGTCTAGTTTCTTAGGAAGTATTGATTCATTGTGTGGATTACTTTGGATTTCCCACTTAACTCGATTATAGATGTAGTCTCCTCTATTCCCTTTCTCCGTTAAACAAATTCATAAATCTTGTTGTATCACTATTGTTTCGATTTAGGAGAAGGGTAATATAGCTTTGAGTTTAGGATGACTAGAGTCTTGGTTTTCATCTATGGTGTTGCTTCGCTACTAGTGAGCCTCTTCAGTACCCCGATAGAGTCACTACATTAACAAAGGCATCGCTTCGCTACTAGTAGGTTTTTCAGTACCCTAGAAAAGTTACTTTCTCCACCTATCTGCGCAGGAAGCCTTTTCTTCTTTCACCTCTTATTTATTTTATATGTTATGCACATTAGAAATTTATTGGTATTTTATATTGCCACGATAGAAGAGGGATCCGAACTTACTGAGAGAAGAAGAGGTTCTTCCTTCAGCAATAGTTATATATACCTCTGAAATTGATATACTTGCTATAGATTTTCCCCTTTCTCTTCTCTACTTGATTGGATTAGCATGCAAAACACCAAGTAGTAACAAAATCGAGATAAGGAAAGAAGTTTCTATAATAGAAGGGGTGGCATGGTCTCCATAAATCTTTCCTTAGGAATGGACCATATTTTCCATTGAAACATCATTGAACATAAGGATATAACCAAAGAAAAGAAGAAGGACCAAAAGTTATCCAAATGTTATGGTGTGACACAATGCCCTTTTCAACTTTTTCCACATGCAATGTAACCAAACAAAACACTTGCACACAAGGTTTATTCATAAGACAACAACACAAAGACAAGGAAAGGAAACAACCTGGCATAAAAAAACAAACTAACCAAACACAAGAAAATAAATATTTACATAGGGTAGGGACATAATCCTAGGCTACTATTGAAAATATTACTTGAGATCTTGCCCATTGATAGGAAGAGAGTCCATCTTCCCATCCAAGGATTAGAGACGATAAGTATGGCAACCAAGCTTGTCATGAACAATATATGGTACGATCCATTGGGATTGGAATTTAGTCTATTTACCTTTCTATTTGTGGGATTTATCCCACTTCAATACCAAGTCTCCCACACTGAACTCCTTATTCCCTGCAGACTTCTTGTCAAACCATTGCTTGATACGACTTTGATGGATATCAAAATTTTCTTTTTTTTCCCTCCTTTCTTCCTGTAGCTTCAAGAGAGTGTTTATCCTACTCTAAACCACCAGACTAGGCTTACCTTGAGACTCTTGATAAAGTTGAAGGGCTAGGAGGCATATGTTCAGAGGTAGGATGGCTTCTTTCCCATACACAAGGAATTAAGGGGAAGTTCTTAGAGAAGGTTTTGGCATAACACGGTCAACCCACTAAGCATTCACCAAAGCATTATGCCAGTTCCTTTGTTCAGAGTAAACGATTTTCTTGATGATACATTGATCCAGGTGGATATTGGTGGCCACCTGCCTATTCAACTTGGACCCCCACCATTGTTTCTTTCAGTTTTTTAGTTTCCTTATTTGTAGCACAATTTACTATTTTTGGTATTTTTTCGGGTCCTAAACTTCCGAAGCCGTTTTGAGGCCCTAAACAACGTTTTTTGGGGAAAACTAGGGCCAACATGGGTGTTCAACTAATGTTACGCATTCTAAATGTTACACATTCTAAAGTTATAGTCCTCGGATAGATATATCTAACGAGGTATTGTGTGCATCAAATGGAGATCCTATGCCAAAGTTACGACCTCGGGAAGTTGATGTACCAATTTACCCAAATGGGGCCCATAGTTTGGTGCTTCATATCCTAGGGTTAGGTTTTTGGATGTTTAAGGTTTTCCATTGCTTCTCAATAATAAATAGGCCTTTGAACCTCATTGTAACATAGTTTAGAGGCATGTAGCCACCACATCTCTTCTCAGAGATAAGCTACCATCACTCGAGCTAGTCTTATTTCCATTATGTTTGTAAGCATATTTTGGTATTTGATATTAATGAAATGAAGTGTTATTTCTGCTGCATCTCTGTATTTACGGTTATATCTATAATTTGTTGCATTCATGTTTAAATCCGAATCAGTGGTATTAGAGGGGTTTGCTTTTTCTCTGTTTTTCTTTGCATGTCCCCAATGAGGTCGGCATATAAGGAGTTAGGGCTCAATCTGCTTGAACCTTTGCAAGATCGGCCTCACAAACCCCGACGACCGCCCATGGGGGAAGAAAAGAAAGACGAGGGAACAGGAGATCCTATCAAAATATTGCTCGAGGAGGCCCTCAAGAAACAAAGGAACGGGATGATGGATACCTTTGCCCAGATCCTTCAACGGTTGCCCACCGACGACGCATCCACATCCAGCAGCCACTCTCGAGGCTCCATTCCTTTTAAGGTACAAGTAAACTTTGAAAATTCCATATTTGAGGGCCAAATAGATGAAGACGCCATAGATAAATTGTTAAATCTGCTATAAGGATATTTTTTTGTTCATGATTTTTCCAGCTGGGAAAAGATTACTATTGCTCTTCTCAAAGCTGCCCCCCACGTCAAGGACTAGTGGGAAACCTACTGTGAGCAGAACGATGAAAGTACAACCTCACTTTTTTCAACCGCACCCACTTGGAATTTGTTCCAGGACACCATCAAGGAGAAATACTACCATGTCGGGAGCTATGAGGATAAATACGTAAAGTGGACCACATTGCGGTAGGGAAGGGACCAATATGTGCCAGAGTTTACTAATGTTTTTCATACCCTTTGCACGAAGTTGGATGTTGTTGTAGCAGCTACAACCACCCTCCAAATTTTTGCTTAAGCCTCGTTTTGGAGCCTCCCTTCCAACCTTCACAACAACTTGCCTTGCTTCATCAAGTTCACAAGCTTCAGTGTTTTGATTGCACAAAGGAAGCCTGTTGATCACAACTTGATGTATTCCTCTCATAGGCTGTTCACCCAGAATTGGTCAAGCTGCAGGCTGAGAAGCTTCCCCAAGAAAATTATGCATTTCTGGAGGGAAACCAACCTTCTCTCCAGAAATTGCGTAATCCTGTCTGGTAGCCTGCTGCACTCCAAGATTATGCAATTATGGCAGTCAACACTCCTAGCATGAATTGCACAATTTTCCCCAGCAAGGCTGCTTAGCCCAGAATTTGTGCAAATCTGGGCAACAGTCATCTGCTCTGCCCAGAAATTGCACAAATCTTCTGGGAAGTCAGCGCAACTCCTAGCTAGAAATGTGCATTTCCTTCTACTTTAGGGTAAGTCCACTTCCTATGCCTTATGTTGCATTTCTGTCGCTTTTTTTGTTTTCACTTGTATGAGTACTGTTTGCTTGATTTATTTGAACGTCTGCTGTTGTTTACATGTATATTAGCTTGTCCTAGCACTGTTTTAGTTTTTGTTAACATCTCACTGCTGTCACATGCATGAAACTATTTTCCGTAAACGTTTGTCGATTTGGTGACTCGCCTCACCCACATGCATGTTGTTCCATTTTCTGAATCTGTCATTCGTCATTTGCATGCTTGATCATTCACTTATGCTTACACTTAGTATTAACGTGCATTCACTGTCCTATTTGCTTTCAGTTGCCCGTCGGCGAGTTGGGCCAACCTTGGCTCGGACTCTGCCTTCACCAAGGCTGCATTGCGCAATCTGGGGAAGGAAGGCTTTGCCTTCTTCTCTAGAAATGTGCATTTTTTCCCAGCACTGGCCTCTAGGACTGTTTTGCACATTTCTGGAGGAAAATGACTACTTGGTCTAGGAAATTGTGCAAATGAGTCCCTGGGCCTGCAGTCCTTCCCAGCTAGAATTGCGCATTGTGCAATCCCAACAGCCAGTAGCCAGTCAGTCTCCTAGTAGCCCAGACTGTGCCTTGCACAGTCTTGGCAGTCAATGTCTTGACCTCCCAGCCGAAATTGCGCAACCTTCATGATCAGTCACATAGGTATGTTGCAAGTTAGTTCTCAAGTTCATTTTGGCTTTCAACTAATAGATTTCTTGCCATGAGTGTTGCCATGTCTCCAGGTACTACAGGTGTTCATCTGCCTCTCAACAGTGCAGGTACAATGGTTTCCAGAGGGTAGAGTCAAAGACACCATTTAGAGCACACCTGGAGATGCAGTCAATCAAATGTCTATGAGCTTGCCTTCTCACGAAGATATCAGGTTGCTCGTAGACAAGGACATCAAGATATGACAACAACAACATCATGAACAACAACTGAAGGTAGCATACCGAATGCAGCAAATGCAACAAATGCAATGAATGTAAGAGGAAGGTTGTTGACAACACAAGGGCAGAACAAAGTTGCAAGCTCAAGATGATGAAAGGAACTTTGGAGACTTAGGCTATGAGGTGACGGTGCTACATGATGATCGTGCGAAGACAAGGAATGGAACAAAGGAGTAGTTTCATGTGCTGAAGCAGCAACTCAAGGAAGAACATGAAGTTGCACAGATGGACAAGTGAGTTGCAGCAGGAGCAGGAACAACAGTGGGCGCAACATGCACTCACAGATGAAACTGCACCCGTACAAGTTAAAAATCCATCCCAGCAGCTAGCAAGGAGAAGACATGGTGAGCAGTGTTGTTGATCGCATGCAAGGGATTCAACAACATGCATGCTATTGTGTGCATGCATGCAACCCAACCCATTCAGCACACTCACCAAGGCAAAGACAAGAAGAAAGTCCAACTGGAGCTGAACATGTACTTCGACAAGTTGATGCACATGACCACCATCACACACTTGAAGATTAACATGGAAACTATGCATCAGTGTGTTGTCAGTTCATCTGCACCCAAGAAGACCATGTGCATGATAGCAGACGAGTTGGATGAAGGGGTCGAACCAATGCACCAGTTGCAATGGAGGCAAGAGTTCGCTTCAGCAAGATGTCACCATGAGGTGCATGCACACCATCACAGACGACCAAGCTTGGCATCAACTCACCACCTTCACCATCACAAGCATGTCAAAGAGTTGGTCTCATCACAGCGGACCGAGTGTCAGTGATGTCTTGCTTGGCTTGCTCAAACCATGTTGTCTCACATGATTACATGTGCATTGTAACGTTGAGTCATGTTAAGTGTAAGTCAAGTGTCAATAGTTGGATGTAACAGTCATTGAGTACGTGAAGAGTCATGAGGGTAGTTGAACAGTCACAAAGGGGAATGTTAAGGGTCACCCCACCCTTTGCTATAAATAGTCCCTCATAACTCATTGTATAGGCTTTTGGTCAGCCAAGCTTTTGATAAGACTATCTTGGAAAGAGATTGGACAATATTGTAACGTGCCTTGGCTTCTCCACTGCACAGAGCTGGTTCATCTCTTTGGAGGAGCAGGTGGATGTGGCTGTAACGTTTCACTGTTGGGGCTAGCAGGTTTACATGGATTTACTGTATGATTGGAACTTACACTTCTTTATATAATAAAAGCGAACACATTTTCACACATGTATTGTATTTGTTGTAAGACTGATCTTTAACACTTGTAATGCATGTTGCTTTAACCTGTGTTCTACATCTTAACTGATTCATATGTTGTAATGCATAATATATTAATGGAAATGTGTTGCATATGCTGTTAATTTTGTCTCATCCGTGTCGACTACTCTACCGGACATTAGATAGACCTTTCACATGAACCTTGCTGTAACAAACATTGCACTCATTCAGACTAATCCATGAGTGTTTTACGTGTTATCTTACCTTGTATGTTGTGACTACCGCATCTGAGTGGACTGCTCTGCCAGAAGCTGTGTATGTCCTGTGTGTTGTGTGTTCCTAGCCGAGTTGGGACTGATCCCTTTCAACTTGGAACTCACGTTCACCCTCATCTCAACCCACCTGTGTAAGAACCTTTGTGACTACCGAATCTGAGTGGACTGCTCTACCAGAAGCTGAGTATGTCCTGTGTGTTGTGTGTTCCTAGCCGAGTTGGGACTGATCCCTTTCAACCTAGAACTCACCTTCACCCTCATCTCAACCCACCTGTGTAAGAACCTCTCATGCACCTTCCTGGACTCACTGCAGCAGTCACACCCTTGCTACTGACAGAGTTATCTTACTTTCCTCTGTGCGACATCGCAGTCAAGGCATTGCTTTACGACCCACTGCTGAGACTTCTACACCAAATGGTCTGAGGTATACTTGGGACTTCTTACTGGGGAGATCCCCTTACATGTTAGCAAGTCCATCGCCATCAACATTTTGGCACTAGAAGGAGGGCCAAATGACAAGCTTAGTCCTCACATCTGTTTTGAATCTGTACACATCATTCATGACTAACTATCGAGTTGCTCTTCCGAAATGTATGTCTTATGGAAACAATTTCATCATCTCGAAAAATCTGTCAGATAACTTGTCTCATAAAAAATTTGATGGTGGAGGCTACGTAGCCTTGGTAAGGCACGCGGTCGACATTGTAAGATCATGCGAAAGACATGGATTCTTTGAAGAATACATGAGTTGCGTGCTATTCATCTACACGCTTTGAGTGCACCCAATGCATTGGTGTGCCACGCTACCTGAAAAATCCATTCATTCTCTTGCTCATCTGGTCACAGAGATGGACCATGCTTTCAATCACTTCGACCGTAAAGCACTGAGCAAATAAATTATCAAATTACACAAAGCACCCGATGAATCCGTTGAACAATTTTACACGCGCTTTTGTAATCTTGCATACCGATTCCCGAAAGCTGATATTGATTGGGAATTTCTTGATGGAAGATTTGAGTATCTTCTTCACATATCCGAACCCCACTCAGCACACTTCAGTGATGGAGTTGCACAATCACAGGCAGGCACATTCGTTGTCATAAGTGACTGTCCGCCTTCACCCCATCAAATAGCTCCACCATCGCGGAGTGATGTGGGAGATCATGCATGTGCCTGTGTTGAACTGTCACACTCTCCCACCCCACATGCTCTTGATATTTGCGCAGATTTGGCTTACAAACCTGTTGGTTGTCACATGGACTCGTTCCATCGACCTTCGTCCTCGCGTTCTGGTGATCCTTTGGATTATACTACCTTGTGTTCTCCCATTTTGGACTCTTCACCTATTGTGAACGAGGATCAAGTTGTCGACGAAGTTGGTGTTATGTAGCCAACCTGCACGATCATTAATGATGAGTGTGTGCGGGAATCTAAAGAAGAGCCCATGGTGAAGGGTGACTCCCTTCCAGCCACGCCTCATCTGCTTCATCCTGACATCCCTTGTGATTCTGCCACTACTGATTTTCCTTGTGAAAACTCATTTCTGGATGCTTCTACTTCCGATCATTCACAGGACACCTCGGATGTCAGTCTGTCATTACAGTGCAAAGAGGATATATCTTCCTCAGAAAATCCGTTCAATCTGTCATTTATCTTTCTTGAAAACACAGAGGGTGAACATCTTTGCTTCTCATCTACCCCTCTGCCCAATTCATCAAATCATGAGGATGCTGACAAACATCCTGAATTTTCTGATCTTGGTTGTCGTGATCTATTCACTTCCTCATCTGATCACGATGTTGATTCAACCATTTTTAATCTATCCAAGACACTGGTCTACGATGATCTATCTGTCCATGAGGTCAAAACCCCCCATACTGTCGAGGCACTTCAGCTCAAGCTGATGGTTATGTAAGGCACTCGCTGTCGTGAGGTTGGTCCCACTTCTGGTCAAGAAATTGTTGAAACACTCAAGGCTCCTCATCACTCTCTACTTTGCACTAAATATCGACCAAACACCCAGATTTTTCTTCCTCCGCTCGAACTACACAATCCCATTGCTCATGCATTGGAGGAATCTTACACAGCAAGCACACATGCACAACACAAGTGGTCTACCTTTCTCACGTTTGCTTGCATGTCATAGTCAAGAGAATGCATACACTCAACATCTACACGCAGTGTAGCACAACATCATGGCAGCACCACATAATGCATGTCATGCACTATCACTCATATTTGTTCTATGGTCACTTGTAAGCTCGGAGTGTGTTTGTCTTCACTGTTACATCTTTCTTGTTTACTGGTTCGCACAACTATCTTGTTCGCGAACCTTGCCTTCACCAACATGGGTCAACCAATGCACCGGTGGCTGCATTGGAAGTATCACTTCACGTGAGATGACCCATGCACTGTTAGCTTAGGAGTAGGAGTAGTGTTTGCTTTTGAGTTGTTTGCTTGCATGCTTGTTTGCTTACTTGCTTTGTTTGTTTGTTTGTCTGCTTGCTTGTTTGCTTACTTGCTTTGCTTTCGCTTTTTCTTCTGCTCTTGCTTTGCTTTGTTGTTTGTTAGTTCGCTTGTTTCATTTTGTAGGATAGTTTCACATGAAACCATGTATGACTCTTGAAGCAAGCTGGGTAAAGTACAAGAGGCCATGTGCTACTATCACTACTTGGTTATATGTCATCCTCCCTCAGTATGATGAGCTTGTTACTTTCAGTCCATGATACATCGATGGAAAATACATACTATTAGAAGTGAACCTTGGTGAAAACACAATGCTTGCGTGCTAACTAGTGTCACCTACTCTAGTCAATTGTTTTCGGGTTAACCCTTGTCATCTCAGTCAAGTAGAGTAAGGTGAGGGGGAAAACCTTAATAGGCATGTCAGAGGTATAATAAACTACTTCTATGTAGGAACAACCTCTTCTACTCTCATTAAGTTGGTATCCCTCTTCTGCCTCTGAAATGAATAAGTGCTATGCACAGTTACGAAGATGAAAATGAAAAAAATGAAAAACTAAAAAAAAAAATTGAAAAAAATGAAAATGAATAAGGTGAAAGAAGAGAAAGGCTTCTTGCACAGAGAGGTGATGCAAGTAACTCCATCAGGGTACTCACCAGGCTCACTGGCAGTGGATCCATGCTTGTGCTCCTATGTGACTCCGCCGGGGTACTGTCCAGGCTTGCTCGCATCGAAGCAACACAAGAGATGACACCAAGACTCTGATGACTATACTGCTTGTGCATCAATATACCCCTCAGCCCCAATCAAAACAACTGTGTTGCCTTGGCTTGGAATGTGTGTCAATAGACCAAGAGCTTGGAAGATGCTACATCTTACAATCATGCTAGTGTGAAACCAAGAGGAGCTGAGAACTGAACAATACTTCCGGAGGTGTTAGACTTGCTTTTCACGAACAAGGTCCATTCAGAGAGCTGGAGTTCTACCAGTGTGTCGCCAAGTGTTGTAGCGGCTACAACCACCCTCCAAAATTTTCCCTAAGCCTCGTTTTGGAGCGTCCCTTCCAACCTTCACAACAGCTTGCCTTGCTTCATCAAGTTCACAAGCTTTAGTGTTTTGCTTGCACAAAGGCAGCCTGTTGATCATAGATTGATGTATTCCTCTTACAGGCTGTTCACCCAGACTTGGTCCGGCTATAGGCTAAGCATGTTCCCCAAGAAAATTACACATTTATGGAGGGAAACCAACCTTCCCTCCAGAAATTGCGTAATCCTGTATGGCAGCCTGCTGGGCTCCAAGATTGCGCAATTCTGCCAGTCAACACTCCCAGCAGGAATTGCACAATTTTCCCCAGCAGGGCTGCTCAACCCACAACTTGTGCAAATCTGGGTAACAGTTGGCTGCTCTGCCAAGAAATTGTGCAAATCTCCTGGGCAGTCAACCCAGCTCCCAGCCAGAAATGCACATTTCCTTCAAGCAGTCAAACAACCTCTTGCATGTGCAGCTGAGTTGACCGGTTCCCTCCTGGACCGAGAAAAATAGATTTGCATGCATGGACTGCTCTCCCAAGGCATCACGCAAAGGCATCCCTCGTTTCAGGGATCTATGTTTAGCAGTTGGAGGTTACATGCAAGGATCATTTCAGAAACCTCCCACCAAGTGTCTCTTTCCCTAGATTTGTGGCATGCACGTCACAACTTCGATGTTTTCAAAACTCATCAACCGGATGTTGCAGAGCTCATTCCTCACATCAAAATTGTAACTCTGACATCCCACATCACATCTAGGAGCAGTTGACACATTCAGCTAAGCTGCTTTGGGGTAAGCACGCTTCCCATGCCTTGTGTTGCATTTATATCGCTTTTTGTGTTTTCGCTTGTATGAGTATTGTTTACTTGATTTCTTTAAATGCCTGCTGTTGTTTACATGTCTATTAGATTGTCCTGGCACTGATTCAGTTTTCGTTAACATATCACTGTTGTCGCATGCATGAAACTGTTTTCTGTAAACGGTCGTTGATTCGGCGACTCGCCTCACCCACATGCATGTTGTTCCATTTTCTGAATCTGTCATTCATAATTTGCATGCATGATCATTCACTTATGCTTACACTCAGTATCAACATGCATTCACTGTCCTATTTGATTTCAGTTGCCTGTCGGCGAGTCAGGCCAACCTTGGCCCAGACTCTACCTTCACCAAGGCCGCAAGTCAAGTAGTTGGACGTAACAGTCATAGAGTAGGTGAAGAGTCATGAGGATAGTTGAACTGTCACAAAGGGGAATGTCATGGGTCACCCCACCCTTTGCTATAAATAGTCCCTCATAACTCATTGTATAGGCTTTTGGTCAACCAAGCTTCTGATAAGACTATCTTGGAAAGAGCTTGGACAATATTGTAACATGCCTTGGCTTCTCTATTGCACGGAGCTGGTTCATCTCTTTGGAGGAGCAGGCGGATGTGGCTATAACATTCCACTGTTGGGGCTAGCGGGTTTATATGGATTTACTGTATGATTGGAACTTACACTTCTTTATATAATAAGAGCCAACACGTTTTCACACATGTATTGTAGCTATTGTAAGACTGATCTTTAACTCTTGTAATGCATGTTGCTTTAACCTATGTTCTACATTTGAATTGATTCATTTGTTGTAATGCATAATATATTAATGGAAATGTGTTGCATATGCTGTTAATGCTGTCCCGTCCATGTTGGCTGCTCTACCGGACATCAGACAGACCTTTCACATGAACCTTGCTGTAACAACCGTTGCACTCGTTCGGACTGATCCGTGAGTGCTGTACATGTTATCTTACCTTGTATGTTGTGACTACCACATCCGAGTGGACTACTCCGCTGGAAGCTGTGTATGTCCTGTGTGTTGTGTGTTCCTAGCCGAGTTGGGACTAATCCCTTTCAACTTGGAACTCACCTTCACCCTCATCTCAACCCACCTGTGTTAGAACCTCTCATGCACCTTCCTTGACTCACTGCAGCAGTCACACCCTTGCTACTGATAGAGTTATCTTACTTGCCTCTATGCGACATTGTGGTCAAGGCATTGCTTTACGACCCACTGCTGGGACTCCTACACCAAATGGTATGAGGTCTAATAGGGAATTCTTACTGGGGAGATCCCCTTACATGTTGGCAAGTCCAACACTGTCAACAGGTGCCAAGGATTCTGAGAAACATTTAGTACTCAAGTACTGCGGCTGCCTGCACAGGTGCATCCAGGATGAGATGGAGTTCCTGGACATCTCCTTGCTTGGTATGACATACCGATACACTATCAAGATAGAGTAGAAGTTTAAAAATAAGAATCAAGACTTTGAATACATGAATCCAAATCAAGGGAAAGGTGCCCCCAAACCACAAAACAAAGGACAAAGCCAGGGGGGGCGGTAGAGGACAACCCGACAAATCCGCAAGCAAAGAACAACACCATGAAGCCGAAGAAGGACACAAGAAAGTGGTGCGAGTTCCATAAGAGCTCCATTCACAACACAAGTGAGTGTTGGGCCAAGCAGTCACTAGTGGCCAAGCTGAAGGCTTCAGAGTCAGTTGCATGTTACGACTCTGAGTCAGAACCCGACAAGGGGAATGAAAAAGCGAAGTAGATTATCGATGCGGAGCCCAACACCACCATTTCCACCATGAAGATCCAAAAGGAGGAACCCGAAGATCCAGAAGGAGGAACTCAAAGATTCAGAGGAGGAGCAGCGCCTCTTCCACTCCCAAATGTGGGTAAAGGGTTCCCTACTACAGTTCATTGTCGATAGCGGGAGCCAAAAGAACATCATTTCAACAGAGATCCTAAAGTGGTTGGGCTTACCGACCACAACACACCCAAATCGTACACCATCGAGTGGCTTCACCAAGGACGGGATCTTCATGTGAGCCAGAAGTGCCACCTTCCATACAACATCAAGCCCTTCACAGATGAGGTATTATGTGACGTTGCTCCCCTTGATGTTTGTGATGTATTATTAGGCCAACCATACTTGTGGAAGCGACATGCTTTGTATGATTCAAGGCCTCACACTGTTATTCTTACCTTAGGAAATAAGTTATACAGGATATCAAAGGTAGCACCACCTACAACCATCTCTTTGGCTACTGCAAAACAATGCAGTAAAGTCATTTCCAAAACCGGGAAATTTGTTTTTATGATGATATGCCCTCGGGGAAAGAAGAAGATGGTGGCCATGACCTCTAGACAGGGCCCCTCCGCACAACAACAACATATGGAAAAGGTCATGGAGGAGTACGAGGACATCTTCACCTTCCCCGCAGGGGTGCCTCTACACTATCAGGTCAAGCATTCCATCAATCTGACCCTAGATGCGTCGTTGCCCAATGGACCCATCTATTGATGATTTGTTCTAGAGAACTACAAAATCAAGAGGCAGATTCAAGAGCTACTACAGAAAGGTCACATCCGACCGAGTTCATTGCCATGTGGGAGTCTGGTCGTGTTGGTACAAAAGAAGGATGGGACTTGGAGACTCTGTATTGACTATCGACGCTGAACAAGATCACTGTCTGTAATAGGTACTGATCCCACAGATTGATGAACTTCTAGACCAACTCAAAGGGGGAATATTTCAGCAAGATTGACTTGAAGTTCAAATATCACTAGGTACCAATCGAACCCTCCAATGTGTGGAAGACTACCTTCAAAGCCAAGGAGGGCCTTTTCGAATGGTTGGTTATGCCTTTTGGTTTGACGAATGCTCCTGCAACCTTCATGAGGCTAATGGATGATATCTTGCATCCATTCACCAACTAATTTGTAGTGGTATACTTGGATGACATCCTGATCTTCAGCCAGAGTTGGGAAGAGCAGCTCCACCACATCTGACAGGTTCTCCAAACACTGCAGCAACACAAGTTGTGTGCCAATTTGGAGAAATGCACTTTTGGCATGACCCAGGTTCTGTATCTGGGATAAATTATTGATGAATGGGGGGTGCATGTGGATCCAACCAAGATCCAAGTCATCGGGATTGGCCAACCCCAACCACTCTGATAGAGCTCAACAACTTTCTGGGTCTTGCCAATTTCTACCACAGGTTCGTGTTGGGGTTCTCTCATATCACTTGGCCCTTAACTCAAGTCACCAAGGGAGGAGCGAAAGCAAAATTATTTTGGTTTGAATCTCAACAGAAGGCATTCATAGAGTTGAAACATCTCCTCTGCTCTGCACTAGTGCTCACATGACCAGACTTGCAACAACCATTTGAGATCGAGATAGATGCCTCTGACTGTTGTATTGGGGTAGTCCCTACTCAACGAGGGCATCGAGTGGCATATCATAGTGAGACACTTTCAAACACAGTTCGGAAGTATCCCACTTATGACAAAGAGATGTATTCCATTGTGCAGGCCTACCGACATTGGAAGCATTACATTTTGGGGAAGGAAACAATCATCCACACAAACCATTGACCCCTGTAGTTCATATGAACACAAGGGAAGTTATAGAATGATCGCCATTAGAAGTGCTCCACATACCTGCAACAGTTCCATTTGAATATCAAGTACAAGAAGGGTAGCACTAATAATGTTGCAAACTTCCTCAACCGACCATCGATCATGGCGTTAACCACCGTGCTCAACTCTTATGGGAAGGAGACTTCTGATTGGCCACTTCTCTACAAAGGCTACCTAGAATTCGGCCACACGTACCAGACGTCGTTGGAGGGTTAGCAAGTTCCAAAATTTCACCTCCAGGATGCTCTGTTATGCCACCTAGGACACCTATGTGTTCCTTCAAGAGAGCGTGCCAAGATGATTTGGGAAGTGCACTACAGTGGTGCCGCTAGGCATTTCAGGGTTGAGAAAATGGTGGCAGTATTGCAGAAGTATTTCTATTGGCTGAATCTTCGATAGGATGTTGGGAAGTACATTAGATCCTCCACTGCTTGTGCCATTGCCAAACCGACCATGAAGAAGCAAGGCCTCTATACTTCATTGACTACCCCTAGTTGACCTTGGGAATCCATCTCCATGGATTACATGTCGGGCCTTCCTTCTACTAAGCATGGCAACGACTATGTTTTTGCGGTCGTCGATAGATTCTCGAAGATGGCCATTATAGCGGTCTGCAAGAAGAATATCACAACAGAAGCCATTGCTAAACTCTTATTTGAACGAGTGTGGGTACACTTTGGGATCCCACAGTCTATCATCTCAGATCGGGACAACAAGTTCCTTAGTACATTTTGGTCCAGTGTCTGGTCAATGCTGGACACCAAGCTCACTAAGTCCACAACTTTCCATCCCCAAACTGATGGTTAGATAGAGGTTGTCAACAAGATGATCGTACACATTTTTCGCATGTACAACTCAAAGCATCCACACACAAGGGATGAGATCCTCCGTTATGTCCAACAATACTGTAACCACGCTCTCCACAACTCGACTGGCCACAACCCTTTTCAGGTGAGCTTAGGATTCCAGCTGTTATGTCCCATTGATGTGGCCATACCATTTGCATATACTCAGGCAGATTCGACTCATGTCCAGTTTGAATCAGATAAAGAAAACAACTTCATTGAGAACATCCAACACATCCACCATTAAGTCCATGAAATTCTTGAGAAATCAAATTCCAAGTACAAGTAGCGACATGATCAATATCGGGTGCCACATAAGTTTCAGGTGGGAGACAAAGTTTGGTTGCATTTGTAGAAGGAACACCTTACCGGAGCCTATTGGAAAATCAAACCACTCTCATATGGTCCTTACACCATTACCAAGGTTGCAGGAGAAAATGCATTTGAACGCAACATTCCCCCATTCCTTGGCCTTCACCCAGTGTTCATTGTGGACGACCTTCGACCATACTTCCCAGCATTGCTGGACACATCAGAAATTGTAGAACAACTAACACCTACAAAGTTAAATCCAGATTGCATGGAACAAGCCACAACTGATCGGATCATGGACATGTAGATCAAGAACACCTGACAGTAAAGGATCCAACTATATCAAGTTGTCAAAGCAGGTCAAATCCTTCACCAGGGCAAGTGGCTCATCAGGGACCAAGTTTAGCAGAAGTTTTCGCATCTCATTGAGGAGCTCAACGCAATGGGGACCATTACTTCCTAAGGGGAGAGGAATGATCTAGGTGGATATTGGTGGCCACCCGCCTATTCCACTTGGACCTCTACCATTGTTTCTTTCATTTTTTCAGTTTCCTTATTTGTAGCACAATTTACTATTTTTGGTAGTTTTTTCAGGTCCTGAACTTCCGGAGCCATTTTGAGGCCCTAAACAACGTTTTTTTGGGAAACATTTGGCCAACATGGCTACTTGACTAATGTTGGCCATTCAAAGGTTGTATTCCTCAGATAGATCTTTCTAGCGAGGTATTGTGCGCGTCAAACGGAGATCGTATGCCAAAGTTACGACCCCGGGAAGTTGATGTACCAATTTACCCAAACGGGGCCCATAGTTTGGCGCTTCATCTCCTAGGGTTAGGTTTTTGGATGTTTGTGGTTTTCCATTGTTTCTCAATAATAAATAGGCCTTTGAGCCTCATTGTAAAATAGTTTAGAGGCATGTAACCATGACATCTCTTCTCAGATATAAGCTACCATCGCCCGAGCTAGTTTTATTTCCATTCTGTTTGTAATCATATTTCAGTATTTGATATTAGTGAAATGAAGTGTTATTTCTGTTGCATATCTATATTTATGGTTATGTAATTTTTTGCGTTACTGTTTAAATCCGGATCATACATAGTAGGTTTTTATTAGTCGACTCAACTAATCTGTTTCCGTGAGGGTAATAATTGGATGAATGTTTTAAAACAATGACATTTTCTCATGCAAAATCATAAAGTTTAAGTGAGTAGAAATAAGTTGCATTATAAAAAATAAGTGACATAGGAATGACAAACCCGGTGATGATATTTTGTCTGAAGAAGTTGGTGACCTCCTTCTCATTCACTTATTTTAGAAGAACTTCTTCTGTTCATTGAGTTAAATAGTCTATGGAAATTAAAATATATCGATGCTACTTTGATGAATGTGGAAATATTTCACCAATGACATCCAATCCCCATTATTTAAAAGGTTATTCTATAGCAATGGGATGCAATGGGTCGATTGACATTCTATCATGGCTAGCACATCAATGGAAATTGAACACTTGCAGGCATAAGCATGTGCATCTTTGAACAATGTGGACCAATAGTGACTAGCCCACATAACTTTGTGCTTAGTAGTATCACCTGTGTAGTGTCCACCAGCTAGCCCGTCATGAATATCCTTAATACCCTTTACGAATCTGGTGCTTCCAGACACCTCAATAGGACCACATTGCGGTGGTTTCGAAAAAAAATCCATGTACCAACTAATATGACAAAGCTTTGAGTCAAATAGCCCTCTTTTTTCATGTTGATAAATGTGAGGGAAAGATATCATGCTCAAAATATTGTCACACATCCGAGTACCAATATGTGGATGCATTAGTGGGGGTAACTTGTTCAATGTTATACATTTTGATTTCTAATTCCCACCTAGAAGATTCACCTTTTGGTACAATATTAGCTGCTTTTGTTACAAGCTGGAAAATACCATGGCCTTTTATCATGTGAACTGGCTTGAATTCAAGATCATACTTTTGCAATGTTGTCATCCATTTTTCCCTTCTCTCACCCAACTATTGTTGTACAAAAAGTGATCTAACCTTTGGGTGAGGCACAAAGATAATGACGTGAATTTTTAGAATGTATGACCTAAAGTGTTTTACCACCTTGTATACTGCATAAGCTTGTTTATCGATGGTAGGGTAATTGAATTCAGGTCCTTGTAAGCCATTACTCATGAATGATATTGACTGCTCTTTTTTTGATCATCCTTTTGCGTGATAACGACTGCAAGAAAATCATCAAAAGCAAAAGTGTATAATAAGAAATCCTTTCCAAAATCTAGACTATATAATGTTGGAGCCTCGATGATTGCTTGCTTGATATGAGAAAATGCACCCTTTTCCATTTTATCCCATTTATAAACTGCACCCTTCTTGATAATCTCTTGTAATGGTTTTACTATCCGTGTGTAATCCAAGATGAACTTGTGGAGGAAGTTTATTTTCCCTAGGAAGGGTTGCATGGATTTTTTTTTTAACTAGAAAGGGAATATGAGTGATAGTTTTAACATGCTCCAGGTCCACTTTGATTCTGCTCCTGGAAATAATATGGCCCAAGAGATTTCCCTCAAACACTTCAAAGATGCTTGTTACACAGTATTTTTTCACACCTCCTGCACTTCCCCATGGCATACCCCGAAGTGCTCGAAACATGACCATCATGCATTGTACTCATCCAGATATGTAGCTCAGGTCCTCCTTAAAGCAATGATGGAAAAATGCCTTGGGCTTCCCCTGGAGGGAATGGCTATAAAACCCTAATTTTGGCATCGTCGCCCCCTTGACACTGGAAATCATGATGGTCGCTAGTTGCTCTGTACTAGACCCACGATGCCATCGTGCTTTTGGCTTGGATACTAGCGATGATCCCTAAAAGGCAATTTTCCCAAAGAGCACAAGAAGCTTCATGATCTAGAGGCTTCCAGAACGACAAGCTGGAGGTTGTCTAGCGTGGATGAGGTTGAGTTCTCTCAACTTGGCCTTTTGGTATTATCCCTATGAGATACCTCCTTGAGATGAGGGTCTTCTCCTATATTTGGAGAGATTCTAACTCCCTTTCTCTGCCTATATATTCATCTTTTCCCATTCCCAAATGGTTGGTCTTTGGCTATTTGCACCTTTATGATGAGATTGTGCCTACATGCTACTCATTTGGCTTGGAGAAGGAGTGCTTAGAGAGCTTGAACTTGCACTTGGACATTCACTCAAGGAGAGCTTATTAACATAAAGGCTTGGTTGTATGCTTCCTCCTTTATTCTATTAATATATACAACTGCTGGTTCATTTTCCATAAATGTGTATGTTAATGCATCATTTATCTTAATGCTCCTTGATCTGTTAAGTAGGTTACTTTCGATTATGCTATTTGTAATTGCATGTTTTGTTGTGTCTTGATCTCTTGTGCAGGCATTTAAATACTTTCAGCAGTAGGATTGAGCTCGTGGCACAAGCGATTCAAGGTCTCCAACAAAGGAGGATATTATAACATCAGAACGAGGTAGGCGATCTTCCTCTTCTTCTATTTCGATTGTAAATTAGGAAAGTGTCTAGTAGATTGTCACATAGGTTGCTAGTCCCACTCATTGGGCTAGAGGGATCGTTTCTGTCCGCAGAGAGGATTGCCTAGACAACAAAATGGTGACACCAATGGGGACAACTATAACCCTTTCCATCCAATCCTTCACCCTGATTCTATCATGAGTTTTACCAACCGTCAATTTTTTGACTTGTTTGCTTCTTTGTAGCTATTTTCACTTACTGGTTATTGCTTGAGAACACTTATTCTATTTTGGTCTTTAAAGTTTTTTATTTTCCCTTATTTTTCTCACCCATCGCGGGTTTAATCTTACTAGTCATGGTGTCATTGCTGATGTTTTAATTACAGTCACGCTAATTACCCTTGCATTGCGCTTTTGCCTATAACAGGAACGATGATCCCAAAGGATAAGAAAAATTAGGGTTTTTCTTCTTGTTCTCAGTATTTCTTCCCTCTGTCAATGTTTTTCCAATGTGTCTACAGTGTTTTTGATTGATTTCCTTGATTAATTTGCAAAATTTGTCTCATTGGCTTTGAAGTGAAATCTGATTGAGTTCTAGGGTTTCTAGTCAATTGGTCATCTTGTTGCTTGTTGGTGTCATTGAGATGTTTGTTTCACTTATTGACTGAGTGTTGTTTTCTGTGGAAATAATTGAAAACATCATATTGCATTTGTTTTAGCTTGTATTTCAAAATTTACTTTTGGTGAAAATGCATTAGATTAGTTGTATTGAAAAGTTATTTTTTTTAGATTCATCATTGAAAATAGATCACATTTGTCAGTGATTGAAAGCTAAACACTGTATTAGGTGCATCAAGTCATTCAAAATGAAAAGAAAAGCATGATTCATATAAATGCATCTTAGTAAAGTCAAAATCATTTTGATTTCGAGAAGTTGCATTTAGGATAGTGAAAAGTGAACATCTTTTTTTTTGGCATTGCATTTGGAAGACGAAAGTGAAAGTTAGTGGAAGGAATTTTGCATGATGCATTTTGTTTGATGCATTATTGATTGAAATTTACTCCCTTGATTAGTCTAGCTTTCTTTTTTTTTAACAATGTCGTCTACTCATATATTATAAAACCAACAGTCCAGTGATCTGGTACAAAAGAGGGAGATTTCGGGAGCTGAGGTTCAAAATTGGGTTCGCAGACCCATAGTCCTCGTAGCTTCTATAGATTAACCACAAAACTAAAAATAAACGGCTATAATGCCTGACATATGAACCTCCTAACCAACGAAATTTACAATGCATAAGGTTCAAGGGGAGTGCTGGGTAACAGAGTCATCCGGGAGAGGACCTCTCCTGCTTACTCTAGCTGAGGCTTCAGCCTGCTGGCTTTCGGTGAGGGAGCGGAGGTGATCTATGGCAGCTTCCATGTGTATGCAGCGATCCTTTAAATCTTCGATTTCTTTCTTCCTTTTCTCCAATTTCTTTCGTTTGGAGTTTCTGTCAGCATGATAATCCTCGGTTAGCTCCTTAACCTGCTTGTTCAGTGCATTTATCATGATTACATGCGCTTTGCACATGTGGCAATCCTTATTGTTGAAGATGCTTCCCATTGTATTCCTGGCCTGAGGCTGATTAGCAGGTTGGTTGTGCAGGTCCGCCATTCTAAAGTGGAAATCTAGATCAGCTGTATCCCAAGGAACTTCAGGAATGACAGTGAGCGTGAGGGCGATCCCACTGGTCTGCTTGCTCACTGGATTATTTGCCGAGGGCCTCAGAACAAAACTGGAGACAAACACCAGACTGTTAGCATATATAAAAGCACTGTATTGCTGTCCTTGAGGCCTGTCTCCAGCATGGGCGAGATCATTCCCTGAGATCTTGTCTGGATTGGTTTTTGTAAGGATCCCCGTCGTGCCTGCCTTCCTCGAGTTCGATGACTGATGCATTGTCCCAAATCGCCTGTTTTGACAGTCGAGGAGGATATGGACTGATGAAGATAGGGTGATCTCGATCCAGCGGCTTTGATACGAATGCCTGAGGTGACCTGTTGTCCGGTGCAAAGGGAGGGCGTCTTTACTATGGAATATCCCTATCATATATTTCATTATTTTCTTTAACCTGGCCCGTGAGTCTTCCCGTGGCTTTGTTTGCCTGCTCGTCAGCTTCCCCATTGCTGTTTCTTAAAACATGTTTGTAAGTCACTTTGCTGATGCCCTTGAGTTGATCCATTATTCTGCCTCTGATTCTGTTTAAGGCAATTTGACTGAAGTCTTTTCCAGAGTTCATTGCTGCTATGATGATCGCTGAGTCTCCCACGACTAAGAGGTTTTGAATGCCTAACTTCAGGGCGATGGAGGTCCCCAACAGGAGGCTACAGGCCTCAGCCTTATTATTCGTCATGCTGCCTAAACCCCACTCGTAAATAACTATTGTTTTCCCTTGAGGGTCTTTTATTATTCCCCTAGCTCCAGCTCTGCCTGGGTTATTTTTCGAAGCCCCGTCGAAGAAGAGCGTGAAACTCTTTTGGTTTTGAATCCATCTGTGGATTTCATCCTTTGACCCTCTGAGTTTCCAATCATTCTGTCCTGCTCCTATTCTTGTTATGTTTTTTGTTCTTGTTTTGCATTTGAATCTCCCTATCCATTCCTTTACCCTATCCTCTTTGTAGTCCAGGTCTGCCTGAGAAATCCCATTAGCTTCAATTGTTTCAGCGATAAGAGCAGTTGTTTTAGCCAGTATGCTAGTGATGTTAGGTTTCTTATTTTTGAAAATGCATTCGTTCCTGGCTAACCATAACTGCCAGCAGAGATTTGAAGGGATGCTGGTCCATATCCTCTTAGCTAAATTCATGTTCTTGGTGGCGTAAGGGAAGGTTTTCCCCCAACCTTTCTGAAGGAGGGAGATCTGATTGGGTAGAGCTCCAATAATTACAGGGCTGGCTATGAGTTTCCAGCAGGATCTTGCAACTGGGCAATCAATGAATAGGTGGTTGATGGTTTCTTCCGCCTCCCTGCACATGTAACAAAGAGATGGACCATAAATTCCTTTCTTCCTAAGGTTTTCTGCTGTCAAGATTTTGCCATGAAGCAAGGTCCAATTGAAAAATTTTATCTTAGGAAGGCTTTCAATTCTCCATGCTGCTTTGTATAGATGCCAGTTATTGTTTGCTGTTGAGTTTTGGAGTGCCTTGTATCCTTCTTTCACTGTGTAACTGCCTCCGGTTGGATCCCAAACATAGTTATCCTCTTTTTCTTTGGAAGTGGGAGCTGAACCTGAGAGAGAGAGCTTGAGGTCTTTCCATAAATTCTCCAAACCAGTAGGTAGTTGCAAAGTTTTCCATCCTTTCCAACTGTTTTGATCCCATAGTGATATGTCGAACAGAGTTTCAAGGTTGGCTTCTGTCATCCACTGTTGTAGAGGTCTGAGATTGATGGAGTTTTCCTTTGCTTCAGTACCCATTATTCTGTCCTTCCACACGTTGATATGCTTGCCATTGCCTGGGACTGTGGAGATATGAAACTTGAGGAGGGGAAGTGTTTTTTTGATTAACTTCCAGACAGGGGTGCATTGTCTATCAGTGATTATTTCTGAGAGGATGTTGCTGTTGATCCCATTCAGATATTTCCTTTTGATGATGTCTGTCCACCATGTCCCCTTCTCTTTTAAGATTCTCCATATCAGCTTGAATCCCATTGCCATATTTGCCAGCCTAGGTACTCTAATTCCTAGCCCTCCTTTTTCAATCGGAAGGATGACCTTTTCCCAATTCACCAAGCTGAATTTTTTGGAGTTTTGCTTTCCACCCTTCCATAGGAAGCTTCTGAGAATCAGTTCCATATGTTTATGTATGCTTGAAGGGGCGAGGGTGATGGCAAATTGATAGATAGGGAGGGCTGATAGAATGGCTTTAATGAGAATTGATCTACCCGCCAAGTTAAGCCAGTACATCCCCCAGCTTTGCAGTTTCCCTCTGAGCTTCTCAATAAGCTTGATCCAAACTTCGTTCTTGAGAGCCTCTTTAGCAAGAGGTAGACCTAAGTACATGAAGTGAGACCAATTAGATTGGGCTGGAATTTCCATTATTGTGGAGATTCGTTGAGTTATGTATCTTGGTACATTCCAGGTGTATATCATACACTTATTGTTGTTTAATTTGCCCCCCGAGGCTTGAAAGAAAAGGTCTAGGATGGTCTTGAATCTCCTGGCCATGAGGCTTGATGCCCCCCCAATTAATAAAGTGTCGTCTGCAAATAGGGAGTGATTGATCCCTTTTGCTCCTCGGATGATGTCCACTCCTGTTATTTCCTTCGGCTTTCGCTTGTTTTCCAAATGCAAACTCAAAGTTTCTGCCATGATGATGTAGAGGAAAGGAGAAAGAGGGCATCCTTGCCTCAAGCCTCTTGTGCTCTTGAAGGCGCTACAAGGCCTACCATTGATTAACGGGGCTGTCCAATTTTGTGAGATGCTTTCCATTACCCTGTTAATAAATAGCTTTGAGACACCGAACTTCCCAAGGACATTCCTCAGAAATGTGTGGTTTACCCTGTCAAAGGCATTCGCCATGTCCAGCTTGATTATCATGCCCTTCTCGTTTCTAGCCACGCTACTATGAATCGCCTCCTGTACCAGGATTACATTATCAGTTATATGTCTCTTGCGGAGGAATCCTCCTTGGTTATCCGAGATAAGAGAGGGAAGAATTTTCTTGAGCCTGTTTGCCAAAATCTTGGTGATAATTTTGTAAGAGACATTACATAATGAAATCGGTCTGAACCTGTCAAAGGATTTGGGATTGGGCTCTTTTGGGATTAACGCTAAATGCGAAGACTTGATACTGCTGCCCATCTTGCATTTTGAGTGGAAATTTTTCACCATTCTTATGTAATCTTTCTTGATGATGTCCCAGTGGGTTTTGTAGAAGCTCACAGTAAAACCATCAGGCCCTGGGGCTTTGTCAAGAGGCATACTATTGACTGACCATTCGATCTCCTCTATAGATATTTCTTTGTCCAGCTCACGATTTTGATCTTCTGAGACCTTTCTCTCTATGATATTGGCGAAATCTGGATTGTCTTGATATAGAGGATCAGCTGTGAGAAGGGATTGGAAGTGCTTAGAAGCAGCCCCCTTGATTTCCTCTTGGTTCGTAAGTTCTTTGCCTTCGAACATAACCCTTTCTATGTTATTTCCTGCCCTTCTCATTTTGAGGCTGTTGTGGAAAAACTTTGTGTTCTTATCCCCCGAATTGAGCCATAAACATCTCGACTTCTGCCTAAATTCTTCCTCTTCTTTGCGATGCTGTTTGTAAAGTGCTTTGTACAGCTCGCTTTCTTTCTTCTGATCTTCCTCCGTTTCTTGGACAGCTTCCTTTTCCTGATTCCACTGCTCTAAGTTCCTTTGCAATTCATTTTTTTCCCTTTTTTCCTCGATCACGTGGTTTCTTGCCCACTTTTTTATGGCAATCCGCAGTAGCTTAATCTTTGATTCCCAGACAAAGTGGGGGGAGCCTGTTACTTCTGTTGTCCATGCTTCCTTTATCGTGGCTTTGAAGTCTTCATTGGAATCCCAAGCTCTGTTATATTTGAAAGGTAACGGACCCATGTCTTCGCCTTTGTCTAAGTACAGCGCCACTGGTTTATGATCCGAGATGAAGCCCTGTATTATTGTGCTGCGGATCCTCGGGAAGCTGGTGACTGTTCTCTCCTGAACTAAAATTCTGTCAAGTCTCTCTTTGATGTTATTTCTACCTGTTCTTTTGTTTGACCAAGTGTAGCGGCCATTTTGAGGGGGTATGTCAATGAGGTTGTGGGTTTGAATAATTTCCTCCAATTTTTCTCTGTAGGGGTCCATCATAAATTTCCCTCCTAGTTTCTCCTCTGCATTTCTTATTAAGTTGAGATCCCCGCCTAGGAAAATGTTCCTCCCCCGGGCAGTCTCAAGATCTTCAGTTAGGGAGTTCCAACATGAAGCTTTGTCCCTGAAGTGTGTGGGAGCATATACGTTGTATATTGTGTATTCCTCCTTCTTGTCGGTGCTTTGCATATCCATTCTGATCCACCATCTGCTTTGCCTGTTGTCCATGAGTTTCCACGCACTCTTGTTCCATATTGCCCCTATTCCTCCTGATGTTCCTATTGCACTTGTGGTTATTCCTTCATATTTTCTAATTCTTATTAGGCTGTTTTGGAATTCTTGTTCACTGATTTTGGTCTCCTGGAGTAGGAGGAAGTCTGGATGTTCTGCTTTGATAAGGTCTCGGACTGCGTTTTCTTTTAGGGAGGAGCCCATCCCCCTACAGTTCCAAGAGACCAAAATCATCATTTACCTGATTTGTTGTGGATCCCACTCTTCTCCTTTAGTTTCTCCCCGCTTCCTTTGTTCTTATCAAGATAGGTGTCCATTGGTTGCTGGGTCCCAGTGGCCATTT
The DNA here is from genome assembly GCA_031772625.1 of Pinus tabuliformis. Taxonomy (NCBI): domain Eukaryota; kingdom Viridiplantae; phylum Streptophyta; class Pinopsida; order Pinales; family Pinaceae; genus Pinus; species Pinus tabuliformis. The sequence continues at coordinate 50,852,392 of CM062811.1, read as the reverse complement.
CTTTTGCCGCGTTCTCATCTCTTATTTCTTTGTTTGATTTCCTTCCTACTTTTCTCGGAGGGTCTGTGGCTGAGTTGTTTTCCTTTGTTTTATTTCTTGTTAGAATTCGCTCCACTGTTGAAGGGGGAGAGACCGGGCGGGGAGAAGAGGGGGAGGTTCTGGGGCCCTTGGGGGACGGAGGAGGGGATGGAGGATCCTCTGAAGCCAGGGATTCAAAGGGGTTAGAAGAGGAGGGGATGGGAGGCACAGAACTGGATGGATGAATGGAGGGGAAAGGTGTTTCCGATGATGGCTCAACTGATTCCGGGGGAGGGTTTGCCTTTTTTTTTTTTCTGACTATTTCCCATGCTTCCTCAGGGGCTTCGTTATTGCTAATATCTTCTGTTCTAGATTTGCTGCATCTATTAGCAAAATGACCGTATTCATGACATACCTTACACTTGAAGGGGAGTTGCTCGTAGTCCACTTGCTGAATGTGCGTCCACTGGTCTACTTTGAGTTTGATTGCCTCTGGTAAGCCTTTGCCCAGATCTACTTCTACGCATATCCTTGCACAAGCATGCATATTCTCCTTTGGCTCCGATCTGTCTACATATTTCCCTACTGCGTTCCCGATAGCCCGTACAGATTCGTCTCCCCAACAGTGGAGTGGTAGATGCGGAAGACGAACCCATACAGGGACCGCATTGGGGACGTCCATTTCTGGATCGAAGTCAGGGGTCCAGCGGTTAAGATAAAGTCCTCTGGTGTCCATGAAGTAAGGGCCGTTTCTGAAGATGAGGTTGCGATCCTCCACTGATTCAAAGAGGAAGGTAAAGAATCCCCTTCCACAAAACCTTATTGCGATTTTTCCTTGGACCATCGCGTTCCAGTTTCTTTCCACCCAGCGTTGGACCGTGCGGGGGGAAGGCCATAACCCCGTGAACTGCCCAACTAAGCCACGATCTGCTAGAGCCACAACAGCTCTTCTTGGCAGTGTTGGGGGAAGAGAGACCTCCGGGATTTCGTCCAACTTCTTGACAAACTTTGAGGCTGAAGGGCGGATCCTTTCTTTGTTGTTCTCTGGAATGAGAGAGGCGAAGGCTTTCTCCAGTTCTGCTTGCTCATGAGAAGGCGGATCCATAGTTCCTCGCAGGGGCTCGCAGATATCTCGATAGGAGGCCAAGGGGCCCGAAAGAGAAGAAGGCAGGAGGCCTTGTAAAGGAGGGAAAGCAGCAAGAAGCCGCAGCCAGCCTCGGGGCTGTCGCGGAAAGGGCAGGAGGCCCGAAAGCGGAGAGGGCAGGAGGCCCGATCAGACAAGAAAGGCCAGAGGCCCGGGCGCAGAGAGGGTGGGAGGCCCTGGACGAGAGGATCAGGAGCGGAGAGCTGCGGCCCAGCAGCGGGGCTGCCAGGCACAGGCGTGCTCAGGAGGTCAGGGGCGCGACAGGGAGCGGGAGCTCGCTATCCATCTCCTCTCCGATTAGTCTAGCTTTCATTAAAACAAAAATTTTCCCTTTTCTCATATAGTTGCATCACAGGTGTTAAGGTGATATCGTTTTGAGCCTTAAAACCAAAACTTCATTGAAGATAAACTTAAAATTTACCTCAATTAACCTAAGGAGAATTTGAAACTTAATGAAAAACATTTAGAGGTATAGGCTAGAGACGTGTTCCGACGTCTTTAAACATAACAACTTTTGTTAACTGCCTGTAGTGTATCCCGGGGGTGAAATCCCGTCCCAGTATGGAAGTATATAGAAGGTTCTCCAGTACTTTCGGGTATATCAAAGGCACTTCAGTATGATAAGTATATAAGGACACTCTCATCAAACAGTTTTGCATTAGACAACGCTAACATGGACTTGTGCTCCCTGTACCATCGCATATATATTGGGATACCCCATTAGGTTTCTATCCTTTAGCCACAGGTAACCGAGTCAGCCATCTTGTAAACGTGATACACTGAACACAACATTCAGGGAGATTGGCTATCGTACGTTAAGTCCTTGGTTTCAGCTAAGGTGTATATAGAGGTTCACAGATACTTGGTCAACCCTTTTGCCTAGATTACCCCTTTTTGATTTATTTTTCTTAAAGTTATAAAATCAATTAATTGACGTGGAAAAACATCCTTCCTATGGAAATACTCCTTAGTAGATCTTAGGTTGATACCAATGGAAACATTTCCTGAGTCTACCAGTCATGGAAACCCCTCTGATGGGAATCCTATTTCTTTTCCTTCTTTTGGAAATACTGGTGCTCCCTATATGGCAACGTTGTCCCTTCCTGCATTGACCATTGGTTTGGTAGTTTGGTTATTTTCAACCCGGTGATTCTGAGTGTCCAAATTGCTTTTCAACCGAGTTCTCCTCCACATGAACAACATAAACCTCAAGTTGATTCTAAATTTGACCCCTTTCCTTCTTAGCCTATTTCTTCACCCTGTTCTTCCTCTTTGCCTGGTGAAAGTCTGGATTCTAGTAACCAAGAATCTAAGAAGAAGAAGAGGAGGACGAAGAATAAGAAACTAAATACATAAGGGGGAAACCAAGCAGCCATTGCTATCGATGTATCTAATGAAGAAAAATCTTCCAACCAGCCTCCGAAAGTAAAATTTCCTTGCATGTTATGTAAGGGTGACCACCTTCTTTAATTGTCCTGGTATTCCCAAGGTCTTAGAAGTGTGGTCCACAGGTTCACATCGACCTTTGTCATCAACCTTTGGAGTTTATGTTGGTGAGAAACCCTCAACTAGTAATAATAAGGTCCATGGGAAAAGTCAAATTTCCCTGTAAGTTGTGTGAAGGTAATCATCCGATTCACCTTTGTCCTCTTATGGATGAAGCTTCGAAAGAGTTGAAAAACCCTACATCTTCTCAAACTAGTCTTCCGACTAGGTATTGAAAGATTTCCCCTGATCCTTCTCTAGTTGATCCAGTGATTTATCAAAAGTCATCTTTGGTTCACCCCGCTCTCTCTGAAAGTGAGTCTAGTGAGTCCGTTCTCGACCAACCATTGGTTGAGAAAATGGTAGACTTGATTGCACCTTCATTTAACCGTACTTTTTCTGGTAGAGAGTGAACCTCATACTTCTTAGGTTCTTCTGGTTTCTTCAGTTTCGAATGAACTGGAGGGAAATCCTCCTGTTCCCAAGGTGCATGAGAGAAGTTCTCTTGTTCCCATAGAGCAAGAGGGCAACTCTCACATTCCTACGACAGCCCCTCCAAGTAGTTTAGCCACTTATTTTTATTGGAGTTGACTGGAAGGATATCGTCTTCCATCTTATGTGCCTTTTTAGATTACAACACAGGCTTACCATATGGCCATACCAAGCACAGTCATAGATGAGGGTACATCTGTTAGCAATCTATCCTCAATTGCTTAGCAAGCTTTAGGTTATCCTCAGCTTGTCCCCGTCACCCAGAATCTGTTAGATTTTAACAGAGGAACCAGTCAACTGTTAGGGATCCTTCCTAAGTTACCTATTACTTTAGAAGGAAAGACTGTCTATATAGATGTGATGGTTTTCCAAGGCCCTTTGGATTTTAATCTAATCCTTGGACGTGACTATGTTTATGTCATGGGAGCCCTTGTTTCTTCCCTCTTTCGAGTGATGTGTTTCCCACACGAAGGAATCATTGTGATCATTGATCAACTTACATTCATTGGTCCTAAATCATCTCCCACTCAACCATCATCCCTAAATGGTTATTACGTGCAAGCGGTATCACCCTCGCCACAGGTTAATTACGCGACCACCTGTTCCATGCCCACATCTATTGATGATCTATTAGGTGATGTAGTACATCATGTACTGGGGGCATTGGAGCCTGATTTTTCATTTAGATCCCTAGACATGTATCCCTTCCAGAGTGTTGTTCTCCCATCTAATGAGAACCTCTTGGAAGCCATGGCCTCTTTTAGTTTGTGATCCAAGGTGGAGCAGAGTTCCTTGTCTTGTGTCAAGCTCGTTAAAAAATGAAACAAGGACTATGAGGATAGCTATTTTACTATGTCAACCTTGTTAAAAAATGAAATAGGTCTCCATGAGCATAGTTCCTTTACTTGTGTCAAGCTCGATAAAAAATGAAACAACATGTCATGAGCATGGTTCTTTTATTGTGTCAAGCTTGTTAAAAAATGAAAGAAATCCCCTTCCAGTTCGAGACTTTGATTAGATCTCGTAAAATCCCAGCCGAGTCTTTCACTTGATCTCGTAAGTGAACCTTCATTGTATCCACCTGTTAGTAGCCAATAGTCTACTTAGGTGAATGAATTGAGTCATTATGCTGGGGGCATGCAAACTTATCTCAAGCATAGTTTATCTTTGTTTCAAGCTTGTGTAAAAATGAAACCAAACCCAAGCATAGTTTGTTTCTGTTTCAAGCTTGTGTAAAAATGAAACCAAATCCAAGCATAGTTTTTTCCCATGTTTCAAGCTTGTGAAAAAATGAAACCATCTTCAATTATACTTAAGCATAGTTTCCCATGTTTCAAGCTTGAGTAAAAATGAAACCATTTCCCTCTTTACCTCTCGTGATTTCCTTGTAATCAACCTTTTTTTGCCAGATGAGCCTTGGTTTTTTCATTCCATCATCACCATCTCTTTGGCCGATCGTATGCTTTCACTTGGTTGTTTTACCCTTGCCTGAGGAACATCTGCGATGAGTGGTCTTATTATCCAACCTCTTGACCATTACATGTTTTGAGCAGTTCCATCATGACTGGAACCAACTGCTATCCTTTTATACCACTCATTCCTCTAGGAGGAGTCATCTTTAAGCTCTTTTCTGACTCTCAAAAAATGAAAATATCATCGAGTATTTGTCTTTTTAAACTCGTTAAATTAAATGAATTGATGTCATCTCAGTATACATTTATCCCTTTTTCGGGCTGAGGTTGAATATTTACGAAAAAGGTATGCCTTTGTCGACTTGGTCAAGAGGTTCTCTCGAATATTGTTTTCTACCTTTTCGGGTTCAAGGGATAAATTATGAAAAGGGACCTGATGGAGTTTTCTTTTTTTTTTTCTCTTTTTCAAACTCTCTAAATATGAAAAAGATATCGAGTTATTCTTCCATCGGACTCGTTAAAACTCTATGATGAAAGACTCGTCACCATGATGAGATCGGGTTTCTACTTCCTATGACTCGTGAAACTTACTAGGATGGATTCATCTAAAGGGTGAATTTATACAAAAAGCATATGGTGTCCTCTTCAAGCTTGTATAAAAATAAAGAGGTACTCACTAGAAATAATGGGGAAAATGAAAGTGAAACATCTCTTGTATAGGTAGCGTGTTTCTCTTGAACACGACACTCTTCTACTTCTCAGTCGGGTTTGGGATATCCTCACTCAGTCACTTGTCTTCCCGAGTTTGGGTGATCCATTTTGCCTCTCATTTGACTATTCCACTTTGTCATTAGACCCTTGGTCCTATGTTGAGTCAAATGCTGCCACACTTTGGAGTCATGTTGTCGATGTTCAAGAGAAGTCCTATCTACAGTTCATTACCTATACATTGTCTGACCCTTTGCTACAATCTTGGATCATATTCGTTTCATTCCACTTTATTCCTTGTTTCGTGTCGATGATGGGGGAATCATCATGGCCCTCCTTCGACGAGTCACTTCCTATCGACTTCAGCTCATTATCCAGGAAGATGACTTAGAGACTCCCTTTCAATACCTTAGAGCTTGCATGCCTTAATGGCAAGTTCTTCGCATTCGACGACAAGTTTTCATCATTGGCCTTCGATCGGATGATTCCACGAGTGTTAAAATTCAACCTCATTTTGACATTCACGGATTGTATTGTCGCACCTTGAAAGCCATTGTTATTACTAGTGGTTTCTCTCATGCCTATTAACGGTCCATATCATTGGCCGGTAATTAGGTGGTTTTCTAGCATGTTTGACTTTGACACATTCATTCGCATGTTAGAATTCGTACTTTGATCGGGTTGGGATGGAGCGCAAGACCCTGAGTCTTGTCTGATATGACTCAGGTTGTGTGGATTTATGTATTATTCATGATTGTACACATGTTTCTACTATACGGATGGTTATGACCATACTGTGGGACTTTACATTTATGATGATCCTTTTGTATCGGGTGGCTACATCCATACCTTGGATCTTAGATCTACAGATGATCATTCTCATTTGGATGACTGCACCCATGCCATGGATCTTTCTCATACTCCTTATTATCCAGATGGCTATGTCCATACCGTGGATTCATGTTTTGATAGCAGATATGTATATGTATATGCATCCTTGATTTGCAGGTCTCCTGACAGTGTTTTTTCTCATCCTTGCAAAAGCTCGTAAAGCATCTCAGCCATCACTCCATGTTCTGCCTGCATGCTTTAGGGGGCATCTGTTACATAGTATTTTGTCACACCTCCTATACTTCCCCGTGACATACCCCGAAGTGCTCGAAACATGACCATCATGCAGTGTACTCATCCATATATGCAGCTCAGATCCTCCCTAAAACGATGATGGAAGAATGCCTTGGGCTTCCCCTAAAGGAAATGGCTTTAAAACCCTAATTTTGGTATCATCGCCCCCTTGACACTGTAAATCACGATGGTCTCTAGTTGCATTATACTAGCCCCGCGATGCCATCATGCTTTTGGCTCGGATACTAGCGATGATACCTAAAAGGAAAATTTTCGAAAGAGGACAAGAAGCTTCGTGATCTAGAGGCTTCCAGAACGACGATCTGGAGGTTGTTCGGTCTGGATGAGGTCGAGTTCTCTCAACTTGGCCTTTTAGTCTTATCCCTATGAGCTACCTCCTTGAGATGAGGGCCTTCTCCTATCTTTGGAGAGATCCTAACTCCCTTTCCCTGCCTATATATTCATCTTTTCCCATTCCCAAATGGTTGGTCTTTGGCTATTTTCACCCTTATGTTGAGATTGTGCCTACATGCTACTCATTTGGCTTGGAGAAGGAGTGCTTAGAGAGCTTGAGCTTGGACTTGGACATTCACTCAAGGAGAGCTTATTAACATCAAGGCTTGGTTGTATGCTTCCTCCTTTATTATATTAATATATACAACTGCTGGTTCATTTTCCATAAATGTGTATGTTAATGCATCATTTATCTTAATGCTACTTGATATGTTAAGTAGGTTACTTTTGATTATGCTATTTGTACTTGCATGCTTTGTTGTGTCTTGATCTCTTGTATAGGCATTTAAGCACTGTGAGAAGTAGGACCAAGCCCATGGCGCAAGCGATTCAAAGTCTTCAACAAAGGAAGATATTACAGCATCAGAACGAGGTAGGCCATCTTCATCTTCATCTTCTTCTATTTCGATTGTAACTTAGGAAAGTGTCTAGTATATTGTCACATAGGTTGCTAGTCCCACTCATTGGGCTAGAGGGATCGTCTCTGTCTGCAGAGAGGATTGCCTAGACAACAATTCTCTTCTTAGGATTTGAAGATATTCCATATTTGTGACATCACTCAAAAATCTTCCTAAGATGATGCAAGTGATAAGATCTCTTCTTTGAAAATATTGTCACATCATCCAATTACACCACTACACTTTGTCCAATTAAGTTGTAGAATGTGATGTCCATATCTCGTTGGCAGGCGACTCCTGCATTAGTTAGTCCAAAAGGAATTCACTTAAATGCAAAGGTACCCCACTTGGTCATGAAATTAGTTTGGTGTCTATCGGGTTCTTCTACTGTAACTTGGTTGTATCTAGAAAACCATTTAGAAACGAGAACATTTCTGATCCAAATATTGTTTGAAGGATTTGTTCCATAGATAGCGTGAAATAGTTATCCTTGTCTACTATGCTTCTAATAGTGCATTGTTGGCATTATGATTTCTTGAGCATTTATTGTTCCATGATAATGTTCATAATGAGTATATATCGTTTGGTGATGTATAGTCATTGCTGCTATTGGTAGAAATACATATGTTGTTGTCATTGTGTCACTAATAATGATGAAGTCTTGGATGATGACTATGTATTGCTTAAATTTCACATAGTAAAGTTAATCCTACACGAAGAGGATGTGCATGCTATGTTCCTTATTGACATTGGTTAGCATTTTATCTAGATTTATACCATAATCAAATTGTTCCCCCTTCTCTTGAGCTTCAAATGCTTGCTGCCAAAGGAAGGAATACTCTAGGTCCTTAAGAGATGCTTCCTTAATTATATCAGGGAGGTTAGATCGTACCTGACTGAATTGAACTTCATAGATACAATGTAATTTTCTGCTTAATGCGTCAGCTACTCGATTTTCTTTCCCTTTAAGGTTCAAATTGCGGAAATCAACACATAGGTGTATCTCTTTGGACTTATTTCTTACGGGAACCATATTAGAGACCCATGTAGAATGATGAAATTTAAATATGATCTGAGCATCCAACACTTCTTTAGTTCTTTCTGAATGAGGGGTTCAATAATAGGATGAACTTTTCTCATTTTATGTTGAAAAGGCTTTACCCTTTCTTTCATGGGAGTCACATGTTGGATTATCACATGTCATAAGTTTTCAATACATCGTACATCCATGCAAACATGTCTCGATATTGCTTAAAGATGAAAATAAAAACTTACCGCTCTTGAGGTGTGCAAAAAGTACCTAGATTCACATACTTCAGATCTTCTTTTGTACCAGGATTCACTTATTTGTGTGAAAGAGTAGAGTTGTGAGTCTTTGCATTAATTGGTCCCTTGAAGCAATTTTGCAGGTCATACAACTTTTCCAAAGATACCACACCTTTAGGCATGAGGTTCCCTTTGTTCTCTTGGGTTGACCCCTGCAAGGCTTTCTCATGCTCGTCTTTATCAATTTTCGCATCCTTGAACACATCAACATTATCCATGAAATCCATTATATTTTGGTCATCATTAAAAACATGAAAATTAGTAATGTTATCAGGCATGAATGGCCTATAAATAATCTCAACTAAAAATCCATCCTTTAATGGTGACAACCTAGCAACAACATTAGCTAATGTATCTGCAACAACATTATGGGTCTAAGGAACAAAATTAATATTAAAATCTTCGAAATGTGAAATGAGATACCATACCTCCTATTGATAATTTTTGAGATTAGGTGACATACAATGGATTTTTTTTCGTACTTGACTTGTAGCAATTTTGAGTCACCTATTACTTTGAGTGCTTCAACTTTAAGGTCAATGACTTTCCTTAAACCCAATATGGGTGCTTCATATTCGACAACATTGTTAGTGGACTCAAATTCAAAGCGACATGAGATCAGATGTTTGTTCTGTTGCAGGTCTATTAAAATGCAGCCAACTCGAGAACCCTCCTGCATCTTCAAACCAACAAAACACATTGTCCAATTGTTAGAAATACTAGGGTTAGTTCCTACACTACTACTATTTACATCTATAATACAAGAGTCATTTGCACCAATTGTATTACAAGGAAGGAGTTGCAACTGTGTATTTGGTGGTATGGGTGAAGGATGTGTTATAACATTTGTGACCAACCTCTAGAAAACAATTTCCAAAAATGATCTGTACATAACCAATGGGCTCATTAGGCGCTTCAAGGATCGTGACAGTATGCTTCATAAATGGCTCACACTCAACTCGGATTTGGTTGTTCTTGCTCTTATACAGAAGCCATAAATGTGACCAGTCGGTCACAAAGTACCGCTACAATTTACTAGACCAGTCTTGACTCAATAATAAACCATAAGCTTTTAGGATGTCGACAATGACTATATCGATACATTGGTAAACTCTATGATTTTATGATAAAAATATTATAACATTGTTAAGTTCACCAACTTCCTGTACCAAATATGTATTTAACTAAATGATTATGGCATCATATTTTTCCCATTTAGGATTGATTTTCTTAGCAACAAATAGGGGCATGACATTTGCAGATGCGCCAAAATCAACTAGGTAGTTATGTACATTGTAATTAAAAATCTCAAAAGTTAAAAGAAATGGAGGGCAAGTTGACCTAGAATTTACGTTTATAGCGTTAACAAATGATTCAAGAATGGTTAGAGACTTACCGGATGAAGCTCAAGAAGCAAAACCCATTCTACCTGACAAAATGCTAAGATGAAAATGCTTGAATGAGCAATTCTCGTTGCCCTTCTATATTGGTTAGTTTGTAAATGGAAATATTTGCATGAGTCTTTTTCATGTCTTTAATAATGTTGTAATCAATGTATTCATCATGAGTAGAGTGTGCCGACGTCGTAGGTGGTGTAACTTTGTTTGACACCTCAGGGGTGGTGGAATTATTCTTATTGTTGCTGAAAGCACCTTTGTACTCCCTAACTTATTATGAGTGCACTCAACAGGATTACTAGGTGGTAATATTTTTCTTAAAAGTTGTTTTCTCACATATTTTTCAGACACTGGTCCTTTTCTCCTCAAGTTATAATGCTTAGCAGGTTGTGGAGGAGGAGCATCACCCACTAGAGGTTCATCAACACTTTTTTGATCATTATTGAGAATGCGATCAAGAGTGTTACAAGTCATTTTTACACATCTAATCAAATGGCCAGGAAACCAAATCAATCAACATCTAATGACACTTTGCACTCATTCCCTTTGCAAATACTTGAGCATTATCTCTCCAAAAGTCTAATTTTTTAGGGTTAATCAAATAAAAAACCTAGTTTTTGGACCGATCACACTTTCCCTTCTAGAAACATGCACTGTTGCATGTTCTGACCAACGCATGTTTCCTTGTGCGATAGCCTCTAGAATTCTGCAAAAAATCAAAATAGTTTCGAATATTCTTTTTCCAGAAGCTTCCAAGGTTGTTTCAACCATTTAATATTTATTGAGATATCAAACACCTATTCTTGGGGTCTTATATCTTATCCCTAGTGCTTATCCTCCCTCATATGTGGATCTAAGTACTAGATTGGTAAAACCCAAACTACCCTATTTACCCAATAAATTCGCTGCATCCCATGGAGTCTGGGTTGGATTTTGGAGACTCTTAGTTATTCCCTCATATTGTTTATTTGTTATTAAGGATTCATTATCCATCCATGCACTTGAGTTGTAATTGGAGGCGTACTTTGTGACAAGGGAAGGACAAATAGTTGGCATACATCTACATGGTCAAGATATTTAAAGGGTTGTATTCTCTCCTACTTTCATTAACAGAGGAATGCTTTGTTTTCCTATATTTATGTCTCATTAATGCATATGTATTACAATGCCTTCTTGGCTAATTATTTATAGATGTTATTACATGTTATTTGGATGTTGTAGTTCTCTTGCTTGTTTTAGTTGTTTTGCAGGTCCTATTTATAGCATTTGGAATTGGAGCTAAAGTTTACAAACAAGGAGAAGAGGATAGTTTGTGTTGGACCTTAGGTAGGCCTTTCCTCCATGTTCTAATTTCTCTAAGGAAAGCACAAGTATTTTTGTTCCTGTTGTTTCTATATCAAGCCACTAGATCTAGGGAGTTCACTTCTGTCTGCAGAAGAGAATTATCCAACAAACAACTTGGTGACCATACCGAGGAACAAATGTTATTTTAGTGGTTTCCTTTGTCTAATTTTTTTATACCTTTGAAAGTGACTCAAATTTACTTGTTCAGACAATAATTGGTCTTAGGAAAGCATAATCTGAGCTTGGTAGGGTTTTTGTTTTACCTTTTGAACAAAAGTAGCCCGAGTGCACATTCTGGTTTGAGACAGAGTGACCTAGCGCACTAGTATCTCTTTGTGAGTGAAATGACTCACACTGGTTGTTATGTATAGCTTACAATGGTCCTTGTAGAATGAAAAATTTTCATTTTTATGCCTTGCTCTATGCTCTGATTTGATCCAGTGTTTTTTCCCGAGTCTTTGAACTGGTCATTGTCTCTATAAAGCCATCAATGTGTTTACATTTAAGTGTGATAGCCTTTTGATGAGAGTTTGTTTGTGTTTCTTTCTTATTATCAATTAGGGTTTGTGAACACTTGGCTTGATTGTTAATTTGATAAAAGGAATTTTCATATTACAGTCCCAATTTGTGTGAGTTATTTGATCAATAATCTTGTTGCATTTCATTTTTCTTTGCATTCAAAATTGAAAATAAAAGAAAACATTTCAGTTTTTGTATTGCATTTAGGGCTTTGAATTGATTTGGAATAGTAAAAGTGTTAGATATAGTTAGGGAAATTTTGTTTGTTGCATCATCGTTTGCTTCTTCCTTCCCATAGATAGATCTTTATTGAAAGAAAATAGTTCTTTTATCATATTAGTTGCATCATAAGAAGTTCAGGTGAATTCGTTTCATGAGCCTTGAAATTGAAACTTAATTGAAGAACAACTTTAAAAATCTATTCAATTATTCTAAGGAGAATCTGGAACATTAATGACATGCATAATGGTCTAGGCTAGAGACATGTTTCGACGTCGTTAAATGTAGGAGTTGTCGTTAATTGTTTGTGTTACATTCTAGGGGTAGTCGGTATTCCATGTACGTAAGTATATTGGATCATTCTCCATATACCCTTGGGTATATCGGATGGCACTCCATGTATGAAAAGTATATCAAAATACTTCCTATCATATAGGATGAATTAGACAACACTACTACGAACTATGCTTCCACATACTTCCAAGTATATTTTGAAAGTCCCCATTAAGTTGCTATCCTGCCATAGTTAATCGAGTTGGATGCCTTGTTAACTATGATACAACTAACACAAATTCGGGGAGATTACCTACACATACTGGAAATGATATATTGCTGTTCATAGGGACTTGGAAAACCCTTTTTCCTGGTTACCCTTATTTTGTTTTTAGTTGTGTTTTTTATTTCTAAAATTAATTAATCCATCATGGAAGAAAACCCTGAACACCCTGGTCATTTGCGTAGAATGCAAAGGTTTCCTTCGCTACCTCTAGAGGCAACACCTGGTCATCATAAGAATAAGAAAACACAAACTATTGAACCTGGTACTTTTGAATCTACCCCTTCTAGAACCACATCTAAAGTTAATCAACCAGAAGTGTCACTTCCCATAAGTACCGAACTCGAAATTATGTCTTTGCCAACTAGTAAGTCTGAAGAAGTCGAAGCTAAAGCCCTTGAAATATTAGAACCCGAGGTCATTGAACCTAAATTTCCAGAGTCAAATACTTTACAACCCGAGGAACCACAAATAATTGAACTAGCTACTTCAGAAAATTCTTCTTCTCTTCCTTTGCCTTTGTCTCAACCACAACTTGTATATCTAATTCCCAGTGGAGAACAACTTCCACCTAGTCTATTGAGCATAAAATAGATTATTGAAGAGAATTCTCCTAGTCCTCAAACTCCTATTCCCATGCCATTACGACAATATTTTCCTACTCTATACCATAACTTTCCTATCTTCACCCCTAACACTCAAACATAAGCTCCTTTACCTCAAACTCCTCATTTTAATTCACCTTTGAACTTCCCTCGACAAACTCCTCTAAGAAGTCTAACCATGATTGAGTCTGCAATAATCTCTCAACCTGTGTCTACTATCATGAGTGAATTGATTGAAGTTGCATCAACTTCTATGTTTGTCACTTCCCTAGAAACTCACTTGTATGGTGGTTCGTCAATGCCACCTAGCTATCAGTCATTGTCTGGTAATTTTTCTACTATATCTACCAATCCTTGGATTTATCCCTTATCATCTTCATCTAGAATACTATATGGTTCCTCCCTAATGAGAACCTCACAACCTCTTGAACCTATTTCACCCTAGTCTCCTTTGGAGTAACAATATGATGCATTTCTCGTTGATTAGGACATCTACAATAGCCTACTCTGTCCTATGGCAGGTACCCTCCTCCTGGGGGATAGTTGCCTCCATATACTCCTTATCCTCCAGCAAGGGGGAAACCTATTGCTAGAATTTTCCCATCCATTGATCAAAATGCTACAAGTTGGTGCTCCACCCTATTCAAATCCTCTCCCTATGGGTACTCAATTTCTAGGATTGGTTGTTGGTTCTTCGAATCCTACGTTGCCTACTCAACCTAGTTTGGTATTAATTCAAATTATGGCTTCTTAACCTGTTCTGGCTATGTATCAAGTTCCTACTTGTAAATTTGTTCCATCCATACCTCAACCTACCCAAGCTACGCCTCAAATGAGTCAACTTGTTCAGGTTGTATCTCAAATACCAATTACTCAAATGGTGCCTGGAATTTCTAAAATTACATCCACTAGCTTGATCCAAAATGGATCCAAGAATTCTCTAAGTCTTCAAAATCCTTTAAAAGATCTAAATTTTCCCCTAATAAAAACATTTAAAGAAGGTGGATAACACTATTGGGAGGCAAAAACATAGAGAAATCATTTAAAAAACAGGGTATCAGCGGTTTAAAGCAACTTTGAATTGGAGCCATCGGATCTAGCCAATCAACGGTCCAGATTCGATCGACGAATCTCAATCGACAGTGGCAAAGGGAGGCTATCAGCAAAGACCACAAAGAATACGTGACAACGATTAGCGGGGTCAACAAGGACCGTTGATCAAGTGCGCAGATCGACGGCCCAAGTTGCATCGCAGTATCGCTATCGGCAAATACAAAGGAGCATTTACAACGACCGGGGTATATGCGATGTGCGATTGCGATCAATCGCATTGCAACATTGCATCGGAACATTTCAATGGAGCGGGGGCCAATAATAACCATGACTACGATAGCCGGACCCGATAAAAATATGGACGATATTTGATAATATTTCAAGTTTGGAAACAACGCTTTTCAGTGTAAATCACATTTTTGTTAAACAAACGAAATACAAGGGATAAAGTGCCAATGCGATGTTACAGACCTGAAAGGGTTTATTAATGCTGTTGAATACTATTTCAAGTCTAATATGAGCGGGATTTCATGTTTTAATGTATTTTTTTTTATATAAAAGGGAAATCACAAAACAGCTAGGATTTCGGGAGGACCAAAGGCAGCAAGTGGTTTGGGCCGGGCTCTGCCCAAGCCCATATGCTAGCCGCTATTTGTCCAAGCTAAGGAGAGAGAAAACCACCCTTATCGAGCGGTTAACCCCTGTACAAAAGGGCTGCCCGAAATGAACCACAGCCGTTTGATCTGGATCTCCCAAATCAACGGTGGAGATGCGATAGGAGTTATAAGGTGGATTCATAATGTTTCAAGTCTGATAAACGACAATTTGGCAGAGTTTCACAGTTTTGAATGTATTTCTCTGTGTAAATAGAGAACAATGATTTCGAAGGATTTCAAAGGCCCGATGACCCATTACGTTACAGTACAGGTGGCCACCATCCCTGAAAGCATTTAGCAATGATTGCTAGCACTCAGAGGGGGATCTAACTGGACAAAGGTCAGGAAGCCAGAGAACCTGAGAAGGTGAAATGAATAGACAACGCTGATTGGCTTTAAAGCCATAGAGAGGGTCTATGTACTCAGACAAAGCAAAGATAGAGACAGAGAGTGTTGGAGAGGGTCTGTGTACTCAGAGAAGCTTGAGGGGTTCAAGCAAAACTCTTGCTGATGTATCTGTTGTGTGTTGAGACTCAAATTGAGCTCATACTGTTATAAAAGCATAATAGAGAGGCCACCACTGAAGGCTGGACCAGGAGACGTAGCCCAGGAGTTTTGGGTGAACTCCATATTAAACTTGCTGTGTTTATGTGTGTTGTCTATTATGTTTCTTTAACTGCTTCATTGTCTATGTATTTCGCAATCTTATCGATCCATTGCACAAAGTAACAAAGGCATATCCATGCACATGAGTCTGTAATACCTTAATAATTGTCTAAGATCTCATTATCATATCACAGCCTATTCAAGGTATGTTGCAAAGTCCATTTAACCTGCTAGGTCCGAATATTCCACATGTGCAAGTTGACCAATCTGTTCAAAGCATGCCACAGGTGCCAACTAGTCAACCTAGTAGTGGAATGACACATATTCCATCTGGGAAACCGTTCCAATGCATTTTACAAATGCCTATTGGTCAAAATACTATACAACAAATGCCTTATCAAGGCCAATAGATTCAAAATCAGCCCACTCGACCTTACCAAGGTCTTCATGGAACTGGAAAACCTAGTTATGGTTATCCTGGTTATCAAAATCCTCCTTATCCTGGAATGAAAATACCAGTTGCTCAACCTATTCCATCATACCTAGGATATCCTCCACCACCGGTTAACCTTTATCCATAAGGTTAACATTTTCAAATGGACTTTAATAGAAAATCACCATTCATTGCAACACTTGAGTTACCAGATCTATCCTAGGTAACGAATGATCCGATTCAACGTTCTATTTGGTGGTCGACTATTCCTACAAAATTGCTGAGTGACATTTCGAAATTTAATGGAAACCTTGCAGAAGATCCATCAAATCACGTCATGAATCATTTATGGTGTTCATCCAACTCCTTAAATGATGACTCAATTCATTTAAAATTTTTCTAGAGAACTCTTATTGGTTCGGTAGCCAAGTGGTATGTTGAATTACTCAGAGCTTCATTTAACAAGTTTGGTGCATTGGAAACCATGTTTCTAACCCATTCCCAATTACCCATCCGTTATGAATCTTGAAAGGAGATTTTGACCTCTTTGAAGCAGTCTGACTCTACTCATATATTCCATCATATACATGAGTGGAGGCGTCAACGTCATCTGATAAAAAATTATATTCCTAATCAGTTGTTGGCAGAATGGTTTGTCAAATCTCTACTGTCCACTATAACTGAAGATGTTTCCAAAGGTGGAGTTGTTGCTGAAGAGCAAGTCATTTATCATGCTGAATATATGGATTTGATTGATACCCAATTTGACATGCTCTATGACAAGATACCTAACTATTCTTGACCTCAACATACTATTCCACCTACTACCTCGAAGGAATCACATGTCACTGATGGTTTGATCTATTTCGTCGATCAACTATTAGTGAGAAATTTTTCTAATCACAACAATTCGAAATCTACTCCAATTGTAATACCCTCCTCCCACATTTACCCAAGTAATCGACTAATCAGGGTAAACATGTGATGAGAGTCTACTATGATTGGATTCAACCTCCTATGTGGCCTTAAGGAAGTGGAATCGACAGAAATACAACATATATACCTTCCACATTAGCTACAAGACTCCTAGGAACCATCCCAACCACTCAGGTAGCTAGCCCCTGGGTCCCACTGAAGTTTTTGATGACTTGACCTCTGGATGCTCCCATGCTATAGGCCTGCCAACATCCAGGAGGTTTTGGATGCTCTCATGATAAGGCATGCCAACATCTAGGGACTATTTTGCTTTGTGTTGTGACACCGTCCCTGGGATTTGAGCCACTTTTTCAAGCCCAGAGCCTAGGTCACTGCCCAAAATTGAATGACACCTTCAAAACAATAAGATAACAAGGAAACAATGATGAAAAAGTAAATACTTGAACAAGCCCTTAACTGGACCCCTACTAGCCATGACATGAATTTCATCAAACATATCACAACTATATAATCTACAGATGTAAACAATAGATTTAAGAATAGGGATCTCATACTTATCTGAGAATCACTAAGAACCATCGTTCCCTCATATCGTTTGTTACATTATCATCTATTAGTCATAGATACATTGTCCATTCATTTACAAGTAAAAACATGATGAGAGCCATGCATAGCCACTATCATAAAATATATACATAACCAACATAATAGCAACAAAAATAACAAGGAAATCACAACCATATGATCCACATATAAACCAGTATAATACTCATAGAGTGACAAGGAGAATAACCTCATATTGATGATGCAAAATCCAAACCTGGGATGGGACTACCACATTCCACCCGACCATAGAGTGGTTGAGCCAAATCTCTCTTTAGCCATTCACCCTTATGCCATATTCCAAGCATGAATGTGGGACTCAAACCAAAAGAACCAACCAGGACATCTCGAGGCTAAACCACCTCGCCCTCATCAATAGAAACCAGGATTTACCATAATCCATCCCGGATCACTAGGCCAAAGCAATAAACATGTAATAAAAGTATTTACCATGATCTCCACTAGATCACTAGGCCAAAACAAGCATGGATTCCACTAGATTTCTCCACCTACATCATGAGAAATTTTCCTGTCTCCTAGTCTCTCAAGCTTTACCGCAATCCACATCGAATCACTAGGCCCTAAACCGAGATCCACTCTCTAGGATTTACAACATATACCAACCCGGGATTACTAGTCCTAATGTAGAGAAATCCACCTCTTGCCTTTACTGTATATCCCACCATTCACCGACAAGGATTCCTAGGCCCACTGAGGCACACAATCATAGCTTTACCGCAACCCACAGCCTACCTCAAGGGTTACTAGGCCAGTGGCTTTACCGCAATCCACAGTCTGTTTCATATACCACTAGGCCATGTGTTCTATCATTTAGAGATCCACCTCACTCAACTTCGAATCCATCTGGCAATCTAGCTCAACCAAAACATGAGAACCCCATCACACCATGGTTATCTGGAAATGGCAACGCTAGGCTGAAAACACTGTCACACCAGGAAAACCCATGCCATAACAACAAAAGAACCACATGCAATACCATGCATGCCAAATCTAGCAAGAAAAAAACACATGCAAATCTATACTTACAAATAATACTATAACTGCTTGTTCCTGCCCTTCCTTGCTTGCTCCTTCCTTCCTCTTTCCTTATTTTCCTTTCTTGCTCCAAAGAAAAACCTAAGCAAAATATTTCCAACTGATCCTCATAAGCCTTTTTATCAATGAGGCCTCTTTTTTCTTCAATTTCCACAACTTTCCTTCATTTTCCTCCTCAAATGCAACCTGTGACCTTTCACCTTCCTTTTCTCCTATTTTCCATCATTTTCATAAATAAATGCCAAATAATGCCTCTTGCCTTTCCAAATCCTTTGCCATTGCTTTTTCCAATTTACTTTAGCCATAATAACTGAAATGAACACCCACTAGGATGTTTTTCCCACCATTCAGCTTGGAATACGTGTCCCATCAGTTGTGGTCTTATATTTTTTACATGAATTTTTAACCAGGGTTGTTACTGAACACTCCCCCTTGGGGGAACACTATCCTTGGTGTTCAATGACACCTATAACCAACAAGACTATTGAAAACAAAACATACTGCCCATGAAGCTTTATGACATAACTCGTTACAATATTTACAATGAAATACCTGCTCAAAAGCAAAACATCATGACAACATGACAAGATAACAACCATACCGCTTACTGGAGGTTTATAACATAACTCATTACATTATTTACAATAACCACATGTACACATATGCACATTTTCTCATCCAACAAATAAAAGGATATGATGCCTATATCAATCAACAAGGGAATCCAGAGGCTCACACCTCCACCCTCAAAAGTAATACCAGGTTTCACCTCCTTCCCAGGAAGTCCATAATCCACTGCAAGGTCAACTCTGCATCCAATGTCTAGCGCTATAATCTTGTGCCACTTGTCCTCTCAATGAACAATTACTGACTCATTGTTCCAGGTCACACTCCCAATGTGCATTTGATTCCATCTGGTAATGCTAATGGCCAAAAAAATCCATCCTCAACCTTCCCTTCTCTGCTACACAGTCCCTCGGGCAATCCGGTCACCCCTTCCGTGCAGTCACTCACCTTCCAAGTTCCCCGACATCCCCTATCCCAGGTGATCCATCCCTTGTCAAGGCTTCCTCGCAATGGAAGATCAACAACCAAGGCATATAATTGCCTCAAAACCATCATATCGGTCATAGCATGCTCATGGAAATTAATGGAAACTATTGGGTACTAGTGTCCCACAATGGCCCTACTCTTTAAGTGCTTTACCAACATACTGTTGCATGTTCCAATTCCTTTCACTGATGCTGCTAATTCTTGCAGTCAATTTCAACCATCCAACTGGGCATTTCTGTGCTTCCTATACAAAGCACATAACTTCCATTAGATTTAAAATAAATTGAAGTGACTTCAAATCATACCTCATTGGTGGCCTGTTAATAAGGCACACTGCAATTTTATTTGCTTCCTGTCACAACAAGTCAAACTAGCATCTTTTACCAAATCATTATGTATAAACATATCACATCAGGTTAGCTCAAAACACAACCATCATAGATCAAAATCATAAAGCACATGTAATCATCATAAATCAGAATCATAGATCACATGTAATCATCATAGACCATAATCATAAATCACATGCATAATAAAACTAAAATAAAATACTGATACTTATCCTTTTATCAATCCTTAGCTTCTACCTTTGTCTTTGTTCCATACACACTTTGGATCGGTTGCCAAACCCGACAAACACCCAGTTCCTTCTCTTCAATCATGTGCAAGTACACATAGTGTGCATCACACACATACAACCACACACGACATACAACACCATGCAATACATGCACCAACACCTGACATACCACACTTACACCTACACCTAGTGTACAATGCAACACAATACATACACCTACATAAAGTGTACATCAACACACAATACATACACCTACCCCTGATGTACAACACAATACATACATCTATACCCAATGTACAACGCCACAAAATACATGTACCTACACCTGACATATAACACACCACAATATATGCACTATACATAGTACAACACAACGAGTACACATGTCATGATACCACAACTACACAATGCACGTACATAGTATCGCATGCCCGTAACACATCATGTATGACATGAATACAATACCACATGTACATCAATACCATAGGTACAACTTGTACATAGTACCACCTGTAGACAACACCACTTGCATGACGTGTGCACAACATTACATGTACACATCACCACCTGCACAATGTGTACACAACGCCACATGTACACCACACCACCTATACAATGTGTACACAATACCACATGTACACAGTACCACATGCACGACATGTACGCGACACCACATGTACACACTACAACATGCATGACATGTACGTGACACCACATGTACACAATGCCACCTTCACACAACACCACTTGTACAACATGTACACGACACCACATGCACACAACACCACTTGTACAATCATGCACACCACACCATATGTACATAGCACCACATGTACAACATGCACGCAACACCACATGTACATATCACTACACATCCAACATGTACATAGCATCATTTGTACACAACACTACATATCCAACATGCGTACAACACCATATGAACACTATACTGCATATCCATCATGCGCATAGGACAATATGTACACAACACCGTATATCCAACATGTACATAGCACCATCTATACCCAACATTGCATATGCAATATTCACACAACATTATCTGTACCACCCTGTACATAACATTACATAGACAACATGTACACACACACTATATACACAACATAGCATGCACACAACATCACAGATGCAACATGTACAACATATAAAATATATGCACAACAATAGTACCACACATCGAAAACCATGTTGTCTCTACCAAGAAACCTTGTTTCAAGTGTCTTTCCACAATCCATGCTTATCCTAGCATGCCGCAAAGCACAATGCTTTCATTCTGCTATGTAACCCTCAACATTACATGTTCATAACATCAACATAGGCATAATACAAGCATATAATATAAATTCATAACCACATGATACTGATCTCATATATTTTCATGACTACTCTTCCACTTTAATCCTCATAAACCAGGAACATCTTCATGTCATTCACCTATGTAAGCAATGCTTCCTCCACAAGAATGATGCTTAATGATCCTGTCAGACAACAACATACATACATACATACATATATATACATATAAATATTAGCATTAATAATCATGATCCATGATGACCTCGTCATAAATGACATACATACATACATGAACATCAACATAATCATGATCACAACATAATTACCAGATAGCATAATGTTAAGGTTAAGAGAACGCCCTTTATCCATGCACATCATGCACAACATTGAGAAAAATCATTCCAAACATAGCTAAGGCATCTGACACCTCAGATCCATTTATTTCACCTTTCTTGATTACTTTTCTCATGATTATCCCACCATCATCCATTTACACCAATGGACCCAACCAATCCATCTAGTTGTTATACTCTTACCTTCAACTTCCCTTACTCATGCACCGAGCTTCATCTGAGTCTTACATTTCTTGCTGGATTTCATTCAGCTCTCTCCGAGCTCCACTAACTTTCCTCTTTCCCAACCAATTCCCAAGACTCAAAACTTAAAAGGCAAGCATAAGAAACAAACAAGAAGAAAACCATGAAAACCAATAACAATACGACACCACAAACAAAGTGGCATGATCATGCTCTAGACATAACAAAAATGCAAATCAAGCGCAAGAAAATCACAAAATACCAAAAGCATAAGACTAAAAACAGATACCATGACTCAATCCCCATGGTTCCCAAATCCTTTAAGGGAAAGCCCAACCTGAGCCTTCTTCACGACTTCATGGCAGTTTCTTTTGCCATGCAATCCCCTGCATCATACTACCATCAATACATAACTGTCAGTGCATAAATAAACATAAACATACACTGGTTACCTTACCTTGCTGTGCCAAGCATGTTGCTTGCAATTGAACACATCCACGCCATCTCTCAATGGACTACAATTCTCTTGATAGATCCACCTATAATTAGAGACTAACTAATATACTTGTCAAATACATGTTCATGAATCTAACACATATCCACATAATGTCAGACAAGATTACGGTTAAGAAGACTTCATGTATGCAATGCACTCATTCATTTGGAGTTGTGGTTTCCAAACATAGCCAAAGGAATTTTCACCCAATTCCTTTCTTTTACATTTTCCTTGTTGCAACTGAGTCTTACGATGCATTGTCACATCACCCAACTGTTAGTTATATAAATACTCCAACTATTACCTTGTCATGCTAATACCAAGAAAGTTTCCTGCAACTGTTCACATATGTCAAACACATGTTCCAAATATAAAGACAATCATATCTATCAATTTGAAATCAATGTTTACCAAGACTAGCAATCATGTCATAATTCATATTCAACTCATAGTCATTAGACATAATGTTGCAACTATCACCTACTTACACTCAAGTACAAACCAACTATCTCAACACATATGTGTTAGTACAACCATCTTAAAACAAGATCATTCCTTAATGCAATCTTACATACACATACACATATCACGCAATTAATCAAACATTCAAGCAAAATATAAATGCACCATGTTAGATAAATCAACTAGATGACATAATAGACACCAAAAACTCAAACACCAAATAGACGACATAATCAAATAGTCAAGCACCAAATATACAACATAAGAAAACTCATACCTTAATGTATCTCAGGGGAGGATATCTTGTCTCCACAATCAAGTTAGATCAGCATGATATAACTTCACAACATATCATCTCAAACATAAATAAGGTCATGATATCCATAATAGTCACTAGCTAATATGTTCACATCATCAACTCATAAAGAATTATCATTCACACATAATACTCACATCTGCATTGTTAGTCTAGATTAGTACAACATAATATCACATCATATTAACTCATACCTAAATGTCATAACCCTAACTAGTTGCATAGACCAATCCAACTTAGTATGATACATATAACATCAAGATCTTAATGTAATAACCCTAATCATCAAGTTACTAGCATATAACAACAAGAAGTTATATATCATGCTCATCAACCACATATAACTTAATCATCAAGCTAACTATCATATAACAACAACAGGTTAACCTGTAACATACTTATCAACAACATATAAAATAATCATCAAGTTATCTAACATAAAGCAACAAGAGCAATGCATACAACCACAGGTTACTACCACTCATGAGTATCTGACACATGTGCATATGACTACACTAATCAACTAGCATCTATCATGTATGTAACCAAAACATCAATAGACATGTATAGAAACTTAATGTATATAACCCTAATGCATGTAAAAATCCATTAACTAACATACCTGCATGCCTAACATCCAAACCTATATGACAACATGCTCTTGCCTCAAGGTACAATGCTAATCCTTCA
This sequence comes from Pinus tabuliformis, assembly GCA_031772625.1. Classification (NCBI taxonomy): domain Eukaryota; kingdom Viridiplantae; phylum Streptophyta; class Pinopsida; order Pinales; family Pinaceae; genus Pinus; species Pinus tabuliformis. The sequence continues at coordinate 50,828,341 of CM062811.1, read as the reverse complement.
CATTAATGATCTACATCTCCTGCTCTATCTCAACTAACACATCAGCCTCATAACAACCCACAACATCATGATGACCTAATTACGTACAATGACCTCACAATGCATGTCCAACCTACCATACATGAATAAAAAATGCATATACAACCATACACTCATGTCGACACATTCCACAACAACACCATCAACCTTCGCATGGCAACATCACTACAACCATGATCAACACCATGCAAATGAAACAAGCACATGGACTACAAGCATAAGGAACAAATTTGCAACTGACATAAATGCATGACCAACACACCGCCCATCTAATCTCAGGGGTGAATAATGCTCTGATACACACTGTAACACCCTCCTCCCACATCTACCCAATTAACCGGCCAACCGAGGTAAACATGTGACGAGAGACTACTATGATTGGATTCAACCTCCTATGTGAACTTAAGGAAGTGGAATTGACCGAAATACAACATACAAAACTTCCACATCAGTTACAAGACTCCTAGGACCCATCCCAACCACTTAGGTAGCTAGCCCCTAGGTCCCACTAAAGTTTTTTCCCACTTGACCTCTGGACGCTCCCATGCTATAAGCCTATCAACGTCCAGGAGGCTCTAGATGCTCTCATGAAAAGGCATGCTAGCATCGAGGGACTATTTTGCTTAGTGCTGTGCCAATGTCCCCGAGATTTGAGCCACTTTTTCTAGCTGAGAGCCGAGGGCACTTCACAAAATTGAATGACACCTTCAAAACAGTAAGATAACAGGGAAACAATGATGCAAAAGTAAATACTTGAACATGCCCTTAACCAGACCCCTACTAGCCATGACAATCATTCGGTCAAACATATCACAAATATATAATCTATAGGTGTAAACAATAGATTTAAGCATATGGATCTCATACTTATCTGAGAATCACTAAGAACCATTCTTCCCTCATATCATTTGCTACATTATCATCTATTAGGTCATAGATACATTGTCTGTTCATTTACGAGTAAAAACATGATGAGAGTCATACATAGCCATTGTCATAAAACACATACATAACCAACATAATAGAAACATAAATACCAAGGAAATCAAAACCATATGATCCACATATAAACCAATATAATACTCAGAGAATTACAAGGAGAATAACCTCATATTGATGATGCAAAATCCAACCCTGGGATGGGACTACCACGTTCCACCCGACCATAGAATGACTGAGCCAAATATCTCTTCAATCATTCATCCTCGTGCCATATTCCAAGCATGAATGTGGGAATCAAACCAAAAGAACCAACAAGGGCATACCGAGGCTAAACCACCTCACCCTCATCAATAGAAACCAAGCTTTACTGTAATCAATATCGAATCACTAGGCCAAAATAATAAAAAATTAATAACAAGATTTACCATGATCTTCAACAAATCACTAGGCCAAAACAAGCATGGATGCCACCGGATTTATCCACCTACACCATGAGGAATTTTCCTGTCTTCTAGTCTCTCAAGATTTACTGCAATCCACATCAGATCATTAGGACCTAAACAGAGACCCGCTCTCTAGGATTTACTGCATATCCCAACCTGGGATTACTAGGCCCAATAGAGATAAATCAACCTCTTGGATTTACCATATATCCCACCATTCACCGGCAAGGATTCCTAGGCCCACCGAGGCACACAATCCTAGCTTTACCACAACCCAAAGTCTGGCTCAAGGGTTACTAGGCCAGTGGCTTTACCATGATCCATAGTCTGGTTCAAGGACCACTAGGCCATGTGTTCTATCATTCAAAGATCCACCTCACTCAACTTCGAATCCTTTTGGAAATCTAGCTCAACCAAAACATTAGAACACCATCACACCATGACTATCCGAAAATGGCAAGGCTAGGCTAAAAACACTGTCACACTGGGAAAAACCCGTGCCATAACATCAAAAGAACCACATGCAATACCATGCATGCCAAATCTAGTAAGAAAAACACACAATCAAATCGATACTTTCAAAGAATACTACTGTAGCTCCTTGATCCTGCCCTTCCTTGATTACTCCTTCCTTCCTCTTGCCTTATTTGCCTTTCTTTCTCCAACATAAAACCTGAGAAAAATCTTGCCAACTAATCCTCCAAAGCCTTTTTATCAATGAGGCCTCTATTTTCTTCAATTTCCATTATTTTCCTTCATTTTCTTCCTCACATACAACCCGTGACCTTTCACCTTCCTTTTCTCCTAATTTCCATTATTTTTCGTAAATAAATGCCAAATAATGCCTCTTGCCTTCCCAAAGCCTTTGTCATTTCCTTTATCCATAATAACCGAATTGAACACCCAATAGGATGTTTTGCTGACCATTTAGCTTGGAATACATGTCACATCATCCGTGGTCTTATATTTTTTACATGAATTTTTAACTAGGGTTGTGACACCAATTGTGATTGGTCAAATTCCCTCCAATCCCACTTTTGTGCGTACTTTCGAGATAAATATTGTTCAATTTACTAAAGTCAAATCTCAGCAACCTAGAAGTAAGAAAAAGGGTAAACGAAATAATAAACAAGAGAAACCTCCACTGGAAAAGCAAAAGAATCAGTCTCCTAACCAGAAGGAAAAGCCTCGTTAGCCATGTCTTATTTCTATTGACGAACATTTTACTAAGGATTGTCCACATCGTGTAGAGATCAATAGATTTTTGAAAGCTGCATCCACTACACTTGATGTTTTGATAGATCCTTTCCCAAACCAGGAGACAAATATAGTTGCACAAGATCCATCCTCCTCTTCCCACGTAATGTTGTTATCTGCTACCAAAAATAAGGATGATGCCTTTTTTGCCACTGATTCCCAAACTATTGGAAGTGTTCCACTTGTGGGTGAATCACCATACCCTTATCAACATGTTGGAATAGGATTGCTTAAATATTCATTCGTAATGGGAACTTTTACGCTCCCTCCTCCTAACATTCCAAATCCGAATGCCCATATCAATATGATTTCATCTTGTACTATTCCATATGATCCCTGGTTAGTACCTGACAACTCTCACATTCACTCTTTTGGCGCCTGTATGATGCTCAGTCCCATCAAGATAGAGTGCGAAGCAATTTACTCGGCTTGTTCGACAAATTCTGATATTGATACATTAGTAAATTGGGTTTACCATTCCCAAGATTCAGGTTTGAATTCTGACCCTTTCGACGACATATTTTCCACCAATGAAAGCATCATGGAGATCATGATGCCAAAGGAATCACCATGCGACGATAGTCATCATCGATCCTATTTGCCTAAAATGCTTGAGAACAATCTTGAAGAATTTTATTCACCCAACATTACTGAGACACTTTGGGGTTCTATCTCTATTCATGAGGTGAATTTTGAGAAGAATTTAGCAAATATTGAGGAGACCATACCCCTCAATATTTCTATCAAACCTGGATTGATTGAAAATGTCCATAGGTCCAAACATTGTGGTGCATGAGATTAAAACCTATCCAAATGCTAAACCAATCACACAACGTCTATGTCCGGTACACCCGAAGAAAGCTGCTGCCATAAAAGCAGAAGTTGAAAACATTTTGCATGCTAATTTTATTTATCCTGTTCCTTTCACTGAATGGGTCTCGCACATAGTTCTTGTAATGAAGAAACAAATTATGATCTGAGTATGCATCGACTATAAGTATATTAGTCAAGCTTATCCCAAGGAAAACTACCCAACCCCTTTCATCGACCAAATCAATTACAATTGTGCCGAAATCGATTTTTTTTTTCATTTATGGATGGATTCTTTGGTTACAATCAGATCAACATCTTATTGTCAGACCAACATAAAATTACGTTCATTTTTCCACGGGGTACGTTTTCCTACCGTAAACTTCCTTTCAGATTGAAAAATGTTATGGCAACTTTCCAAAGGGCAATGAATTATGCTTTCCATGATATCAATCATATAGTGCAACCTTATTTGGATGATTTTCTTGCCCACTCTAAACGTTGTGAAGATCATCCAATGCATCTCAAAGCAATCTTCCTACGCTGTTGATATTATAACATAAGATTGAATCTGCACAAGTGTGTATTTTGTATCCAATCTGGTTGAATTCTAGGATTCCTAGTGTCCAAGAATGGTATCCACATTGATCCTATAAAAGTTCAGACAATCATTTATTTGGTTGCTCCCTCCTTACTCGTTTAGTTACAACGTGTCCAAGGGAAGGCTATGCAGAACTTACAAAATGATTTACTTGATTACTAAAAAAAGGGGTTCCCTTCTATTGGGATCAAGTTACTAAAAAAGCCTTTGATGCCTTGAAAGACATGTTAGCTCGAGCATCCTTATTTTATCCCCCTAACTATAAACACGACTATTTCCTCTATTTAGCTACGAAATTTACCACCATTACTATGGTGTTGGTATAAGAAGATGACTTAGGAGATGAACACCCCATATATTACTTGAGCCAAAACTTGACTGAGATTGAAGCCAGGTACTCACATGTCGAAAAGTTAGCTTTGGAAGCCATGCAAGACATACAAATATTTCACCATTACATTCTACTTCAGAAGACTCTTGTAGTTTATGATTGCAACTCGATGACTTACATTTTTTCACGTCAATTGTTGGGAGGAAAATACTCGAAATGGATAGTTATCCTCCAAGAGTTTGATTTGGAATTCATCAAATCCAAATCTAAGAAATATTTAGTCTTCACCAAATTGATTTGCGACCTTCCCTCCTCTAAGTCGAAATCAACAATTGATGATTCTATTCTAGATGAAACGTTGTTTCTGATTGATTCTACCGATCCCTAGTGTGGATATATCATCATTTATCTCCAGACCCAAACTTTCCAGCCTAATACTACTCATTTTGATCAGCTTCATATTCGATACCAAGATTGCCAATATATAATAATTGTTGGCACTCTTTATGGCGTGGTGTCGATACAATCTTTAGATGGTGACTTACTCATGAGGAGGCTAAGAAATATTTGAATGATTGTCATTCTGTAGCATGTGGAGCACATATTTTTGGGTGTGCGACTACCCAAAAAATATTACGTGCTAGTTACTTATGGCTGACCATGTTTTGAGATTGCATCCTTGTGGTCCAGAAATGTCACGCATGCCATATCTGTAATAGGAAATCCCATGCTCCATCTGCTCCTATGCATCTAGTTATTGTTGTTGGACCTTTTTCCAAATGGGGCATTGACTTCATGACCTGTAACCCTCACTCAACTGGGGGGCATGGCTACATTATTGTTGTTGTGGATTACTTTATTAAATGGGCCGAAGCGATGCCTACATGTGATAACGACGACAAAACTATTGCATTGTTCCTTTTCAACCATGTTATTGCAATATTTGGTGTGCCTCAAGCCATCATTATAAGCCATGGAAAACATTTTTGAAATTACATGATGTTTGAACTTACTGCCAAGGTGGCCCTTCAACATAATAACTCAACTCCCTATTACCCATAAGCTAACAGGCAAGTAGAAGCCAGTAATAAATTTTTGAAAATGATGCTCCAATGCATCGTAGGGATTCATAAGACAAATTGGCATACCATTCTTGTTCTGCTTTGTGGGCATTGTACATCTGTCTGAATTGCGACTAGATTCACACCCTTTTAGCTGGTGTACGGTTTGGAAGTTGTTCTTCCAATTGAATGTGAAATTTCATCCTTAAAGCTAGTTGTTGAGATTATTCGTGCAAATTCCACAAAAGAAGAATATTTTTTGCATCTAGCTCGCCTGGATGAGACTCGACGTGATGCCACAATGGCCAATGAGGCTAACAAAAATGTATCAAAGCATAATTTGACTAGAATGTTAAACCTCGTGTCTTCTCGAAAGGTGACTTAATCCTTTTATACAACCAGGAAGCTGACAAATTAGGAGATGGGAAGTTCGAACTATTGTGATTAGGTCCATATATAGTCAAACATGTACTAGCAAAAGGGGCATATGAGCTGGTTGATTTTGATGGAATTCCCTTGGTGTAACTCCAAAATGGGTTGTACCTTAAAAAGTACTATGCTTAGATTTCTTCTACATAGTCATGTACATATTGTATAGGTTTTCTAGTGTGTTCACAGTGTGGTTTTCTAGAGTTTTCTACCGCCTCTGCTCATCTTGGGATTACATTTGATTTGTAGATGTCGACATTCCCACAACCATATGTTGATTATGCTAATGGTGCTAGCCGTAGTACTAAGAACCTTTCCTCTGCAGCGTGGGAAATCTATGCTCCCGATGATGATTTAGTGAGTCTACAAGGAATTTGTATCGGTTGCTTGACTAATAACATTGCTAAGTACAGTGCAATGATCAAATTATTTTTTATTGATATTTTTCATGGCATTCACCATTTAGTTTTCAGAATTGATTCACAACTTGTGGTACAACATTTAAACAATGTCTATTTAGCAAGAAGTCCAACTTTATTACGCTTGTTTTTAGGGGTTCATTAGCCAATTATGTATTAGACAAACATTTGCGACATATATAAAAATACACAAACCATCATCATACATTGTGCAAGAGAGTAGAATAAAAGTAGAAAACATCCATAGATAGAAAACTGTATATAATGTTTGGTTTTACAAAAATTGTGTCCAAGACACATATGGCCACATGACCTATAATATCAAAATATATGTAGACAAAAATATGGCTCAAAAGCCTCCTAGGCGACTAATCCCGATGATGCTCATGATAGCATAAGATTGCGTAGGCAAATTTGCATAGAAATCGACTGATATGAGCCAACACTCCTATAGTGTATTGTTGTAAATACATAGGAACCTCATCCATCCCTATCTCTGGCATACTACAACTCAAACCCTAAACATGATGCTTGAACTCAACAAGTATTTGCGTTGTTTTACGATCGACCATCTCTTCCTCTGCCCCTGCAGCTCCAACCTGTACAAGATGTGGTTGCGCCTAACAATGAATAGGTGACATGCCTACTAGTCGCACAGGTCTAATATCTGCATGTAAAACCGATAGTTAGTCTTTGATACATAAAAAAAATAAAAATTATAAAATCCAAAATACCAAAATATTCGAAATGACTTTGTTTTTACCCGCATTGTTCCATTGCTCACCTTCAAGTAAAATGAGCTTTGGATCTCCACATAAGTTACCTTCAACATATGGGTGATAATAAATCATAATTAGTTTCTCCCACATCCAATCAAAAAATATAGGAGTGAATGTCATCATTAGTTCTCCTCCTTGATGTGTCATCAAATCTACCCATTACCTCATATGAGGCTATGTAGGTCTTGGAAGTTTGCAGGCTACCTGCTGAGGTCATAGAAATGCCACTCTCTATAAAGAAAATGATACCACAATAGAGACATATCTAAAGTTCTTTAATCATCTAATATTTTCTCTATTGATTTGTTCCTTCATATTGACTAAAACCCCTTCACACCAGTTGAATATTGTGGGTGCCAAGCATTCCAATGCATACTGCATATGGGTCTTGGTAGCTATGTGTAAAGAAACATTGACAAACAACCAGGTAATAGTAAAAAGGATTGTCCTAAAGAGAAGTTGAATGACATCCTTTATCTCAATTTTCCAATCTTTGGTCACTTAAGAGCGAGGTCAATAATGAACAACAATATAATCCTTCACTGTCTCTCAACCTCTCCCGAATCTAGATAATGAAATGGGAGCTCCTCTCTATGACAACCCTATCAGGAAGTAGTTGCCTTCAACATCTATTGTGACAATATATACTCCAATCCTAAAGTACTATCCCTGTGTATCCCAACATCTTATCAAATATTCCAGTAACTCTAATTGGGCCCTCATGTCTGAAATCATAAAAAACTTTACAAGCCCACAGTTCCTCAAAGTTTGTACACTTTATAGATCATTGACAACAATCATGTCTTGAGCCTCATTCTCTCTTCATCTCCAGGTTATATCCATTTCACTCCAATAAATGTCTGGAAATTAACATGGAAAAACACATAGAATCAACAATTTTATTTTTTTTGGGAGAAAAATCACTTAAAATCGAATTTTTAAAAACCCTTGTTGCATCCATTGCACTGTTTATTATTGAATAAAGTGACCCATCGCACTCACCCTCTTTGGTGAGTGCGTTGGGTCGCCTTCATCAATGTTACTGACCCATCACACCTCTCGATATAGGAGGAGTGTGATGGGCCAAGGGTGACTTTTTAGACTTAAAAACTTAAAATTTTTCCCAAAAAATGCATGAAACAAGAAATGGAAACTATGAAAATGATGAGAAAGGATAGATATCCTACCTAGAACTAACGGTACTTGAAATGGTCCACCGGATTGACCGTAATCAATTGTTGAATATCGAAGGTAAAAAGCTACTCAGAGCTCACTCAAATTGGTAAAATAAAAATGGTAAGAAATAAAATTACCTTTTTCACTTTTATGGCCAAAACAACTCATAATTTTAATATTTTTAAATATTTTGACCTAATTTTACCATATATAATGTATTTTTAATTTTTTTTGGTGCTCTGAGCAGGTTAAATGATATTTGAAAGACGTGATAAAGCTTATGAGTCACATACGGGTCATTTTGTTGAATGAATATACTTGTATCACTTTTTCAGGCTCGTTAAACCTATGGAAAAGGAACCCCTAGAGTCCTCTCCCATTTCTTTTCAAACTCCAAAAACATGAAAAGATTGTGGAGCGCTTGTATTTTCGAACTTGTTAAAGTAAATGAAAAGACACATGCCTAGTATAAGTTTAACCCTTTTTCAAACTGGATAAACTATATACAAAAAATAAATACTTTAGTCACACATGGATAAAGGGTTATCTTGGCTATTGTTTTATGCCTTTTTGGTCCCAAGGGACAAAGTTATGAAAATGAACATCTTGGATTTTTATTTTTCACCTCTTTTTCAAACTCTCTAAACATGAAAAAGAAGTCAAGTTATGCCTTCGCTGGACTTGTACAAATGTTAAACAATGTTGGACTCGTCGAGCAAGATGAGGCTGAACCACTCCTTCTCAGGTTTCATTAAAAATACTCAGAAGGATTCATTCAAAGGATGAAATTATAGATCAAACATATGCTATCCTCTTGAATCTTGTAAAAATAAAGAGGTACTGGCCAGAAATGGTTGGGAAATTGGGAAAATAGGGCATTATACATATTAATGGCAACAATTCACTCTTGAACATGACACTCTTTCACTTCATTTCCGTGACTGCTTTGGGTTAGGGAATCTGCTTTCCTCTCTATTCATTACACCTTCATTATGGGTCTTTGAGTCAATGATGCCAACTCCATATCAATGTCTCCAATATGTTCAAGAGAAAGTCCATGCTCAGTGTACATCTATTACAATACCTTAAACCTCACTTCGTGTCTGCCACCCCTAAATAAGCTTTGCATCATTACATTCTTTCTCAAATCTTGATTCCCGTTTCGTGTCATCGATGGGTGATACATCAAGGCCCTCTTGCGACAGGTTGCATCCTATTGACATCAACACATTATCCAGTAAGTCGAATTAAAAAATATCTTCAGTGCCTTGGAGCTTGCATACCTCAATGACAAGTTTCCTCGCTTTTGATGACATGTTCTCATCATTGGTCTTCAATCGGAAGATTTTGTGTTGTGTTCGACTTCAACTCATTCATTCACATCACATAGATTGTAATGTAGTACCTTGAGAACCATTATAATTATCGGTGGTTCCTCTCACATATGTTAAAGACTTACATCATTAGCTGGTAATTAGATTGTGTCTACCTTGTTCGAATCCAAATCATTTATTCACAGGGTTAGACCCATACTATCGAAAGGCGAGGTAGAAGACCCTAGATCTAGTTCCATCCATCTGAGATGCGATTTCAAGATTCATACAATATCACAAAGTATGATGGCTATGATCATTTAGAAAGTCATCAAAGCATGGGTCCACCATCCATCATCAATGGACATGAATTTCATTATTCTACATGTAAATTGGCTTATATGTTGAGCATGGGTATGCCTACCTCAGGTATGAAATCGAGATGATTATGTATTGTAAGAGTTGATCATCTCAACCAATATATTCTTGATCCAGACTTGTCACATGGTAAATAATTTCAGCCCTAAACCACTACTTTTGAATTTGTACTTTAGGGAAAAAAATTTACAGGTTATTTTGTCACATCTAATCAAATGGCCTGGAAACTAGATCAATCAACATCCAATGACACTTTGCACTCACCCCCTTTGTAATTCCTTGAGCATTATCTCTCGAAAAAGTCAAAGTTTTCTGGGTTAATCAACTCAAAACCCTAGTTATTGGACCCAACGCACTTTCCCTTCTAGCAACTTGCACTGTTGCATGTTTCATAACTAAGAAACTACACTGACCAACAAATGTTTCCTTTGCTACAGGTATGATGGCCTCCAGAATTCGGTAAAAAATAAAAAATATCTTGAATATTCTCTTTCCAGAAGCTTCCAAGGTGGTTTTAACCATTTACTATTGATTGAGATCTCAAACTCCTATTCTTGGGGTCTTATCTCTTATTCCTAGAGCTTATCCTCCCTCATATGTGGATCTAAGTCCTAGATTGGTAAAACCCAAACTACCCTATTTACCCTATAAATTCGCTGCATCCCATGGAGTCTGGGTTGGATTTTGGAGACTCTTAGTTATTCCCTCATCTTGTTTCTTTGTTCTTAAGGATCGATTATCCATCCTTGCACTTGAGTTATGATTGAAGGCTTGCTTTGTGATAAAGGAAGGACAAATAATTGGGAGACATCTGCATGGAAAAAATTTGTAAAGGGGTAATCTCTCCTACTTTCATTAATATAAAAATTCTTTGTTTTCCTATACTTATGTCTCATTAATGCATATGTATTACAATGACTTCTTGACTCGTTGTTTAGTGTTGGGTCCCTATAATACTAGTAATTACCCCATTTCTATTGTAGTTGCATCCCTTATTAATATTGTTGTGCCCCTATTATCCCCATATTGTTATTACCGTGCCCCATAGAATCCCTCTATTGTTATTTTTGTGGCTTTATATTATTATTGTTAGGTCGGCTGGGTTATATTGTGACTCCTTAGACTCCTATATATAGAAAGGAGGTTTTGTCATTTGAATCATCCAAGAATTGTTCATTTATGTAATGTAAAGCAGGTCGCCCCCTCGAAGAGGCTAAATTCTAAGGCGTTGATCTATCTTTTCTATCTTTTCTTGAGCTGGTTTCATAACATTTGGTATCAGAGCTTTGGATTCTAGGGTTTCGCTGCTCCAAACAGGTCATCGTGGCATTTTCGCTAAAACTTTTTTTTTTCTGCAATGTTTCAGAAGTTGCAAAAAAAACCCATTTGAGAAGAAAGCGCGTTGAACCTTAGGTCCAAATTTTAGAGCTTTTCACGCTATATTTGTGGAGATATGATCTGAGGAAGTTGGTCTTTTTGCAGATTCTTGAATTACATTCCAAACATGTGACCTGGGGAAAATCGTCATAACTTTCTTTCTGGGGATCGGATTGAAATTTCGTAAGAAGTTACAGAAATAGGACGGACTGTAGTTTCTTGTATGCATTTTTCAGATCCAAAGGTCGAAACAGTGACTCGTGGCATGTCGTACAAGTTCGCTCTACTGAACTAGTCTATAATCAAGTCACTCTGGGAGATTTCACATAACTCTTCCTTGGAGAATCCAATTTGGGTCAAACTTGTGGCATTGGAAATAGGACACAGAGGGTTACTTTAGGTCACAAATTCAGAACTAGATGATTGGAAAGTACAGAGATACATCAGAGGCAATATCGAGCTCCTACAAAGTGAAAAAAGGTGTGTAGATTTTCTTAAATTTTTGCTTAAGCTTGGTTTGAAAATTTATTTTGAAGGAATTCAAAGGGCATAGTAGAGCATTATTATCAGTAGCTGATGCCCCAAGGAAAGAAAATGCAAACACCTAGTAAGGAACCTGAAAGCTCTAGCATGACTCGTGAAGAAGAGGAAGAAATGCTACATGATATATCAAAATTACAAGAATAAGTGCAACAAATGTCACTGTCACAAAAGCTAACAGAAGCTAAGATAAATGGTGTGGAAGCTAAGATGAATGGCATGGAAGCTAAGATGGACAACTTGAAGATAGATTTGAACACAAATTTGAAGACAGGCATGGCAGATTTGAAGACAGATTTGACAAATTTTCTACAAGAAATACTTACCAATGGTGAAAAGGTAGTAAAGGAAACTCATGATGCGAACAAAAGAAATGTTAATCATGATTTGTTAGACTCTAATGTGGGATTGAAAACCCACCATATTCCAAAAATCGATATGAGGAAGTTTGATGGCAAGGATCTCGCAACATGAATATTACAAATGGAGCAGTTTTTTGATCTCAATAATGTGCAAAACACACAAAAGGTACGTATTGCAATTTTATATTTGGAACCAAATCAGTTTGTATGGTATCAATGGCTTTGCTCTCGTAAACAAATTATCACTTGGGCAATTTTTACAGAAGAATTGATAGCACATTATGAGGATACAAAAAGAAACAATTTTTTTAGCCAATTGATAAGTCTCAAACAAAAGGGTTCAGTAATGGAGCACATTGAGGAGTTCCAAAAATTGAAAATGAGGGTAAAAGATATTCCAGAGGAGCATAGGATTGATGTGTTCATAGGGACTTTAAAGGATAATATCCAACATGATGTTCGCCTTTGGGAACCCGATTCATTAGAGAAGGCATTCAGGTTAGCAAGAAAAATGGAAAGCAAAATTATGGCAACCAGGAAGCCTACCACTCACAACTATAAAGATGGAAGCGTGGTTGCTCCTAGTCTTCCACAACCTATAAGGTTGACACCACAACAATTGGAAGAAAAAAGAGAAAAAGGGCTTTGCTACAGTTGTGATAGCAAATACACTAAAGGTCATAAGTGTGCTGAGAAGAAATTATTCTACATAGATTGTGAAGAGGAAGAAGAAAAGGAGCAAGAAAGGTCAAAAGAAGAGGATATACTCCACGAACAAAGCCTAGATAAAGAAGAAATGAATCCGACCATATCTTGTAATGCATTGGCGGGAATTACCACTCCTCAAACCATCAAGATAGAAGGACAAATCAAGAAGAAAAAGGTACTAGTGTTGATTAATTATGGAAGTACCCACAATTTTATTCATTATAAGGTAGCAAAAGATTTGAATTGCTTCTTATACCCAGCACCAGAGTGTCAAGTGATGGTTGCAAATGGAGGAACAATAAATTGCTCTGGAAAGTGCCATAATATCAAGCTATCGATGGGAGAATATGTATTGACTAGCCCAATGATTTCCATTCCAATGGGAGGTGCTGATGTTGTACTAGGAGTACAATGGCTACAATCCTTGGGTACAATAGCTTTCAATTTTCAAGAAATTTTCATGAAATTTTCCGGGGAAGGAAAGGAAGTTGAATTAAGGGGTATTACAGGGAAACCGGGAAAGATAATTAGCTCTAATGGTATGACAAAGCTTCTAAAAAAGGAACAAATGGGTGTAATTGCACAATTATGTTCGCTAGATGTTTCCATAATGCAATCATCTATTTCTCCAAATCTCCAAAAAGTTTTGGACAATCATTCCAAGGTATTTGAGACTCCCAAAGGTCTCCCACCTATTCGTGATCACGATCATGCTATTCATTTGATTCCAGGAAGTGTTCCTCCAAACATCAGCCCGTATAGATATCCCTATGCCCAAAAGAGTGAAATCGAACGTATGGTTGCAGAAATGCTAGAGGCTGGTATAATTCAACCAAGTTAAAGTTCTTTCTCTGCTCCAGTAGTATTAGTGCACAAGAAGGATGGATCATGTCGCATGTGTTCGGATTATAGGGAGCTCAACATGCTCACTATTAAAGATAAGTTTCCCATTCCCGTCAATGATGAATTACTGGATGAATTGCATGGATCAATTTACTTCACCAAGTTGGATCTTCATTTAGGATATCATCAAATCAGAATGAAGACTGAAGACATTCCGAAAACAACATTTAGAACTCATGAGGGTCATTATGAATTTTTGGTCATGCCTTTTGGCCTTACCAATGCACCTTCAACATTTCAAGGTTTGATGAATTCCATTTTCAAACCATTCCTTAGAAAATTTGTGTTAGTATTTTTTGATGATATACTAATCTACAGCAAGTCTTGGAAGGATCATGTTGAACATGTTGACAGGGTGCTACAACTATTGGAGGAGAAACAATTATATGCAAAAAGATCCAAATGTTTCTTTGGAGTACAAGAGGTGGAATATCTGGGTCATATTGTATCTTGTGAAGGAGTTAAGGTAGACCCTAGCAAAATTAAAGCCATTAAGGAATGGAAAATCCCCACATCCATAAAGCATTTGCGAGGATTTCTCGGGTTGACAGGGTATTATCGCAAGTTTGTTAAGAATTATGGGAGAATAGCAGCACCTCTAACAACATTATTGAAGAAAGATGCATTTTCATGGACTCCAGAAACAACAAAGGCCTTCGAAAATCTTAAAGAGGCAATGTGCCAAGCACCGGTCTTAGCTACACCGGACTTCACAAAAACCTTTATTGTGGAATGCGATGCTTTAGCAAATGGAATTGGTGCTGTTTTAATGCAAGATGAAAGACCCATTGCTTTTGAAAGTCGTCCAATCAAGGGAAAGTTTTTACACAAAGCTATTTATGAGAAGGAAATGTTGGCAATACTCCATGCACTTAAGAAATGGCGACCCTACCTAATGGGAAGACACTTCAAGGTAAAAACGGATCATGATAGCCTTAAATACTTTTTAGAACAAAGATTATCCTCTGAAGAGCAACAAAAGTGGGTCACAAAGATGTTGGGTTATGACTTTGAAATCATCTACAAAAAAGGGAAGCAAAATGTGGTGGCAGATGCACTCTCAAGAAAGGATGAGGATGTGGAAGCATTGTTGTGCGCCATTTCTATTATCCAACTAGATTGGATAAACGAAGCAAGGGAGGAATGGAAGAATGACAAAGAAGTATGGGCACTTATTCGAAAGTTACAACAAGATTCCAGTATGTCTGATACATTTAGCTGGCAAAATGATTCTTTATGGTACAAAGATTGCTTATACCTCTGTAAGAATTCCCAACTAAAACAAAAGATTCTTATGGAATTGCACACTTCTCCCTTAGGAGGGCACTCAGGATTTTTAAAAACTTACCACAGGGTTAAGAAGGAAATTTTTTTGGGATGGCCTTAAATCGGATATTCAAAAATTTGTGGCGGAATGTTTGGTTTGCCAACAAAATAAAGTTGAAACATTACGACACCGGGTCTATTACAACCTTTATCCATTCCAAGCCAACGTTGGGAGGAGGTTTCAATGGATTTTATCACAGGTTTACCCAAGTCTGAGGGAAAGAGTGTCATCATGGTGGTAGTTGACAGACTTACCAAGTATGCACACTTTTGTGCATTATCACATCCATTTAAAGCCAATACAGTTTCTACTGCATTTATGGAAACAATTCAAAAGCTACATGGATACCCAAAGATTATTGTAAGTGACAGAGATCCCATTTTCACTGGAAATTTTTGGACATAATTATTTTCTTGTCTTGGTACTCAGTTAGCTCATAGCTCATATTATCATCCTCAATCTAATGGGCAAACTGAGATAGTAAACAAATGTTTGGAAGGAAATCTTCGTTGCTTTGTATATGATAAACAGACACAATGGGTCAAATGGTTGCCTCTGGCTGAATGGTGGTATAACACTTCCTTCCATACAACAACAAAAATGACCCCATTTATGGCACTTTATGGGTATCAACCACCATCCATCACATCATATTTAAAAGAAAATTCTAAGGTTCAGGCAGTGGAACATCACATCGAACATCAACAACAAGTCCTCCAACTCTTATAGCATAACCTCGTGTTGGCACAGAATAGAATGAAACAACAGGCAGATCAACATCGCAGTGAAAGAAGTTTTGATGTAGGTGATTGGGTATTCCTACGGCTACAACCATATAAGCAAATGTCCCTCAAGCAAGCTAAGAAGGATAATAAATTATCACCAAAGTATTATGGTCCGTACAAGGTGTTGCAAAAGATTGGTACTATGGCATACAAATTGGAGCTTCTTGCAGCTTCTCGATTGCACCCAGTTTTCCATGTTTCATGTTTAAAGAAGGTTATAGGCGACAAGCTCCCAGTTCAAACAATATTGCCAGAACTTGACGAGGAAGGAAAAATTGTATTGGAACCGGAAGCAGTCACAGAAACAAGAACTCGACAGCTACAAAATCGATCAATTTCAGAGTATCTTATCAAGTGGCAGAACTTATCCGCTGAAGATTCCACATGGGAGGATGAGAATTTTATACAGAAGCATCCAGAACTACTCAATTGTTGAGGACAACACTTTTTTTGAAGGAGAGGGACATGTTGGGTCCCTATAATACTAGTAATTACTCCATTACTATTGTAGTTGCATCCCTTATTAATATTGTTGTGCCCCTATTATCCCCATATTGTTATTACTGTGCCCCATAGAATCCCTCTATTGTTATTTTTGTGGCTTTATATTATTATTGTTAGGTCGGATGGGTTATATTGTGACTCCTTAGACTCCTATATATAGAAAGGAGGTTTTGTCATTTGAATCATCCAAGAATTGTTCATTTATGTAATGTAAAGGAGGTTGCCCCCTCGAAGAGGCTAAATTTTAAGGCGTCGATCTATCTTTTCTATCTTTTCTTGAGCTGGTTTCATAACATTTAGATATGTTAGTACATGCTATTTGGATGTTGTAGTACTCTTGCTTGTTTTAGTTGTTTTGCAAGTCCTAGTTATAGAATTTGGATTTGGAGCTAAAGTTTTCAAGCAAGGAGAAGAGGAGAGCTTGCATTGGACTCCAGGTAGGCCTTTCCTCCATGTTCTAATTTATCTAAGAAAAGAAAAAGTATATTTGTTCCTGTTGTTTTTAGATCAAGCCACTTATATAGGGAGTTCACTTCTATCCACAAAAGATAATTATCCATCAAACAAAGAGTGAAAATTGCATCACCAATATTTGATTTTTCTTTTGTCATGGAAAGTTCATTAGTATCTTGTGTCTGCCTAGAATGCTCTTATGTTGTCAATCTTTCAATAACATTTTCAACCACAACATTCATGCTGTGCTTCCAAAGAAGGCATGTTTTTTCTGAATGAACCTCTGGTGAAAGGTACAATAATTATCCATGCCTAGGTTTTCCACATTAAATAGAACATTAGCGCTTTGTGCAGACTTAGCAGGTTGGTTGAAATTATTCTTAATGAACAGATTAAAATACTTATTGTTTTTAGAAGCGTTTCTTGACTTCATCTTAAGTTTTGATACTTTATTGGTTAACAAATTTAAATATTTAGTCAAGTTGTCCATATCTAAAGAATCTTTATCTTTAAATTTGGCGGAAGAGGCTTGGGACTTATTAGCAGTGTCTTTGGACTCTTTTTAATCCTCCTGATCAATAATGACCCCAATATAACTTAAGTCCTTTTCAACATCAATCACTTCTACAAAGTTAAGAGCCATAGTTTCTTTTGTAGTGCGCTTGAAAAAACTGAAATGTTAGTAGGCAAGGCAATATTATAATAATATTTTGTAATGGAATCATGCGGTTGAACATGTGTGTGGAAATTATTCAAGATACATGTAAATATTTGATTGAAATATTTAACTTTTTCCTTTTCCCCTATCTTAAGGTTTTCGAGTTCTTTTAATAACATGACTGGAGTCTTATCGTCAGTATTTTTTCCTAAGAATAAAAATTTAAACTCCCTCTAGTCATGGATTGAATTAGGTGGAAGGCTATGGTACCAAATCGAAGCTCTACGTTCTATAGTATACAAAAAAAATCTTCATGCAACATCATCAAAGCGTACCTCTGACATCCGAAGATGTAAGTAGAAATCATCGACGTGGTCCTCGACCTTTGCCTTCTTGTCGAGATCCTACTTTGAGAGCAACGTTTCTGGGTGCTTAAGCATGCGATGAAGATTTCCCGAAAGAGAAAGATGCCCTTGGGCATTCCAATCCAATTGTTCATTGGACATGTCTTCATTCTCCTCCTCTTCTTCACTCTCTGATTCTGAAGAATCTTCTCCTTCATTGTTTAATTTCTTGTTGTAAGCATGGTACTCTTCTCTCGGTTGTTCTTCATCAGAGAATGCAAAATATTCCCTGTCTTCGTCCAAATATTCCTCAATAGGTGGAAGGTACTCTTGTGTTATTTTATTAGGATCAACTAAATCTTCAAAGATTGCAATCACCAAATCTTCCACTAAAGAAACCAATATGCCACTGTGAGTTGTTTCTTTCTTTATAGGCTTATGAGGAAGGATAACAGTGACAGGAACCAATTCAAGAGCTCTTGCGAATTGACAAGTAATTGGATGAATTATGCAAAGTCGATCGTAAGTGACTTTGAAAGCTTGTTCCAAACCAAATGAGAGGACTCTCCTCTCTTAGGTGTGTGGGTTGGAGTTGAACTTGGAACGTTACTTACTTTTATGAAAGCTTGTTTGTTTGGATGTGGTGAGTTGTCAGCCATAAAAGGGTTTCCCTCCTTTTAGCGCCATAAACTGTTGATGGTGTTGGATGCCACACAACAATGAGGGGGCATCCCCCGTATGAAATCCCAATTAGACCTCACACTGTTTAGAGTAGGATCCCCAACTGGAAATTATGGCCTTTTGTCATTATCTTAAAGATTTTCCTTGGCTATGGTAAACAACACAAGAGAAACACATGCACTTTCGAGGTAAACAAGTATGTTAGGATTGTGTTGTATTCAATTGTATAATGTATGATGGTTCTTTCATGAAATGAAAAAGAAAGTGAGTATTTGAAAGAAAAGTAATAGTACTATCATAGCAAAGACACACACATAAATCTGAAATAATCATTAGTAATATTGCAAAATAGTTCACCAAGAAACCATGATCATGAAAGCATAAGACACACATTTCAAAGAAGCATACTAAAGCCAATGAAATAGTTCATTTTCATTAGTATGAATTAACATAAGCATACACCATAAACAATGAAATAATAGTCTCACAATCATTTACGACATATGCATGAAAAGTGTGTTGGCTCCAAGAGCTTCAAATTATGAAGTGAAATTTCCAAGATACACCATTACAATGATACAACACTTGTTCCAATAGTGGAACTTTAAGCCACTACTTGCTTCTCAAAAGCCTATTCTTCTCTCCTATGCCTAGCTTGAGAAGCCAAGGTGAAAAGTCCTTTGCTTGAGATATGAGGGTGTATATAACAAATGAGGTGACTCTTCACCTCCCTTGTGACTCTTGAGTTCCCCTCATGACTCTTGAGATTCCATATGACTTTTCAAACTCCTAAGAGACCTTTGGACTTCTACATGACTTTTCACATTCTTTGGGTGACCTTTGGACTTCCACACACTTTACATTTATCATTTTTTTGAAAATTACATAATTACATCCACAAATGATGTGGCAACATGATGACTCATATGACTCTTAAGATGAGACTTTGACAAGATGTGACTTGAAATTGATGACATGGAATTTACGATGACGTGTCAATGTCAAACTCCTCTTCTCGCTGCTATATTTGTACCTGCATGATAGATGTTTCATGTTCTCCCTATTTCTCCTCTAAAAGGCTTGAAGATATGGAGACTTTTATGTGATCTAGATCTTCCAACTTCTGTCATTATCTAGTGTCCCTTAATATTCTTCTTCAGTGATCATCTTGTCTTTGCAGCCTTCTTGAACATCATCATCTCATGTCAAGATATAGTACTTGTAGATAAAATTCACTCATCACAACATGACATCAGTTCGAAAATTTCCTAGTCTAAATTTCCTCATGCAATTCATTGATTAGCTTGAAAATAAGTACTGGATAGAGAAGAAGGCTTAGGAATTGTGCAGTGCACAGTTCCAAAAGGTAGGGGTGAGGGACTGATGATTGTGACTACGCAATTCATAGTGGCTGGAGGCCTGAGAAGTAAGACTGCACAGTTGAGGGAAACAATGACACAAGAAGGCATAATTTCCCACTGTGACTACACAATGTGCAGTTCAAGAGAGAAGATCGACCATTGGATTTCATAGTTCAGAGAGAAAGGGAGACAAATTGCTAACTGAAACTGTGCAGTGCACTATGGGAGGCTGACTAGGAGGCAAGATTGCATAGTTTTGGGGAGCACGAGGCAGTTCTTGAGTATTATGACTGTACAATGCGCAGTAATTGGAAGCAGTAACTACACATTGCGTAGTTCCAAGAGGCAGGGGATGTTGAATGAGGCTTACAACTATGCAATGCACAGTTCAAGAAGGCAGAGTGAGGCAGGCTTGGTCGAGAAATGAATTTTCTAGAATTTGACTGTGTGGGATCAGTGGGGCAAAGGTTAAACCAGAACAAGTCTTGAACATGATCACACACTAAGAATGATTGAAGACACAACAATGAACAATCAATACCCAAAATCAACATGAACCCATTGACATGACACTTACCTCCAAGTGCGACACTTAAGATACACTTTGCGTCAGATGTGACAACACCAACAAAATAGTGCATAAAACTTTGGGAATGGGTCTAATACACGTCTCTATGCTATATAGGACCCATTAGTACCAAATTAGCCTCTTAAAGATGTGTTATAACTCCCTTTCACAACATGTGACACTTCCCTTACCAAAATATGACACTTAAGTTTTCTTCACAAAGGGACTAGGAAACTTAGAGAACAAACATGGAATGGCTCTTACTACTAGAAACAACAGCTCACAAGGTGAAAGTAGGCTCTAAAATTTGGATATGGGCCAAAAATTGAAGGGTATTGTAACAATGATAACATACTCCTCAAGTATTTGGGGGGTCTACGCTGCCATCTGCAGGAGCAAGTGATGTTGTTCAAGCCCAAATCAGTTGTTGGGTCCCTATAATACTAGCGATTACCCCATTACTATTGTAGTTATACCCCTTATTTATATTATTGTGCCCCCATTGCCCCCATATTGTTATTAATGTGCCCATAGAATCCCTCTATTGTTATTTTTGTGGCTTTATATTATTATTGTTAGGTCGGCTGGATTATATTGTGACTCCTTAGACTCCTATATATAGAAAGGAGGTTTTGTCATTTGTATCATCCAAGAATTGTTCATTTATGTAATGTAAAGGAGGTTGCCCCCTCGAAGAGACTGAATTCTAAGGCGTTGATCTATCTTTTCCATCTTTTCTTGAGTTGGTTTCATAACATTTGGTATCAGAGCTTTGGATTCTAGGGTTTCGCTGCTCCAAACAGGTCATCATGGAATTTTCGCTATAACTTTTTTTCTGTGACGTTTCAGAAGTCGCAAAAAAAAACCCATTTGAGAAGAAATCTCACTGAACCTTGGGTCCAAATTTCAGAGCTTTTCGCGCGAAATTGTTGGAGATATGATCTGAGGAAGTTGGTCTTTTTGCAGACTCCTGAATTACACTCAAAACAGGTGACCTGGGGAAAATCGTCATAACTTTCTTTCTGAGCATCAGATTGAAATTTCGTAAGAAGGTACAGAAAGAGGACGGATTTTAGTTTTCTTTTATATATTTTTCAGAGTCAAATGTTGAAACAGTGACACGTGGCACTTCATACAAGTTCGCTCTACTGAACTAGTCTATAATCAAGTCACTGCGGGAGATTGTGCATAACGCTTTCTTGGAGAATCCAATTTGGATCAGACTAGTGGCCTTGGGAAGAGGAAATAGAAGGCTACTAGAGATCACAATTTCAGAACTAGATGATTTGAAATTACAGAGATACATCAGATTCAATATCAGGCTTCTACAAAGTAAAAAAAGGTGTGTAGTTTTTTTTTTAATTTTTGCATAAGCTTGGTTTGAAGGAATTCAAAGGGAATAGTAAAGCATTATTATCGGTAACTGATGCCCCGAGGAAAGAAAATGCAAACACCTAGTAAGGAACCTGAAAGCTCTAGCATGACTCATGAAGAAGAGGAAGAAATGCTACATGATATATCAAAATTACAAGAACAAGTGCAACAAATGTCACGCTCACAAAAGCTAACAGATGCTAAGATAAATGGCGTGGAATCTAAGATAAAGGGCATGGAAGCTAAGATGGATGATTTGAAGATAGATTTGAGGACAGATTTGAAGACAGACATGGCAGATTTGAAGACAGATTTGACAAATTTTCTACAAGAAATACTTACTAATGGTGAAAAGGTTGTAAAGGAAACTCATGATGTGAACAAAAGAAATGTTAATCATGATTCCATAGACTCTAATGTTGGATCGAAGACCCACCATATTCCAAAAATCGATATGAGGAAGTTTGATGGCAAGGATCCCGCCACATGGATATTACAGATGGAGCAGTTCTTCGATCTCGATAATGTGCAAAACACACAAAAGGTACGTATGGCAACTTTATATTTGGAACCAAATCAGTTTGTATGGTATCAATGGCTTTGCTCTCGTAAACAATTTATCACTTGGGCAATTTTTACGGAAGAATTGATAGCACATTATGAGGATACAAAAAGCAACACTTTTTTTAGCCAATTGATAAGTCTCAAACAAAAGGGTTCAATAATGGAGCACATTGAGGAGTTCCAAAAATTGAACATAAGGGTAAAAGATATTCCAGAGCAGCATAGGATTGATGTGTTCATAGGGTCTTTAAAAGATAATATCCAACATGATGTTCGAATTTGGGAACCTGATTCATTAGAGAAGGCATTCAGGTTAGCAAGAAAAATGGAAAGCAAAATTATGGCAACCAGGAAGCATACCACTCACAACTATAAAGACGGAAGTGCAGTTGCCCCTAGTCTTCCACAACCTATAAGGTTGACACCACAACAATTGGAAGAAAAAAGAGCAAAAGGGCTTTGTTATAGTTGTGATAACAAATACACTAAAGGTCATAAGTGTGCTGAGAAGAAATTATTCTACATAGATTGTGAAGAGGAAGAAGAAAAGGAGCAAGAAAGGTCAAAAGAACAGGATATGCTCCAGGAACAAAGCCTAGATTAAGAACATATAAATCTGACCATATCTTGTAATGCATTGGAAGGAATTACCACTCCTCAAACCATCAAGATAGAAGGACAAATCAAGAAGAAAAAGGTGATAGTGTTGATTGATTCAGGAAGCACCCACAATTTTATTCATTGTAGGGTAGAAAAAGAATTGAATTGCTTCCTATATCCAACACCAGAGTGTCAAGTGATGATTGCAAATGGAGGAACTATAAATTGCTCTGGAAAGTGCCATAATATCAAGCTATCCATGGGAGAATATGTATTGACTAGCCCAATGCTTTCCATTCCAATGGGAGGTGCTAATGTTGTACTAGGAGTCCAATGGCTACAATCCTTGGGTACAATAGCTTTTAATTTTCAAGAACTTTTCATCAAATTTTCTACGGAAGGAAAGGAATTTGAATTAAGGGGTATTGCAGGGAAACCAGGAAAGATAATTAGCTCTAATGGTATGACAAAGCTTCTAAAAAAGGAGCAAAGGGGTGTAATTGCACAATTATGTTCGCTAGATGTTTCCACATTAGAATCATCTATTTCTCCAGATCTCCAAAAGGTCTTGGACGATCATTCTAAGGTATTTGAGACTCCCAAAGGTCTCCCACCTATGCGTGATCATGATCATGCTATTCATCTGATTCCAGGAAGTGTTCCTCCAAACATCAGGCCGTACAGATATCCCTATGTCCAAAAAAGTGAAATTGAACGTATGGTTGCAGAAATGCTAGAGGCTGGTATAATTCAACCGAGTCAAAGTTCTTTCTCTGCTCCAGTAGTATTGGTGCACAAGAAGGATGGATCATGGCACATGTGTCCGGATTATAGGGAGCTCAACAAGCTCACTATTAAAGACAAGTTCCCCATTCCTGTCATTGATGAATTACTGGATTAATTGCATGGATCAATTTACTTCACCAAGTTGGATCTTCGTTCAGGATATCATCAAATCAGAATGAAGATTGAAGACATTCCAAAAACGGCATTTAGAACTCATGAGGGTCATTATGAATTTTTGGTCATGCCTTTTGGCCTTACCAATGCACCTTCAACATTTCAAGGTTTGATGAATTCAATTTTCAAACCATTCCTTAGAAAATTTGTGTTAGTATTTTTTGATGATATACTTATCTACAACAAGTCTTGGAAGGATCATGTTGAACATGTTGACAGGGTGCTACAACTATTGGAGGAGAAACAATTATATGCCAAAAGATCCAAATGTTTCTTTGGAGTCTAGGAGGTGGAATATTTGGGTCATATTGTATCTCATGAAGGAGTTAAGGTAGACCCTACCAAAATTAAAGCCATTAAGGAATGGAAAATCCCCACATCCATAAAGCATTTGCGCGGATTTCTTGGGTTGACAGGGTATTTTCGCAAGTTTGTTAAGAATTATGGGAGAATAGCAGCACCTATAACGACATTATTGAAGAAAGATGCATTTTCATGGACTCCGGAAGCAACAAAGGCCTTTGAACATCTTAAAGAGGCAATGTGCCAAGCACCAGTCTTAGCTACACCGAACTTCACAAAAACCTTTATTGTGGAATGTGATGCTTCAGGAAATGGAATTGGTGCTGTTCTAATGCAAGATGAAAGACCCATTGCTTTTGAAAGTTGTCCAATCAAGGGAAAGATTCTAAGCAAAGCTATTTATGAGAAGGAAATGTTGGCAATACTCCATGCACTTAAGAAATGGCGACCCTACCTAATGGGAAGACACTTCAAGGTAAAAACGGATCATGATAGCCTTAAATACTTTTTAGAACAAAGATTATCCTCTGAAGAGCAACAAAAGTGGGTCACAAAGATGTTGGGTTATGACTTTGAAATCATCTATAAAAAAGGGAAGCAAAATGTGGTGGCAGATGCACTCTCAAGGAAGGATGAGGATGTGGAAGCATTGTTGTGCGCTATTTCTATCATCCAACCAGATTGGATAAATGAAGCAAGGGAGGAATGGAAGAATGACGAAGAAGTGTGGGCACTTATTAGAAAGCTACAACAAGATTCCAATACGTCTGATACATTTAGCTGGAAAAATGATTCGTTATGGTACAAAGATCGCTTATACCTCTGTAAGAATTCCTAGCTAAAACAAAAGATTCTTATGGAATTGCACACTTCTCCCTTAGGAGGGCACTCAGGATTTTTAAAAACTTACCACAGGGTTAAGAAGGAATTTTTTTGGGATGGCCTTAAATCAGATATTCAAAAGTTTGTGGCAGAATGTTTGGTTTGCCAACAAAATAAAGTTGAAACAATTAAGACATCGGGTCTATTACAACCTTTATCCATTCAAGCCAACGTTGGGAGGAGGTATCAATGGATTTTATCACAGGTTTACCCAAGTCTGAGGGAAAGAGTGTCATCATGGTGGTAGTTGACAGACTTACCAAGTATGCACACTTTTGTGCATTATCACATCCATTTAAAGCCAGTACAGTTTCTACTGCATTTATGGAAACAATTCAAAAGCTACATGGAAACCCAAAGATTATTGTAAGTGACAGAGATCCCATTTTCACTGGAAATTTTTGGACAGAATTATTTTCTTGTCTTGGTACTCAGTTAGCTCATAGCTCATCTTATCATCCTCAATCTGATGGGTAAACTGAGATAGTAAACAGATGTTTGGAAGGATATCTTCATTGCTTTGTATCTGATAAACAGACACAATGGGTCAAATGCTTGCCTCTAGCTGAATGGTGGTATAACACTTCCTTTCATACAACAACAAAAATGACCCCATTTATGGCACTTTATGGGTATCAACCACCATCCATCACATCATATTTAAAAGAAAATTCTAAGGTTCAGGCAGTGGAACATCACATCGAACATCAACAACAAGTCCTCCAACTCTTAAAGGATAACCTCGTGTTGGCACAGAATAGAATGAAACAACAGGCAAATCAACATCGCAGTGAAAGAAGTTTTGATGTAGGTGATTGGGTATTCCTACGGCTACAACCATATAAGCAAATGTCCCTCAAGCAAGCTAAGAAGGATAATAAATTATCACCAAAGTATTATGGTCCGTACAAGGTGTTGCAAAAGATTGGTACTATGGCATACAAATTGGAGCTTCCTGCAGCTTCTCGATTGCACCCAGTTTTCCATGTTTCATGCTTAAAGAAGGTTATAGGTGACAAGCTCCCAGTTCAAACAATATTGCCAGAACTTGACGAGGAAGGAAAAATTATATTGGAACCGGAAGCAGTTATAGAAACAAGAACTCGATAGCTACGAAATCGATCAATTTCAGAGTACCTTATCAAGTGGAAGAACTTATCCGCTGAAGATTCCACATGGGAGGATGAGAATTTTATGCAGAAGTATCTAGAACTACTCAAGCGTTGAGGACAACCCTTTTTTGAAGGAGAGGGGCATGTTGGGTCCCTATAATACTAGTGATTACCCCATTACTATTGTAGTTATACCCCTTATTTATATTGTTGTGCCCCCATTGCCCCCATATTGTTATTAATGTGCCCATAGAATCCCTCTATTGTTATTTTTGTGGCTTTATATTATTATTGTTAGGTCGGCTGGATTATATTGTGACTCCTTAGACTCCTATATATAGAAAGGAGGTTTTGTCATTTGTATCATCCAAGAATTGTTCATTTATTTAATGTAAAGGAGGCTGCCCCCTCGAAGAGGCTGAATTCTAAGGCGTTGATCTATCTTTTCCATCTTTTCTTGAGCTGGTTTCATAACATCAGTGGACGAGGCTTATGTATAGGCACAATACCTAGAGAACATAGGCCTGAAGAGAGCACAATTAAGTGGATCAAAGAAAAAGGAGCAACAAGATGCTTCTATGAAGGGGAAACAGAAGTAAAAAGGGGGAAATGATAATAAGACAACAGGAACTACACACCAGTGAAAAGATCCCAGCAACCACTGCAACATTGATGACCATAAAGAGAAGTGTTGGAAGTTTCATCCAGAGCTAAACCTGAAGAACAAAAAGAAAGACAATAAGAAGAAGAATCTCATGGGCACTGATTCGAGAAACCAAGTTGAAATAAACTCGGACATGGATGAGAAGATCATTTATACATCAGTGTAGAAGGAGGTGAATCTGAGTAGTCTTCAACAACCAGAAGAGAAAGAAATGACCAAACTCTGTTAAGAATGCAACAAGATGATGGAGCTTAGTGGAAAGGAGTCGCCTTCACTAAGTGGGCCCGCAGGCAAATTATGGCGCAAAGTCTATTTTTAGACATATGGACCATGGTCTATGAGTTGCAAGATGTTGTTTATGGATGATTGGTCATGTTGGGAAAAATAAATGGACTTCTATTTTTGGATCACAGCAGGAGTGATCAGAGTCTATTTTTAGACTACTAGTCAAAAATAGAAAAGTCAAATATTATTGTCTCATAATAATATTTGGACTATAAACTTTATCTTATTCTCTTGGATCACTTCAGTTTGAGCTATAGATGTGGCACATGCAGCTGTCAAAAGGAAATACACTTTTCTTATGAGTCAGTTGAGCTATTGCATGCAAGACATCAGTTAGAACTCATGCATGTGAGTTCTGTGGAGTTGATGGAGTTGTGTTCAGTTTGACTTTGTTAAACTAGTTGTACTTAGTCTAACTGCAAATAGACTAGTGATGAGTTGTGTGAATTAATTATTAACTCATAAAACAACTAAAGAATACATCAGTTAACTCAGTTGCATGTCAGTGCATGTACAGTTCAGTGGAGACAGGTGTTAGAGGTTGAGATTGCTATCAGTTGTGGTGCATGAGATCTTGCACAAGCAATGTATTGAGTATGCCCATGATAATTGCACAACATATGCCTAGTAGAATAGCCTGTGCTCACGTGATTTCCAGTGTGAGTGATTTTCATAAGGTAAATAGGAGTTTGGATCAGCCATTCATCATTCATTCTCTTGCAGGGTTGTGTAGTGGAGGCAGGCAAACAGTGGAGGAGATTTGAGGCATCAGATCTGAGCTAGTTTGTGTGTAACAGGTGGAGATAGTGCTGGATACTTGTGAGGAGTATTGTACTATGTAATGTTACATGTTCTCAATCATTAATATACAGATAGCGTGGGGTTTTCAGCTGTAAGCTTTCCGTGGGTTACATACTGTGTTAATGTGTGCATGCTATTGATGTTTCATTGTTTTGATGCTACTAAATTGATGATCAACGTAGAGGAGGTTATGTATTATGCATGTATTCTGCAATAGTGTATAATCGGGATAATATCTGTGAATAAGTGTCATATTATTCAAAATTTCTACATGGTATCAAAGCTGTTGATCATCAAATCTATTATTCAGAAAGTGTTTACATCTTATTTCTTCAGGCAGAGTCTGTAATCAGGCCAGGTAGCCTCTAGATTCATCCTTCCTTTGGAAGGTGAGATATCCAGTAAAAGCCCATACAATCAATCTATGTACAAGAAATACTTTGTTCTCACGAATCTTAGATCAGAAGTGGTTGAGTTTTGAGCTGGTGGAATTCGAATTTGCAGCAGTGTTTTCTTGGTGTCAACGTTGCAATGTCTTTAAACGGATTGCGATTGGAGTATGCTCTTGAGGGCAGCTCGAATTATATTTCATGGAAAGACAGGATGGAGGCGGTGTTAGATGATAATGGGCTGAAGGAGTTCATAGAGGCTGAGGTCCCAAAGCCTACTGATGCTGTTGAAGTTGTGGTTTGGCAAAAGAAGACAACAAAGTGTCGAAGGATTCTATTGGAGGGTGTGAAGGATCACATTGTATCCAGCCTGCATGGAAAGGCTTCTCCATACTTGATGTGGAAAGCATTGATAGATTTATTCCAAAGCAAGAGTGACCAGAGGAAGTTGGCGCTCAAGGATAAACTCATAAACATTAAGTGTGAGAATGGAGACAGTATGCCCAAGTATCTCACGAAGTTCACCCAATGCCGGGATGAGCTAGGAAGTGTGGGGGTGACTGTCGATGATGAGGACTTGGTGAGCTTGGCTCTCCTTGGTCTTCCAAAGAGTTGGCATTCCTATCAGGACTCTGTCAATGGTCGGGAGAAATTGCCAGGATGGGAGAGACTTTGGTCGAATCTTGTGTAGGAGTAGATCAGACGGAGCACTAGAGACAGTTATTCATGCATGTATGATGAGGAGAACTGTGCCTTAGCGAGTAAGGCGAAGAAGGGGAAGGAGAAGGTTTCTCTTTCCGAAT
Organism: Pinus tabuliformis; assembly: GCA_031772625.1. Taxonomy (NCBI): domain Eukaryota; kingdom Viridiplantae; phylum Streptophyta; class Pinopsida; order Pinales; family Pinaceae; genus Pinus; species Pinus tabuliformis. Next base: position 50,799,055 of record CM062811.1, on the reverse strand, counting down.
CTAGTTCTTCCAATGATGGGAAGAAGGTTGACAAGTCGAAGGTGAGATGCTTTCGTTGTCATGATTTGGGCCATTATGCTACTAATTGCCCAAAGAAGAAATCCAAGAAGGGATCCGGGGAAGGATCTGAAGGTGAGGCACTTGCTTCACAGTTTGAGTTGGATTTCACACTCTTCGCATGGATGGTTTCATCCATGATGGGAAGTGGTTGGTTTCTTGACAGTGGAGCTTCTTTCCACATGACCAGTGACCAGAGTTTGTTCAGTAATTTGGAGGAGAAATATCTCCAGATACTCATAGCGATGGGTAATGATGAGAAGTATAATGTCTCAGGTGTAGGCACGGTTATTTTTCAAAGGGAGCATGGAGCTTGCCTTACCTTGACCGATGTCAAGTATGTACCAGTACTGAAGAGAAACTTGGTGTTGATCGCGATGCTGGAAGACAGAGGCTATGATGTAGTCTTCAGTAAGGGAAAGGTTTTCCTTAGACACATCATCACTAGATAGGTGAAGCAGATTGGTTCACGGGTCAAGAACCTGTATGCTCTTGAGGTTCAAGATGCATGCAAAGCCTTGAGCAGCAAGGCAACAGATGGAGACTTGGTGGTTGAGAGGGAGGGTATATTACCTCTCAACATGCAGAGCCAGAAGAAGTCTCAGACGATTGTGGAGGAGCCACGATTGGTGTAGCAGCTTTAGGAGGTTGTGGAGCAGCCACAACAAGGGAAGTTGAGAGGAAATTGAGTAGAGACATCTACTCATGCAGAGACCTCCAGTAGGGGGAAACTTCGAGCCAGGTGGGCTGAGGGATCGCATGCAGCCATACCTCCAGGTAGGAGGTGGGGTGATGTGGATTGATCGTCCCAAGGAGGAGGGGCAGGATCCTTGAGGTACCCAACCTCTTGGATGAGACCTTGCTACGGGAGCCCCGATGTGGAGTAGCAGGAACTAACTGATTGGGTAGAGACAGATGCGGATGGAGCGGCAGAGAGAGCAACAATGTAGGGAATCCTAGGACAACACATAGCTAGCAGGCTGCAACAATGCGAGAGGCACAAGTGTTTTGCACAGTGCTAGGTGGCACAGAGAAGTGTGCAATGGTGCGAGATGCATGGAGATGTTGCAGTAGCACAGATGTCAGAGAGGGAGCACTTGTCAGCAACAGGTAGAGCTTCAGCATCAGAGTATGTTCCTAGCCCAACAGAGTGGTCAGTTGGGAGTGTTTTTGTTCCAAGTGTTGTTGGAGCAAGTGGAGCGGAGAATCATGTTGCATGCAGAACATTCCAGAGTTGCAGGATAGGGGTTGCAGATAATCCATATCTTGTTGAGAGGGAGTGTTGAGAATGCAACAAGATGATGGAGCTTAGTGGAAAGGAGTCGCCTTCACTAAGTGGGCCCGCAGGCAAATTATGGCGCAAAGTCTGTTTTTAGACTATGTCTATTTTTAGACATATGGATCATGGTCTATGAGTTGTAGGACACTGTTTATGGATGATTGGTCATGTTGGGAAAAATAGATGGACTTCTATTTTTGGATCACAGCAGGAGTGATCAGAGTCTATTTTTAGACTGCTAGTCAAAAATAGAAAAGTCAAATATTATTGTCTCATAATAATATTTGGACTATAAACTTTATCTTATTCTCTTGGAGCACTTCAGTTTGAGCTATAGATGTGGCACATGCAGCTGTCAGAAGGAAATACGCTTTTCTTATGAGTCAGTTGAGCTATTGCATGCAGGACATCAGTTAGAACTCATGCATGTGAGTTCTGTGGAGTTGGATGTGGAGTTGATGGAGTTGTGTTCAGTTTGACTTTGTTAAACTAGTTGTACTTAGTCTAACTGCAAATAGACTAGTGATGAGTTGTGTGAATTAATTATTAACTCATAAAACAACTAAAGAATACATCAGTTAACTCAGTTGCATGTCAGTGCATGTACAGTTCAATGGAGACAGGTGTTAGAGGTTGAGATTGCTATCAGTTGTGACTATAGTTGTGCATGAGATCTTGCACAAGCAATGTATTGAGTATGCCCATGATAATTGCACAACATATGCCCAGTAGAATAGCCTGTGCTCACGTGATTTCCAGTGTGAGTGATTTTCACAAGGTAAATAGGAGTTTGGATCAGCCATTCATCATTCATTCTCTTGCAGGGTTGTGCAGTGGAGGCAGGCAAATAGTGGAGGAGATTTGAGGCATCAGATCTGAGCTAGTTTGTGTGTAACAGGTGGAGATAGTGCTGGATACTTGTGAGGAGTATTGTACTATGTAATGTTACATGTTCTCAATCATTAATATACAGATAGTGTGGGGTTTTCAGCTGTAAGCTTTCCCTGGGTTACATACTGTGTTAATGTGTGCATGCTATTGATGTTTCATTGTTTTGATGCTGTTAAATTGATGATCAATGTAGAGGAGGTTATGTATTATGCATGTATTCGGCAATACTGTATAATCGGGATAATCTCTGTGAATAAGTGTCATATTATTCAAAATTTATACAAACTCTTCCATAAAAATATACAGGTCAAGAAGAAAAAGATTGATGCTCTATTTGACTCAGGATCTTAGGCGAATTTCATTACAACAAAGTTGGACAAGAAGTTGGGGCTAGAAGTTTGTGATCATCCAAACCCATATCCGTTCGGATGAGTAAATGAGGATGTAGAGATGAAGGTAGAAAAACAATGCAAATATAGATTTTCCATTAGTTTTGATTTTATTGATGAAGTAAAACTAGATGTGGTTCCCCTTGATGTATGTAAAGTTGTGTTTTGGAGTCCCTACATGTACATGCGAGATGAAATATTCATGTAGAGAGCCAACTAGTATCAACTCGTCAAGGATGGAAAATTGTTCATCATCAATGCACATAAAGGCAAATTGAAAATTTCACTTGTAAGTGCCAACCAAGCCAAGAAATTGATCAGTTCCAGTAAGAAATATGTTTTATTGTTTCTAAAATAAAATCAGTCTATGGAAGAGTCAGTAAGAGGCAAGGAATCCCTAGAGGGGTGTGCTAAGAAATGGAAACAATAACTAGAAGAGTTTTTATAGGCATACACAGATGTATTCCAAGAGCCTAAAGGGTTACCACCTAAGAGGGAAGTGGAGCATGAGATCCAACTATTGTCGGACTCCCCCTTGCCAAACATTGAGTTGTACAGGCAATCTATTATAGAAGCAAGTGAGGTGAAGAAACAATTGCAGCATCTACTAGAACAATGTGTCATTCAACCAAGTACATCACCATGCGAGTCACCCATCATCATTGTGCCAGAGAAAGATGAGACTTGGCCGATGTGTATAGATTACAGGGAGAAACAAAATCACGTTCAAGAATAGGTACCCCCTGCCCAAAATAATGATCTCCTAGCTCAGTTGTAGCAAGAAAAATACTTCACCAAGCTAGAATTAAAGTCTGGAAATCACCAGGTTTGAGTCAAAGAAGAATATATTTACAAGTTTGCCTTCAAAACCAGACAAGGTTTGTATGAGTGGTTAGTCATTCCATCTAGCCTATGTAATGCACCATCTACATTTATGATATTAATGAATGATGTATTGCACCCTTTTATAAATTCATTTTTTGTTGTCTATTTGGATGATAAACTAGTATACAATGCTACCTAGGAAGAGCACATCTCACATTTGACGCAAGTGCTAGAGACATTAAAGAAGCACCAACTGCTAGGAAATCTTAAGAAGTGTGAGTTTACACAACAATCTTTGGTGTATGTGATAGGTGGAGGAGATCTGAAGATAGATCCTGCTAAGATGGAGGCCATCATGAAATGGTTGGTGCCTACTAATGTTTCTGAGGTTAGGAGTTTTATTGGGGCAACACAATACCTGAGGAAATTCATTACATTTTCAGCGGTAGTAGCACCACTCCATGCCATAATAACAAGTGGCAAGAGTTTCCAGTGGGGAAACGGTCAATAGAGGGATTTTGAGGAGCTAAAGAAGAATACCAGTCAAGCACCAGTTCTGGCATTCCCAAACTTGCAACGACCCTTTGAAGTGGAGACAAATGCAAGTGGGTATGTTATGGGGGTTGTCTTCATGCAGGGAGGAAGGCTTGTAGGCTACCATTCTTAAGTATTTCATCGGGTAGTTCTTAACTATCCTACCTATGATAAGGAGCTCTATGCCCTGGTGTAAGTTGTGAAGAAGTGGAAGCACTCTTTGATGGGAAAGGAGGAAATATTCCACATAGATCACCAACCACTAAAGTACTTGCAGGACCAAAGTAAACTACAACATACCATGCATTACAAGTGGATGGGGTTTCTACAATATTTTTGTTTGGTGATCAAGTACAAGAAGGGAAACACAAACAAGTTGGCTGACACGCTTTCAAGACCACCCACACCAAAGATCACAAATTTGGGAGCTCTTATGCACATGGAAACATTCACCCATGATGCATACAAAGAGGTATATTTAGAGGATGAGGACTTCAAGGAGGTGGTTCAACAATTACAAAGTTAGATTCATGTCCACGATGGTGACAACACCATTGACTACCATTTCCAGTATGGGTTACTCTATAGGTTGGATAGGCTATGTGTTCTTAAAGGTGGGAATTTGAAATTGATTAGAGAGACTCACACCTCCAAGGTTATTGATAGGAACTTAAACATGAATGCAACAAATTACATATATAACCATAAATATAGAGATGCAACAGAAATAACACTTCATTTCATTAATATCAAATACTAAAATAAGCTTACAAACAAAATGTAAATAAACTAGCTCGAGCGATGGTAGCTTATCTCTGAGAAGAGATGTGGCGGCTACATGCCTCTAAACTGTGTTACAATGAGGCTCGAAGGCCTATATTATTGAGAAACAATGGAAAACCCTAAACATCCAAAATTCTAACCCTAGGAGATGAAGCACCAAAACCATGGGCCCCGTTTGGGTAAATTGGTACATCAACTTCTCAGGGTCGTAACTTTGGCATACGATCTCCATTCGAATCATGCAATACGTTGATAGAAATATATATTCGAGGACTACAAATTTCAAATGACAAACATTAGACAATGACACATGTTTTCCCTAATTTTCCCAAAAAACGTCGTTTAGGGCCTCAAAACAACTCCGAAAGTTTAGGACCCGAAAAACTACCAAAAATAGTAAATTGTGCTACAATTAAGGAAACTGAAAAACTAAAAGAGACAGTGGTGGGGGTCCAAATGGAATAGGTAGGTGGCCACCAAAATCCACCTGGATCATTTTTAAGGCACTTTGGTGTAGGGAAGACTATGGCCAACTTGCAAAGGTATGTGTATTGGCCCAAGATGAAAGAGCATGTAGCTAGATTCATAAGAGGATGCATGCTTTGTTGTACCAACAAGCCTAGCAATAGGAAACAAGGTCTATATCATCCCTTACCTATACCCACTCATCTTTGGGAAATAATTTCCATGGAATTTGTGGGAGGTTTACCAACCAAGAAGGGAGATGACTAGTTGTTTGTGGTAGTTGACAGGTTCAACAAGATGTGTGTTTTGATGCCATGTGAAAAGACCATCAGTGTGCATGAAGCAACAAACTTGTTATTTGGATAGGTATGGGTGCACTTTAGGATACCAAGGAGCATATTTTTAGACATGGATACAAGATTTCTCAGTGCATTCTAGACTACATTGTGGGAGAAGATGGACACAAATTTGAAGAGATCTACAACATTCCATCCACAGATAGATGGGCATATAGAAGTAGTCAATAAGAATTTGGTGCATCTTCTGAGGGGACACAGACAAAAGCATTTGAAGACTTGGGATGAAAATCTAGTGTATATACAACATTCTTAGAACAGAGTAGTCCACACTTCTATAGGAAAGTCCCCACTTGAAACCTTTTTTGGATATTTGTTGCCTTCACCTTTGGACATTGCATATGGGCAACAAGGAGGAGTGAGGGAAGATCTTATAGGAGATGCTTTGAGGAATGAAAAATTTGTATTGAAGATAAGGCATATCCATCTATAGGTACAAGAGACACCACAAAAGTCACAGGAGAAATATAAGGCCAAGCGTGATCAACATAGAATAGAGAAATCATTCAAGGTGGGAGACAAAGTATGGCTGCAGTTGAATAAGGAGAGGCTGCAGGGGCTTGGTAATAAAATCAAGGCTCTGAGGTATAGTCCCTTTGAGATAATGGAAAAGGTGGGTGATAATTCCTATTGACTTAGTTTACCACCATATATGCACATTTACTCAGTTATGAATGTAGATAATTTGAAACTCTATGAGCCTTCCATGCTAGATCAAGAAGAGGAATAAGTCCTAGCTTATCTGGAGGATTTGGCACCAGATACTCAAGAAAAATGACATAAGATACATTTTTGTAGAATATGTCTAGAACTACAAGACAGGGGCAACATGACCTTTGGAAAATTAGGTTGAAGGGACAACTTCTAGGCAAAGCTAAATGGTACACCAGAGAGAAGGTGGAAGAAAAATTTCCTCATCTCATTTAGTAGAATCTTTTGGGGACCAAATGCCTCCAAAAATGGGGAGGTGTTATCCATGTTAGATCATTATATTGTTTGTCATCCATCTCGATGCTTTTAGAGGGGGAAAAGTGGACGAATCAACTCATGGGATTTTTTTTACCAGCATGTCATAGTTTGGCAAAATAGGGTCTGAAAAATTTTGAGGCATCGAACGACATTTTTGGGGGTAAAAATCTAGCACTTTAGTGCCACACATTATCATGCTATTCTAAACATAGATACCTTTCCAATGGTGCAATAATTGCATCAATTGGAGTCTACATGACAAAGTTATGCCACTTGAAAGTTGACCTTCATGTTTTCACCACCATAATTCGAGAGGATGCCACGTCAAGCCCCATTAGTCATAAAAAATGGGCTAGACACGTGATTATGATGTAGAAGAATCTAGAAGATTCTATATTGCAACTCTAGTTAAGAGTTGAGGTAGTCAAACCTAACCACTAGTAGGCAATCGAGCTACGTTGTAATGGGGCCACTAGGAGGAAAATATATTCTATTATTTTGAGTGCATTTGTTCCATAGCTGAGCAAAAATAGCCAATATGGATAGGAGATAGTGTGCACAAAGAGGATTTGTGCATTATAGACTCCCATGGGCCATAGGCCATACTTCTTTGCACTCACATCCATATTTCCATTCAGAGAAAAAGAGAAAAGTGACCTCACCTTCTAGTTGGGTTTTTCAGCCGAAAGGGTTTTCCAAGGCATATCTTGTGTTAAATGTGTGTGTGAAATTTTATTTTCCCATTCTCTATTTTCTGCATAATTTTAAATTTGCATGCCTGCACTATTAACATTAAATCTACATATCCATAAATCTAATAAAGATGAAATAATGTAGAATTTCAAATTTCAAATATAATTTTATTGGATTTGTAGTGATGAACTTCTAGTGAAATATCCACATTAGTTTATGGATCATTGTTGCTCACACTTCTACTCTCTTGTAGTTGTGAACTTAATGTGTTGCAAGCCTTTCTTATGCACTTTTGAAGTGGGATACTATACATCTCACCCTTGCTCTTGTTAAAAGCAACTCAAGGGCATGTTTATGTTGTTGCCCTCTAAAGTGTTTTAACTGCTCCTTAATGCTAAAAAGCTTGGCAACTAACCTTGTACTCTTGATCCATCGTTCTTCAAGCTCACTATAATTCTTCAATATTGTGCCCTTTATCCTCTTGATTTTTTTGTTTATTTCTAAGAGGCCTCCTGCAAGATTATTAACCTTTTCTTGAATGTGTTCGTGGTGATTATTGATTGGAAGCCTTGTAACCACTACATTGATGGATGGTCCATAATGTGAATTCTCTACAATCTCCCCCAATACTACCATTTGATCCTTTGATGAGTTCTTCAGAAGAGGTGATTCATGATCCTTTTGCTACAAACTATGTCCCTCCTCAAGCTCTTGCAAATGCGTATATTCTTCATACCTGTTCAGCTCACCCATCCGATCTTGGGTGTCACTGCTTCTGTCATCCTCCTATGTTATGGTATATGTAGATGATGAGGATTGTTATTCACCAACTCTTTCTTCTTCTACCAGTTCCTCATCAGCTAACATGATTTCTTCTTGGGGTATGGCATTGAATCCATGCTCCATGGTTCCACCTGCTATCTTTTTAGCACCATTTGACTGCAATAAATATTTTATTTTACCAATCCCACCCCAGTGAATAGTTGTCATCCTTTCCTATTGTGATGGACAATTTTGCTTGGTTCCTTCCTTTTTGGTTATTACCCTTGTTGGTATAGCATGTCACCTACAACCCCATGGAATTTAGCTCTTTTTTAGTCAGTTTCCTTTGGAACCATTTAAGGTTAAGCTCAACTAATATTTCTAAGAATTCATTATGGGTGAAACAACCTTCTCTTTCCTCCAAATAGCCAACACCTTAGATTGCAGTTGCTTGCAAACGACATTATCATCACCGAAAATCAATGAAAAAATATTTTGCATGTTATTTTTTACAATGCTCGAATGATATTCTCTAATGTTGGCGAAGAAACAATGGAATATCTGAAAAATGAAACCATTACAATATAGATTGAACATAATGGCACACATCCTGGTTCTGGTCATCATATCCAAGATCTTGAGTTTCTTATCAAAGGTAAGGTCCTCATTATCATGCAATCCTTGGAAGCTTTCCACTATTAGCTGTTACACCCTTCTTAGAATGTCATCATTATAGGGGGGAACATGAGAAATTATCCTTATGATCTTACAAAGGCAAGAAGGAACTACAAGTCTTACCTCCTTACAAGGATGTCCCATAAAATTGTGCTACATTAAGGTAAGCATTGTTGGTTTCACTACCCAACTTAATATCCTCCAATTAGATTGGGCTACTATGGACAAACATGTTTCTAACTCTTCCAACTTAAAGAGGACATACCCTATCTTCATAAACTTCAAATTTGATGCAAGTATAAAGAGCCAATTTCCCACATCCTTTTCTTTCTGTAAATCCGTCGACTTCTTTTGTTGATGAGTAATATGGATTCCTATGGATAAGGGTTTGCTTATTTGTCTAGTTCTTTTCTCCATAAGAGTACCATTGTCCAAAGAACCAACAAATGTACTACTAAACTATTGTTGGCTTCTCGTTAAGTTATTTATGGAATTTGTAATGCCTTCTAAGGCCTATTTCCATCTATTGTCCATGACCAAATTTTCAAATTCCACCTTTACAAACAATCAACATGCCAATCCCTTTAACTTAATTCACAATTTTTTTAAATAAAATTTCTTCATAAAATCTTGAGAAGTAAATTTTGTCGAAAAAAATAATAAATTCCAACATAAATTGAACAATTGGTAAATCACAAAATTTTCATTGAAAAAATGCCACATCAGACAACCCAACGAATTTTATTAATAATACCGAGGGATCAATTTTTTTTTCACTTGGCAAATTTAATAAGCTATTACAACAACATGAACTCTCCATAAATAAACCCAGTTGATGCAATAACTCAACCTCTCCACCAACAAATTCATCTCAACAAAATAAATTTGTCCCAACAAGATAAATTTGATCAAGTAGAATAATTTTTGCCCAACAAGAAAAATTCGGCCTAGCAAGAGAAATTTGGTCCAACAAGAGAAATTTGGTCCATTAAAAAAAAAATTGGCTTAGCAAAATAAATTCAGCCCAACAATATAAATTTGTCCCAACAAGATAAATCCTAGTAAATTAAATTTGGCCCAGTAAGATAAAGTTGGCCTAGTAAAATAAAATTTTCCCAACAAGATAAATTCGGCCCAGTAAAATGAATTCATCCCAACAAGATAAATTCATCCCAATAGACAAAATTCAGCTTATCAAGAGAAATTTGACCCAGCTAGATAAATTCAACCGAACAATAGAAATTCGACCCAACAAAATAAATCGGGCTTCTACAAATAAACTTCGCCCTACAAATCTTTGTGTATGCGCCCAACTTAATCTTTGGCATGATCCTGGTGCAACTTTTCCCAAATAAAACCCTTCATGCTGCTAAGAAAACTAGCTTTGATACCATTGTAGTATTCCCATTTAATTATTTGGATAAATTTCCTAGAAATTTACTTTAGAAAAAGAGACCATAATAAAATTGTGCAATTTTACCAGTGCAAATAAAATTGCATATGTAAAAGAAACTAGAAATGCTGCAACTTAGAATAAACACAAGACATATGAAAAATAACTCAATATTATTATATATGGATCTAAAAGTACATGCCAAATATGTTTCTACGAACCTGTTAAAAACACCAACAAGATCTTTGTATGGCTGATGATCACTCCTCCAATGTTGTGCACATGTGAGAGATTTTATTGATTTGTTCTCAATATCTCCACGCTAAGCCCAATGATGAAATATGGCTTGATCCCTCCTTTTTCGAGTGGCTAGGGTATATGTCTTAATACTGAAAGCCCTTCTGATTAGATTAGCTAGGGTGGATCACTTACCACTGTGTTACGAATAAATATATATAAATAATATAAATATAAGTAATGAGGATAATTGTAATAATGATTAGTTAATTATTAATTAATACTGAAGAGGCATGTCTAAATGGGACATGACCTTCCATGAAGAAGTACTGCCTCGTACATAAGCAGGACCCTCACTCTCATTTGTATAATCATTCTTATTCATACATTTAATATATAATCTTGTATCTCAATGGAGATATACATATTCCAAGTCTTATGGAGTATTTAAACTGAAGAACAAACTTTGTTTGCTTCGTTTGGTATGAGAGCAGTTCGATCCTTTGGCCGCTCCACCGTTGCATAGAGCTACGCTCTCCTATCCAGGTCTTTGGTCGTAAAATTCGTCAACCTTGTTGTCGTTGAAGCGTTTTGCTACACAATTGGAGCTTCTCCATTTACAAGTTTCATCACCAGGCCTTTGGCCATTATAAAAAAATAAAAGAAGTTATTAAAAAACTAAAGCTATAAAAAAGTCAAATAGATATATTTGGAAAAAAATATTTATTAAAAAAATAATATTAAAAAATAAAAATAAAATAAAGTAAAGAGAAACAAAAAACAAAAAAACAAAAGGATGCATGCCGACTTACTGCTACCTTCTGTAATCATCTACAACCAGACACACCTCTAACAATCACCTTTCACCCTTGACCAGCCATCGTAACGACTTCGGCCAGCCACAACCACCATTTAAACAAATCAGAAACACCCCGTCCCCGCGCCCAACATTTCTACGTACGACACAAGCAAAACCAACATAGCCACTGTGCTTTCACTCTTACTCTATGATCCATCATCGTCCAGACTGTTGCACCATCCATCCCATCTGTAACCCACATTCATGTAGCCACTAGTACTGTGACAAACGTCATCATACAAAAGACGTCTAAATTGCAGTTAGATAAACAACGACAACAAACAATGAATTGCAGTCCGAGGTTTCGACACTGGGACTCACTGTGAAATTTTAGTTGCCACCATCCCCACATTCAAAAACTTAGCCGCTGCTGTCATCCGTTTGTGACATTGTCCACTATCAGTTCCATACACATTGTAAACAATTCCTTCTCTACTGTGAATAAAAAAATATCGTGTGTTGTTGGGCCGCTATTGTATTGGATTAACCTTGCAAAAAAAATTGTGGACCAGACAGAAGGGACACAACTGTCTAAAATAATTTGATTCATACAATCACGTTTCTTCAATTCTCTGCAAGCTTATATTAAAAATATATGAGATATATAAGAGAAATCTTCAACCAAAGTTAAAAATTGAAATATATCAACATAAAAGGTATATATATATATATATTAAGAGGGGAAAGGGTTATATAAAGTATCATCATTTGAGGAAGGTATTAATATTTAAAGAAACAAAGGGACCTTTCATTATATTTTGGAAAGTAAATTCAGTAAAGATAAAAAGGCTAACATCTAAGTATTTAATAAAAAGGGAATTATAAAGATAAGAAAAAAAATTACAAAGAATTTCTTAAGTATTAAAAGGGTTACTTCAAAAAACCCTAAGATCATCCAAGAAAATGGAGAACAGTAATGAAAGATTTCCTAAAACCTTTTTTAAATGTGTTGATGCACTATTTAAAATCAAAGGATCACTCGTAGGAAGAGATATCATAATCTCTATCAATCCTATTGAAAGAAGTAATTATGTTAGTCCTAAATGTGCTAACCAATTAGTGATTCCTGAATCGAATATAATTGAAACGAATTTTGTTGACACAAGTGACAAACAATATGACATAAGAAATTTACAACTAAATATTGGGGATTATACTTTTATCTTGCAATTGAATGTGAAAACCTTATGTTTTGACGAAAGTGATATTGTTTTGGGTTCACCTTTGATGGAACACTAGGGTCCTTCATCCTAAATACGAAGAAGAAGTTTTTGAAATTTTCATACAGATTGAAAAAGATAACATTATAGGATGTTACAGTGAAGCCAAATTCTGTAACACCAGAAGGTATGTAAGATATCACAGAAGTAGTTTATCAAGAAAGTAAAAAAGTAATACAAAATATGCAAAGGGAAATTAACAAACTCATCACTGACAAAAATGAAGAAGTTTCTAGGCTTAAAGACCATAGTGAAAAATTATTAACACAAATTAAGAAGCTTAAGAAGGACAAGAAGTCATTGGATAATAAGGTGCAATAGTTTATCAAGAAGGAAGCATTGAATGTAGAAGTCCGAGTGGAAGAGAAAGTAACATATATCGATCCAGCGAATGTCACAACTCAAGAAGAAGACAAGAAAGCTGAAGAAAATACGAACTTAGATGTTGCAGTTTAGACGATGAACATCCCAAGTGAAGGTTATGCAACTAGCTCGACGACATCGGAACCTAACGTAAATCAGAATCTCGCAACACACATGATAAGGGAAACTAAAAGAAGTCTTTATCTACATCCAAATCACAAGAATGAACATCTCAATCAATCTATGAATCTGTGTCACTCGGAACATAAACAACAAACTTATGTTCCCAATAATACTGAAGTGTGCACAACTCATTCCATTGATAACAATTCATCACAAGTTTCCTATCACCACAAGGTTCCACAAAAGATTGATCTATGATGGTCCAATCCCTTCTCAGTGTGACATATTTATATGTCACTCCAAGGAACATATAAACTTGTATCTACAAAGATGACTGTCCTGGGACAAGAAGACGTTCATAACAGAAAAAGAGATCAATCCCTTTCATCAACAAGCTTTGAGGACACAAATTTTTTGAGGAGAAAGGAAATGTTACAAATATATATATATATATATATATATATATATATATCGATATATATATATATATATATAGAATGAGGATGATTGTAATATTGATTCGTTAATTAGTAATTAATACTGAAGAGGCATGTCTAAATGGGACATGACCTTCCATGAAGAGGTATTGCCTAGTATATAAGCAAGCCCCTCACTCTCATCTGTATAATCATTCTTATTCATATATTTAATATATAATCTTGTATCTCAATGGAGATCTACATATTCCAAGTCTTCTGGAGTATTTAAACTGAAGAATGAGCTTTGTTCGCTTAACACTGAAACTAACCCTCTACATAATATGGGCTCTCACCTAGATAATCTCTAAGATTTCAAATCAACAACAACAAAACAATAATCCAAATGCATGCCTAAGGAGTGATATTTCATCTCCTTTAATAGTCATGGAATATCATAATACCATGGGTGAATTTCATGGGTCATCCGAATACCATGGGTATTTTTCTTCTTTTATTAAAGTGACTTATAATATTCTTTTTTTCTTAGTCACTTTTAATTAATTAATTCATGGATATTACATTATTACTTTTTAATATGTAGCCTATGGGAATGGTTAGGCTACCGAGTTAGTATTCATTCCCAGTGCTGAGAAAGAGGGACATTATAGGTTTGCAGTAATAAAGTATTAAGAAGTGGCAAGAGATCACTCCCTATAAGCTTTATAGATTTCTCATGATATATGGGAGAAGCTACCAAATTATTTGAAAAGTAGGAATATAATGGGATACCCCTTACTGAGTCTAGCCCTCAATAGTACTACATTCTTTACATATTATTTGATGAAGTATGGACCAAGGTGAATAGGATTACAGTTTAATTATCCTATTGTATGATGCCAAATTTAATTCTACAGGGCACCAACTAAATGGGATGAAAAAGATGAGAGGACATAATGGATACAATTGGACAGAACTTTGGAAACTATAATCCTAGAGAATTTGGGTACCCATCCTTTGATTGGGGAGAGCTTCATGCAGAGGTACCAAAACCAGAGTTGCTAGGGTTACATAAGGGACATGCAACTAGGAGAGGTAGGGGTAGATAATGAACTGCTACATTGAAATATTTTTTCTACATAATTGCTTCCTTTTTGTTTCTAATAAATATATATTTTTCCTCCTATTATAAATAAGAATCATTCCCTCATCCTTACGATAATTTTTCTCAAACTAGACATACTTGCCATTTTTCTCTTATTTTCTTTCATGGTTAGAGTTAAGGTGTGTTTGGAGATTATTTTTATAGTTATATATTATATTATGGTGCATAAATGACCTTGCTAACTCGATTATTAAAAGTATGACTAGGTCACAATTTATCAAGTATATTTTCTAGGTCATTGGACTTAGGTCCAAAACATCACAAGGGTTTATGCTTTGAGCATATTGTAGGGGCACGAAATTGATGAGTTTATCCAATAATCCACCTCCAATCTATTTCGTCCATCCATTTATTTTTTTTAGTACAAAAAAAGCATAATATTGTATTGATTCATAATAAAGGTTGTACATAATCATCATAAGTCCATATCATATGCCAGTTTGGTAATGACTGAAAATGAAACATATGATGACCATATCAGCAGAAAGTAGGGAGGTCCATCTATCCTCGGACGAGCCTGAAAATCGAACATTATCCATATACAAAATAGTATAAACAGAGTTGTGGATATTAGTATATACAAACACCCATCAGCTGAATGATAAGTTATAAGTAGAGACATTCCAGAACCAAAAAGTGCTCCATAGAAATGTGCGAGATATCATAATTACAAAATAAAATACTGGGGTCTGCAGGGGTCTAGTATGAAATCACCATCTAACGAGGAGGCTGAGTCAGAATATATATCAGTTGGATTGGGCGAAGCCAGCCTCGTAGAGGACACTGTTTAGAGCCTAGTGGCCAGGCATCCAGTAGCTGCAACACTGTAAAAAATAAATAGTCATCCAATATTATCTCAAGAAACTATATTCACATTATAAACCCATAATCAGTACGTCATCTGCAAAAAAGCCATGTGAGATGTTGATATGATTGCCCATCTTGAGCGCCTAAAAATGATCTCGTTCCACAGCCTTCGAGATGTGTAGGCTGAGCCTGTCCATTGCAAGAATGAATAATAATGGCGAAAGTGAGCAACCTTGCCTGAGTCCCCGTCCAGCTCGAAAGAACTTTGAGGGATAGCCATTTATGATCACCGAATAATCAACATTGATAACGCACGCCATGATCCAGTCCACACATTTTGCATGCAGGCCAATTTTAAAAAGAACGAGCCTGAGGTATCCCTAATCCAGGCAGTCAAAAGCTTTTTTCAGATCAACTTGCAGGATTGCAACATTTGTGTTTTTTTTGTGAATGGAATGTAGACATTCCTGTGCATTTGCAACCGCATCTTGTATTTTCCAGCCTTTCAAAAAACCATGTTGTTGTGGAGAAATATGGTGAGAGAGAGAGTCTCTCAAGTGCCCAACAATGGTTTTGGAGATAATTTTATATATAAGATTGCAAAGCGAGATGGGTCTGTAGTCTCCAAAATTTTTTGGAGGATTGCACTTTGGAATAAGAGCAATGTAGGTCGACTTGATATGGTGGTGTATATACCCAGTTTCTCTAGATTCCTCCACCATATTAATAAGGTCCTGCTTAAAGAGATCAAAAAAATGTGTGAATATCTCCACGGTCCACACATCCGGACCAGGGCTTTTATCTCCATGAAAAGATTTAAGGATGCAGAGAAGTTCATCTTCCGAGATGCATCTGAAAAAGTCTTCGTTCGAGTCATGATCGAACATAACTGGGTAGTGTTCGATCCCCCAGATGAGATCCTTTGCCACAATGTTGTCTTTTCTTTCATATGCAGATTTGAAGTATGTTGTGGCAGCTTTTGTGATATCAGCCTGTGATTGGAAGTGTGTGCCCATTTCATCATATATACCCCATATAGAGTTTATCTAGCGCTGGTGATTTGAAAATCGATGAAAAAATTTGGTGTTCCTGTCCCGCCTTGATCCAGATGGCCCGACTTTTTAGGCACCATGAGGCTTCCTCAATATCTAAAATGCGGTCTCTTTTAGCCTCAAGTTCTCGAATGTGCTTTCTGATGGGAGCAAGATCAATGTCAGAGGCCAGTAGTGGGAGGAGATTATTGAGTTCACTTTGAATATCCCTAATATCTTTAGACATAGATAGTTTTTTATTTTTCTGCCAGGATTTCACCACCCCACGAAGAGATTTCAGCTTCTAGAGGATAAGTTCCATGGGAGTGGTATCAGGAACATTTTGATATTTCCAGGATTCACGAACCAGAGTATTGAAATCTGAATCTTCTAACCAAGTCCTGTTAAATTTGAAAGGCATACCAGGGCGCAAAGTCGGCTTCTTCCAGGCCAGAGTGATAGGCCTGTCGTCAGATATAAAGTTGCCAATAATGTTTGTCTGGACCTCCCCTAGACGGTCGATTAAAAGTTCATGGATTATGAAGCGGTCTAATCTTTTGGCGACGTATGCTTCACCTTCCCGCCCATTGTCCCAAGTAGGTGCCATATCCCCCAGACAGATATCAACAAAATTATGTGTAAGAAGCGCATCCCGAAACATACCCGCCAGGGGATCAAGTCTTCTGGTCCGACCCCAAGTTTCCTCCAGAGAGATGGTACAGTTCAGATCTCCCGTGATGATAAGGGAGGCTAGTTCCATAAGCCCAGAAGAGAAAAATCGATTCCAGAATATGGCCCGGTCCCGGTAGGGAGCGTATGTGTTTAGAATGTGAATGCGTCCATCCAGACCTTGGATGTGTCCATTTCATCCTAAATTAATCGTCATTTTCCTTGTGTATGGGGATATTATGCTTATTTGATTGATTAAAAGCTTATAAGGTAAATTTTGATTATTAAGTCCAAATTCCTTATTAAGAGTGCATTACATAGGCTTAATTCAATAATACTGTTACTAATAAAGGGTGTACGCAAATCCTATAATTTTTAAGGGATCCAACACCACCTTCCATGATTGGGCTACACATGGCATCTTCACAAGTATGATAACATATGGGTTTTGTTGAATGAGAAGTCAACACACTTTTTCATCGATCATCTTAGCCCAAGATCCATGCAAGAAATCATGGGCATATTTTCAAACTATTAGTGCAAGCACACTAGAGAAATCCCAAATTTGGGGTTTCGTTGGAGGATTCTCAGCTAGATATACCAATCTATCTTTGTTTGGGAGTTCAATTCCATATCTAAGATCTACACAGTAAGAAGCCTTACTTGGATTAGGAGATTTGAGCTATGGAAGGTTACAAGATTGTTATGGGTCTAAAATTATCATGTATCCCTCTGTGTATAAAAATTCGTGGTCCCAACCTTGACAGGGGGTGGTTATACCATAACACTATATAGTCCTTTCAAATCTTTGAATCGCTCCAGGAAGTCACTGGGTTATGATACATCTCTATGCTCATGTAAAGACTGAATATTTTTAATACAAAAGGCGATACCATGTTCTTCAACTCATTGCTCACATTTTTAATAAGCCCTATGATTTAGTTTTTCTTAGGGAAATGATATGGTTGGTTTGGGCCCACCAATCTAGCCCATTGCTTTTTTTCGTTGTCTTTTCTTTGCTTTGGTATATAGATCTACTTTTTTATGATTCAATTTGTAAGTGTAGCTTGCAGATTGGACTTGTATCACTCAGATATAAATTAGAATGTGTTAATATAACACAAATATCTTGTGCTCTATTTCCTTGGTATAATATTTCTTGTTGAATGTATGAGTGAGTGCATACAGATCTAGAAAGTGTGAAGGTTAACATTGTGATGTGTTGCTTCTTTTAATTTTGGGTCTATGATATGATTGGACTAAGCCACATGCCATTGGTACTTTGTTAAACATGAGCATGTTGCATTTTTCTCTGTAAGCCAGATTCGTATGGTTCATTATATATGAGTTCTTTGAGAAGGAATACAACCCTGAAGCAAGTTTTCGTATATCCTTCATAAGGATTTTACTAAATATATTTTGAATAATTATGGCTGCAAGGAATTTGTGTAAGAGTTCCCTTCGATTGTGTTAACATTAATATTATTTATTAATATGGGTAGGTGTTTATTAAAAATCCTTTATATTATATATAAATATATATCTATATCTATATATATATATATATATAATATTTAATCTTTAATTATTTATGTATTGAATATTATCAGATATATCCATTAGCTAGTTAACTAATAAAATTAAAAATTATATATATATATTTATAAATTAATTAATTTAAATATTATCAATCTGTCCCCTCTCCCTCCCATAGTCAAACATAGCCGTTTTCTTCTAGCTGTTAGGTTGACCTGTCTTCCTATTTAACCCTCTTCCTGGATTTGTTTCTTCATCGTGTCCTGAAGATGAACCACACTTGTTGGTTTGAAACGCGTCGACCCAAATCTTCAATGTGACTTCTTCCGAAAAGACTCTTTATACATTGTGTTATTTCTTCTTGAGAATTTGTGGCATTAGCAATGCAGTATCTCTTATAGGGCTTGCATATTCATTATAGGTTAGGTTGACTTCATTTCTATGCTAAGAATGAAAGTGCACACAGGTTTTGTTCAATGGAAATTGAGACTTAGATATGAATAAATGTATATGGTGTCTTTGTCTGCAATACCATGTTTGATTAGCCAACACATTATCCTTATTTATATTGAGTTAATGGTTTATTGAATCAGGTTTTGATACTCCCAAATACACCTTTTCTTTCAGAGCATATTTATACTAATACTGAGTAGATTTATGGGGAATATTTTGCAAGGATTTGAGATTAGATTTGTTATACTTTTGTCTTTATTTAAGAAAGTTCTTTCACTGTGTTAGGAAGGAGAATTTGATTAAGTTTGCAGTCCTTTTCTTTTGGTGATGTAACAAGATCCTAACCTTTTTGTCCCTTGGAAAACTGAGCAAGGCACTAGGCCTGCCATCTTACAGGGAGCCGGGTTTAGGAAGCTATGTTTCTTTTTCTCTAGTGGTGTTTGTAAATTACATAGGTCCTTGATTTCCTCTTTTCCTATGGACAATTAAGTAGAGCGCTAGGGGTGCCAACCCGAAGGAGCCAGAACAAAGAGACCATGTTTCTTCCTTGCTTTAGGAGTGTGTAGAATATAGGAATTCCTAATTCCTTTTATCCTTTGGACAACTAAATTGTCCATTAGGTTTGTTAGTCGGGAAGGAGCCTCGGTTAGGATTTTTGTTCCTCAACAAAGGTGTGCAAAATTTAGGGTTTCTTGATTTATTTTTGTATGTTTTAATCTCGTACAGAAATTACCTGCACATGAATTATAAAAACATAAAATAAACAATGGCAAGAGCATAAAACATAAAATAGATATACACAGAATATTTTCCCCTAGATCCCGAAACTGGGATTACTAGATTGATTTTTCATTATATTCCTTTTAATGTTACAATACATATATATACATGTCGAAGCATCCATAAACTCCAATCCATTAACCCTGGATTAGAACATAATTGTAGTTCCCTTGACCATATCTACAAGATACCATGGGCAGAAAATCATCATGCCCAAAACCATGTGCAAAACCCATGAACAAAACCATAGGGAGGTCCGCCCACATAATATAGGGTCTAATTTTTTTTTTCCCGAGGCACTGCCTCAGACCCCGTATAGTGGGGATATCGCCCCCCTTGTGACACCTGGCGCAAACGAAAGGGAGTGACTGCCCCCCCTAACCCCCTAGCTTCGTGCGTGGGGTTAGTCATGGAAAGAATATAGCACACACCCAACATTCTCCCACTTGTTGTTTTCTTTCCACACAGGGGGTCACAGAAGAGCTTAGTCATTGGTCCAACCCTGCAACGCACATTGTTTCTCTACACCAAGAAAAATTCCCAGTGCTCACAGACTTTGTCAATGCATCTACAAGATTCTTCAAAGTGCCCACCTTTACCAACAACACCTTTTTATCCTCAACCATATCCCTCACAAAGTGATATTTAGCATCAATGTGCTTTGTCTTTGAATGATAAGCAAGGTTCTTTGCCAAGAAAATTTCACTTTGGCTGTCACAATTTATCCTTATAGCTCGTTGTACTAACCCCATACTTGAACACAATCTCTGCAACCAAACCACTTCCTTGCTTGCATGAGTGGCTGCCATGTGTTCTGCCTCTGTAATTGAAAGTGCCACTACAGACTGCTTCTTGCTCATCAAACTGACTGCACCTCCAAATAGGTTAAACACATACCCACTTGTAGATTTTCTCTGATCCAGATCTCTAGCCCAGTCTGCATCAACAAAGCCACAGATGTCCAAAACTCTATCCAATCATGGTCTACCTTGGTAGCACAAACCATAATCACTAGTGCCACACAAACACCTGAAAACTCTCTTCACTGCTATCCAATGCTCCTTTCCTAGCTTTGACATAAACTTGCTCAATACTCCCACTGCATGTGAAATGTCTGGTCTAGTATAGACCTTTGCATACATCAGGCTACCAAATGCACTTGCTTATGGAACATGAAACCTGTCCTCTTCCTCTTCTTGTGTCTTGGGACATTGTTCAACAGATAAATTTACACCTACAGGAATAGGACCTTTCACTGGTTTACTATCCTGCATATTAAGCCTCTGAAGTATTGTTTCGACATAATTCCTCTCGTTTAACCAGAGCTTCCTTTTTTCCCAATATCATTTAATTTGCATGCCAAAAATATAGTTTGCAGCACCGATATCTTTCACGTTGAATTTGGAGGACAATTGGGTCTTCAAATCCTAGATAATTTCTTTGTCATTTCCAATCAACAACATATCATCCACATACAAGATGTCATGTCCCTTCTCAAACACATTTGTAATAGAGCGCTGCTACACAATTTTGCACAATTTTGGCTAAGGAAGAGAACCCATCATTTTTTACTCAGGTACTTAGGAGGCAATTCAATTTAATTTGGTTGCTAATGGAATGTGGGGGCCATCTACATGGGAATTCAAATTGGCTCATTCAAATAGCTTGGAGGGAAAGTCGAATAGGTGGATGGAGGGGACCACATGAGGCAAGGGAGGCCCAAGGAGTTATAAGGAGGGAGCAACTCTCATTTTGGGATTCATTCATACATCTTGCAAACAAAATCACTTGACTATTCACTTTGTTGTTTAACTGAGTCAACTGGTTGTTTAGCCACGAATCTCTCAAGAGGGAGATTAAAATTCTACTTCAGGGGGCCATCCGTGCCCACCCTACAGAGGCAGTTCTACAAGGATTTTAGGGGTTTAAGGGCAGTGACATAGCACCACCAACCAGTGCAAAGCAAGGAGTGCGTATTTCTGGGCAGCTAGGAAACACGCAGAGGGAGAATGAGGCAAGCAAAGATCTGATTGCTTGTCTGGGAGTTGGAGAGCTCAAGTAGCAGCATTAGACCAACATTCTTGTTGGGTTTTACAACTAGCTGAGCCAACATTCCAGCAATTCAAACCGCTGGGCTGGGGGACAACATAGAGGCCACACAACAAATTTTCGTGGTACTTGGGAGAAACTGAGTTGGGCCAAGAGATCATCCGGGGAGTCAGGGATTGGATAGCACGGGTGAACTCAGCATTTTGGAGAAGTTTTCAGGTGGATTTACGGGCATTTTCCAACAAGTCGAAATTGGCAGCTAACGCTGAGGTGAGGCTCCAAGAGGGTCGAAAATCAAAATTCTAAACCAGCCAAAATCCTTTCTGGTTTTTTCTGGGTTTTTGACAAGGATCCCAAATATAAAGTTTCATAATTTTATGAGCAATAGAGGTGGGGTTTTAAGTCATATCTTTGCAACAGACAATGTAGAATTGTTGGGGATTGAATAGTGCCTTTGGGGGTCGATTTTGGGAAGTCCAAATCAGGCCAAACCATTTCTGGGTTTTTGTGGGTTTTGGCCAAGGAGTCCAAGGTTAAAATCATATAAATTTTTGGGCAATTTTAGTGCACCTTCGAGCCATTCTAACTTCAAAAAAGCAGTGGTTTTTAGGTAGCGCAGTGCAAATTGGTGCAGCATCAGGGCAGCCTTAAGCTCAACCATTTTTCTACCTGGGTTTGGTCCTGCTTGTCCTTTTATACAAGCTCAAATGCAACATTCCATCATCTATTGTATTTGACTTGCATAAATATAATAAAATGGCTCAAAAGTTCTCCATTTGCAGCTTTTATATGGGTGTTTGTTGAATATTTCGTTTTTGTAATTTGCTGCATGTATTATTTTCTTGTTATCACTTGTATTCCTATTAAGGATCATTACAGTGGTATCAGAGCATGATCTTGGCCTAGCTATGGGAAATTAGCCAGAAGATCATGGAAGCTTTGGGTATGAGTGGATAGTGACATGTGAAACTAGAGACAAACCCATGGCTCAAGGGAAATCCAGTATGCAGAAATTCTGGGGTAGAATTCATTTGGATGATGAGAGGTTGGCCCAGTTGAAGAGGTTGACAGACCAAACCCATCCTCACCCTTACAACAAAGACGTTAGAGGTGAGCAGGCTGTGGGGGTGCAACCATCTACATCGTGTGGGGAAATTCGACCAAATCAGTGCACCAGATATTCTGAAATGGAGCAGACAGGACAAAGACAGTTAGAGGGTGAGACTATGGGGCTCTTTTGCTAGTGGAGACCTGGCTTTAGATATCAGGAGCCTGAGGAGGAGTTTTAGCATGATGCTAAGAGCCCACAGGATGGTGAGGAGCACATCGAGATACCCGATGTGGCGCATGAGTCACCTTTATTAGAGACCTCTTTGATGGCTTCAGTTAACACCCTGGTGGAGAGGATAGAGCCTACTCACATAGAGTCATTTGTTTAGGGCGTGCATCCCTGGATGAGATGCCAACAATTACTGAGGTATTTGGAGCCATGACCGAGTTTACATGTGATAGATGCCCACATCAGTTCCATCAGCTTCATGCTCAACTTCTAGCATTAAAAAGGAAGGTCGTGTTAGTGCGAGAGGCGATTCTGTAGCAGAATGAGGAGTTGGAGGGCATGAGAGCAGTTTGTGCCGAGTTCACGACCAAATTGACTCACGTTGGGGAGCAGTTGGATTCCCTACTGGTGTAGCTAGAGTGCACATTGGAGCGTGAGAGCAGCCCTCTTCGTACATACATAGACAAGGCTGGCAGCACTGTTAGGTTACCATGGTCCATTGGATAGAGGGAGACATAGCTACCTAGTCAGATTGTATGTATTGATCAGGATAACGAGATGAGACGACCTGAGTTGCACAGGGTGCAACACCTGCATGGTGGGGTTGTTCTATGTGCGGGAGTTCGTGCATTCGATCCCTCTCTTAGGGTTGGGTGGTGAGAGATTCTGAGTTGGTACCCGGTGGAGTGGACTATGGAGATGGTAGTGGACCCAGGTGGAGCTCAACAGGAGTTTCCAGGCACTGGGGATGCTGGAAGCCCCGACTAGCATTGGGATCCAGGAGGGACTACCTATCATTTCCCATGTATGTCGGTTGACTACAACCGGGATGGTGCAGTTGACCTAGCAGTTGAGCATGCACTTTCGCTAGGGAAGTATCGGTCAACACCAATGGCTGCCCAGTTTATGGGCAGACTCTTTTGGTTTTCGTGGTATGGCATTTGTACATGGGATCATTGGGTGATCAACATACTTTGGTCAGAGGTTGTCGGAGGAGGTGGCATTGGCAGGCCACCAGATGATGCCTTGCATGGAGCAGAGGGCTCTTCACTTTTGTGCGGGGCGCAGAGGAGCGGAGCAGTGGTGGCATCACTGCTAACACATAGGGAGAGTCACTTCTCAGATCCCTCAAGGGAGATTTGGAGGGAGGATCCATTCATCGACGGGGATAATGATGCGATGGTGGAGGTGATGATACTGATTGGGTGTGGCTTGACACATACATACATACATAGCTCTAAGCCATCATATCCAGGGATATGTGGGAGCATATAACGTTGAGCAGTGGTCTACAAGTGGGCATGAAGATGCATGGTGGTGTGCTGTAGTGTGTTGCATTGCGTTGTGGAGTGGGAGTGCCTCACATGGCAATGAGTACATGCGGGGAGTGACAGGTGCAGTGCCACAGGTAGGAAGTAGGATGGTACCGGATGGCATAGCTGCAGCCGAGGGTATCCCACAGTGTACAGGAGTTGGCCGCAGTGTACAGTGGCATGTCCAGGAGTACTGGGATGATCGGTGGTATGCAGAGGCATATGGTGCTGCACAATGAGGTCTTGGAGTGTTGCCTCCAGGGACACCCATGGATGGAGATACCGGGCATACCTTTGGGTGTAGTTCACCCAGGATCGATGGGGACACAGATGAGCGATACTTGATGGTATCTGTGGGGACTCACACTCCTGACCCTCTTCTACGTCACTTACAGGAACGATCGATCTGATTGTTGTCCTTTGACACTCTGGGCACGAGCAGTAGGGGACGGGGAGCTCACCCAAGATATTTGGATGACACTTGGTGCGATAGAGGGGAGACTTCTTAACGGGGGCATCGAGTCACTGCGTGAGTTGATAGCCACAGGTCGAGGGATGAGGTGATCACCGACAGGGATGGCATATCATTCATCACTGATTCTATGCCTGGGGAGTTGGTCACAAGGGATACATGTTTCACTCTTTCCACAGGGCATGTCTGGACCATGGATGAGCAGAGGATACCGTGTGTGGCTGAGATAGTTGTCCAGTATGTATCCAGGTTCCCAACTTTGTATCGACACATTCTCCAGGGGGCGGGTAGCCGAACCAATGGCGATGGTTGGTAGGAACAGGATGGATCCACATACACTAAGTCGATTGCGCATATCAGATACCCATCTATTGGTTGCATTCAGGGAGTAGCTATTTGGCAAACATGGTTTCTAGTGGTCATCTGTACTACATAGTGGCAGACACCAAACAATTTAACATGCCTCAGATTAGTTCATGATGTATGGAGCCTATATGGGTGGCATGCAGGGACTAGAGATGAGGCCCAAAAAGATTCCATCGGTTGTCATGGCTATGCCGCGGCAGGTCTGCCTATGGGATGCAGGGATTCAATTGAAAGATAGATCACTCGTGATGAGCGGAGTCGTGGCAGAGAGTGATATAGTTCGCTTTTGGGATGACACATGGGGGTTCACATAGGGTTTAATCATATGGGGAGGCAAACATTCTCTATTGCTACACAGGTTCAGAGCTAGATTTGGATGGGTAGGCCTTGGTGCCATGGAGATGCCCAGGTAGGATGTGTCTCACCTCTTTCAGTATTCCACCATCGAGTTCCAGGAGAGAAGGATATTGTCTGACATAGTCAGAGTAGCGCAACATCAACATGGTGGCACTACTCTGGGACTAGCAGGGAACTGAGGCATCACAACTCTTCACAACTCAATAACCTTTAGGGATGCATCGGCTACTGTAGGGGGAGATCATACATATCTTCCACTGGGCTTTAGCGAGTCACTAATAGAGCAAGGGACTTCTAGTACTTCCACTGGGCAGGATAGTGAGTGGAGCGAGGGGAGCTTCATGTCGGACATGATGGCCTGGGATCTTGGTATTGAAGATTTCTTTCATATCTGGACAGTGTTGAGGTCAGGGACGATTCAGTGGCACATCTGGGACCTTGGCACATGTTACAGTGATAGTGGGGAGCAATAGTTAGAGAGGATGCTCGTTCAGGCATTGCTTGAGGACAAGCGATTTTTGGAGCATTGGAAGAACTTGTCGGATGAGGATGCCACCTGGGAGGGTGAGCACATATTGGAGCACCCAACTTTGATGTTACTTGAGGGAAATCAACATTTGGGAAGGGAGGACTGTCATGTCCCTTCTCAAACACATTTGTAATAGGGTGCTGCTACACAATTTTGGCTAAGGAAGAGAACCCATCATTTTCAACTCAGGTACTTAGGAGGAAATTCGACTTAAATTGGTTGCTACTGGAATGTGGGGGCCAACCACATGGGAATTCAAATTAGCCCATTTGAATATCTTGGAGGGAAAGTCAAACAGGTGGATGGAGGGGCCCACATGAGGCAAGGGAGGCCCAAGGAGTTATAAGGAGGGAGCAACTCTCATTTTTGGATTCATTCATACATCTTGCAAACAAAATCACTTGACTGTTCACTTTGCTGTTTAGCTGAGTCAACTAGTTGTTTAACCATGAATCTCTCAAGTGAGAGATTCAACCTCTACTTCGAGGGACCATCCGTGCCCACTTTAGAGAGGCAGTTCGACAAGGATTTCAGGAGTTCCAAGGCAGTGACATAGGACCACCAACCAGTGCAGAGCAAGAGGTGCATATTTCTGGGCAACTAGAAAACACGTAGAGGGAGATTGAGGCAAGCATATATCTGATTGCTTGTTTGAGAGTTAGGGAGATTAGGTAGCAGCATTAGACCAGCGTTCTTGTTGGGTTTTACAACCAGCTGAGCCAGCATTCAAGTGATTCAAACTACTGGGTTGGGGGACAACGTAGAGGCCACACAACAGATTTTCGTGGTACTTGGGATCAACTGAGTTGGTCTAAGAGATCATTCGGGAAGTCAGGGATTGGATAGCACGGGTGAACTCAGCATTTTCGAGAAATTTTTAGGTGGATTTACAGGCAGTTTCCAGCAAGTCTAAATAGGCAGCTAGAGCTGAGGTGAGGCTCCAGCCAAAATCCTTTTTGGGTTTTTCTAGGTTTTTGACAAGGATCCAAAATAAAAAATTTCATAATTTTATGAGCATTGAAGGTGGGATTTTAAGTCGTATATTTTTAGCAAGCAGTGTAGAATTGCTAGGGATTGAATAGTGCCTTTGGGGGTCGATTTTGGGAAGTTCAAATCGGGCCAAACCATTTCTGAGTTTTTGTGGGTTTTGGCCAAGGAGTCCAAGGTTAAAAGAATATAAATTTCTGGGCAGTTTCACTGCACATTATAGCCATTCGAACTTCAATAAAGCAGTAGTTTCTGGGCAGCGCAGTGCAGATTGGTGCAGCAGTAGGGTAGCCTTCAGCTCAGCCATTTTCCTACCTGGGGTTGGTCCTGCTTGTCATTTTAGACAAGCCCTAGTGCACCATTCCATCGTCTATTGTATTTGACTTGCATAAATATAATAAAATGGCTTAGAAGTTCTCTATTTGCAGCTTTTATATAGGTGTTTACTGAATATTTCGTTTTTGTAATTTGCTGCATGTATTATTTGCTTGTTATCGCTTGTATTCCGATTAAGGATCATTACACAAGACTAGATAAATAACACAGTTTCCAATTAATTTAAAATACACACAATGATCCGCTTTGCTTATGGTGAAGCCAAGTCCCCGCATAAATGTATCAAATTTTTTATACCACATCCTTGGTGACTATTTTAACCCATACAAAGACTTTTTTAACCTGCATACTAGTTATTTCTTTCCCTTCACCACAAATCCTCAGGTTTCTTCATGTAGATCTCTTCTTCCAGATCCTCGTGAAATTTTTTTTTCTTCAAATCCATCTATTCTACCTCAAAATCAAAAGCAACATCAACAGATAAAAGTAATCTAATAGAAGTTACCTTGGTAACAATATCACCAAAATCAATTCCCGACCCCTGGGAATAACCTTTTTCTACCAACTGAGCTTTGTATTTCTCCACCTTGCCTTCTGCATTCATCTTCTTCTTAAACACCCATTTTCTACCAATGGGTTTCCTTCCAGTCAACAACTCCACCAGATCCTAAGCCTCATTTTTTCCAACGATGAAATTTCATCAACCATGGCCTCTTTCCAGAGTTTTCCATCATCCGAACCTACTACCTCCCTGATAGTTTTGGGATCATCATCAGTAATAGATTAAGAAAAATTTGAACATAAAGCAGATGGACTATACCTTTCTGGTTGCCTTTTTTCTCAAACTGATCTTCTCACAGCTAGAGTTTTTGGCTCTTCATCTTCTGATTCCTCTTCTACTGTAGAGTCTGAATCTTCTTCCTTTAGCTCAAACTCTATCTTCTCAGCTTCCTTTGGTAGGAATTCATGTTTAATAACATATTTCACCTCTGTAAATTCCACATCTCGGTTGTACACAACCTTCCTTGTTTCTAGGATCCAAAGCTTATAACCTTTTAAACCATCCATATACCCAATAAAGATGCACCTTTCAGATTTACTATCCAACTTGGTTCTTTTCTCTTTTGGAACATGTACATATGCATCACAACCAAATACCCTAAGATGTGAAAGAGAGGGTTTCTTACCATTCCATACCTCATGTGGAGACTTATCCTCTAATGCCAATAAAGGTGATCTATTAACCGGGTAACATGCAATCTCCACCGCCTCTACCCATAATTCCTGTCCAAACCTAACACCATTGAGCATGCTTCTTGCCTTTTCCATCAACGTCTTGTTCATTCTTTCTGTATGTCCATTTTGTTGAGGTGTGTATGGAGTAGTCTTCTGCCATGCTATACCACACTTCTTACAAAACTCTTCAAATTCCTTCTTGCAGAACTCTCCACCATCATCTTCTTCTCTGTCTGGTTTGCTACAAGAGCCTTAAATGGTTTAAACCTGTCAAATACTTCAGATTTATTCCTAAGGAAATATATCCATGTATTCCTTTATAATTCATCTATAAATGATACGTAGTACAAAGGTCCAAACACATCACAGTGCACAAGCTCTAATATCCCTTTTGCCCTCTTAGCACCAGAGGGGAAACTCACCCAATTTTGCTTCCCATATACACGATGTTCATAGAAATCGAAATCCAGAGAGAAATTAGACATACCTTCTACCATACCATTACCATGAAGTATTCGAAAGCCCTTCTCTCCAATATTTCCAAGCCTTTGATGCCATAGCATGGTCTTTTCTCTAGAGACCACTAGATTTTATGCTCCATTTTTAGGAACCACATAATTATTGCACCCATTAATAACAGTACTACCTTGAAGCTTGTACAGAGTTCCAATCCAAACTACCCACATCAATACTAGTGCTCTTCGAACCATCTTGTAGGTATATTTATCGAACACTGTTTTTACGCCTGCATCATCCTTCTTGCTTACAGAAATCATATTTTTAGCCAATGTAGGAATAGGAAGAACATTCAGAAGTGTTCTAATACTTCCACCTTGCAACTTCAAGTTGACTTTTCCACATCCAACGATTCTACCCTTCCTATCAATCCATAAGAAGACATCACCACCATCATATTTCTTATACTCGTAGAACCACTCCCTATGGGGAGTGAAGTGAATGGATGCACCTGAGTCGTTCAATCATGCCTCATGATCTACATGTGTACTTGAAGAAGAAGCCAAGTACACATCCCCACCTTCATCTGAGGTTTTTTCGACTCTGTAGAAGGAGCATCATCAAATCCCTTTCCTTTCTTAGGAGCTTTAGATCTACAACCCTTGTTGAAGTGCCATTCATTTTTGCATTTCCAGAACACCTTTACAGGTATTCCAGGAGATTTAGATCTCCCTTTAGATTTAGATCTCCCACTCGAGGACTTATTTTTATTTATGTTCTAGGATAGTCCTCGTACAGACAAGGCATCCCCATTCTATCCATCCATATTGTTTCATCTCATCTCCTTTGACAACAAATATGAGACTATTTCATCAAACTTCAAGGTAGTTGTATTGCTACCTATTGCAACAACCAGACTATCCCACGAATCTGGTAGAGAACACTACAAACTGATTCACTTATCTTCATTTGATATTTTAATATCAACAGATAACAATCGACTTACCACAATATTAAAGGCATTCAGATGCTCTGTCACCGAGTCTCCATCCTTCATCTTCAGGTTATACAACTTTTTCCATAGGAACAATTTGTTCACCAGAGACTTAGATTAGTACAAAGTCTCTAACTTGTCCCACAAAGCCTTCACCGTAGCTTCCCCTGATACATTAAAAAATACTAAATCTGAGATACACAATTGTATTGTGTTCTTTACTTTTCGATTCAAATTATCGCAATCTTCATTTGACATTGCTGTTGGTTTAGTACCCGGATCTACCGCAATCCACTAATATTTATCCACCAGCAGATCCCCCATCTTGCGTTTCCATAACTCAAAACTCTGTCTATTAAATTTCTCGATCTCTATCTTTCCAATGCTCACTATCTTCTTTCACTGCAAGAATCGATCCCGTAGGTCTCCCACTAAATAGGGTCTACCAAAGGCCCGAGAAAAACCCCTTAGCAACAAAGGCATCCCCTTGAGGCCGAAACAACTCTGATACCAGTTGTAGGTTTTAACCTCGTGTTTTGGCCACAACCACCACCTTATTAAAACCTGCTATGGCAGCAAATTTGAATGGGTCCCCTAGAAGTTTGATCTTTCATTTCTCCGAATGATAACTCTACAAATGATCTGTTTTTATCCTAGGGATTTCAACTCTGTACCGAGTCAAATTTTCAATTATTAATGGTTAATACCCCCTGAATAAATCTCTACAGCATGATTCATTTATAACCCAGTCTATCCCTTCATTCATGTTCTGTCATCGAGACTTTTCTCAAGCCTCATAAACATTCATGGTACTCTATGCCCGCACATATAATCACCCCCACTCTTTACTATGGGTGTTGCAGACTCAACCCTCATAAACCTTCTATCGCGTCCATATCTCCATATCAATGCTTTGATAATAGAAATACTCTGTGAGCATCCTTAACTTACCTTTTCCGTGCTTTTTCAATCTTAATACATCTCCCTATGCCTGCCTTTATTGCTATCACAATATCACAATTTTCGTGGTCACGCTAAGCATTCCCCTCTTGCATCCGATATGCGATTACCTTCCAGACCCTGTATGCAATTAATCACATCTATATCCTATCGAGTCCGCCGTTACATCGCTTATTGCAATCGCTTCCCTACCCCCCATCGCATATCGCAATCACGCTTCATTGAAAGCCAAGGTCCATTAACTCGCCATTGAAACATTGCAATGTGATATTTGTTAAAGATTCTCCACCGTTGATCAGAGAATATGATCCAACAGTCAACCGATCGCATCGCATATTGCAATCGACAGAACCCAAGGCTCATACATAAAGCGTTCCACGATATGGCGGACCCACCGGGATCATTAACTGCAACATATATATTTTCGAGTCCAGCCTATCGCATATCGCAATCGGCGGAACCCAAGGTTTGTACATAAGGCGCTCTGCGACATTGGAGGACCCGCCATAATTATTAACCATAACACATATAATTTTCGAGTCCGGCCTATCGCAAATCGCAATTGACGGAACCCAAGGTTTATACGTAAAGGCGTGATTCGATATGGCGGACCCGCCGGGACTATTAAGCACAACATATATATTTTTCGGGTCTACTTCCCCCAATCGCAAATCGCAATAGGCAGTGGGTGAAAGTAAAGCAACATGCGATATGCGAAGGGGTGAAGAGCGGACCCAATGATAACTATGGACCCAGGTGCATAGTATTTGAAGTCCAGCCTTATGGTTCGGCTAAGGGTTTTCCTGTGTATTCCCATATGTCCCAATATAGTGTTGCAGTCCAGGTTTTTAAAGGAAAATCTAATAAAATGAATGGTACAGGCTCAACGGCTTAATAATTACGATTGCTCTGCATTGTGACATTAAATGGAAACTTTGACTGAAGACGAGGTTTGTTTGTTGTCTGTCATATTCTCTCATAATCATAGCTAATATGAACTGTTTCTATAGGTGAGCATCAAGAGAAGAAAGGCGAGTTCAAGTGGACCCGATAATGGATAAATGCGATTTATATCAAGACGACACCTCTGTGCCACCGATGTCAATATTGCAAAGACATACTTTGCAAGAAAGGGATACGAACCACCATAGTGCATAATGGAGGCACACTCTATGTTTAGTGGAAGCACTCATGACAACTTCGATCCATCAAGATGTCATTACCTCCAGATACACCTTAAAGCATGCTAGATGTGGAATGATGAGCGCAATGTCTTTAGTTTCCTTCAGGAAATGATACGGAATAACGTCCACTCCATACAGGTGCAAAGAGATGACACGCAGTCACGCTCTCTTAATTGACATCCTTTCATTTTCCCCAGAAAATAAAAACGCCCCAGAAAATGTAGCCTCAAGGTGTCGACAGTTTGATGGACCATTCTACATCCATATATTTAATTTGTATATTGAATAAGCTGGGAAGATGGAGGGTCAAGGGGATACAGAGAGTCAGTTTCTTCCTGCATAAGTATTACCTCCGGAGATGGAGGAAGGACTTTTTTTAGGCAAAACAACTTTTGATTTATTGTGCTAATAAAGAACACTGTTTGGTCGAGAGAGAGCTTTTGAGATTTAGTTTCCTTTTCTTTCATGTGTTTAGAATCAGGGTGTTGTCGCTGACATAAATATAAATATGTTTTGTTTTTGTGCATATTGATAACAGACAGTGCGTGACTAGTCTTGGTTATTCAAATATAATTTGTTACCATGGTTAATTCATGAATGGTTGCTGATTCCAAACCTTGTTAAACATCAGTGGCAAGTTTTATTTGTATGGAAAGTAATGTGTATTCCTGTATGAGTGATTAGATTGCAATTAATATTTAATACAGCCTTGTTCATCTATGAACCAATAATTGATTCATTTGGACTTGGAATCTATATATGATGTTTAATCTCCTTTTGTTATGCTCCTGCAGGATAGATTAGAATAGTTAGGATTAGCATAAGTAGTTAGAATTAGTACAGATAGGATTTGATACATATATGTTAGCTGTTTCTTTTGTTGATTTAATTGAAGTTTTCCTCCTAGAAGCAATCTTTCAACACCTATAATAGTTTACGGGATCCTTTAAAACCCATTGGAACTAGCCATCCCAAACAAAAGCGAATCTAATTGGGGTTTGCAATCGGGTTAGTTCCCCTTATCGGCATAGTGAACATTCGCCGAGTCAACAAATTGGCACTAGAAGGAGGGTCTGAACCACTGTCCACAACTTTTTATGATTTCATCTATAAATGTCGCGCATGGATTCGAAAAGATTAATTCATGGATCGTAAAGGTCGAAAAGATCCTTCCTCCCATTTGGAAAAGCCTCATTTTGAAGAAACAGAGATCCCTCTAAGTCCCGTGTTTGGGTCACCCAAAGAAGAGATACTGTGGGAGTATCTTGTCACTCAGGAACAACCAGTCAGAGTACTTACTCAGACTTACACTCGTTCCCTCTCTCAACTCCACATCTTTCACTCTTTACCTCCAACAACTAAAATAAAGCCAAGGATCTGCCCCATAAACGAAGAGACATCTGCAGCCCCTTCTCTTCAAGATATTGTGCTAGAGTCCTTGCAAAGTATCGACACTACTTGGGAAGAAATTCCTGAGGATCCACTCTCTGAAGGTAATCCCTGGCCCGATTTGGGAAATCCTAATAAAGAACGCCTCGAAGAAACCTTCAACCAGAACCTCCCTATCCATAATATGGCTAACGTTCCTCCTCCGAGTGGGAATCAACTTCTATCGGGTGGGAATCAACCCCCACCTCCTCCGGGAGCACTCCCTCCCTGGCTCACTTAGGATGCCATAGTGATACCTAGGTAGCAGCATGCCTTACCCAAGAATGCAAAAAGAGTATTTCCTAAGTTTGACCCTGAGTGGGGAGACACTGCTGATAACCATATTCACTCTTTCTTCCTAGCCGTGCGCATGTTGGGGGTAGCCGATGAAGATGTAGTATGTCGCTTATTCCCTTTTACTCTGGTGTGGCCTCCACATGGTACTTTAGCTTGAGAATAGGAATGATCACCTCATGGGTCACCTTTCAAGAGGCCTTTTTAGACAAGTTTTGCGATGACAAAACACCTGCGGCCTTAGTTTTAGAACTATCCCGTTTGAAAATGGAAGCCAAAGAAAAGGTCAAGGATTTTAACATCCGGTTCAACACTTTGTTCAACAGAATCCTAGCTAACACTAGACCTACTGAGGAGGTGCTCATGGAATTCTACATCATTGCTCTCCCTGTCCCTACTGCGATGTGGGTCAAAAGGAGTAACGCACAAACCTTACAGGGTGTTATTGATGAAGCAGTAAAAGTCGAGAATGAAATGATCCGTCGCACAGCATGTCATCATACAACCGAAGAAAAGAAAGCCTCTCAATCATCCAAGAAGAATAATGGGAGTGATAAAAAAGTGGCTGAGATCAAAGAAAAGGATACCACAAATGTGGAAGGTTTGCATCGGATCATTAAGAAATTGACGAACACAGTCATCGATATGAAAAGGAATTCTGGAGAGAGTACAAATGGGAATGGAGGAGATCATAACAACAGAAAATCCTTCAAACCTTTCTATCCTAAGAAGATAGAAGGTGGTCATGGCCAACGTACACTGCCTGCTCCGCCCAATGAAGGGATTTTAAATATGGAAGAGCTGGCTCTTATCGGATCACTCCTTACCAAAGAAGAACCTATAGTGGAGCTGGAGCCATAACAAGAAAATGAGGAAGAATACCAAGTAGAAGAGCCCTTGGACAAATAATCTCAAATCAATGTACTATAGGATTTCTATACAAATGAGAACAATGACGATGAAGGAGTTAGTACAACAGAAATCCACACTAATGAAATCCACACATGAAGTAAAGGGCCACTTGGGGGCATGATGGAGCCTGTAGACCAGACAAAGAAAGATGTTCGCCCTTTGAAGGCATCTGCTCCCAAAGTTCCTGTTGAGAAGGGTAGACCTAGTGGTGATCCCAAGAGTACTCCAGTTGTGAACTGTCCACATAAAGATAATACATCTCCAAATGCAACAAAGGTGACTCAAAATAGTAAACTCCCACCTAAGAATGGAAAAACATGCATGCTTACTCTACCCTACCCTGTTTATAACATTGATTACAACATTGTGGATGATCTTAAGAAATCTCAAGCTAATATCACATACTTCAATTTGTTAAAGTTAACGCAGCAAAGAGATCTGCTTTTGAAAGCTATTAATGAACGGAATTGCAAATCTCCCACCATTCTGAGTAGCCAAACCAAGAAGTTGGTGTCCAGACCTGCTAGTACCCCCAGTACATCCAAAACGCCATCAGCCATGGAAGCCACTCTGTCAAAAATGAATCGAACACCTCAAGATGTTAGTGCGGCCATGATAGGAAGGAAATCAAAATCCATGACTCCACCTTTCCTTATCACATTTGAGATCTTCAACATGAATGTACACAATTGCTTGGTAGATTCTGGTGCCTCATCCACTGTTATGCCTTACGCTGTTGCTAAAAGACTTCATGCAATACCCAAGAAAACTGGAACTTGAATTATGCAACTAGACAGAACGAATGTGAAAGTAATTGGAGAATTGAAAGATGTACTGATTCGGATGGCTGCCAAACCAAAGTACACACAAGTCATTGACATAGTGGTGTTCGACATACCCAAGGCATATGGAATGCTTCTTAGTAGGGACTAGTCAGCGAATTTGAATGGATATTTCTCAACTGATTGGTCCCATCTCTTAATGCCTCAGAAGGGAAAAGGTGATATGCTAAGAGTTGATCGAGAAAGATACATGAAGTATGTTGTGACGGAACTAAATGGCCCCAATGAACCTATAATTTTTACCAACTCTATCCTTGGGAATTATAGTTTCGACGTTTGTGCCATCGAAACTGGTTTCGGAGAAATCCATGCAGAGACAGTTGAAGAAACTATGACAAACACACAGTTGGAAGATCTCCCCCATAGTTCAACTGATAAGCCACCCTGTAATATAGTAGATAATAGGACCAATTTCGTAGGAAGCAGTTCATTTAATGTAACATTAGATTCTATATTCTGGACACTCTACTTTGATGGCTCTAACTGCCTTGAAGGTGCAGGTGTTGGGAGCATTCTCATTGACCCACAAGGGAACCAACATCTGATGGCCAACTGGTTGGAGTTCACGTGCACCAACGACACAACAGAATATGAGGGCTTGCTGCAGGGCCTGGAAAAAGCCATTGATATGAAGGTAAAAAATCTTAAATTTTTTGGTGACTCACAGATAATTGTGGACCAAGTAAGGAAAAGGATACACTGCAATTCGCCACATTTGGTAAGATACCAACATGAGGTATGGAGCTTAATTGACAATTTTGATT
The DNA here is from genome assembly GCA_031772625.1 of Pinus tabuliformis. NCBI lineage: Eukaryota > Viridiplantae > Streptophyta > Pinopsida > Pinales > Pinaceae > Pinus > Pinus tabuliformis. The sequence continues at coordinate 50,762,567 of CM062811.1, read as the reverse complement.
CTTTTAATATCACATACATACCTCGAGGTCAAAACCAAGATGCTGATCTGATGGCTGGTATGGCTGCGAAACGTTTTCCTAATCTTAGACTAAACAAGAATAAATGTTACGTTGAATTTATTTTTAGACCATCCGTGCCTGATAACATCTCGAATTGGCAGGTGTTCGAAGGTGACGAGCAAATCCTCATGGTGAAAAAACATTCAAACACAATCATTGATGAAAAAGAGCATGACAAGCTTATGAATGGGAGTGAAGATCAGGAAAAGGAGCAGCTCAATATAATTCCCAAGTCAGTTGTCAAGATGGAGCACCTGTATGACCTGCATGATAAATTTAAGAAGCCGACTAACTGTAAAATTCATATCTCATCCATGAAGTATGAATTGGTCAACCTTGGAACCGAAGAAGACCTGAAAATTGTTAATTTGGGCTTGGGATGCTCTCCACGAGAAAAGGCTGCATTTGTTAAGCTGTTTAAAGAGTACAAGGACGTCTTTGCATGGACATATGGTGACTTAAAAACCTTCGATACCAGCATTATGCAACATGTGATTCCGTTGGAGAAGGATGTTAGGCCATACCAACAAAAGCTTTGCAAGATCCACCCAAGCCTGGAACTGTTGGTGAAGAAAGAATTAAACAAAATGCTGGACGCCAAAATCATTTTTCCTGTCAAGCACACCCGCTGGGTAGCCAATCTCGTGCCAGTAAGAAAGAAAAATGGATACATCAGTTATGTATCGATTTCAAAAACCTGAATAAAGCATCGCAGAAAGATAACTATCCTGTCCCTTCTATGGAACACATTCGTCAGTGTGTTTCCGGGTCTGAAATGTTGTCCCTATTGGATCGTTTTTCGGGATATAATCAAGTGTTGGTATTGAATGGAGATCAACTTAAGACAACCTTCAACACTAAATGGGGCACTTACGCATACCGTAAAATGTCGTTTGGACTTATTAATGCAGGCACCACATTTCAGAGAGCTATGGACATAGATTTCCGAGGATTGATTAACAGATTAGTAGTAGTGTACATGGATGACATTACTGTGTATTCGTATAGTAAAAGGGATCATATTTATCACTTGAAACAGATTTTCGAAAGATGCCGAAGATATGGAATATCGTTGAATCCCAAGAAGAGCGTCTTTGCAGTTACAGAAGGGAAACTACTAGGTCATATCCTCTCTAAAGAAGGGATTGTTATTGATCCTGAAAGAATAGAGACCATCATGAGAATACAACCCCCTGCAAATAAAAGGGCAATGCAATCTTTCTTCGGGAAAATTAATTTCGTTAGGAAATTCGTTTCAGGTTTCGTAGAAATAGTGCGTCCCATGCAGCTAATGATGAAGAAAGACGTTGTGTATAGGTGGAGCGATGAAGCTAAGAAATCATTTCAGCGAATTAAGGAGGCCATCGCAGAAGCTCCTGCGTTGGTCAGCCCCAATTTCGACAAGGAATTCTTATTGTACACTTTCGCTTCTGATGTTCATATGGCGCTATCCTCACCCCAAAAAATGATGATGGCAATGAAGTCCCTATTTCTTATATGAGCTCTAATCTTCAAGGAACAGAACTGAACTACCCAGACCTGGAAAAACAAGGTTTTGCGGTTTTTAAAGCCGTAAAACATTTCTGCCCTTATTTATTAAAGGCTAGGACTAAAGTAATCATCCCCCACCCAGTTGTAAGAGACCTCTTCGTGCATAAAGAAATGGGTGAACAGAGAGGGAATTGGATAACTTCCCTTCAGGAATATGACCTCGAGATTAAGTCGGCGAAGATAGTTTGAGGGAAAGGATTGTGTGTGCTCACGACAAAAGCCTTGGCGAATAAAGAAGGGGCATCCGAAGAACCAGAAATGCAGAGCATACAGAATGCACAAGTGGAATTCAGGGAGGAGCCCCTATGGATTAATGAGACGATGATGTGTGAGCACGAAATGTCAGAAGTCCCTTTGGACCTTGAGTCGTGGTATTACGACATACACTTTTATTTAACACAGGGATCATGCCCTGAGCACATGGATGCATCATGAAGGAGAGCGCTGAGATTAAAATCTAATCAGTATCACTTGGCCAATGACACATTATATAGGAAAAATTATGATGGAGTTTGGCTGAGGTGCTTGGAAAAGGATGATGCCGATCATGTCTTGAAAGAAATGCACGACGACCCAACAGGTGGTCACTATGGAGGAGAGACCATTGCTCACAAAATATTAAGAGCTGGGTATTATTGGCCCACAGTGTTCAGAGACTCGCATGCCTACGCTCAGAAATGCAAGGTATGTCAAACTGCCGTAGGATGAGAAAGAAAGCCAGTTGTTCCCCTCAGGCCCATTATGATTTATCGCCCGTTCCAGCAATGGGGCCTAGATGTCATAGGTGAGATCACTCCAAACTCTTCACAGCAGCATAAGTATATACTCACGACAACCAACTACTTCACCAGATGGACCAAAGCCATCCCGCTTCGGAAGGTTAACGAAGACGAGGTAATATCTTTTATTGAGAAATTTATTATCAACAGGTTTGGCATCCCTGACGCGCTCATATTTGATAATGCTTCTTACTTTTCATCACTAAAATTGACTGAATTTGCTATCGATAAATCAATTCGCATAAGGTATGCATCAAACTATTACCCCCAGGGAAATGGAGTTGCAGAGTCCTCAAACAAAAACCTCATCTGCATAATCCATAAATCTGTCGCCGACAACCAGAGGAATTGGCACAATGCTCTAACAAACACCCTTTGGGCCGATAGGGTCACCCAAAAAGTAGCATTAGGAAACTCCCCATACTTCCTCGTCTATGGACAGGAAGCCATCTTGCCTCCTAACGTTACCCTTCCCTCTTTACAGCTCTCCCAAGCTTCGAGAAGGACCCCTTCAGCCTTACTTTAAAAAAGGATCAACCAACTGGTGACGTTGGAGGAATTGAGAGATAAAGCCAGAAATAAATTTAGAAATCACTAAATGATTGTAAAGAGATGGTTTGACCGTCATCTAGCAGGAGATAAAGATTACCAAGTAAGAGAGCTAGTCTTGAAATGGGACAAGCTGAGTGAGCCAAAAGGTAAGAACACGAAATTCCAACACTTATGGTTGGGCCCATTCCAAGTTGAAGAAAAAATTGGGCAGGGAACTTACAGATTGAAAACTTTATAGGGAGAAACTGAAAAACTCCTTGTTAATGGCCAACATCTTAAGAGATACTTCCAGTAGCCACCACATGGTGGTTACCTCCTGAGTAAGTTAGGATTCATTTTATTTTGTTATTAGCTTAGTTACATTTTCGTCCTGTTCTTTCCTATTTTATGCAAAGTTTATTTTCCTTTTGAATTTTAGTCCTTTTTAGCCAATTGATTTCGGTCCTTCAGTCTTGTTTTCACCTTTATAACTCTCTTCAGATTTCCCTCATTCCCCACCCTCAGCTTTTTGCCTCCCTTAGTAACCTGCTGATGAGTCTGCCAATCCTAAATTCATCATTACCATGCAAATCAAGAAAACTTTCAATGAGACTACGAGAACTATAAAATCGACGACGAAATTCAAATCAGAGCCACTCATTGGCATGTGTTGGGAACCAGGTGGGATTTGTTGATAACCTGGATACCGAAGCATGTAGGGGCATCTTTATAAAACGAAAAATGTGTAACCATAGCTGGATTGGCATGGCAGAACGCTGCATTTTAAAATCCCATCCAGACCTAGCCTATACTTTTCTATAAGGTTTACAGTCATTCTCCATTGGTTCCATCCACCACACTAAAATTTCCAATATTTGTCATCAACAAGTAAACCTCCTCTCATGGGCTAAGCTCGCTATCATATATCCTGTGGCAAATTTAATTGTGCTCTAGTCCTTGTGCCTGAAACTGGAAGGACTTATGTAAAAGAAAATGAAATGTTGAGTCCTTGTGCCAATTTGGAAGGATAGGTTGTTTGGGAAGCCAATTAGAGTAGGGACTGTTGCTGGACTCAGAGTACTGATTAACACAACAAGCCAAACCTTGCTTAAGTGGTTTAAAAATATGGCATGATCCATGACTGCGCCCCATTCAATCACACGAAAGTATAGCACTAAAATTCTTACATAAAGTGCAAATAAACATATCTACATCAAGTTTGATGAGCAATAAAGAGCTGAGGTACACACCTAAACAGGTATTAACAGACCGGTGATGGCCCTGAAAGGATTTTGAAAGTAGAAAATAGGTAAAGGAAGGTCAATAAATCCCATAATACGACCATTAGAGAATGCCTGTCAAAACCCTATCAGTAAGTAGAAGCTATTTGTCTTTATCCCACCTAAAGCTATTAAATGCTGAAGTGGAACCCATGCCTATCTGTCTATACAGTTTGCATTTCAAGTTTATCTTAACACCCTAATGTTCTACTAATCTAGAGTTTATTTGGTAATAGAGATAACTAGTTCGCCCAACGGTTCGCCATTTGTTGTGGCCACAACCACCACCCTATTAAAACCTACTCTGGCAGCAAATTTGAATGGGTCCCCTAGAAGTTTGATCTTTCATTTCTCCGAATGATAACTCTCTGAATGATTTGTTTTTATCCCAGGGATTTCAACTCTGTGCCGAGTCAAATCTTCAATTCTTAATGGTTAAGACCCCCTGAATAAATCTCTGCGGCATGATTCATTTATAACCCAGTCTAGCCCTTCATTCATGTTCTGTCATCAGGACTTTTCTCAAGCCTCATAAACATTCATCATCCTTAACTTACCTTTTCCATGCTTTTTCGATCTTAATACATCTCCCTATGCCTGCCTTTATCGCTATCGCAATATCACAATTTCCGCGGTCACGCTACGCATTCCCCTCTTGCATCCGATATGCGATGACCTTCCGGACCCCGTATGCAATTAATCGCATCTATATCCTATCAGATCCACCGTTACATCACTTATCGCAATCGCTTGCCCGCTCACCATCGCATATCGTAATCGCGCTTCATTGAAACCCAAGGTCCATTCACTCGCCATTAAAACATTGCGATGCGATATTTGTTAAAGCTTCTCCACCATTGATCAAAGAATATGATCCAACGGTCAACCGATCGCATCACATATCGCAATCGGCAGAACCCGAGGCTCATACATAAGGCGTTCCGCGATATGGCGGACCCGCTAGGATCATTAACCGCAGTATATATATTTTCGGGTCCGGCCTATTGCATATCGCAATTAACGGAACCCAAGGTTTGTACATAAGGCACTCTGCGACATTGGCGGACCCGCCGGAATTATTAACCATAATGCATATACTTTTCGGGTCCGGCCTATCGCAAATCGCAATCGGCGGAACCCAAGGTTTATACGTAAGGCGCGATGCGATATGGCAGACCCGCCGGGACTATTAAGCACAACATATATATTTTTCGGGTCCGCTTCCCCCAATCGCAAATCACAATCGGCAGTCAGCAAAAGTAAAGCGACATGCGATATGCGAAGGGGCGATGAGCGGACCCAACAATAACTATAGACCCAAGTGCATAGTATTTGAAGTCCGGCCTTATGGTTCAGCTGAGGGTTTTCCCATGTATTCCCATGTGTCTCGATATAGTGTTGCGGTCCGGGTTTTTAAAGGAAAATCTGATAAAATGAATGGTCCAGGTTCAACGGCTTAATAATTATGATTGCTCTGCATTGTGAGATTAAATAGAAACTTTGACTGAAGACGAGGTTTGTTTGTTGTCTGTCATATTCTCTCATAATCATAGCTAATATGAACTATTTTTGTAGGTGAGCATCAAGAGAAGAAAGGTGAGTTTGAGTGGACCCGATAACAGATAAATGCGATTTATATCAAGACGACACCTCTGTGCCACTGATGTCAATATTTCAAAGACATACTTTGCAAGAAAGGGATACAAACTACCATAGTGCATAATGGAGGCATGCTCTATGTTCAGTGGAAGCACTCATGACAGCGCTGATCCATCAAGATGTCATTACCTCCAGATACACCTTAAAGCATGCCAGATGTGGGATGATGAGCACAGTGTCTTCAGTTTCCTTCAGGAAATGATAGGGAATAACGTCCACTCCATACAGGTGCAAAGAGATGACACGCAGTCACGCTCTCTTAATCAACATCCTTTCATTTTCCCCAAAAAATAAAAACGCCCCAGCAAATGTAGCCTCAAGGTGTCGACAGTTTGATGGACTGTTCTACATCCGTATATTTAATTTGTATATTGAATAAGCCAGGAAGATGGAGGGTCAGGGGGATACAGAGAGTCAATTTCTTCCTGCATAAGTATTACCTCCGGAGATGGAGGGAGGACCTTTTTTTGGGCAGAACAGCTTTTGATTTATTGTGCTAATAAAGAACACTGTTTGGTCGAGAAAGAGCTTTTCAGATTTATTTTCCTTTTCTTTCATGTGTTTAGAATCAGGGTGTTGTCGCTGGCATAAATATAAATATGTTTTGTTTTTGTGCATATTGATAATAGACAGTTCGTGACTAGTCTTGGTTATTCAAATATAATTTGTTACCATGGTTAATTCATGAACGGTTGCTGATTCGAAACCTTGTTAAACATCAATTGCAAGTTTTATCTTTATAGAAAGGAATGTGTATTCCTATATGAGCGATTAGATTGCAATTAAGATTTAATACAACCTTGTTCATTTGTGAACCAGTAATTGATTCATTTGGACTTGGAATCTATATATGATGTTTAATCTCCTTTTGTTATGCTCCTGCAGGATAGATTAGAATAGTTAGGATTAGCATAAGTAGTTAGAATTAGTGTAGACAGGATTTGATACATATAGGTTAGTTGTTTCTTTTGTTGATTTAATTGAAGTCTTCCTCCTAGAAGCAATCTTTCAACACCTATAACAGTTTACGGGATCTTTTAAAACCCATTGGAACTAGCCATCCCAAACAAAAGCGAATCTAATTGGGGTTTGCGATCGGGTTAGTTCCCCTTGTGGGCATAGCGAACATTTGCCGTGTCAACAAATTGGCGCTAGGAGGAGGGCCTGAACCGCCGTCCACAACTTTTTATGATTTCATCTATAAATGTCGAGCATGGATTCGAAAAGATTAATGCATGGATCATAAATATGATTGAGGCTCTATGATATTTGAGATGACTTCGCTCTGAGATTCTACGGATCAGAGATATTGAGGCATAGTAGAGCATATTTCATTCTCCTGGTCCTAAGATTTTTTAGCCTCTTAGAACAAAGAATTTTAACCTTCAGATATAGATAACAAAAGGTAATAAATTTTTATTTTCTAAGGTCTTTCATCAACCATATAAGGTCTCCAACTAGGGCTTTCAATAATTCACCATAGCTCTGATACCATGTTGATTTTTACATGGTCTTCCTTATTGATAATTATTTTTGATGATTTTGTCTTTTCTCCTTCTTATTCATTAAATCCATGATTCAATAATTACACATACGAAATCAACCATAAGCAAATAAGACGATAGGAGCATATGGATACAGATGCACAAGAACACAAGAGTTTCACCCTAGGAAAAACCTCATGGGGAAAGATCCAATAACCTTTTTCAATAAATAATTCTTTAATTCAACAAAGAAACATCTAAGTTAAAAACTAGGTCACACCTGGTCTAAGGTCCATCCCCCTAGTCAAGTCACTCTAGTTACTGAAGCAATTATGCCTTTAGCTTCTATAGAAGTAGCCCTCCCACAAGGATTCACCACTTCTAAAATTCGGCCTTCTTGCCTCAAACGTTGCTGCCTCAGAGATAATTTCACTGCCTCTAAACATCACTTCACTAGAATCATAATAGGATTTCATTTATACCTCAGTACATCCCTTTGCTAGCCTCAGAATATACTTTCCTTTATGCCTTAGAACATCCCTTCACATGCCTCAGAAATAGGCCTTAGAATAGGTTGAACCATAGAGAAAGGAGACCCGAAATTGTTCTATATGGTTGCTCTATGGATGGATAGGAGTCACCCCTATTTATACAAGATTGGGTGGCCAAAAGAGTTTCTTTTTTCTGAAGTTGACTTGAATTCATGATGAGGATGAATTGACTAGGAGGAGGTCAACTTTACATTTTGGGGCCAAAATTTTAAAAATTTCAAATTTCTTTCCTTTGAAAATCCACAATGGGACTTGACACAAAATAATTTTCTTTTGAATCTTAGCATTTAAAATATTCTTTACAAATTCATAATGACTCAAACATACATTATGAAGACCAACCATAGTTACAAAAATCAACAACATCCACGTCTTCACATTCTTCATTGATCATCTTTGTAGTTTTCTTCCTCCGGTCATAAAATACCTTATGCAACCCTTGTTGTACTAACAAATCTTACATTTTAAGTTTCCAAAATACAAAACTATTTTTTCCATTAAACTTTTTAACATTGAATTTAGAATTCATGAGTTTGGCCATTTTTTTTCTATACCCAGTTTCTCCCTCCAAGTCTATTTTTTTAATGTGTCAATTTGGAAAAATAAATACTTTTAAAAATTTTGTTTTTCACAAATCTATTTAGAAACCTCATCTTCACAAACTTCATTTCTCAAACCCTATTTATTAAACTTAATTTTTAAGAAATCCCCAATTCTGACTTGATTTATTTGATATATATATCCCAACATGAGAACGGTTCCAGGGTTTATTGTATCCACAATAAAAAACAAATTAATAAACTCCACATAATTAAAAGAAAAAAGTGTAGCCATTTTTTTTTAAGTCCTTTTGGCCTTCACCAACAACCTAACTTCTTTGCCTCTGCCTCTACTCACAATGCTTCGTGGCTATACTGCAATAAGGGAGTTATGACAATTTTGTAGAGTAGGAACTGTGACACATATGCATAGGGTATCCATAACATTCATGTAACAAGGGATCCACAACACTCCTAGAGATAGTTATAAATAATTTCTTCCTACTTATTATTCAAATAACAATTGAAACAAAAAAAAACAGTGAATCAAAAGTACCTTGTGCTAAAAGCAATATCTCAACACCAAAAAGGATTAATATAGGGTAAGAAGGTAAGAAAAAAGAGGAAGGAAACATGCAAGAAAACTAATAAAAATATGAAATTTCTAAGGCCCATTAGAGGCATTGGCCCACCATGGCTTGATCAAACTAATAGTCTATGATTCCCTAGGGAGGTAACCAATTAGGTTGTCATAGAAAGGTTTCCTTAATATGAAAAAAGAAGAAGTATAGCCTCACAAGCAGCTAAGGAGCCCATCCTTGAGATGGATCATAAGAAAAAAAGGAAGGATGGAAAAGTTAAAAGATGCAAGAGAAGGAAATAGAAAAAGAGAGTACAAGTAAAGGATGAGTATAAAGAGATAGTAGGAACAATCATAAAAATGGGGACACATGAAAACAATCCATTAAAAATTAGAGAAATAGGTTTATATATAGGAAGAGGAGGGTTTAACTCAAGAAGGGATACAACCATGTCTTAAACAACTCCCAACTTGAGCACCCCTCTTTCTACCACAATGGTGGATCTAGGGGAGGATCCTAACCCCAAAAAAGTCTTAACTGAGTCATAAGAGAAAAAGAAGATACAACTTTTAAAGACAAATGAATAAAAAACGTAGGTTACTATTAGTGAGTTGGAAGTAGCAAGGGATAAGGCCTTGAAAGGAAAAGTTGAAAAAAAACCATGAGTATTGGAAAGGAAAATATTGGCGGGCGAAGTGCTATGTTTGACTTAGAGCAATAAATTTCCAATATGCAAGAAAAATTTTAGATCATGAAAATGTACGTTATGGATGGTAAGAGATAGATAGAAGTTGAGAACAAATCCCTAAATGAAAAGTTGTAGTATACCTAGGGGGGATAATATGGGGTACAAAGGGAGGTATCCAAAGGAATAATGTAATAATGGGATGGGCCATAGTGATAAATAAGGTGGTTAACCCGTATCATGTAAGGGACCACAAGTAGTTAACAATAATGTAATAAGTCCATAGTATAGATAGATGGTATTGAGGGAACCATGGTAATGACCCATGGTATTGTATGTATGAGGCGTATACAGAGGCTAGACACTCCATATTGAGAGATGTCAAGGATTATTGTATGAACAGACATATGGCTTGTGGAGTGTTCTCCTTCCTAAGGAATGAATGTATGGTGTTGCCCTACCTTAAGGGTTTGATATCAATAAAGAAACATTTCTATCTATTTCCATCTTGTTATTTCTTGGGTTTATTTCTATTTTTCATATATTTTCATATCAGATCTATACCACTTGTTATAGATCCGATACCACTTGTTATATATCTAATATGAAAATATAAGACAACGCAAATAGACCCAAGAAATAACAAGATCTGAATATAGAGATGCTTCACTTTATTAATCAAACCCTTAAGGTAGGGCAACACCATACATTCACTCCTTAAGGAAGGAGAACACTCCACAAGCCATATGCTTGTTCATACAATATTCCTTGACATCTCTCGATGGGGACTCTCTAGCCTCTATATAGGCCTCATACATACAATACCATGGGTCATTACCATGGTTCCCTCAATACCATCTATCTAATACCATGGGCTTATTACATTATTGCTAACTACTTGTGGTCCCTTACATGATACTGGTTAACCACCTTATTTATTACTATGGCCCATCCCATTATTACTTAATCCCTTGGGTACCTCACTTTGTACCCCATATTATCCCCCCTAGGTATACTACAAAAGTTGGCCAAAATCGAGAAAGAATTGGCCAGATAAAGAGAAAAAGTGGAGGTAATGGAGGCCTGTATAAGTGAGATGGAAAAACTAGTAGATAACATGCTAAACTCTAGGAAAGCAACTAGGGTTTATACCCTCTTCTTTAGAGAGCAGTGACACAAACTCTAGATAAACAAGTTGGTTAAAAAACTCCCTTACATGGTAGATACCCCTAAAGAGTTCATTATACTTATTAGGAGAGTAATAAGGAATAAGTGGAACAATTAAGTGAATTATATCTACATAAAATTTGCATTGCCTTACCCCTACAAATGGTCACTTGACTGATATATACAAGAATTCCAACTCAAAGCCTTGTGCTCTTGCATATATTATGAGGAGATGAGAGTAGTTGAATTTTGGAAGTATAGAGAAGAAGAAATGGGAAGCCACTTGCATATTAGGGTATGTCATCAAGCCTAAAGATATTATTAGCAGCCACATGCCTTTGCCTTTGATTTGGAGCTCATCCCCATTTTGGAAGGAAGGAAAAGAGCGGAAATTCCCATTTTGAGGAACTACTAATATTTCCGGGGAAGGGGCATTCTAAGCATGTCAAACTAAATGAAGTAGCCTTGCCTAAGATCTTCAAGGGGTTGAGCCTCACTCCCATCACAAATTATAAGTTGTCTTGTTTAGGACCCAACAGTGCAAAGAATCCTTGATAAGAATCAAGCTTGAGTGGATTGGGATAATATTAAACTTGCGCCTTCTCTTGCATCCTATACTTTCAGGGAAAATATATAAAGAGAATGAGGAGAAGCAATGGAGTAAAGTGGAGAACAATGTAAGGTATCATCACAAGGGTGCCGTCACCCGATTTATGGCATATAACCTCTGGAAAAAATGAAAATAACAATAGCGATGAGTTAAAAAAGGGGACAATATGAGCTACATGTAGCATTTTTGGATTACACAAGGGCATGCAATATCGTCAATTGGTTGGGTGATGATGTGCTTCCTAATTATAGGACTTTTATGCCCATTTTGGGGGATGATATGACCTTTCTTGAACACTGAAACACCCATTTGAATATGATTAATGAAAATATATTGATATTTGTCCATTTGAATATTATGATATGATTGAATGATTGAGTTGTGATTTTGATAATTTTATGCATTTCTAAGGGTGCACTGATCCATTGCTCGAGTAGGTCAAATTCTAGGGGAAACCTTCATTAATCTACATCTAGAATAAAAGGGGGATTGTGTTCCATATTCAATTTCTAAAACATGGCAAGTATTCAATGGCTCAAGACACCCAATCACATAAAATTTTAGTTCAAACCTCTAATTGATTAATACCAATTTAGGAGAATTGACCCTTGAAACAAGGATCCTTGATTATAGGGATACAGAGATAAGATCCCTTCAGTCAAGGATTGATTAAAGGGTTAGTTGTGGAATCCTTTATATATATATAATCTATGGGTTGGCCTTTACTTAATCTTGTTATTCTCAACTTTGAGAACTCTATTTATAGCTAGTATTCGAACTTGTCAAATTAATTATTGTTATGAATTAATCTCTTAATGTAGAAAGTATGTTTTTAGATTTCTTTCTCTTAGTGTCTTCTCTAGGTTTCCAATAGAAGCCTTGAATAAGCCCCACTGAAGGCTATGGAAGGGATATTAACTTTCCTTCTTGCAATTGTATTTAGTTAGTTTTATCATTGTTTACTATCATGTACCATTTCCTATAAGTCTCTTAATATCTTGTAGCAATTTTTCTAGCATGTAATTTCCAGTAGGGTTAGTTGCTTTATGTTGTTCCCTTAGTAGATAATCTTAACTATGTTTTGCAGCAATTCCAATTTAGTTTTCCAACATGTCATTCAAGTAGGTTTAGTTTCTCTATGTCATTCCCTTAGTTGACAATCTTGACTCTATTTTGTAGCAATTTCAATTCAATTTTCTAGCATGTCATTTCAAGCAAGGTTAGTTTTTTATGTCATTTCATTAGTAGGTAATTTTAAATATATTTTACAACCATTTCAATTCTATTTTTCCAATTCTCATAGTCACTTTATAGCATGTTATTTCCAGTTGTTCATTTGATTTATGGTCTTTATGTTATATCATTCTCTAATGCTCAATAGCTTAGCTCATCCTATGATTATGAAGTAATTCCTTAACACCATTAGCTGATCAAGTACCCTTATTACTATTGTCTTCTCTGCCTCTAAAAAGGTGGCAAACACTCGCTAGACCCTTTACTCTTGGTAGCCTTGACTTGGGGTAGATAGAGTGCATAGCTATCAACAATGGAGAAAGGAAACAAAATTGAAGATGTTGATATCAAGCATTCTTCTTGTTTTTAGAGCAGTTCCTACATTCATAGAATTTGTGTGTTTCCTTTCTAGTAGATAGTTGTCCTAGTGTACTTTGCAAATATAGAGCACAATACCTCATCAAAGTAACACATTTCTAGGTTGAAAAATTAAAGCTAAGGAAATCAATATTGTTGTTGCAATTCTTTGGCACATCACATCTCATGTATTTTAGATAAATTTTTTAATGTAAAATTATGGTGAAGAATTTGGGCTAAAGTGTAGGAAAATGATTGTTATTACTCACTTATCTATTTGTGTCCTCATGTTCATGCTACCCATTGTTTCCCTCAAAAGTGTCAACGCACAAGAACTATTGCATGTTCATCTTCAAGAAAGAGAAATCCCAGTGGAGGATTAAAGGACCCTCGAATAAAAGTAATATATAAATTTTCATGGACATTCCATTGGAATGGTTCATCACAATAGATCTTGCAATATTATGAAATATTTTATTGCATGTTATTTCCTTAGATCTCGGATTCATTATTAGAAGCTAAGTGCTCAAATTTATGGAAAATAATGAAAATACAAAACTGATAGGACACCATCCACAAAAATGAACACAAAATATGAATCGAGAAATCTATTATAGGGAAAAAACCAACTAGAAGCTGAGGCCTATGCTTTGCTCTCTTTTCTTCAATTATAAAATATAGGTACAAAGTGTTCACCATGGAGTCACCTTTGACACCTTGGAATAAATGACTATTATAGAATCTTCTTTTTCCTCTATTATGCTATACCATCCCACTCCTAGATGCTCTACTCAAATGTGGAACAAGTACAATGCTAAAAGAATGGAACCCCCTCTCTTTCTAGAGGCCTAGTGTTTAACATAACCTGATAACCATCTAAGGTTAAGGTTTTTGCATGCCTCAACCCTCGATTAATGTTAGGGTTTTTGACTTTGAAAGTCCACACGGATTAGCCCCACATGTGTGAGTAATAGGAGTTGAAATGGCATCCACTTGGTACCATGGTGGTCAACAATGTAGTTCAACTTATGGGAGGCATAACTTTTACATACAAGTCCCAATTAATGTGATTTTCAAATTGTTGGAAAGCTCTCATTGTATAGAATAGTGTCAAGGGGATAGAAGCCATGCTCTCAATTTTTTGACTCCAAAAAGTGTTGAATGCCTAAAAGTGGCTCTGGAAAGTTCCAGACCCGAACTTTCCTAATTGAACCCACCACTAAAATGGCACAAGAAGTTAATTCCTCCAATTTTTCCACCCATAAAGTACCAAGATAAATAAATAATCATGTAATGATCTATTCTAGATCAAAAATTAAACTCCATATTCAAATTTCTTCTTACGTTATATATTTCAAGTTTTATTCATTTCCATTAAACAATAAAAGAACTTCTCTTCCCCTCCCACAAAATGCTATTCAAAGCATTGAAATTCACTATTTTAATGCTTTATTAGGTAACATTCTTAGGGGCTAAATTTGTTTATTTACATTATTGTCAAAGTACTCATTTGTTTGCTCCTCGTTCTAACTCTAACTAAGATAAGTTTTTGGTATCCACATGCACAAAAACCTCATATGCAACACCAACACATCAATGAATTTTTTCTATTTGCAGGTTAATGAAATGACCAAGAATTGAATTGCCTCTCCCATCCTCAAACTATTTGCAGGTTAATGAAATGACCAAGAATTGAATTGCCTCTCCCATCTTCAAACTATGCAATCATCTAACTGTGTAAGTTAATAAATATCATGTATATTAAATATCCCTTTAAAAGATTCTAGATTCTAAGCTTCCTAATAAGCTTTTGCATGTTGCACAAGATATGATAAAATGTAAAACTACAATACTAGACGCGTATTGTCTTTAATATCACAAACCTCTTGTCATATAAATTATTTGGTTCAAATCCACAATATTTATATATTTAATATTACAAACCTGTTTATCATAGGTTATTTGGTTTAAATTCACAAGATTTACTATCTTCAATATTATAAACTTATTTGCCATACATTATTTGGTTAAAAAATGTCTCACTACCAAAATACATAAATGATAATGATAATAAACACTAAGACTTATATATTTGATTCACCATAATTCTAGAAATTCCATTTATTACAAATGTTCTTGGGAATTCATTGAAAGAATCTGAGAAATATAGTTTGTTTATGTACCTTCCTATTATTCCTCTGAATCAATCTTGCTGGACAGCATATGTGAAACCATCAAATGTATAATCACTGGAATGCTTGAAACATTGATTTCTCAAACAGCATAATCCTAAACAACATAAATGAATCGGGAAAAGCGATACATCCAAAACTACTGTCATCTCTAACCAAATGTCTTTTAGGTAGCCTCATATTTTCGTAAAAGTAAACCTGTAACATAAAATAACCTCTTTAATGTGAAACTTGACTATCTTTTTGTTGAAGGTGCTATCTAAGTAACTACCACTGGTACATTAATTCTCACAAACTATAGAAACTATTTTAGAAATTCTTCCTATGATATTTTCAAACTCTTCTCTCACATGTGAAACTTGACTATCTTTTGATGAAGGTGCTATCTAAGTAACTACCCCTGGTACATTAGTTCTCGCAAACTATAGAAACTATTTTAGGAATTCTTCCTATGATATTGTCAAACTCTTCTCTCAACGTGATTTGAGATAAATATGCATTTTGTGATCCAATGCTCAAGGAAGACTATGACCCTCCCTTACACAAGGACACAATTACCACATCTGTTTTGTTTTGGTTCACAACACCATTCATATCATGGTAAATTTCAAAGCAACAATTAATTTTAAAAAGAGCACACCCCATGAAAGTATTCTAAAGTGAATAATCTAGTTTTTTCAATACAGTAAGCTATTTTTCTTTCTTTCTCGGCATTATCCCTGGTGTCTTTATGTTTCTTTCTTGTTTATGGATATTGTCTATAAAATGTTAATGTTTACAGGCTGTCTAAATACTTGCCCTTGCTGGATCGTCCATGGGAGTTATACACGAGGGTATCTACCTATCGTGGTCGTCAACTATTTGGAATCCATGAACACATTAGGTATTGTTCGTTATATTTGCCATCCATGGAAATGTGTGTAGGTTTTATTCATCTAGATTTCATTCAGTATATCTCATCAGCTATTTTCTACATTGATAAAGGAATTGAGCAGTGAGTTTTTCTTCTGTACAAAGAGTACAATGATAAAGGAATTAATCAGTAGTACAAACAAACAAAGCTTACAATATTACAAGGCTGGTCATATGTTACACTGCTGATACATATGAACAGGTTTTACAAGTTTGAGTCTCCACTTAAAATTTAGCTGTATAAAGCTTAGGCTTCACCAACAGAAGTATGTCGGCATAAGCTGCTTCTTGTTCAACTTCAATATAGTCCTCGCCCTTTAAAGACTGCAGGAATATATAAGTGGATCAAAATTATATCATGCGCTGATTATATATATATATATATGATTTAAAATCAAGCGAAGAATGAAAAATTACAAGATACAGCACTAAAACAAAGGAAGGTCTTGGTTTTTAAGGAGGCTAAGGAGCATTAGCTACCAGTATTTCAAAGAACATTCTACCAGCTTCCTTCCTAGTACTTTTGCTAAGCACTCGATCTAAATTCAGCTTTGATCCAATCTGATAAGTATCCAAATTTTGAAATGCTGTTTTCAGATACTGTGCCACAGCCCTGCATGAGATTTCATGCAGATGAATAAGATTTACAGTTACAAACAAAACCTGCAAGCATGTTCTCAAGTACTTTAGACCATTAAGAGTTAAAATAAAAACAACCTTGTCCTCGTTGAAAAATCATTAGTATCCAAACCTACACTAGCATTTGGAGAGCCCTTTGCATATACTCCACTGCCTGCAGCAACAGCAACACAATCTGAAATCAAAAAATAAAAATAACAGTCTTCTTTTTATTAAAGTTGAGAACTGTGAAATGTATAGACAAATGGCAAATTGGCTCTGTTTTTTTATCTTGCCCAGAATAAAGTGAAATTCAATGGACAAAATGAAAAGGCATTAAACCAATGACTTGTGCTTGCTTAATATTTTCCATAGAGAAATGCTAGATTTTCATATATAGGATTCTTGAGAAGACTTACCCACAGAGCTAGAATCTTCATCCAAGAAGCTGAGGCTCTGCAAAGAACAGAGAGATATGAGGTGTTCTTACAGCTACTGTGGGAGGCATTGCAGAGATCCAACTTAACTCCATATATTTTAAGCAACCAGAAAATGTTTGTATTGGGGTTTTCAATCCATTTTGGTGCTTAATAAATCTGGGGTTATGATAGATACATACCAATTTTAGAAAAACAAGTCTGAAACTTTTCTCCTTTAAATGAATATTGAGAACGACATAGTAAAAGGACATTAGATAGTGTAAAGGACTCACTTGATGACCCTCTTTTTTATACGTAGAAGCCTCCACACAATGGGCCTCTCCAACTGGTGCATTCAAGTCTTCTGCTACCAAAGAAGGGCTTGAAATCTCATTCAAGTCTTCTGCTGCCAAAGAAGGGCTTGAAATCTCATTCAAGTCTTCTGCTGCCAAAGAAGAGCTTGAAATCTCATTCAAGTCTTCTGCTGCCAAAGAAGGGCTTGAAATCTCTACATTTAAACCTGTTGACGGAGCTGTAACCGACTTTATAACAGTATCTAATGGTGTATGTTTAGGTCCCTGAATTTCTAATGTCAACTCTGCAGTGCTTTCCCTCTGCAGATCCATCTTATGAGGAATTTCCATTGTATCAAAAGTGTTAGCCTCAGGGGCACATCGAACCTCTTCAATTTCAGATGCATGAAAAGATGGTTCAGGCCTACGTTCTGGCGATTCTTTGAAAGTCGGTCTCAAATCACGACGAACATCTTCGAAAGAAATATTTTCTTCATGGTCAGTGTTGACTCTCTTGTACAGCTCCTGAATCTCCACAGAGATGCCTGTAACACAACTCAGGCATTATCGACATAGATAAATTTTATATGTTAACATGAGATCATTGTTAGTTGAAGGAAGTAACTGCCCAAAAATAATCAACAATGCAGCACTGCAAGTAGTAGTATTCAACAATGCAGCACTACAAGTAGTAGCATTCAAATCTCTATTCAAACCATATTTAAATTTAATAGCGTCAACCCCTAAAATAAAGGAATGACTGACCTGGAAGGGAAGGTTCTAAACACAATTGTCGTAAATGAGAAATCTTATATGACCTCAAGGCCTCTACAGCAGTGAGAGGAGCTTTTCTTCGAATTCTACGTATATCATCGGTATTTTTTAACTGCTGCCTCATAAACCTGTCGTCCCAACATTTAGAAAAAGTAGAAATAGAAGGTTAAATTTTTTTAATGTTAAATAAAAAATTGTAATGTGAGGAAATGTTTGCATATTGAAAAATTTGATTTGTGTTATTGGGTAAATCTTGAGTTAAAAATATCTATGCTATTTTTTTTAAAGTTTGACAGGACTACATCATCTTCTAGTATATCACTTTGATTGACGCAGGGAATTGAACTGGTGACTTCACATCACAGAGTGCCTTAACAAAACACATCATCACTGCCTATCTATCATGGACAGATCTATGTAGTTTATATTTATATAAATTCCACATTTCTATATATAGAAATGTTTTTATTTTAAATTTTCTTAAAATTATGATTATATGTGTGGGGTCTGTCCCATTTTTCCATAACATATTTTATAATTTAACTTAATTTTTTAATGTGATATATATATATATATATATATATATATAATTTCAATTTTCTTAAAATTATGATTATGTGGAACTTGTTTAGCATTTTTCCTTGATAATTTTATAATTATTTTAACTTAATTTTTTAATGTTATATATATGAAAAAGAGTTTGTCATAAATTTTATATGTTTATTAATTAAATTTAAATATAAAGTTTTAAAATATAATAGTTATGGATATGAATCATTATTATGGCGCCAGCACTATAACTCAATATGAGGGAGATGATGTAGGGTCCATAAATGAGTGTAAATTGTTGGCTCAAAATGAAGAAGTTGTTGTAGTGGTTGTAAATGACTATAAACATTTAAATGGAGGCTTAATATGAAAAAGATGGGGAGATGGTGGTGTCCATAAATGAGTGTAAAGTGTTGGCTCAAGATGAAGCAATGTTGTTGTCGTTGTAAATGAGTGTAAACATTTAAATGTCAGCCTGATGTGGAAGAGTTGTAAAATGAAACATCAGATCAAATAATAATAATAATAAAACATAATGTCTCAATTAAAAAAATAAATGGTTTCAATTCAATTTGTTCTATTAATTTTTATTTTATTAATAAAATTACATTAAAAAATCCAATCTAAATTCATTTTTTAAATAATAAATATCAAAATATAAATATATAATATTTCATATAATTAAGAAACATATAAAAGTTTGATAAGTTTGAATTATATATATATCACGATACAAATTAAAAATAATAATTTATATTCATTATAATTTCATATTTAAATTTAATTAATAAAAATATCATTTAAACTATATATATATATATATATATATATATATATTTTATTACGGTTTTAATAAAATTAATATATATATATCTATATATATATATATATATAATATTATTAAGAATATTAAGAATGATAATAAATGAGTATAAAGTGTTGGCTCAAGATGAAGGCAATGTTGTTGTCGTTGTAAGTGAGTGTAAACATTTAAATGTCAGCCTGATGTAGAAGAGCTGTAAAATGAAACATTAGATCAAATAATAATAATAATAAAACATAATGTCTCAATTAAAAAAATAAATGGTTTCAATTCAATTTGTTCTATTGTAATTTTTATTTTATTAATAAAATTACATGAAAAAAATCCAATCTAAAATCATTTTTTAAATGATAAATATTAAAATATAAATATATAATAATTCATATAATTAAGAGACATAAAAGTTTGATCAGTTTGATTTATATATATGACGATACAAATTAAAAATGATAATTTATATTCATTATAATTTCATATTTAAATTTAATTAATAAAAATATCATTTAAACAATAAATAAATAAATATATATATATATGAACTTTTTATTTTTTTAATAAATATATATCAAATTTAGTATTTACAATAAATATATATATAAAAATAAAAAGTTTATATATATATATAATTAATGTTATGCATATCTCATTAAAAAAATTAAATTATAAAAATTATAAAATATGTAATTATATGTATTATTACGGTTTTAATAAAATTAATATAAGAATATTTTCATATATAGAGATGTAAAATTTATATAAATATAAATAATATTATTAAGAATATTAAGAATGATTATAGAACTATTTTAACTTTGAATTTACTAAGTGTCGAGAAGAATCAATCTTTTGATGTGCAAATCTTTCTTCAAGTTTTGCACTCAAAATAATGTTTATATCTTGAGAGATTTGATCCCTCTCCAAATTTGGTAGATTTAGAATCGTTTAAATTTATTTTAATGTGATATGCATATTATGAATTTATTCTCAAAAAAATATTTGTAGTTTTATTAATAAACACAAAACAATTTATTTTAATGTGATATGCATATTATGAATTTATTCTCAACAAAATATTTGTAATTTTATTAATAAACACAAAATTACAATATAACAATTTATTTTAATGTGATACACATATTATGAATTTATTCTCAAAAAAAATATTTGTAATTTTATTAATAAACACAAAATTACAATATAGCAATTCAAATTAATTTTTATTTGAATGATGAGAGATTTAATGTTTTCATAACTACCTAGCATTGCACCCAGCTTGATTGTACTTCCTTGCTCTTGTACATATTGTTCTTCTTTTGTACATTCTTTTAGTTAATAGAAGCAGTGTTTTCAAAGAAAAAAAGGTGGATGCAACGCAATTTCCTTGGGAACTTTTCACTACTCACTCGTTAGTCAAAACAATCGATTCATCAAGGCTCTGTTTTCTCTTCCTTGGTCGCAGTTTCCTCTCTTCAGAGGCTGGAGTTTTGGGAGTTGGCATTACTTGTAAAGCTGGTGAAACACGTCCTGCATATGTCAAACTTAAACTACTGAAACCCCCATCAAATAAAAACAATTACAAATCCTCTCAGTTTTAAAAAAGTATATAAGTCTACTCGTGACATGAGCTTCAGGATGAAAATAAAGAAAAGTAAATAACTGTTTTCATGGCATGCCGAAGATTAATTCCATTGAGATAGGTAAAACATGAGTATAAAGTTTGCCTGTTCACAGCATTCAAGTACTTGAATGAAACTGATAAAATCCAGAAAGATGTGAGTGAGAAACCCTCACCACACAATACAGGCGACCTCTTTTTTTACAATAATAGTTGCATCCTCGGCCAAAAGATATGGATGAAATAATGAATAGATGATTATTTAAAAGTATTTAAAAGAAGATATTATCAAATGGCTTTTTTCTTTTGGATTAACAAGAAAAATGTCCACAGAATGTCTTTCCGATTAATCACATCATTATTTTTTAGTCGACCTTTCCAACCAACTAATATGGTTCATCTTTTACAACAAAATCTCATTAATTTTTCATATAAAAACTGATAAAAAGATACATACCTAGAATGGAGGCCAGCATGTCTTCATCACTGGAAATCGATGTTCGTTTTGTAGGAGGGGTAGGGGGAGCCATGTTTGCAAGTCCCTTATCACGTACAGGACTCTCTTCAAGAAGAGGTTTACTCACCTCTGTCACTTGAGCTTCATCTGCACCAACAGTATCAGAGGAGTCTTCACCTGCATCTAGTTCCTCATCCATTCCCACGAAGTGTGGCTCAGGCCATGGAACATCCTCTGCAGCACGAAGTGTTTCAAGCTGTGGAATATTTACTCCTGTTGTTGGCTCCATAATGACATTTTGGGGAGTCTCTTCCGCTGTATGTTCTCCACTATGAATTGGTGGAGTGGAGACATTGACGGATGAAGGTGAAGTGTATCCAGTCTCAACATCCATTTCATTAAAACCCAAAGGACCATCCAATGGTAGAGGCGGGAGAACTCTGATCGAAGAAACCACCATAAAGTTAACTATTAACTGGTGAAGATCTTGCAAATAATCTCACAAAATACAGAACAATGGAGGATGCATATTTAACCCCTCATCTTATGGGAAAATGAATTATAATGAAATATTCAATAACATTTATTGTCACAACATGAAACCTACAAGCATGATAGTGACTTAATTACTTACTCTTCTGCCAAGGACATTGTTGCCGGGTTTGCAGTTTCCAGCTGAAAAGAAGATATCTGCCTTTTGGCTTCCTGCCAGTCATTGAAAATAGTTAGATGATACCTGTTTAAATTCCAAATTCAAAATATATTTATCTCCAACTGGTACCAATGCCTGTACGTACTACAAATAGAGAACGTATAGTGTACTTGCACATGGATGGCATATACACTACCATTGTAATTCTCAAGAAGAATGTATTCCATTATAAGATAAAATGCACAGAGAGAAAGTTGCTGTGCAGTAGACATATGACAAATGCTATGGGATCCAAACCTCATTGAAGTCTAACATTGTATGGGCATCTCCAGCACGGGTAGCACGCTCTGTATGCTCAAGAAGTTCAACTGTCACAATTTTAAAACTTAAAACTTTATAACACCTAAGAAAAAAAAACTAAACTACGGCAGAGGAATCAAATGTCACATTATTATCTCACCATCAGATCTAAACCGAACTCGAGATGTGAAATCTCGATGCCGTTCATGTAATGTAATTTGGTCACGAGCACTAACATGAGGATCTGAATCACTACAACAAGCAAAAATATATGTGAATCAATAAATATGTTCGTCAAAATTGTGCATAAATTAATCCCAAATCCAAAAAATCCCATTGTAATATGTGAAAAATTACTCACCTCGTACTTGGTAACCCCACATCATCCAATTCCATAGACTCAAATTCAGATATCTCAGGCAAAGTTATTGAATGAAATGGTGCTAAATTGGCATCTGGTGGCAAATCAACATGTACCGTGTGAAATGCCCGATTTATTTTCGTTAATGCCTGATTGCAGTCTTGATAGAGGTAGTTAACTTTTCTTGAATATATCCTCACCACACCAAAGAGGAGGAGGCCTACCAGTCTAAGTGCAATCGGAAATTCAGGAGATATGATAGAATCTGCAAAGCCAAAAATGAGAACAGAAAGACATCTTTTGAGAACAAGATGGCAATGTATATATGTTCTAAACCACTTACAAAAAGGAGATTTGAGGACATATAAACCCTAACCAGAAAGGTAAAACAAAACAGATACGGAGAGAAAAAATCAAATATTAAAATCCGCTATCCCCCATGTATGAGGACTGCAAATGTGGTTTTCATCACATGATTCAGAGCTTTGCAGGGTGTCATGATGATTCTCGCCTCCCAAAGGTTGGGAGATAGAAGCTGTGTCAACCTTGCATCATGGACTATTGAGATTGATTTTGGAGATAGTACTTTCCATTTGATCAGTGGTGTCTTTCTAAAGAAGACTCATTTTTCTCCTTGATTCATTGCCATGGCTTGGTTCTCCCCTCATGCACATTCTCTGGTTGATGTTTATGAGATTAATGCGCTTTTGCCACATGATAGCCTCCCTTTACACTGTGGATCTGTCTCAGTTGTGATCATTCCATGATGGGTATTATTGTATTAGTGGTTATTTTGCAAATGGCTCAAATTATTTTGACTCATGGATGATGGATGATGATGTTATAGTTGATGGTGATATCACCCTAGTACTAGAGCAGTCGATGGTGATTCTATTGTGATACTTGACACAATAGATAGAGATTTTCATAAAGCACCCCTTCTATTGCATAGCTTTTCATGGTTGAGGGATCAACCTAGTCCATGAGTCACTCGTGAATTTATTTGTAAAGCACTTGGCTTATTTGACACCTAGACAACTTTATGATTACATAGACTACAACTCCAAAGTGAAGCATGTTTCCCCTCAAATGTATGAGAGGTAACAATGTGATTCTCATCACGTGCTACAGACTTCAACACCAGTCCCACCCTCCTGGTGGCATGATGTTCCAGTTCACACTTCATGTGAGCACTTCAAATTTTTTTGATCACTCAGAGCTTGTATGTCAAAAATCCTTCTGCTTGATGATCTTCCTGTAGAGTGGATGAGCCCATTCCTGGAGATTTCATGATGATTCTAGCATGGTTCAATTGATTTGGCACAATGATGATATTGTATACATGATGAGCTCCTCAATGCTTTATTGGTGATTATGATAAAAAGGCTAAATGTATTTATTGGATATTGTCATAACTTTCATTCTGGCTCATGTATGGTGATAGCATTTCATGTATTTGTCCTGACCGTGGTAAAACATCGGTGAAATTTGGTGATGGATCATATTCATAATACTAGCCTTGTTGTAATATGGTGGATCATTGTCTCCCTTTAGATAATTGTTGTCACTCTTTGCTTGAGTTATACTACTAACAACCTAGGTAATTGTAGCATGTCTATATCCCAAACCATATTTAACACTTTTCGTCTTCCCCATTATTTCCATTCACATTCATTATAATCCCCTTGTGGTTACCATGTACCATAGCAAGGTCTATACTTAACAATCCAATGTAAGAGAGCCTCATCTTAAGAGCTATAAGCTCAAGGTTGATGTAGCCAAAGTAAAAAAGCCGATAAAGCTTGAGCCATGCCACCTTACCAAAAATCCCAAGGCCCAAAGTCCCATGCTTAACAATGCATATCTAAAGAAAGGGTCTAGTCAAATTAAAAAAGGGCAAAGGAATGGTAACTCAATGCTAAGTTCTCCCTCTCTTTAAGGACACTCATGTCGATGAGTATCTTTAAAATACCTTGTGTGGCTATGGCAATCAACTTATGAAGTTATCCTCCCTTATCATCACATCCATTGTATCACATACTCCTAACTTAGTGTCCTCGTAGATGCTTCTTGTCTTAGGAGTTGTCACATTTAATGGAGGTTGATGTTGCCCTGTGATGATTAAACTTGGCAAGTGTTATAAATTCAATGAGTTATTAGGAAGTTAAAGGATGAAACTTAATGTTTCTCCACCTAATGGCACTTATATCAAGGCGTGACTCATTATTATGTTGCATTGGGATTTGTGTACTTGCCTCAAGATTCATGTACCTACATTGGGATCTCTAAGCTCGCATTGAGATCCATGACTTCCTTGGAATCGGTGACTACTTAGAGCATTGTGATTGCTTGGGCATTGTGATAGACCATACACATCTTCTTAAGAACCACATGTTCCATATAATCACTCATTTGAGGGGTCGACTTGCTCCTTTTTTACCATTTTATCAAATTTGTTATCCTTTGGAGCCACACATGCCACTTGGATGATTTTCATTCATGTGATCTAATGTTGGCTACACCTTGGGGTTGGAGCTTGGATGGCTTGTAGCACACTTCTCACGAGCACTCCATCTATTGAGGCTACTTTGCACTATTTTTAATGGTGAGGAGGTTGAATTGCACTTGTTTCCATGCTATTAGTTTAGGGCGTCCACATATGGATGGAATTCACTTGATCTTCTACCATTGCATTTACCTTGGGATGATGACACGTTGACATGTGGATTTTCTAGTATACATTCCTCATTACATTTCACAGGGTGACCTAGCATTGGATACCACACATGTGAATGGAGTACGTTATTTTGTACATATTTTGAGGGAGGCATAGCTTTAGGAGTAGTTATTTTTTAACAGTGTGCCTAGAATTTTGTCAAATCAATGTTATTAGTTGCAAAATGACCATGGGATTTTCAAATGTGGTTATTGTTATCACCCCAAGAAACTCTCCTAGGTTGTATCTCGGAGATGCTCGGGAATATTACTAACTCAACAAAAATGTTGGAAAATGGTGGATGAATGAAAGAAACGCTGCACATTCAAGCCAGATAACCACTCCTACTATGCTTGACCCCAGACATGGGTGAAAACCCCCAGACTACAAGGCTTTAGACCACCAATTACTCACAGTTTGAGAAATAAGCGATAATGGAGAAGACTGACCACACCAGCAGATGCACAGGACCCTGTGATGGCCGGCTGCAACCAGTTAAAAGGTCTGTAAATCTATTTCCTAATGCACAGATAGGATGACAACTCTCTGGCATTAAAACAACAAAAACCTGCATACATTCAATAATACTAACTAGATTCTAACACAGAGGTGGGATGACAGCCGCTCTAATGCTAAACATCAAAGCAAATTAAAAATGCATAACAGGCACAGCCTGGAACAAAGAAGAAGAAGTGGAAAGTGAGCAATTAATAGCAAAAGAAGCTTGCATTAGCTGAAAATGAAGACCAGGCGCTGCAGGTATCACAGTAGTTACAGTCTCCAAAAGTTGAAGCTTACAACAAAATAACATTCATCAACCTCTTACATTCTGTTTCTCGGTATATATGGAGGTTGGTTACAAAAATCTCTGCTATGCTAAGCGTAGAGGTGTCTTAATGGACCACCAACCGCATTTACAATTAGATATGGGCCTCTGCTGCAATTCTGAGTGCTTTAATGAACAAATCGGCCTTTTCTAATATTTTGAAGTCCTTCTTGGGCAGCTGGAGTGAATTATGGATTAAATTCCATGCCTGATAAATGCTCTTCACTGCTCGAGGTCGTCCTGTTTGTCCTTTAGGAAATAATAAAAATGGCGGGGTTGGGAGAATATGAGGAGAATGAAGGTGGAGACGGTAGAAAAGCCCACTGCAAGCTTTTGTTTCGGCCAAAAACCCACCATTAGACCCGAATTGACCTTTAAACGCTGAAAATTGATAGCAGAGCTAACATTGGCTCCTTCTGGGGATGAGATCCTCCCTGTGAGGTCTCAAGAACTGCAGACCAATGCCTTCATACCAAACCAGCTTTAAAAACATTTGCCTAGCATCCATTGGGCATGGAGTGAAATTAAATTTGTACTAAAACCTGTAAAAGAAACTGCTTACAATCATTAAGACCTGAAAACTTAAACTTCAAAAAATTGCCCATCTGTTGGGCCATCAAAATTGCTACCTGTCATCCGGTTCCTCATATATCAGCGAGACAGGATTTATTTGATCCTCTACCTCAAACAGTTTAGGACATTTGAGCTTAATCGGTAGAAATGGATCAACCTTCATCTCCCTTCTGTGTATTTTCCTCCTTGGATGTTCCTTATGTGAGCTTCTGTACACCTGCTGAATAACCACTATTGCTGTGTACATATCTTTGTCACCTGTGGCCTGCAAAATAAATATGAATGGTGTACCAATGTGTTCATGTGTGGAGGACACAGAGACATTATCTGCTCTTGAATCTTTGTTTGAACAATCCTCATCCAAGGAGGAATTCCAAGATTGCACATCCTCTTCCTCTGTCATCTGATAAGCTGCCCTTTCAATCTGCGTGGAGGCCCCCTGAGCAGGCTTCAGAAAATCAAAACTGAGGTGATCAGTCTCAGCCTTGAGCATTGAGCTATTTCCTGCCTCGGTGTTCAAGGGGCAACTTTGAGGGATTTTTACTTGAGCAAACAGAGAAACAAAAGATGATGGAGAGCTTTCCTCTCCCCTTTTAATCACTGGACTGGGGACAAAAGCAAGCTGGAAAATTGGCAGATCTGCATAGCCATGTAAAGGTGAGCTGGCTTCGGGCACCAATTCTTGGAGGAAGAAAGGATCTGCTGCTACTTGATTCTGCTGATCAGCTTGTTGTTCTGCAGCTACAACAAACTGGCAAACAGTGCCTTTGGACAATGCTTTCTCATAAGCAGCCCTGGTTAGGAAAGGAGCACCTTCCAAACCATGGACCTCCTCCTCTTCTTCAAACAGCTCTTCTTTCATGACTATATTCTGACAAAGGGTATTCACCCTTTGATCTTCGTTTGCATCACTGCTTCTTTGCAAAATCTGCAAATGCTCATGTGCTCCACTATATGGATTTGGAATTGAAAAAGAAATGGAACAATGAGCTCCTGCTTCCTCAAAATACTGCTCAGCCTTTAGTTTGGAAACTTCAGAGGCCAAGAACTCAATCATCCTAGCTAATTCATCGATCTCAGGTTCATAGGATGATGAGGATTCACCTCCCTGACTTCTCCACTCGGCATCACCTTCAAGTCTCTCTGCAACAATGATGTTCGATTCTACTTCAAAGGCCGCAGTTTGCATATCAGCCAAAGAAGTGCATCTTCTTTCTCTTAACAACAGACAGAACTGAGAATCGAAGGCATTAGCATAAGTAAGCATGGCAGAAGTAGGAGTAGGTCTTATTTCAGCTGGCATTCCGCTGTACATATGATTGAATTTGATGTTGAAATTAGACAGTAGTTTACCATCTTCTCTCTGCAAGTTCCCAAATTCATCATGATAAAAGAGCAGATCTTTACTATTCCCCCAGTGCTTTAAAAATACATCATCTAGGGCCTCAATGTTTGCAATAGACCTAGGGTTAATTCTTTAAACCATTTTCTAGCCTCCCCATCTAGGCTTTGAACAAAAACCCTCATCCAGACATCCTCTTCATTGATATCCAAGTTATCAGCATAGCTATAAAAATATTCGAGGTGCTCTTCAGCTGATACTCCTTCTTTACCAGTAAACTTTGGCATAAATTCGTGATAATCTCCCGTAGGCATGGCATTCAAAGGGGTAGGCAAGACTAAGGGTCCATACCTAGCAGCAACTATTCGTTCTATCTTTGTGAGGGCTTGTTGGCTTGCCATGACTGAGGTATATGAAAGAGATACTAGTGGACTGAGTGGAATGAATCAATGAAAAGAATGACAGAATCAGAGGAATACGATGGACAGCATGGATGCTTCTTTAAACTGAGGTCCGAAAGGGAAATGAATGACTAAGGAGCTGTATGGATCTCTGAAGGTATTTCTACACTAGCAGAGATACATAAAAATTCTAAGGCTTACCTGATCCTGATGCTTCTTCCTGTGATATTTTCTTCTGCTGAATGATCTTCTCAGGATCAGGCAATGGTCAGCAACTGATTTCTGAAGATATCTTTGAGCATGCCTCACAAGCTGCACCAGAACTTCAATGTGGAGTCGCCAAGGTTGGTCTTCCATCAGTGGAGTCGCCAGATAGATGATTACAACCAAAAACTGTGCTCAAACCTTGTCTATCATCAAAATCTGGAACTGTGTCATTCTCCCAGGGAAGCTGAGCTTCAGTCTCCTCTCCCCGGCAACGGCGCCAACTAATGTTATCACCCCAAGAAACTCTCCTAGGTTGTATCTCGGAGATGCTCGGGAACATTACAAACTCAACAAAAATGTTGGAAAATGGTGGATGAATGAAAGAAATGTTGCACATTCAAGCCAGACAACCACTCCTACTATGCTTGACCCCAGACTACAAGGCTTTAGACCACCAATTACTCACAGTTTGAGAAATAAGTGATAATGGAGAAGACTGACCACACCAGCAGATGCACAGGACCCTGTGATGGCCGGCTGCAACTAGTTAAAAGGTCTGTAAATCTATTTCCTAATGCACAGACAGGATGACAGCTCTCTGGCATTAAAACAACAAAAACCTGCATACATTCAATAATACTAACTAGATACACAGAGGTGGGATGACAGCCCCTCTAGTGCTAAACATCAAAGAAGATTAAAAATGCATAACAGGCACAACCTGGAACAAAGAAGAAGAAGTGGAAAGTGAGCAATTAACAACAAAAGAAGCTTGCATTAGCTGAAAATGAAGACCAGATGCTGCAGGTATCACAGTAGTTACAGTCTCCAAAAGTTGAAGCTTACAACAAAATAACATTCATCAACCTCTTACATTCTGTTTCTCGGTATATATGGAGGTTGGTTACAAAAATCTCTGCTATGCTAAGCGTAGAGGTGTCTTAATGGACCACCAACCGCATTTACAATTAGATATGGGCCTCTGCTGCAATTCTAAGTGCTTTAATGAACAAATCGGCCTTTTCTGATATTCTGAAGTCCTTCTCGGGCAGCTAGAGTGAATTATGGATTAAATTCCATGCCTGATAAATGCTCTTCACTACTCGAGGTCGTCCTGTTTGTCCTTTAGAAAACAATAAAAATGTCGGGGCTGGGAGAATATGAGGAGAATGAAGGTGGAGAAGGTAGAAAAGCCCACTACAAGCTTTCGTTTCAGCCAAAAACCCACCATTAGACCCGAATTGACCTTTAAACGCTGAAAATTGATAACAGAGCTAACAGTTATAATAGAAATTCAGGAAAAATTGACACAATTGTGGTGATTTTAAAATATGTTAGGGAAGATTATCACCATACCACTTATTTGATGACATCTCACTCTCTTGATGATTGGTTCACACATGAAACACATTTCTAGGAGGTTGTCCACTTTGTGCAGGCATCTATTCTCTTGTATTGTACATGTGGAATTAGTCCACCATATTATATTGTTGCCGACTAGATTCCTTCTAGTTTGTTAGAGAATATCTCCATTCTTCAAGTCTAACTTGTCATTGATTCATTGAGATTTGGCACCATCTTATCCACATCCTTGAGTAGGGCCAGGGAGCATTGCTCTAGAGGTTGATGTAGCTAAAAGAATGGAAAAACATAATATGGCCACAATGAAAGAAAAAAAAATCAAAATGCAAAATATGGTCGGGACATAAATTAATGTGTGGGAAAAAACCTCACATGAGCTCTACCCTCCTCATTAGCCATCACTTGGTTCCTGAGCACTTGATGCCCCCTTTCATCAAAAGAACCCTTGCATGTCCCAACCCTGATGAGCAATAAACTATCTCATATTAAGGGGTAAAATTGAATGTTATATCATAGAGAGCAAGCTCTAACACTTGAGCTATGCACCCAAAATAAAAGCATTATTAAAAAGAAGGAAAAGGCGCACAAGAGGGGTGGATAAAGCAGGCCAAGAAGGGTAACTCATGCCTCCACGATTGCTCTCTCCATTACATCTATACACTCAGGATGCAAACTCCTATTAGCTAGTCCTCTTGACCATGGAACTTGGCCATGAAGCCTTTTCCCTCCATTGCCACTCAGTTACACCAACACCTAATGATTGAAGGGTTGACCTTGGAAATGCCACCTCCCCTTAGGGGTTGGAAGCACCTAATAGGGGCGACTATTGGCCACCCCTACGAAGGTAGGGAACACCTTTACAGGACTTGGTCTAATTAGATATTGGAAGGTGATCATAGTTTGAAATATTAATATGCCCTTAACATACAAGTTTTGTCCACGTAGATGCTTATATGATCTTAGTCTCTAAAGAATGGTTGCTTTCCCTAGAGTTTAAGTTTGTTTTGTCAGGTGGCTCACTGCAGCCCAGGCCTTGAGGGCACACACTCCACAAGTACCTAGGCCTTTCAGAGATGTTGATGACTTAGCAGATGCATCGTTGCCCACTTACATTAGAGCATTGGGCAATATGATGACTTGAGCAGCTAATGCACAACCCAGAGTACCTCTAGAACCCAGGATGTTGATCTCCTTCGCCTAGCACAAAGGATTCTTGTTGATTGCATCACTGGACCCAACATGCCCCTAAGTTGGCCTTGACACTACCTAATGGGCAAGCCATGATTCAAAGCCCAAATGAGAATGGTCTTCCGTGAGATAACTAGGGAGGACTTGTTGCACCTGATGGAGCTCTAACACTAGAGAGAGGAGGCACTATGTTGCCCATTAGAGACCCATGGAGATGACATGGTGGCACCCCAACTGGATTTCGGACCACTGGAGTTGCTTTGAGGTTGGATTTGAGGGATACTCCTCAAACGATGGATGATAATGCCACATTGACACACTTTAATACTTATACTCACCATCACATAGCATTTGGATCCCAAAAAAGGCATGATGTCATCATTTAGAGGCTTACCAATCACATGTGTGGGTCTTTTATGGCATAATTTTACATTGAGCTAGGAGGTTGGCTTGTAATCTAAGGATTATTTTATGTTTATTCATTGTCAAACTCGTTTAGGGGCTTATTAAAGCTAAAATTAGGTGAGGTAGACCTCATATAAATAAAAAGTCACCTCACATCTCATTTCATCATCACTTGTGGACTATTTCGGCCTCTTAGAAGATTTTGGCCTAGCTCTTGTACCTCACTACTCTTGTGGAGATGTGATCTTTGTGGATATTTTGCTATTGGAGACTAGTCCTTGTTGTGGAGACATCATTTTGGGATAATGAAGAATTGTTCATTAATATCTTATGAGTAATTTTATTGTTGAATATATTTTCATGGTTATTGTATACAACATATTTTTCTAGGGTTTCTATATTCCTTGTCTAAATGCATATCTTTATATGAAATTTTTGGTGAAATGTTGCATGCTTTAATTAATAATCTTGAACATCCCTTGAGAACCTCCTTGAGAGCTTTTCTCTTTCTTTTATCCCCGTATTGAATGATTGCTAGGATTTTAAAAGTGGAAACTTAGTGTTTCCCCCATACTCCTTTCTATAGTTTGATATTTCCATGGTAATTTTCCTTTAGACTCCGCCAAGTAATTAGAACTTAAGTAGGCACTAGCACCCACATAGATGGTCAAAAATTAAAAACTTTGAAAATATCTTATTTTTCTTCTCTTCCTAAAATTTCGTCCCGCGAAAATTTCAGCTCCTAAAATTTTAGGCTCAGCCCCTCAAATTTTGAGCCTCGAAAATTTTGGCCCTGAAAATTTTGGCCCTATAAGGCAAGCCACTAGGGTTAGGGTTTGAATTTGAATTCAACTAGGGCATGAACATTGCGCTGGTTAGAGAACATTCTACCTTGCTAAGCCTTAAAAAATCAAAATCTAGCAATTTGCATGGTTGGAAATTCCTCCCTAGGGCTAACGTCATCAACCCTAGGCAATTTTAGGTCTAGAAAAACCCTAATTCTGCACTAAGGCTTCAAATTAGGGTCAATTCAAGGTTTGTGGATCCTGTTGTTGATAATATCCTTATAACATACCTTTTCTCTCTCCTTGTATGCCTAGTTGTGCTCCTTTTAGTACCTATATCAAAAACCCTAGGCCAAAGTTCTTTATAGGTTGCTTCTAAGGTACAATTTTCCTTGTGTAGTAGATTCAAGCCTTGTCTTTAGCACGAGTATCATGGGCGAGCCTATTCAATTGTCAGTTTTGAACCCTCGATCAAGAATATCCGTTAGGTGACCTAAACTAGGAAGCCTCCCTTATGGTGAAATTCCTGTAAAGAGTGGGAGGTGGATTGCTGAGGTGATAGTGGCATCCACCTCATCACTATCTCTTGCAATGTTGCACAATTTAAACTCATATAAGACTCGTATGGCGATTGACTCCGTGACTCGTATAAGAATCAAGAATGACTTGTATAAGGCTCGACAAAAAAAAATAAAACCTTAAAATATGGTAAATTTTAAGCACAAAAAAGAAACTAATGACATTTCCAATCCTTATAAGTTATAAAACCACAATATATGCAATAATTCATAACATCATCTCATAGCTATGATAGTACAACATAACATATTCGATTTTTGTAAGAAAAAAATTTAGATAGTGAATAAGAAAAGGAATCATGATTCCATAATCAAAATAAAAAATGGCAGCAAGTTCAAAATTCAAATATATATGTCATAAATGATAAGTCATAGTCTCATAACAATCTTGAGTCTCATGCACAATTACGCCTAGAATAAGCCTCGAGGAGCTAGTGCTAACATGGGAAGGCTAAAGCAATTATGAGGTAGGTGTATTTAGGGTTTCCATTTGAGATGGCAAACTAGAGAGATCCTCAATCTCTTCATCAAGCTAACTCAAATCAGGGGACTCCTCCACAACCCAATCAGACTCTAAATCAATACTATTCAATTAAATTGGATATAGATCCTTTGGCTATGATTGTTTTGTGAACATTCCAAGGTTGTAGTAGATGAAAACCAACTTCTCCAACCTCTTATGCTCCAACCTATTTATCTTTTTGCTGTGGATGTGCTCAAATACCAACCAATTGCACTCACAACTAGAAGCGTTGTAGGGTTGACTCAAGACTTTGATGGCAAATTCTTGTAATTGTGGTGCCTCAAAGCCACAATCTATCCACCAATGAATTGTAAAAAAATAACAACAAAGATTATCAGCTTGCAACGCCTACCTGGTTGTGATGAAGTTGGGTCAGATGAAGACTCCTTACAATTAAACTTCATGAAGCCTACCTGATTGTGATGAAATTGGGTTTGATGAAGCCTCCTTTAGCCTCCTTCAGCCTCCTGCAAGAGCTCCTTCATTGTGCAATGGAGTCACTCAACTACTTCAGTCAACACTCAGTGAATGAGAAATGAGTCAAATGACAAGTGAATGAGAAATGAGAGGGAGGGAGGTGCTTATAAAGCATTTCCTTCCCTCCATTTTCTTGTTCCCTCCACCAGATCTCAAAAAAACAAAGAGAAATTTATAAAAATCAAATTTCGGTCTGCCCTGGTCCGCCACGAGTCCAATACGAGTCTTATGAGGGTCTTATGAGAGTCCACGGGTCTTGATGAGTTTGAATGAATCTTGGAGGGTCCAAGTCTTTGCCTCTAGACTCATTTTTGCATTTGACTCGTGCAGACTCATGAGTCCTCAAGAGTCTTATAAGAGTCGTGCTTCACTGATCTCTTGGTATAGCTCTCATCTTGTGAGGCCTCTCACAAGATCTTCCAGATTTTGAGGCAACAGGACTCATTACACACTCTACTGGTCCATTGATGGGATGTTTCAGTTGGAGACCTCACACTTGCTATTTTTAGAGTTATTGCATAACAAACTCCCTTGATTTTGTTATTGTTGACTTGTTTCATGGAGTTAGTTACATAGGAATATTATTGTATTCTTTCCTAGTATTATTTATTGATTCTTCATTTAGAAGAAAGTGGATCTAAAAAATCATTGCCATGTTTAGTAATGCAGTTGTTGAAGAGGTTATTCTATTGTATTCCTCAGAGAAATTAATGGATCTTGGAAAACAATTCATATCTGATTGTAAATGAAAATGGAGCTCAAACCTATATAAGGGTTTGATCTCCTCATTATTCTCATGGTTGGAATGGGGGAGAAATCCCTTGGATCTTAATTGAATATTTATTGTATGCTTTTGGAGGATTAATGAAATTTCCTTGCGAATAAGGTGTCTTCTAGATCTGAATGCTCTCTTTCTTATTGCTGGAATTATCTTGACATATGTGTATGGATTAATAATTTGGTAGGATCTCTCCGTGTTCTATTATGTTGTCCTTGGAATATTGTCTATGTTTCATTATTTCTCAGTACTTGGTTAAATACAAATATATTTCATTTCGGGAAATCATAATCTTCGTAAGTGTTGGATTTTGTTTACTTTAGTAAATGTCCTTAACCATATTTCTGCAATTTGGGGCAACTAGGAATTAGTCAATGTAGTTTGAGTGTTTGAACCATATTATCCTTTTTCCATCATTAGGATAGCCTACTATATGATCCTTGATTTGACCCAATTTCCCAATGGAAAGGCACTAGTCTCCAATCCTTCCATCCACCCAATTTACTCAATCGACAAAAACTTGTTTTGATAGAAACTTCTCTTCCTTACACCTTAGAGTTTCTTGCATAAGTTCTAGCAAATTTATCCTAGGGATGCCCATTTGACTGGGAGAAGTGTTGGCCTAAAGTGTAGAAGACGGTTGGCGAGGTGACTATTACTCACCCAAGTGGGTAACCCATTGGAGAGAATTTTACTCCTATTTGATCAACCTACCAACCAATAGTCCAATGGATGAAAAACAGATAGCTATGCCTCATATCTCTCCACATATGTCTGGTCAATGCTTTCTTCCTCACCTGGAATAATTCTTGAAGGAAGGTGGGTCATCTATTATAAGGTACACAAACCATTTATGTAGTCATGTGCTTTCATTTAATGTTAAGGGCATTCTAATATGAATCACAGGTTTAGCTAGATGATTGATTTCTCTTGATTGTATCCTTGCTCCAACGCTTCACTTGGGAGGTTATCCCATGCCCCTGGTCCAATGTGACCTTCTCTAAGGTCTTTTATTCCACAATTCAAAAGCAGCACACAATTTAGGGGGTGTTGATTGATATAGCATGTTCAAGGTAAGCCATACTTATCACTTTCCATTAGCCCCTTGTATCCACCTCCACTCTTTGGATTGATTGTCATTTGTCACTAATACTAGCACCCTCCATCCTCATCTTTGAGCAAGTGCCTAAAAACTTTTTCCTCAAGGTTGATGCAATTGAAAGATATATAAAAGCATATATAGCTGTTGTTTTTTCATGATACTGGAGTCTAGGCTAAAATCTTACAATCACTGACGCTACCAATCCAAGTATCACAACAAACTACTTTGCACAACAGAACAATATACAACTGTAAATCTACTAGTGCACAAAATATAGACAACTTTTTACAATTTTCAATAACCCAACTTCGTTATATTAACAATCTTTAATACAACAGTCTAGGGTTCCCGTACCAAGGATAATGGCCCTCATACATCCACTAATACAAGAATACAAGAACAAGATACTTTGAGGATCTAGTTGATGTAGTTGATGATCACAACTCCTCTTGTCGTACCCTGAACACACTGTTGGTCCTTGTGCTCCCAATCTACAACTCTTACCTATATCAATGTACCAATTCATTTAGGTCACTGAACACAACTCCATTCTGCTCTCTAGTTGATCGTTAGTCCATAAATGCATCAACACATCAAGACTCCTATCGAGTTGTTCACAACTCTATTTGTGAACAACTCTCGAGTCTCAACTGCCCACTGCTGCTCCTCATCTCCTTTGGGACTTCTTCCCTCTAATGTCTTCCTGCGCTACTCCAATGAATACAAACATTGGGCCAGAGAACTACCACATATTACTGCAAGATGTCCTTCTCCAACAACGAACTTGGGTTGATGTAATCTGCTCCCTTGACCTCCTTTCTTCGTCCTTCAGGAATCAATCCTGAGATTACCTAATCTTCACACTTCCTTCCAACTGTAAATGTCCTTCTTGGCAACTAATCTAGGGCTGCTTTGAGCACCTACTTGTTGCCCTCCAACAACCACAAGATGCCCAATGCAATATGTCCAACTTGAACCACTATCCTCTAACAACAAATTCAACTTAAGCACAACAACACATACCTCTTTGAGTTGGTGTAACATAGTTGTAGGTTCTGTACTCTAGTTAGGGCTGATATGACAGTCACTTCAGTTTGTTCCTACTCCAAAACCCCTCAACCTAGTTGCGGCTTCCTTCAACACTTGTGCTGCTACCCTTTGCTGGCCTCTAGGGTTGATCCACACCCATTTTAGGCCTCTTGGCCCCCTCAACTAGGCTAGTATAGGACCTTCGACCCTTCTACTTAACCAGTCCTAAAGTGCAGCCTGTTCAGGAGAGGGTTTCCACCACAAAACACCCACCAAACTGCTAAGAAAAACTAACAAAAATATTGGGCCTACTCTGAACTGAATCTGCCTATCAAACATAGAAAGAATAGCCAAGACAAGTCCTCTTTTCTCACTCGCTGAGCTTCAAACTTTTGCGACCTATTTCAGAGGTGTGATACTTATGAAATGTTGCACATGGATGCTCTCTCAAGCCTCAACGACTTGTATTTATATGCAATTGTGTGGTGTGACATTAGCCCTTAAGCGCACTCTTCCAACTAGGTTGACTTGTCACTTTTACCATCATAACGACACTCTAACACATAAAAATTAACATCTCTCTTTGTAGACCTATGATCTCGATGATTTTCGCGATCCCTAGTTCCTTTTAGGGTCCTCTTTCATCTCCATAAGTCAAATCAATGGTAACCCTCATGGTTTTGGCCCCACATCTTAGGGTACAAAACCCCAAGCTCGGTTCTAAGCTCACAAAGCACATTCCTCCTTCCGAGCCCTAGGGCTTGGAGTACCTCCCAATCTACTTCCTCTTAGCAAGAAAGGTACTTCCAAGACTAGGAAGTAACTCGTCATCATCACTGTCACTACTAGCGACACTAGCCCAACTCCTGGCGCCCATAACTGCAACAAACCCTATAGCATGAAATATGCCCTTCTCGAAAGTGTCACTGTCACTGGAAGCCTCTTGCTTCTTCTTCTTCTCCTGAAATTCTTTTAGACCATTCCATGATTCCTTCTTGCCAGCGATAGAAGTACCCTTACTCCCCACTGACCATGCGCTCTTCTTGGGCTGCACATTCTCCCTCTGAACCTGCAAACTCCCTCTAGAACTCGGCTCCCTCTGAACCTTTGGAACTTGGACCTTCTTCTCTAGCACCTATACCTGCTCCTTTGAAAACTGCACCTGCTTCTCTAGAGCCTGTATTAGTTCTGCTTCTTCTTCTCATGATCTATAGGCTTGCCCGTTAGCCTGTATAGACCATGCTCTCTAATTCCAATCACAAACCCTGCGGAGCTAGAGCCTTTGGGCCTGAGTCTTGCCTTCCCACCCTGGAATAGCACCTCAAGCCCCTTTTGCTCGATCTCTAAGACAAACATCACGTTATATCTGAGTCCTAGTACAAAAAACACATCTTCAACTCACATCACCTAACCTGACTCCAACTTGAATGGAACGACACCTAATACCTTAATCTCTTTCTAACTCTTGTCGCCCAACACCATGTGCAACTTCGAGTCCCACTCAACTAGAGTCTCAAACACATCCTATGACCCTGTCATATGCTTCGACATTCCACTGTTCATGTACCATGCAGCCTCGTCGATAGTACCTTGTGAGAAATGAGAGATCAATACAAAGTCCTCACACTCCAATCTCCTAGAGAGGTCATCTGCCTCTGTAGAAGTAGCGACACCAGCAACTACCTTCCCCTTCTTCTCGTCATCTCCCTGCTTCTTCTTTGGACACTTCATCGAGTAATGACCAAACTCGCCACAGTTGAAACACTTGATTTTACTCAAGTCCTTCTACTTGCCCTTCATTCTTGCTGCAAGTGCCACATCATCATCTAAAGCCTTCTTGGTCGAATGAAGATCCTCGTCTCGTAACTCTTCCTGAATGAAGTCATCCCACCTAGTCTGGTAACTTGTCCCTGGCAACAATCCCCTTGATGAACGACTTCCACTATGGGTAAACCCCTTCAAGGCAATTCTCACCATCTCTGAATCTGTAACAGTCTCACCGATGGTAGCAAGCTCATCTCAAACCTGAGACAACCTCATCAGATACAAAGTCACCCCTTCACCCTGCATCATCTTGGTGGCCTTCAACTTATCCTGTAATACCAATACCCAGTTCTCGTTCTTATTTTGGAACAAATTCTGAAGAGCCTCCCACATCTCATGGGCAGTGTTCTTCCTGGACAGATGAGGTATTAAGGAATCCTTGACACCGTCTAGGATGATCAACTTTGCCTTCGTATCCAACTCCTCGTACACTTACAACTCCTTAGGGTCTATTGGCTTCTTGATTGCTTTCTCAACAAAGTCCCGGATCCTCTTCACCATCAAAACCAACTTGATCCATTCCTTTCATGGACTATAGTTGGACAACCCTTCCAACATGTCTTCATATTGGAGACCAACTTTCAACTTCAACATTGCTACGAGCCGTTAAACAACAATGTGACCAACTCCCTCTT
The DNA here is from genome assembly GCA_031772625.1 of Pinus tabuliformis. Lineage (NCBI taxonomy): Eukaryota > Viridiplantae > Streptophyta > Pinopsida > Pinales > Pinaceae > Pinus > Pinus tabuliformis. The sequence goes on along the minus strand of CM062811.1, from coordinate 50,722,784 downwards.
AAGTTGTACTTCGTTGTGCGCAATCTAATTCACTGGCCCTTCAAAGTAGCGCTGATACCATGTTGTTTTTCCATGATACTAAAGTCTAGGTTAGAATCTTACAATCACTGACGCTACCAATCTAAATATCACAACAAACTACTTTGCACAGCAGAACAATATACAACTATAAATCTACTAGTGCACAAAATAAAGACAACTTTTTACAATTTTCAATAACCCAACTTCGTTATATTAACAATCTTTAATACAACAGTCTATGGCTCCCATACTAGGGATAATGGCCCTCATACATCCATTGATACAAGAATACAAGAACAAAATATTCTGACAATCTAGCTACTGTAGTCGATGCTCACAACTCCTCTTGTCGTACTTTGAACACATTGTTGGTCCTTTTGCTCCCTGTTGACCATGTACATGCCAACAGTCCAAGGAGCAAAGTATAAAGTAGCAGATACAAATTTTTGAGACAATATCATCATTGTAATCCCAAATTCTGCTTTTGTATTGTAAAAATGATTCTAGTATGACTATTAAGCCATGTAACAACACCTAGGTAAGCCTATGATTCTTCTCAAAGGGTTTCACTCTAGGGAGTTTTTTAACCTCCCCAATTATCTGTGTTTGTAAACACGGATAATTGGTAGATTTTTTCTTCCAAATATACCCCAAAGCTAGGGTGGAGCTCATTGACAAAGTCTTAAATGAGTCCTAGTGTTAATCGAATCTGTATTTTTCATACTAGATCATGTGTCTTGTCGCAAAATTTGGTTCAGTCTTGAAGTGGTTTGTGTCTATATGTATTTTCCCCTTTCAAGGGTTGAATTTGTAATATCTTGATGTAAAAGTGTGTTTAGAAATATTTTTGGTGAATGGTTCTTCATAATTAGAACACCATTACCAAAATATTTTTTTTAAATACACTTAGAGGGTGGAAAATATTTAATCCCCTCTTGAGTCTTTTAATTTTAATTTCTGGAAAAAATAAAAAAATGAAATTGGCCAAAAATTATCCAAAAAATAAAATTAAGGGAAAATTAATTACCCTCCAAGTGGAAAATTCATCAAAAATGATTTGAGGCTATTTTCAAAAAGGAAAAATTCAAGTCAAAGATAAAATGCCTCATTTCCAAGGCAAAAGCGCCCAATCCAGAAATTCGTTTGGGCCAGAGAAGTCTATTTCCCAGCAAATCGAAATTTTTGGACCAAGGAATTAAGAATTTTGCACAAGTAAAGATAATTCTATTTTTTGGAGGTCCTCCATGGTCCAGAAGTCAAAGTTAGACCCCTCCAACACAGTGAACAAGGAAGGTCGAATTTTTTTTTGAGATTTGTGCCAACTAATCAAGGGATCGAATTTTTTCTTCAAGGATCAAGCCATGGATCGATGCAACTAAATGTTATTTCCACTTGGAGGGGTTGATCCCTCTCATTTTTTCCATATAAGGAAGCTCTCAAGCTCCTCATTGTAACTCGGAGTTGATCGAAATTTTTTTGTACTGAGCTAAGCTCTACTAGAATTTCTGTATTAATAAAACGTCTTTTGGGTTTCAATTCAAGTTGTATTCTTGCTTGATGATTCATGGTATGTGTTGAAATTATTTGAATGCTCTAATTGTTTTAACTAAAGCTTTTGTTCCATAGTCAGTGGTTGGATTATCTATTAGCACAAGTATCTTGTTTTAGGTATTGAGTTAGAGTAAGCACATTGAACCTAGCAGATCTAGCAGGTATCTCTAGATCTCTAGACTTCTTGTATGAATCGAGCCCCGCTAGAACTAATAATCTATCTTATGTGTAGATATCTTCATATATTCAGCCCTTGGGTATGACCCAAGTACATGGACTTCAAGGTGATTACATCTTGTTTGGACTTCAAGCTTATCTAACGATTTATTGTGAAGGGTTTGGGTTGGTATATCAAAATACAAATTATCTCTATCACTTATTTTCAAAATCTATTTGGGCTATAAAGATTTATTTGATAACTAGAGTTTGATTTTAATTGTGAATAGTGTAAATAATTTCTATCCCTTGTATTTTATTTTTCTCATTTGTAAATAATAGTTAGGGGTTTTATTTTAGAATTTTCTAGATTTTATGTCTTGGCTCTATTTATTCGATTTGCAGGTGCCATTAGCTCAAGGATTCAAAGATAAATCTGAAGCAAGAGCTTTGAAACCCTCGCCTAGCCTAGATGGCTAGGGTTTGGGGCCAAATTCACTTCAAGGGCCATTTTTCTCAAGCAAGGAGAGCTTTCACCTATAAGAGGATGATCTAGGCCTTTTAGGGCCTAATCTACAAGACCCCAAGTGTCAATTTTCCAACGCTAAGCCCCTACGAGCGAGCCGGTAGCCCTAGAGGGCATGCTCGTTGTAGAAACTGGGGTTACATTCATATTTTCTCATCTCAAGGTTTCTTTTCTGGGCTACATTCATTTTTGGGCTTCCATTCAGCCTATTGTGGCTTGTTTAGCCTAGCCGCAAGCCCAAGAAGCCTTCTCCACCTAGCCGCTAGGGTTTTGAGGCCTATAGGCCTTGGCCACAACCCCAAAGGGGCAATTTCATCCTGGCCGCAGGCCTAATTAGGCCTTCTTGACTTGGTCGTAGCCCTTAAGGGACCTTATTTCATCTTTGCATGTGATTTTAAGGGCTAACAATTTGTTTTGCAGGCCTAAAGTGAATTTTGACAAGGGTTTGATTCTCTCTCCCTTCCTCTCTTTTGCTGACTGTCATAAATAACCAGATCTGAAGATTTATCCAACAGTGGCATAATCAAGGGTTAATCATCCTAAAGAGGCCTAAAAACAGCTCTAAATAAGCCTAATAACTCTAAGAATTAACACGCATCACTTAAGGGCTTAATCACCACTGTGTTTGCTAGCTTCTCTTGTCATTTTTGGGACTGTTTTCATATTAATGACTTGCTGATCTGAATTTGTTCAAGTCTAGTTCATTTTCAAAGTAATAGCATTGTGAGGAATCATTGGTAAATTGATTGCACATGTCTTGCATATTGAGGGCAGCTAATTGTTTCATTAGTTTTTCTTTAGCATTCTTGCATTGTCATTGCTAAGATAGATAGCTTGCGTCTTTGCATTTTGTATCATTGCATTGTGTTGTCTAGCACTCATTATTAATCATTGTTAGCAATCTATTATTATGCTTGTCTCTACTAGTACTTGTTATTATTGTGTTTAAAATCACCTATTGTGCTTCATTGACTTATGATCTAAGTGATAGATTACTCTCATTTTGTTCTTGCGCCTAATTGTTAATCATAAGAATAATTAATCTTATTGACACATTAACAAGCTCTAATAGTCTCTTGGATAGTTGGAATTGCTAATATTGTTTCATTGAGATAATTGCTAATTGTTCTAAGTGCTTCATTTAATCTCTCTTGTCATCTTGTGTTGAACATAATTATAAGCATTTTGATTTCAAGTGATTTAATCTTGCTGGAGTACTTAACATATCTAGTAATCCCATTGGAGCAATCACTCACATCTTGCATCTTCATTCTAAGTTAAAAGTGCATTTCTAAAATATACTTCCAAGCATAAGCTTGGTTGTAAAAAAGATATGATCACCTTCTTCACACAATTTGCGGAGTCTAAACCCTCATTTGCAGTTAACATAGGTGACCTTGCAGTTCTCTTGTGGGAAATCCCTTGTATGAACGGAGGCACTTAGATGGTTAGACTCCACGGGAGGTATCGTTAATGAGGCCTTAGCCTCCTTCCTTTGGACTTCTTTCTACAACTTGCGTTCGATACTAGCTTCAGAAGAATTGAGGATAATGATTCACCTAGATTAGGCATATAATTAGAATCTACCAAGAGCTTGCATCTCACATAGATTTAGGTCCTGCACTTCATCTAGGATAGATTTTGCATCTCACAGTGGTTGTTCATCTAGTAACTTGGAAATTTAATTCATATTCTACAAGTAATTGATCTTAAAGGCACTACTCTCTAACTTATAATCTCAAAGAATCTAATCAAATCATGCTTAATAATCACACTTGCCTCTTAATTCAACCAAGTTGCTAGGCCATTCAGTTGTGTCTCCTTGACTTGTTGGTTTTCGACAAGTTGCTCATCATCTCATCCATAGGGACTACCTCGCTTAGCATGCATTTAGGATACAACTTAAACAGAGAGGGCAGAGATCAGAGTGACAGCCCTCGCCCTGAGCATTGTCGCAATTTTGTGTACAATTTGGGGGACAATATTTTTTGGCATCATTGTTGGGGACAAGTTTCTTGTTCTCAGCGCCTTGACATATTTTCATCCTCACTATCACAACATTTTATAGCACCCGGTCGTTCGGGTTAGTTTCTTGTTTGGGTGGCGACTCCACTAATTCATCCATTCACAAGGGCATATCCTAGAAGAAATCAAGGGACTTTGGTTAATCCCGCTCCAGATCCTAAAAAGGCCCTTAGAGCTCAATTAAACAAATTACATTCTAGTAAACATCTTATTTTTCTCGCATCTTATTTTTCTCACATAGGAAGCCCTCCCTAATATACCTCCGCTTTTCCCTAACCCTATCAAGCAAGACATCATAGACCTATTCGCTCCTTGCAACTTTGGTAACATTCAAGGTCAGCCTCATGATCTCCTGGAGTCTGGTTTGGATAAGATGCCTACTTTCCAGGGGAACAATGCAATCAGTTCTAAAACCCATCTCAGATCTTTAACAACTTTCTTGATGAAGCATGCTAGCAGAGCTGCATATAATCATGAAGATATCAAAATGAAGTTGATTGTTCTTTCTTTGGAAGAAGATACAATGGAATGGTTCTTGGATAAGCTTGATAACTCCTTTGATTCTCTGCAAGCCATCATCAATGCCTTCAAAGATAAATATGGGGATAAGAGGGAAGAAAGATATTTGCTTAGAACCATCAACAACATAAAGAAAAATGAAAATAAGACTATTGATGAATTTAATAAGAAGTTTAATGTAATTGTCAAAGAGATGCATCAAGATTATAAACCAACTGATAAATCTCTATTAGAATATTATCTAGATGCATGTGTTGTGGATACCTTTTAGAAGTTGAGAATTTATAAGCCAACTAACTTAAAGACTACTCAGACTTTAGCTGTAGAATTGGAAAAAGATAAGAAAGCATCTGGGAAGTCTGAAATTCCTGGTTTTAAAAGAGGTCCAACTAAGACTAAAGGAAAAGAGGTCATAGAAGTAGACCATGATCCCATCAAGGAATTAACTCAGTTGATTAAAGACATGAAAATAGAGCATGCCAGAGAGATGAATGTTATGCAGGCTAGAATGATTCAGATGGAAAGATCACAAGCTCAGAATCTTCAACCTAGAAATAATAATAACAAGGGTAATAATAATGCATGGCCAAAGAAGAATCCTCCAACTGAGCAGAGACCACCAAATCCGCTTGAATCTACCAATGTTATTGATCATCCTTTGCTTTTTTGTAGACATTGTGAGAGTTTCCATGAAGAAAGCTCTTGTGTCATCGCAAGAAGAATCTTGGATGAGGGAACAAGTGAGCAAATAAATATAATTAGTCAAGATTCTCACTTGCCTACAGAAGAAGAAAATCGTTGCGTGGAAATGATCCCTTCATCCTTTACGATCAACAATTTCAGTGATGAAAAGGATCCAATTACAATATTGTATGGAGAAAAGCTATCCCAGGACAAAATCTTGGAGATTGTTAAAAGTAAGGGATATACTTATTGCAAGAAAGATAAAGAGCAAAATAAGGAAAAGATTGCTTCTAAAACTTATCATTCGGGACTGAAAATTGATTGGGTCACATGGATAAATAATGCAAAGATCTTTGTCCCCGTCCTTGAGCTTTTAAAGATTCCATCTCAAAGAGCAACATTTCTGAAGGCTATAGGCATATCTCAACAAGATAAGATTGATGTGCACCATAAGGATGAAGAAATCAAGTTAAAGGATCTAAACTATTATATGACGAATGAGGATCATCAACCTTTCTTCTTAACCTTGATGGTAAATGATCACCTATTGCACAATTGTATGTTGGATTCTAGGGCTTCAACCAATGTCATGACTAAGAAGGTTATGGACCAATTGAATTTAAGAATATCAAGGCCTTATCATAATATTTGTTCCATGGATTCGAAGAAGATAGAGGTTCTCAACATAATCAAGGATTTGCAAGTCTGCTTATCGACATTCCCATACAGAATAATTAATCTGGATATTGCTATTATAGTTGTGTCAGATGTATGGGGAATGCTCTTGTCTCAAAAGTTTGTTGCAAATCTTGGAGGATGCATTCATTTAGACTTATCATATGCTACTATTCCTGCGATTAAGGGTGGTATGGTTAGATTGTGCAGGGAGGTCGAAAGAATGCATCATGTTGAGAACCCAAGGAGACTTGACGATACATATGTTGAAGGGCATCCTACAAAATATAACGCAGTATTGACTGATTTCTTTGAGCCTGTGGAAGAACAAGCCCAAGACTCTACATCATCTCATCTCATGAACAAAAAGGGGAAAAGGAGGAGATTTGATGAGAATATGCAGTGCAACACTGAGAACCTTCATCAGCCTAAGAGAACCAGGATTCAACAAGGAACATCAGATAAGTAGCCAATGGATCCGCTTGTGAGTAGACAGGTTCTCCAGATCGGACTTCAAGGATGACATATGATGCCATGGGGCATCCTTTGTACAATATTTCTAACCCTACTCCCTTAGATTAGAATTTTATTTTTGTCATTAGATAATTCTCATTTATATTTCATTGTTAGAATAGGATTTTTATTCCAGCAGTTGATATATATTTGATGATGTCTATCATGATTTTGATATATGTTAGAATGGATATCTACTTGATTATTCCTTGTTTGCTTGGATACAGGATTCTGGATTCTAACATTCCTTCGTTGAAGCAACGTGTCCCCAAGTAGAGCCAGATGTTGACCATGTACAAGTCAATAGTCTAAGGAGCAAAGTATAAAGCAACAAATAATTTTTTTCGAGTCAATATACTCATTGTAATCCCAAATACTGCTTTTGTATTATAAAAATGATTCTAGTATGACTATTAAGCCATGTAACAACACCTAGGTAAGCCTATGATTCTTCTCAAAGGGTTTCACTTTAGGGAGTTTTTTTAACCTCCCTAATTATCTGTATTTGTAAACACAGATAATTAGCAAAGTTTTTCTTCCAAATATAACCCCAAATCTAGGGTGGAGCTCATTGACAAGGTCTTAGGTGACTCCTAGTGTTAATCGAGTCTATGTATTTTTCATACTAGATCATGTGTCTTGTCGTAGAATTTGGTTGAGTCTTAAGTGGCTTTTGTCTATATGTATTTTCACCTTCTAAGGGTTGAATTTGTAATATCTTGAGGTAAAAGTATGTTTAGAAATATTTTTGGTGAATGCTTCCTCATAATTAGAACACCATTACCAAAATATTTTTTTTAGATACACTTTGAGGGTGGAAAAATATTTAATCCCCTCTTAAGTCTTTTAATTTTAATTTCTGGCAAAAAATAAAAAATTAAATTTTGCTAAAAATTATCCAAAAAAAAAATGAAGGGAAAATTAATTACCCTCCAAGTGGAAAATTCATCAAAAATTATTTAAGGCTATTTTCAAAAAGGAAAAATTCAAGTCAAAGATAAAATGCCTCATGTCTAAGGCAGAAGGACCCAATCCAGAAATTCGGTTGGGCTAGAAAAGACTATTTCCCAGCAAATCAAAATTTATGGACCAAGGAATTAAGAATTTTGAACAAGTAACGATAATTCTATTTTTTGGAGGTCCTCCATGGTCTAGAAGTCAAAGTTTGACTCCTCTAGAACAGTGAACAAGGAAGGCCAATTTTTTTTTGAGATTTGTGCCAGCTAATCAAGGGATCGAATTTTTTCTTCAAGGATAAAGTCATGGATCGATGCAACTAGCCGTTATTTCCACTTGGAGGGGTTGATCCCTCTCATTTTTTATATGTAAGGAAGCTCTCAAGCTCCTTGCTGTAACTTGGACTTGATCGATTTTTTTTTTTGTACTAAGCTAACCTCTATTGGAATTTTTGCATTAATAAAAAGTCTTTGGGGTTTCAATTCAAGGTGTATTCTCGCTTGATGATTCATGGTATGTGTTGAAATTATTTTAATACTCTAATTGTTTTAATTAAAGATTATTGTTCCATAGCCAGTGGTTGGATTATCTATTAGCACATGTATCTTGCTTTAGGTACTGGGTTAGAGTAAGCACATTGAACCTAGCAAATCTAGTAGGTATCTCTAGATATCTAGACTTCTTGTGTGAATCGAGCCCCTCTGGAACTAATAATCTATCTTATGTGTAGAGATCTTCAAATATTCATCCCTTGGGTATGACCCAAGTACATGGACTTCAAGGTGATTGCATCTTGTTTGGACTCTGAGCTTATCTAACGATTTATTGTGCAGGGTTTGGGTAGGTATATCAAAATATAAATTATCTCTATCACTTATTTTCAAAATCTATTTGGGCTATAAAGATTTATTTGATAACTAGAGATTGATTTTAATTGTGAATAGCGTAAATAATTTGTAAATTATTTCTAACTCTAACCCTTGTATATTATTTTTCTCATTTGTAAATAATAGTTTGGGGTTTTATTTTAGAATTTTCTAGATTTTGTGTTTTGGATCTATTTATTTGACTTGCAAGTGCCGTTAACTTAAGGATTCAAAGAAAAATCTGAAGCAAGAGCTTTAAAACCCTCACCTAGCCTATATGGCTAGAGTTTGGGGTTAAATTCACTTCAGGGGCCGTTTTTCTCAAGCAAGGAGAGCATTCAACTAGAAGAGGTTGATCTAGGCCTTTTAGGGCCTAATCTACAAGACCCAAGTGCCAACTTTCCAATGCTAAGCCCCTATGAGTGCGCCTCTAGCCCTTGAGGGCATATTTACTGCAGAAACAGGGGTTTTGCACAAGTTTTTCTCATCTCAAGGTTTCTTTGCAGGGTTACATTCATTTTTGGGCCTCCATTTAGCCTATTGTGGCTTGTTTAGCCTAGCCGCAGGCCCAAGAAGCCTTCTCCACCTAGCCGCTAGGGTTTTGAGGCCTCTAGGCCTTTGCAGCAACCCCAAAGGGGCCATTTCATCCTAGACGCAGGCCTAATTAGGCCTTATTGACTTGGCTGCAACCCTTAAGGGGCTTAATTTCATCTTTGCGTGTGATTCCAAGGGCTAAAAATTTGTTTTGTAGGCCTAAAGTGAATTTCAACAAGAGTTTGATTCTCTCTCCCTTCCTCTCTTTTGTTGACTGTCATAAATAACTTGATGTGAAGATTAATCCAACAGTGGCATAATCAAGTGTTAATCATCCTGAAGAAGCATAATAACTCTAAGAATTAATACTTATCACTTAAGGGCTCAATCACCATTGTGTTTGCTAGCTTCTTTAGACATTTTTCGGACTGTTTTCATATTAATGACTTGTTGATATGAATTTGTTTAAGTCTGGTTTATTTTCAAAGTAATAGCATTGTGAGGAATCATTGGTATATTGATTGCATAAGTCTTGCATATTGAAGGAAGCTAATTGTTTCATTAGTTTGCCTTTTGCATTCTTGCATTGTCATTGCTAAGATAGATAGCTTGCCTCTTTGGATTTTGCATCATTACATTGTGTTGTCTAGCACTCATTATTAATCACTGTTAGCAATCTCTTATTATGCTTGTCTCTATTAATACTTGTTATTATTGTGTTTAAAATCACCTATTGTGCTTCATTGGCTTATGATCTAAGTGATAAATTACTCGTATTTTATTCTTGTGCCTAATTGTTAATCATAAGAAGAATTAATCTTATTGACACATTAACAAGCTCTAATAGTGTCTTGGATAGTTGGAATTGCTAATATTGCTTCATTGGGATAATAACTAATTGATCTAAGTGCTTCATTTAAACTCTCTTATCATTTTGTGTTGAATATCATTATAAGCATTTTGATTTCAAGTGATTTAATCTTGTTGGAGTACTTAACATATTTAGTAATCCCATAGGAGCAATCACTCACATCTTGCATCTTCATTCTAAGTTAGAAGTGCATTTCTAAAATATACCTCCAAGCATAAGCTTGGCTGTAAGAAAGATAGGACCACCTTCTTCACATAATTGACACATTAACAAGCGCTAATAGTGTCTTGGATAGTTGGAATTGCTAATATTGCTTCATTGGGATAATAACTAATTGATCTAAGTGCTTCATTTAAACTCTCTTATCATTTTGTGTTGAATATCATTATAAGCATTTTGATTTCAAGTGATTTAATCTTGTTGGAGTACTTAACATATTTAGTAATCCCATAGGAGCAATCACTCACATCTTGCATCTTCATTCTAAGTTAGAAGTGCATTTCTAAAATATACCTCCAAGCATAAGCTTGGCTGTAAGAAAGATAGGACCACCTTCTTCACATAATTTGCGAAGTCTAGACCTTCATTTGCAGTTAACATAGGTGACCTTGCAGTTCTCTTGTGGGAAATCCCTTGTAGGAACGGAGGCACTTAGGTGGTTAGAACTCCGCAGGAAGTATCGTTAATGAGACCTTAGCCTCCTTCCTTTGGACTTCTTTCTACAACTTGTGTTTGAGACTAGTTTCAAAAGAATTGAGGAGAAGGATTCACCTAGATAGGCATATAATTAAAATCTACCAAGAGCTTGCATCTCACATAGAATTAGGTGCTGCACTTCATCTAGGATAGATTACTTGGGAGTGGGAGCAAGGAGCGACATTTTTAGAAGCTCCCGGTTTGGGAGTGAATCGAGAGCGAATTTTTATATAATATATATTTTTATATATTTTGATGCATATATGTCAATAAAAGCATGTAGAATGGTGAATTAGATATAAAAAACATAAAAAAATGGATTGAACCATATAACATCAATCATCTATAAGTTATAATCTTCATCAACCACGTCCAAAAGTTAGTATCATACGACATATCGAGTCTCATGATTCATCAATCTTAAAGTTTCAAGCTTTCAAAATTCAATATATAACATTTATCATCATTGATCACTAAAGTTGTAACTTGTACTTGTAACCATTACCATTACCAAGTAACCAAACAATAACAAAGAAGATCTAACATGAAATGAAATGTTTCAACTTTCAGCTTTCACAAAGCATCATATTCATAATTAATTACCAATGAGTTATAAATGCCAACTTCAAACTTCAAACTTAAATGGTCATATCTTGTTTACAAAAAATACCATAATAAATATGAAAGAGTCAATAGTTACAAAAAGTACTAGAAACTAGAAAAGAGAAGTAAATCTATTATCTACTGCTTGATCCTCTTGCCATGAGAAATTTCTAATTTCTTGTCTTGTGCTTTATTGGGAGTCTTCTCCTGCATAGTCGAACAACCTTGGTGCTCTTGATTAAATACAAGTTCCATACCCTAGAGTCGTAGGTGCTCTTGATTATTGGGAGTCTGCCCCGCATAGAGGGCTTCATGCTCTTGATTAAATACAAGTTCCATACCCTAGAGTCCTAGGTGCTCTTGATTATTGGGAGTTTCCCCCACATAGAGGGCTTGGTGCTCTTGATTAAATACAAGTTCCATACCCTAGTACATGTCAAAATCCAATGGAAACAATGCAATCCCCCCAATCCTAAAATCCTAAAAAAATGACAAGTTCGCTGGATTTTGAGTGAAATCTAAAATTCTACTTTCTCCATATGAAATCCAAAGAGGTTGAATCCCTAAGTTGCATGATACGGGGAAATGGGTATGAGTTTCTGAAACAAGTATGGGTACGAAACGTGACCCCCCCAAATTTTGGAAACGGTGAAACACAATATATATATATATAAGGACATTTAAGAAATATGTGCAATCATAAAGCATACATGATACATTATAATTTATTACTTTATGATTGAATTGTCCAATGTCAATGCATAAACTATTAGTTTCTAAATTTACATCACATTTACTCATGAATGATCACATAATGAAAATAACAATATCCAAAATCAGCCACGAGAAATTTCTAATTTCTTGTCTTGTGCTTGATTGGGGGTCTCCTCCTACATAGTCGAACGACTTTATTGCTCTTGATTAAATACAAGTTCCATACCCTAATATCCTAGGTTCTCTTGATCATTGGGAGTCTCCCCTACACAGAGGGCTTGGTTCTCTTGGTTAAATACAAGTTCTATACCGTAGTACATGACAAAATCCAATGGAAACATTGTAATCCCCCCAATCCCGGAATCCTGGAAAAATGATAAGTCTGCTGGATTTTGAGTGAGATCTAAAATTCTACTTTCTCCATATGAAATCTAATGAGGGCAAAACCACTCTCAAACATCCTGAGTCATTTCATGGTAATGTTAAAAATTTACTTTAAGAATTTACTTTAAGAATGTCACTTTTACTTTAAGAATTTAACATTACCATGAACTGCATATCAACACTAGGGCCATAGGCTTGAACATTACGCTGCCCCACTAAAAAAAATTGTTTCCAATCTTCAATAGCTCCCTCTATCACTCCTGAATTGGCAGAGAGCGAAAATAAAAAAATCAAAAGAAAAAACTGAAAAATACTATTAAAAAAAAAAGTCACTTTATCGCTGAAACGTGGTTGTACGGCCTGAAACGTGTTTCTAGGCCGTGCCAGCGTTTCCATATCGTTTCTGCCTAGAAGCGGGTTCAGGCCCAGCGTTTCCTGCAACATAGTTGAAACCACTCTGAAACATTCTAAGTCATTTCATGGTAATGTTAAAAATTTAAGTCACTTTTACTTTAATAATTTAACATTACCATGACTTGCATATCAACACTAAAGCCATATGCTTGAACATTAGGTTGCCCCACTCAAAAAAATTTGTTTCCAATCTTCGATAGCCCCCTCTATCACACTTGAATAGGTAGGGAGCGAACAAATTTTTAGGGATCATGCTCTTGAAATTTGCTCCCAAAAGGAGCAAATTTCAGGAGTGTGCTTCTGGGGTTGCTCTTGATGCGCTCCCGCTCGGAGCACGCTCCAGGAGCGGATTCAAGAGGGGGGGCCACTCCCCCGCAACCTTGCATCTAAGTGGTCAAGCTTGATAGTCAAAGGCACATTGAGACTTCATATGAGGATTCTCTTCCAAATTTGGGGCTTTGATCTCATAATAGTGTTACCTCCCTAGGTAGGAGTGTTTAATAGACAATCTTATTAATGGTTCCCAACCCCTAAAGGGAAAAACATGTCCCCGATACATCCTTCAGTCAATAGGTGGCATGTGAATAAGGATGAAATGGATGGGGATAAAGAGGTCTCAGGGCCAAATGCCATGGGTGCAAGGATAGTAATACTGAAGAAGTCCACATATTGGGCATACAAATGTGAGGAGGGAGCAATCGTGGTTGCATTAGTTACCCCAGCCTTTGTTTTTCCACCCCTTTATTTGCCTTTTTCTTTTTCTTGCTTTTTCTTTATATTACTACTCAGAGCTCTAGGAAATGAAGGCATGCTATGTATGATGTATAACAGTTATTACCCCCTTAAGGTGGGTTGGTTCATCGCTCACCAAGGGTTGGGACGTGTATGGGTTTATTTAATGATGTGATGGAGCAATCATTAGCCCTAGGAACCAAGGTGATGGCCATAATGATAAGGGGTGGAGTTCATGCTTGGATTTTTCCCACATGCTATTATTATTGTCCTAGCCATCTTTTGCATTTTATGATTTTTTTTTTGTTTCTTGCTTATGTCCATGATATGCTTTTAACCCTTTTTTTTAGCTGCATCAACCTCTGGGGCATTATTTCCAAGCCTGAACCAAATATGTGGACAAGAGGAAGGGTTGTGTCAAGGCCTTGTGCAACCAATGATCATGTGGACCTAGAGAAGGAAAAAGGTGGAATAGGGCTTGTAATGTGCGGAGGGGAGTGAAAAATATGGAATGGGAAAACAAGACCATGCTACCAAAATTGGGGTTTTCTAAGTAGTGTCCTTCCTAAAGCCATAGGCCAATAGGGGAGATCCCATGGGACTTGGATTGAGGATTAACCCCCCCTTGCCATTTAAGGTGAGGGAAAAAAACCATGGTCAAAGCCCTTCCTTCTTCCAAGTCACCCGATAATCCATGCCCAAATGAAAAAACAAGCATAAGCACCCAATTGCACAATGAAAAACATACATTTTGGGTCTGATTGCCCACCTTATAACATATGCTCTTAACAAATGGGAGAGGAAACATACAATTGATGCAAGTGGAGGAGATAAAGTGGCACATCACATCGACTACAAGGTGGTTATCAAGAGGAGTTGGTTGTTGGTTGGAAGAAGATGAATAGGAAAAACGTTCTCCTAGGGGTATCCACTTTTAGCGGGTAACATCTGGCTCCAACTGTGACATGAGCTCACCGTAGAGCGCATGATCCATGTACTCGAACATGGAGGTCATGAGAACTCCAACAATCTCTTGGAACGCAGACCTATATCCCATACAACACAATACAACTATTGGAAGCATGTGCATTGGGTGTACTTTATCGCCCATGTTTTTCATCAAGGAATAAATCCATACAAAAAGCGTAAAGTTATTCTAAGATGCAAGTCTAATATACAACGCAATTACTCTAGCATGAGAACATATTATGATGATGTTAGCTATGCAAACATAATATGCAATGCACCTACACTACTATGCATGACATGCATATTATGCAAGAAGTAAGTATAGTCATATAACCAATGCAACCAGCGTATCATTAGATCAATATAACATCTTTTGTTCATACAAGTTGTTGTGAGATATGGCATCAAATTATCACATCCTCCTTTGCAATTTTGGTTCGATGAAGGGCAAGGGTAGGAGACAGGAAAATAAGACGAGCATGAATCAAGGATCATGGATGAGGGAAAAGAGGAATCCAACTTCTACCATTGGATCCTTTCTTATGAGAAAAGAATAAATAATCCAATAATCAAGCCCACAAACTTTCTATAAAGAGCAATCTCGGGAATATCATTCTCATCGTTGTCTTTAGAAACATCTTGGGAGTGATATGATGAGGAAGATGAGGAAAGGATAAGGTCATCACTAGTGTCATCTATTGGATCATTGTAAAAACGATGACCAATATCCCATTTTCCTCTTCTATATGTAGGAATTCATAAATGTCGACATCATGTGGATCCTAAGGAGCCATTCCCTCGAGTTTCACATATCAACTAAAATGGGAGTCGCTAGGGTGAATTCAAAATGCCTTGAGAGATTCCTGCTTCACCCCACAAGCATTGACTTCAAGGTTTAACAAAGAACAAGGCCTTCATTCTTTCAATGAAGTCGCCAAATAATGATTTATATTGTCGTTAGGGAAGAAGGTGAATATTTCATAAAAGTAGACTCGCTTCGACCCCGACAACAGCGCCAAAATGTTACCACAAAATCTAGCAAGACTTGGAGAGGGAAATCCTACAAGACAAAGAGCTAGATTAAGTGCTAACAATGGGAAAATGGCCCACTGTCCCCACATCCACGATCCCCTGCTCTTTACGGACTTTCACCGATGGAAGGAATCTCGGTAGGAAGGAGATCACTTAAAATAAATAGGCTAGGTCTATGGAACAAAGTGATCAAACTAGAGCTCATTAAAGAGAGAGGCGCGATAATGGTACAAGGCTTTAAAAAAGAAAAACACTCTCGAAGAAAGGCTCAAGAAAAGAGGCTCAAGACCTAAGGTTTTGAGATTTTCGATGGTGATAGATTCAAAAGGTCAAGGCCCGGGGGAAAATGCTTCTTATGATATACTTAAACAAGTACTAAGCTCAAACAACCTTCAAGGAAGTCATCAAGTTGAGGGAAAAAGAACTAGGGTTTCCCTCTTGGAGCAACACCTAGGAAAAGAGATTTTATGGATGAAATTTGAGTGGATGCACACCAAACATGGAGAATAGGTAGCCTAGACCCTAATCTTGATGTTTAGGCTCTCAAATCACCAAAAAGCATCCTCCCTAAAATTTCGTTGCAAGCCCTAGATTTTCACTCTAGCCTTAAAAGGACCGATTTTAGGAGAGAAAATTATGGAGAATATTTAAGATTGATCACCAATTGCTTGGACTAGTGCCTTGTCCTTTAGGCATATGGATTCAAGTATGAAATAGATAAGCTATATCCTTTCTAAGGAGGCTAAAAATCGACGCCCTAGGTATCAAATTTTAGCATTTACCCACTTCAAAAGAAAATGGAGTCTGGTGGAGAGATTAAAGATTTTCTCCACTAGAAACATTCATTGCACATTTTACAATAAATAACATATGCAATACTCAACTAGATAGCCTTTCAAAATTAATTTTCAACCACTAGGGAACAAAATAACATAACCTAGAAGCAATAATTCCATAAATTAGACAATTTCAAGATAGAAAATTTTCAACAATACGCACTTACAAGGAAACATGTAGTATATCCATCCATTATACAAAGAAGTAGCTCCAACGACAATTAAAAATAGCTTCCAAATACAAAATGCGTCCAATAGATCTCCAATAGCCAAGAAGGAACAAGTGCGAGTTTCTCTAGTGAGGTCGAATTGTCCAAGAGATGATGATGATGTTGAGAAATCTGGGACAACATACATACTAGGTTCTTTAGCTGGATTTCTATTATAATTTGACCATTTTTTGTGATTATTATTTTGTTCTTCATTATTGTTATTATGTTCTTTTCACCATCAAGACAGATGCCAAACAAAAAAGATCACAAAGACACCAGAGATAGGCGCACAGCCAGGGCAAAATCCCTATGAAAGGGAAAACCCAATCAAACTCTTCCTCTAATCAAACCAAGTTGAGACAAACCAAGACCTTAAGACCTTCCTCCATCCATCAACTCAGCCTTTCATTTTCTACAAAATCATTAGCAAACAATTCTTTTAAGAATAAAGATTTCAGCCCTTCCTCTATCATTAGAGCACCTTCGGCTCCTATATCCATACTTCAATCATGCACTCATATTTCGGTCCTACAACAATATTATTTTTCAGTCCTAAACTTCAGTGTTGTTCCTGCACCATTTCATAGTATTTGTATATGTGACAGTGGAGATGTAGTGCAGATCTCCTTGGCATGGCTTCCTTTGCTTCTTGTAGAATCCTCCTTTTATATCTTCACACTTCTTTTCACTCCAGGAGTGCAAATTTTTTTTTTTTTTTTCGCTCTCATAATGGGTTGAATTCTCTTTTCTATATATAGTTGTTGGAGGCTCCATTAATAGGCCGACCTGAATAGTGGAAGAGGCCGACATGACATGAGGCTAGGCCAACTTGATGGAGGAGAGGCAAGGCCTAATTTTGACATAAAAAAATATTTTCTTTCCTTGTCATAATGGGCCCAAGAAGGGTTTCTTACATAATGACTTTGACTTTGACTCAAAAAAAAAATCCTAGAGCATACAATGGGTACTTTGACCTATTGACCAATGACCAAGCATGAAACCCATGCTTTAAGAAGTCAATTTTTCTTTTACAATAAAAAATCATTTTTCCTTAGTTTGACAAATACAATTATGAACGCTGACACTAGTTACATTCTTCAACACTCCCTTTTAACTAGGGAGGTATTCATAATTGCATATATACATAGGTATATGGATGAACTCAAAATGATATGTTTTTACAAAGAGTTACAAAACACGCAAAGCTACAGATTAGATACTTGACCAAGGTATCTAATTGGTTGGAACTAAGATGTGTTCCAAGCATTAGCCACTATTGGTACCATCAGGCTTCAGCACTAACGCCAACCCAGGGATCTAGGTATCGTATCCAAGGTCGGCGCTGCACAAGACCAACAATACCCTCCCTACTTTGGGATCTAGACATCATCATAGGCTAGCCAGATGTCCTCCCAAGCATCTTGTCACCCCAAGATGCTTCATCTCTCCATATCAACTAAATTAGATATATCCACCAGTCCAAGCATGCTTCAAAATTTTCAACTTTCTTATGGAGAGATCTTGCACAATCACAACCCCAATTTTGTAATAAACTTTCAATTTATGTGAGTTAGCACAAACCTCTGGGGTCCTTAATCATTCTAATGCTACTTAGGTCATTATCATATTATCCAAATATATCACATTGGAAGCTTCTTTTTCTAATATCTTTAGCAGCACCAAACTCAGCCTCAACACTTTTCAACATATCCAAGTCTTTATCACAAACTACCATCAATAGTGCTTCAGCGATTCTCCGACCTCAAAACATCCTCATGGCCTTCTCATCATGTTATCAACTAGAGGAGATTAACCTTTTCAACCAAGCTCCCTCTCAATCTATGGGACAAGTCCATCAACAATTTTATTCTTCCAACCACAGGCACTTTCTTTCGCATCATCATTTCCTCGAAGAACTTCAATCTTTATCATTTCTTCTGTTCTCATGTGACAACAAGGTCATCTTATCATTTAGACTTTTACAACTCTCATTATGCACAATATCATCATTAAGTCATTATCAAGTATCTTCAACATCTTGAAGACAATGTACCTGCAAGTATTTAGATACAAGTACAACCAAGCACAAATATATATGTACAAGAGCATGATGTCAACCTAATGGGAGAATCTAGGATTGGTCAAACTTTAGATATCCAAAACATAAACCTAGTTAGGTTTACAATCAACAAAGGTTACATTCTTCATGCATTAGTCTTCTTACAGCAACCTTAGCTAGGGTTTTGTCACAAACCCTAGATTCCATCATTAAGACAAAAATTTAGATATCATCAACTAAATCAAGTCAGAATTTAAATCATAGCATCTTACATCTAAGGTTTTATTAACATGACCTAGAATCTCAAGTCAATTTCTACTTGGGTGTAAACCCTAAATACAAACATCAATACTTTAATGTTGGATATATAACAGCTCGACCAGGCTAGGATTTTAATAAAACGGAAGCATATACACCTAATGTTTCATTCCTAGGATCTTTCATTATTTATTCCAAGGGTTTTGTCATAAATCCAAATTCACCAAACCCTAAAGAGCTAGGATTTCATATATTTATCAACAACAAACCCTAAGAGGCTAGGGTTTCTTCATAACATCAACAAACCCAACAAAAAACTAGGGTTTTACAGTGAACCCTGTTGTCGCATAAAGTGTCTAGGCACCGCGACAACGCTCATAGTAAGGGCTATCACTCTAATCTTTACTCACTCCGTTTAGACCCTCTTCTAGACAAGTCAAGGGGGGTAGTCCCTAAGGTGAATGAATGAGAATAGCCTGTGAAACACAGGCTCTAGGAGACTTGAAGATGGAAAACCCGATGAATTCAAGACAAATCTTGGTTAACTGAGATGAATAGATTAAACACAAGACACCTCCACAGGATAGAAATGATTATAGACCAGTGCCTTTGTATTCAATTAACCATAGATTAAGTAAAAACAAGTTATGCAAAGCAATTTACAAATGTGACGAATAGTGACAATCATGAATGATTAAATGTAAATGCCCAAAACTCTATCATGCAAGAGATTCTAGATTTAAAGTGATTTTTATTAATGACCCAGATCTAGAATTAAATTATCATTCTCCAATAGTAAATAAAATTTTTGAAACATTAATCGCACTTGACAATAGAGAAATACTACCACAAAAGGACACCAACAAACTTTAGATGAACAATTTAATTATTCCTCAGGAAATTAATTTAATGTGGTAAAATGAAGAGACTAAATTTTTAATGTGACAAAAGCAAATTAAAAGGGTTAATAATAAATGGGCCATGGGAAATTTTAATGGGCCATGGGCCACATTAAAAATTTTAATGTCTTAGCGTAAATCCTCTTTTAATTTAGATCTTTAGTAATCTCAAGTCACAAAAATGAAGATTTTTTAAACTTTAGATTTTTTATTTATTTTTTTTAATTTTAATCTTTTAGGTTTTTAAAATGTAAATAAAAATAAAAATCATAATCATAATTTTTTTTCTTGAAAAAATGTAAAACAAATTAAAAAAAAAAAAAATCAAATCGAAAAAAAGAGAAGGGGAAAAAAATCAAAATCAAAGTAAAAACAAAAATAAACGAAATCAAAATAAATAAATAAAAAATAAAAAATAAAAAATAAAAAATAAAAAACAAAAACAAATCAAAATCGAATCTCAAATGAAAAATATTAACCCTAACCCCTAACGAAAAACCTAAGGCAAAGACAAAATAAAATAAAAAAGGGAAAACGAAATGTTTGTTTTGCTGTGCAGGAGAAAAAGGCTCGACGACGGTAGAAGGAGCTCGGGCAGCGTTGGTGAAAGGCACGAATGATGCAGGTTATGGAGGCTGCTACGGGAAAGGGAGAGATGGCGGACAACGTATGAAGAGGAGAGAACGCAAGGGAAGGCCGCGGGGAGGAGAGGGGGCAAAAACGACGAAGGAGAGGACACGTGGGTCAAGGAGCAACTGGAATGCGAGCTCAATGCAGCGGGGAGTATGGAGCTACAGGTTTCGAAGGAGAGAGAACTGCACGCAAATGGCAGCAAAGGGATGGAGAAGAGAGTTGGAGGAAAAAGGCAGCGAGGGTTTTAGCAAGAAAAGAAGGACGAAATGGGCAGAGAGGGGCGAGGATTTAAGGAACAACGTACAACAAAGAGGAAAGAACGGACAACGATGAGAAATGGAGGGATAAGCGAGCAAAATCAATGGATTTGAGGCAGCATGCAGAGGGATCCGCAGGTCACGGGGAAATGAGGATGCGCAGCAGCAAGGAAGAAGGTTGCAGCACAAAAAAAAATTCAAATTTTTCAAGAAATCCCCAAAACGCAGACAAAATAAAATATTTCGAAATTTTTGTAGTGAGAAGAATAAAAAGAAGAACCCAGATAGCATTTCTAGGCAACCAACGGTAGCCTCAAGAAACCCAAAATAAACCCAAAAAATCGAATTCCATGTCAATATATTTTTTATGCTTAAGATTTATCAGTGAAACCCTTGTGAAAAATTTCCAGATTTAAAAAAAAAAAAAATTAAACCCTTGGACTGCAAAATGTCTGAATAATATCCCTGGAAAATTATGTTGATAAACTCCCAGAGATCCAGATCTTACCCTCTAGGGCCTAGATCTGAACTCTACACGGATTTCTTCCTCAGATCTACGGCTACACGACAACAATAAAACACCCAAACGATATATACAATGATAAAACTAAAACCTAGAAAAACCCAAGTCAGAAAACCAAAAATAATTTACAAATCTATGCACAAGAATGGTAGATCTATCAGAACTAAGGAGTACGAGTCCAACTCCGCTCGAAGATCTCATAATCTAAGACTCTCAACAACCAAATCTATCAATTTCCCAGACACAAATTAAATTTTAAATTTTAAGGAGGTGCTAGCTCGAAACCCTTCATGCATCACCAACAAAAAAATCTTCTGATAAGCCCAAGATTAATTTTACTAGACCTCTCAGAAAACACAGATCGGGAGTTGGTTGGTCCAACTGAAAACTTCTCCCAACGCCCGAGGATCTAAAAATCAATATTTTCCTATAAAAGTCAATCCAGCCATTGAAATAGAGCGAGAAAATGATAACAAAATTCAGAGAAATAGAGATACCTGCTATTACATTCAAAATTTAAATTATCACTTAAACCCCAATGACTGAACAAGATACCTGTACTCAAATCACTCTTCAGAAGCTATCATCAATGGCTAAAAAAATTTTATGCATGAAAACAATACATCTTACAATATTCCCATGAAGAGTAACACCAGCAAAATTTAACCCCAAAGTCTTTTTTTATTATCCAAAAAAAATTACACGAGTTCTTCGCTAAGCACACGACTCAAAGATCGGATAGTGAAACTGACAAATGACTTCCTATTTAAAGATAAATCCTCCAACGGCTAGTTCGAGTGATCCTCGCCAAAGCTGTCATCTCGACCGTTGATGAAGATTAAAATTTCTTTTAATCTCATCCGTCGAAATATTTAATTCTTGAGGAAATTCAAAATTTTCAATTAAATGCATTTTAATTAATTCAAAAATTAAATTTTTTAATTAATTTTGACTTTGACTTAACCCCAAAGATAGCACGAAGGCAGAATGGCGGGTTCTCGAGTGACTAGGGTTTTAGAAGGATCGTTTTATGCCGCCGTCGCTCCCAGAGATCAGCTACGTTCCGGAAATGCTTGGTGCCTGGCTGTCGGGATCACAGAACTCGTTTCATCATTTTGGATTTGGCCCGAATCCTTTGCTGGAAAGGAGTCTCATGGATCGAATCAAAGCATTCAGGGGTAGGAGGAATTTTCTCCCTTCTTGGCTCAGGTCGGTTTTCTCAGGGCGGATCTGGGCACCATTCCACAAAGCCCTGGGCATTTTGTTTCAAATCAACCTGACCCTACCCTGTTTTGGGTAGCTGTGCTCTCCTTCGCGGGTGTTTCGGCTTGGCTAGGCAGCAATGTCTGCGTCATTTGGAAAGAGATGCGGCTGATTGTTCCTCTGCCCCCTTCGGTCTGCTACGGGAAGTCCGAACCGCCGCTCTCTGGCATTCTTTTAAAGGTATGGTTGACACTCAAGTGTGGGGCGAGAGATTGGGGTCGGGTTCCTTGCGGATTGAGGCTCCCCTGTTCACCTCCGGGCAGATGTGGGTGGCTGACATCTCGGCAGCGAAGACATTTATGCCCTGGACAACCCTCTTCAAGAAATCCTTCCGTCGAGAGGTCAGGGTTTCCCTGATTCTTACAGGTCCTCCAGATAGTTTAAATGAACACCAGAGAATTGACCTTGGCAAACCAACACCCCTTCCTGTCTTGGAGAACCAATTAGCAGAAGAATCTAGGCAAAAAACAAATCCAGCAATTAAGGACCCCGGCCTTGAAGTGATACAACTCTTCATCAGAACCCTGTCAGGGAATACGATTTGCAAGCAAATCAGATCAGGGATGCTGATAAAAAATTTAAAAGACGAAATACAAGAATTCTTAGGCATATCAGCAAGCCTGTTGAGCTTGGTATATGCAAGACACATTCTACAGGAAAAATTTACAGTGCAGCACTATGGAATAGTGAGAGATTCAACCATTTTTCTGAGCATGAGGCTGAGAGGTGGAAGCTTTGGATCCAGCTCAAAGGGCACAGGTTCGTTCAAGGATGCTGTCAAAGGGAAGGGGGAAGCCACCAACAAGCCAACACTAACACAAGATCTACCTGGTCCCTATATAGTGGAGCAAAGAAAGCAGACACCAGTTTTGACAATCGACCTGCCTGAGGTAAACAACTTTCATGCTGATTTCTCTTCCTTGGCAGTCATTTGTAGATTCAATGGCTTTTGGCCTAAAACAGATGCTTTACGACAATGGATCTTTTCCACATGGTCAACAAACTGTGACATCCATTTATGCTCCAAAGGATTTTTTATTGTTAAATTCGACACAGTCAAAGAAAAAGAATATGTCCTCCATGAGGGGCCATGGTTCTGGGGCAATGCAGGACTCTTCATAACCCCCTGGTTCCCGGGTTTTGACCCCTCCTCTATGGTGGTTTCCAAAATGCCGGTCTGGGTCAGGTTACACAACCTCCCGTTACACTTCTGGCTTCCCAAAGTTTTCAAAGCAATGGGGAATGCAATAGGCAAATACATCAAGCAAGATGTGGAAAGAATTGCTAGATGTATACATACTTTTGCTAGAATCTGTGTCGAGGTTGATCTCAGTCAAGGGCTACCTGATAGCATTATTCTGATCCATAACAACGCCCAGTGGAAACAACCACTAGATTACGAAAACACGGCCTTCAGGTGCCGAGGCTGTCAACAAACAGGTCACCTTCGTAATAACTGTCCTCAAGTCAAAAGAGAAAGCAGAAGGAACAAGAAACAAGCACAAAAACCAAGAGGCTGGCAACACACAGTGAATCCAGAAGAAGAAACAGAAGACGAGGAGGCAGATAACCCTCCACCTGAACATGACGATGATCCAATTGGGGGTGAAGCCACGACAACCACCCCCATAGCAAACAATCAGGTTCATAAGTCGCCAGAACCAGAGAAATTGGCAGCACAGGGAATGATGGCCTCTTTGCCGAAGAAAAATTCAGTTCTTGAGGACACTAGCGGGGCCAAAAGACATCACTCTCCAGAACACTCCGATACAGATAAGGACACTCCTTGCATTGTGGAGGACTCTTCTCTTGTTCTTTTTTCTTCCTCACCAACTCAAGGGGAGTGGCGTAAGGTTGAGAAGAAAAAGGGGAGAAAATCATAATTTCCTCCCCTTATTGTACATTATTTCTCCTGGTTTCTCTCTCTGTTCTGTTTTCTTGTCCTCCAGCTGAGGTTGTTGCGCTGGTTCTATGTCAACCAGTTGAGGCTGTTGCGCTGGTCTTTGTTAACCAGCTGAGACTCTTTTCTTCTCCCTTTTTTAAGGCAAAGAACGAGTCCTTCCGAAATGCTCTGCATTTGCTCTGTAACTCTCTATTTTTATTAATGGATGGTTCGCTTTTTTTTGTGGAAAAAAAAACTCCAGAGATCAAAGGCTTAAAATTTATCAAAATAATTAATTTACCTTAGTCCCTGGACCTCTTAAAATTTATTTTTTAAGGACCAATGAATTTTGCCTTTGGAGAATTTAAATTTACCTAGGACGTAGAATTAATTAAATTTCTGTCTCAGGATTTTAATTAATTTTTGACCAGAAAATTTAATTAATTAACCTATGAGGGGATAAATTATTTTTCCACCCCTCAAGACATTTTACATCCTGATTTTCATATTTTTTACATCATAAGGGGGAAAACCCATTTGTAATAGAGCCTCATAGACTACCCATTTCTGCGACGCAAATATAATCCAGTAGACCAAGCAATTTGTAATCAAATAACCTAACCAAATAGTTAGGATTATTCCCAAATTACTTTTACATAGACTCGATCTAGAACACTAAGACTCGCCTAAGATCCCAGTGACAAAATCCATTCTGGATTTGGGGTAAGGCTAAAGAAAAACTTTGCCGACCATCCGAGAATGGATCGGTGAGACAAAAAAACTTCCAGAATGTAGATTGTCACCAGAAAGCTAGGTTTACCTAGGCAATTACATACATGACACAGATCTGCTGAGATTATTTACATCATATACATGCAGCATGGGTTTACATTATAACATGATGATCAAGCAGATGATGAAAGTTGGACGGCACAGACACATCGATCAGGGGCTATCCCTCTTGCGAAAAAAGGGGGTGTACTGCTATGGGTCGTTGACATGTAGTGGTCAACATCTGGCTCTACTTGGAGACACGTCGCTGCACAAGAGGAATGTGAGAATACAGAATCTGCATCCACGCAACACACAATATAACATAAGTAGCGTCCATCCAAAAACCATCATATAACATTAAGCACAAAAAGATATAAGCTCTTAGTTTATAAACTATCCTAATAACATCAAAAGAATCTACCTACAAAAATAAAATACTGTAATAAAAAGGGTGTAGGGTTAGGAATACAATACAAAGGATGCCACATGGCATCAGATGTGTTCAATGTATTGTATGCTGAGCATTTCCCTGTTTTCAGGCAAATCTGTTGGTTGTTCGCTGTTTCTCGGATGTGCCATGTCCAATCCTGCACACGATAGGACTTTTTTCTATCCAAAAATCAAGTTGCTCGCGGCAATCAGATGGATCAAACTGCTTTCTCATTCTCTTTCTCTTGTGCTTTTTCTTTGTGGCAGGCTGTGATGTTGATGATGATGCGGCCGAAGTACAACTTCCTTCTTGATCCGAAAAACGCTCATATGGAAAATTTAGAATGTTCAATACTTCTGTGACCTGCGCTTCTTTATGACCCTGATTTGTTATGACTAGTGGATTAACCATGTGAGCATCAACCTGATTCTTATCAATTTCCATTTTATCTGGGTCAACTTCAATTAGCCACTTTTCAATGGAACAAATGACCTCATAATAAGATGGAGCTTGCTGCAGCAAATAGGGAGGCTTATGATCTGTTGATGTTTCCTTGTTTCTTTCATTCTCTGACCGATGCTGAAATTTTTGTCCCTGTATTGTTATGGCATCCATCTAGTTAGAGTGTTCCTCCTTCTTAGCAATGACTTCCTTGGAATGGTTTTCCTCCATGGTCAATAGTTTATTCTGAAGACATATTTGACCAACTTCCATGTCCTTTATAATTTTATCATTCTTTGCTTTCATGCCCATGAAGCAATTTTGCATATAGTTTATCTCTTTCTTATGATTTGCTTGCATGGTAGCTAAAAAATTATTATAATCAAATTTCATGATGGTCATTTCTTCATCCATAGTTGTCAATCTGTTCTGAATCGAACTTATTTCTTCTTGATAACTTGCTTTCATGACAGTTACTTGATTTGAATGATTGAATTCCATGATCGTCATCTTTTCCTCTAGGGCTAATAACTTGCTTTGCATAGAATTAATTTCCCTGGCATGATCAACTGTTAATGTTGCTTGATTAAGTTCCATATCTTTAATAAGTTGAGCCTAATTAACTTCTGCATTCTTGCTTACTTGAGCCTGATTTAACTGCATGTCTTTAACCATTTGAATTAACTCCTTGAAATCATTTTCAACTTCTATAGTTTTCTTTACTTCAACTTTCTCTTTGACTTTGTCTTTATCTCCATATTTATCTTCAAAGGCATCAATGATTGATTGTAGAGAATCAAAAGTGTTATTAGGGAAATTAACATACCAATCAAAAGCATCTCCAGATAAGGTAAGAATGAAAATCTTCATCTTCACATCTTCATATTTAGAATATGGGAGACACTTGTTTATACAAAGGCTGACATTTTGAAGGTGATCTTTGGCAGTAAAAGCATTGTTACCTTGAAAAGGAGGAAATTCATCGATGGCTTCACCAAAAAAGGAAGGACAGCCATGCGGAGCTCCCTGAATATTAGTAAAATCACAAGGAGCAAACAAGTCATATTCCATGATGACGGGAAAAATATGGGCCAAATGGATATCAGAGAGAGAGATCCCTGCTCAAGAAAATCAAAACATCTACAAGAAGCGAGCTTCTAGCAGAAATTCTTGTAAGAAATGGAAGAAGTGGAGTCGCCACTTGAGCATGAATCTCTCACAAAGAGACTAAAGGTGAAACCAAAAAAGTTAGTGGATGGAGGCAGATGGATATCCAGGGAGGGCTCCTTGTCTGGGATTAAATGAATGAATAAGTGGAGTCACCACCCAAATAGGAAACCAACCAGAATGTCCAGGTGCAGAAAGTGAAGATGAAAGGATTAGATGAGAGATGACGAGAGTTAGGATGGAGAGACGAAATGACGTCAGAAAAATGAGATGAAATGTCGTAAATCCAAGGTCCAATAAATTGGTCCTTGGTGGCAATGCCAAGAATTTTTGGCTTTGCCAACTCGAATGAGAGATGAGAAATGAGAAGAATGATGAGGAAATGTCGATGAAACGCCGAGAATAAAATATCCCCGGCAACAGCGCCAAAAAATATTGTCACATAAAGTGTCTGGGCACCGCAACAACACTCAGAGTAAGGGTTATCACTCTAATACTTACTCACTCCATTTAGACTCTCTCCTAAACAAGTCAAGGGATTAGTCCCTAAGGTGAATGAATGAGAATAGCCTGTGAAACACAGCTCTAGGAGACTTGAAAATGGAAAACCCGATGAATTTAGGACAAATCTTGGTTAACTGAGATGAATAGATTAAACACAAGACACATCCACATGATAGAAATGATTATAGACCAGTGCCTTCATATTCGATTAACCATAGATTAAGTAAAAACAAGTTATCCAAAGCAATTTACAAATGTGACGAATAGTGACAATCATGAACAATTAAATGTAAACACCCAAAACTCTATCATGCAAGAGATTCCAAATTTAAAGTGTTTTTCATTAATGACCCAGATCTAGAATTAAATTATCATTCTCCAATAGTCAATAAAATTTTTAAAACAATAATTGCACTTGACAATAGAGAAATACTACCACAAAAGGACACCAAGGAACTTTAGATGAACAATTTATTTATTCCTTAGGAAATTAATTTAATGTGGTAAAATGAAGAGACTAAATTTTTAATGTGACAAAAGTAAATTAAAAGGGTTAATAAATCGAAATTTTAATGGGCCATGGGCCACATTAAAATTTTTTAAGTATTAGCACAAATCCTCTTTTAATTTAATTCTTTAGTAATCTCAAGTCACAAAAATGAAGATTTTTTAAACTATAGAATTTTTAAATTTTTTAATCTTTTAGGTTTTTTAATGTTTTTTAAATGTAAATCAAAATCATAAAAAAAAAATGAAAAAAATGTAAAACAAATTAAAAAAAATCAAATCGCAAAAAAAAAAAAAAAAAAAAGAGGGAAATAAAAAAAAAATCAAAATCAAAGAAAAAACAAAAATAAATGAAATCAAAACAAAAAATATAAAAATCAAAAATCAAAAAAAACAAATCAAAATCAAAATCGAATCTCAAATGAAAAATATTAACCCTAACCCCTAACAAAATACCTAAGGCAAAGACAAAATAAAAAAAAGGAAAACAAAATGTTTGTTTTGTTGTGAAGGTGGAAAAGGCTCGACAACGGCAAAAGGAGCTCGGGCAACATTGGTGAAAGGCAAGAATGATGCAGATAATAAAGGCTGCTACGGGAAAGGGAGCGATGGCGGATAGCGTATGAAGAGGAGAGAATGCAAGGGAAGGCCGTGGGGAGGAGAGGGAGCAAAAACGACGGAGGAGAGGAGACGTGGGTCAAGGAGTGACTGGAATGCGGGATCAATGCAATGGGAAGGGAGTATGGAGCTGCGGGTTTCGAAATAGGGAGAGCTACACGCAAATGGGAGCAAAGTGATGGAGAAGAGAGCTGGATGAAAAAGGAAGCGAGGGTTTTAGCGGGAAAAAGGAGGGCGGAATGGGCAGAGAGGGACGAGGGTTTAAGGAACAACGTGCAACAAAGAGGAAAGAACAGACAATGAGCAGAAATGGAGGGATAAGGGAGCAAAATCAACGGATTTGAGGCAGCACGCAGAGGGATCCGTAGGTCACGGGGAAATGAGGATGCACAACCGCAAGGAAGAAAGTTGCAACACAAAAAAAAAATCGAATTTTTCAAGAAATCCCCAAAACGTAGACAAAATAAAATATTTCAAATTTTTTGTAGTGAGAAGAATAAAAAGAAGAGCCCAGGAAGCATTTCCAGGGAACCAACGGTAGCCTCAAGAAACCCAAAATAAACCTAAAAAATCGAATTCCACATCAATATATTTTTTATGCTTAAGATTTATAAGTGAAACCCTTGTGAAAAATTTCCAGATTTAAAAAAAAAAATTAAACCCTTGTACTGCAAAATGTCTGAATAATATCCCTGGAAAATTATGTTGATAAAACACTCAAACGATAATAATAAAACACTCAAATGATCTATACAATGAAAAAATTAAAACCCAGAAAAACCCAAGTCAGAAAACCAAAAATTATTTACAAATCTATGCACAAGAATGGTAGATCTATTAGATCTAAGAAGTATGAGTCCAACTCTGCTCCCGGATTTGATAATCTAAGGCTCTCAATAGCCAGATCTATCAATTTCCCACGCACAAAATTAAATTTTTAAATTTTATGGAGGTGCTAGCTCGAAACCCTTCATGCATCACCAACAAGAAATCCTCTTATAAGCCCAGGATTAATTTTACTGGGCTCCTCAGAAAACACGGATCGAGAGTTGGCTGGTCCAACTGAAAACTTCCCCTAACGCCCGAGGATCTAAAAATCAAGATTTTCTTGCAAAACTCAATCCAGCCATTAAAATAAAGCGAGAAAATGATAATAAAATTCAGATAAATAAAGATATCTACTATTACATTCAAAATTTAAAATATCACTTAAACCCCAACGATTGAGCAAAATACCTGTACTTAAATCACTCTTCAGAAACTATAATCAATGGCTAAAAAAAAAATTATGCATGAAAACAACACATCTTACAGTATTCCCATGAAAAGTAACACCAGCAAAACTTAACCCCAAAGTCTTTTTTTATTATCCGAAAAAGATTACACGAGATTTTTGCTAAGCACATGACTCAAAGGTTGGATGGTGAAACTGACAAATGATTTCTTATTCAAAGATAAATCCTCCAACAGCTAGTTCAACTGATCCTCATCAAAGCCATCTCAACTATTGATGAAGATTAAAATTCTTTTAATCTCATCCGTCGAAATATTTAATTCTTGAGGAAATTCAAATTTTTCAATTAAATGCATTTTAATTAATTCAAAAATTAAATTTTTGAATTAATTTCCCTAAAATTTTGACTTTGACTTAACCCCAGAGATCAAAGGCTTAAAATTTATCAAAATAATTAATTTACTTTAGTCCCTGGACCTCTTAAAATTTATTTTTTAAGGACCAACGAATTTTGCCTTTGCAAAATTCAAATTTACCTAGGACCTAGAATCAATTAAATTTCCGGCTTAGGATTTTAATTAATTTTTTTCCAGAAAATTTAATTAATTAACCTATGAAGGGATACATTATTTTTCCAACCCTCAAGACACTTTACATCATGATTTTCATACTTTTTACATCATAAGGGGGAAAACCCATTTGTGACTATCCATTTCTGTGACACAAATATAATCCAACAGACCAAACAATTTGTAATAAAATAACCTAACCAAATAGTTAGGATTATTCCCAAATTACTTTTACATAGACTCGATCTAGAATACTATGACTCGCCTAAGATCCCAGTGACAAAATCCATTTCGGCTTTGGGGTAAGACTGAAGGAAAACTCTGTCGACCATCCGAGAATGGATCGGTGAGACAAAAAAACTTCCGGAATGTAGATTGTCACCAGAAAGGTAGGTTTACCTAAACAATTACATACATGATACAGATCTATTGAGATTATTTACATTATATACATGCAGAATGGGTTTACATTATAATATGATGATCACGCTGATGATGAAATTTACATCATATACATGCAAAATGGATTTACATTATAATATGATGATCAGGCTGATGATGAAAGTTGGATGGCACAGACACATCGATCATCCGTTATCCCTTTTGCGAAAAAAGGGGGTGTACTACTATGGGTTGTTGAAATGTAGTGGTCAACAAACCCTAAAGGCTAGGGTTTTATCAATGTTAACAAAAGATAGTAAAATAAGGGTTGATTTAATATAGAGATTAATCACCCTAACAACATGAAAATAATTAATTTACCTTAGTCCCTGGACCTCTTAAAATTTAATTTTTAAGGACTGACGAATTTTGCCTTTAAGGAATTTAAATTTACCTAAGACCTAGAATTAATCAAATTTTTGGCTTAAGATTTTAATTAATTTTTTGCTAGAAATTTTAATTAATTAACCTACGAGGGGATAAATTATTTTTCCAACCCTCAAGACACTTTAAATCATGATTTTCATATTTTTTACATCATAACGGGGAAAACCCATTTGTAATAGACCTTCACAGACTACCCATTTCTGCGACACAAATATAATCTAGCATACCAAGCAATTTGTAATAAAATAACCTACCCAAATAGTTAGGATTATTCCCAAATTACTTTTACAGAGACTCGATCTAGAACACGAGGACTCGCTTAAGATCCCAGTGACAAAATCGATTCTGGCTTTGGGGTAAGACTAAAGGAAAACTCTGCCGACCATCTGAGAATGGATCGGTGAGACAAAAAAACTTTCGGAATGTAGATTGTCACCAAAAAAGTAGGTTTACCTAGGCAATTACATACATGACACGGATCTGCTGAGATTATTTACATCATATACATGCAGAATGGGTTTACATTATAACATGATGATTAGTTGATGATGAAAGTTGGACAACACAAACACATCAATGAAGCGCTATCCCTTTTGCGAAAAAAGGGTGTGCACTGCTATGGGTCGTTGACACGTAGTGGTCAACAAACCCTAAAGGATAGGGTTTTATAAATGTTAACAAAAGATAGTAAGATAAGGGTTGATTTAATATAGAGATTAATCACCCTAACACCATGAAAATATTTCATGATTCTAGATATGAGAGAGTTAGAAAAAAATGATCGAATCTTCTTATATGAAGAAGGTATGCAACAAATCTTAAACATACCTTGAGTTGCTTCATTTTACAAACTTGTAGGGCTTCCTATTAAAGGAATCCCTCTGAATATGCTCCTTATTCTTAAGAATATACCTGCAAGCTTAGTTCTTCAAGGAAAATAGTTAAGCAACAAAGATAAAGCCATAAATAAAAAATCAAATAATACTTATCTTTTGTGAGAAGATGGAAGCTCCCTTTGGAAGGATTCCCTTTTACCATCAACATCCTTATTTTTATATGTACATGTAATTTTTATTAACAAGTACCACAAAGCAAAATGTACAAGTACAAGATTTGAAATATACCATAGATTAGTTACAAGCCCTAGAAAACAAGAGCTAGGGATACAAGTTAGGGTTAAGTTTTCCTCAAGGGTTTCTTAAATATCACTTAGGATTTACCATCCCTAGATGTCAATAATAAAAACCCTAAACTTTAAATATATTACAACACTCTAATGCTTTTAATGTTAGACCTTTAAGGAGTGGATGAACTATACATACCTCAAGACTGCATACCTTTATCTTCCATGATTGAAGGATTGATGTTATAGAGCTTGGTGCTTCTTCTTGCAAAAAGACGATGAAAGACAATTCGAACAAGTTCTTCTTACTGTTTCCTTGATTCTTTTCAATGTTGTAGACTGTTTCCTTCCTTCAAGACTGAGATTCCAAGGCTTTTACATCACTATTCAGGTTCGAACTTCCACAAGCCTGTGACCTTTATTCTAGGCATCTTGACTTCTAGATTGTAGCTTGGTGTCAGGCCTTCCAAAGTAGGCCTAAAATAGTTTGGTTTTGGTTTTCTTTCAAGGAGACATAACTTGTACTACAAGTCTTGTTCAAAATTGATTTATTCTTGATCAACGATAGACCTTTCCTTCATAGGTCTAGATACCTATTTCATAAATGTAGACCTTGATCACAAATTGCAAGATTAAAGGACTGAAATTATGTCCTACTAAATTAGACTTCAAAACTATGATCCTGTTTTGGTCGATTGTTATAACATTGTGGAGGCTCGGCCTTCACATATACGTGTACAAGATTGCGATCTCTTTAATAAGTAATCTACAACTTTTTCATTGGCTATAGCTTTATCACTGATCAAGGTGGATATTGGTGGCCACCCGCTTATTCCGCTTGGACCCCCACCGTTGTTTCTTTTTAGTTTCCTTAATTGTAGCACAACTTACTATTTTTGGCAGTTTTTTGGTTCCTAAACTCCTGGAGCCTTTGAGGGACTAAAAGATGTTTTTTTGGGAAAACGGAGAGTCCAGAAAAGTGCCAAACCAGTTTACTAAATTATATTCGTCATCCTCTTCGAGATCTTCAAAACGAGGCATTATGATAGCTAGATGGAGATCATATGCCAAAGTTACAATACCGGGAAGTTGACGTTCTAACCTACCCCAACGAGGCCCACAAGCTTTTGGCGCATCATCTCCTAGGGTTAGGTTTTTGGATGTTTAGGGGTTCTCATTATATTTCAATGATAAAAAAGCCACCGAGCCTCATTGTAACACAGTTCAGAGGCATGTAGCTGCCACATCTCTTCTCAGAGATAAAATACCATCGCTCGAGTTAGTTTATTTCCATTCTGTATGTAAGCATATTTCAGTTCTTTGATATTAATGAAATGAAGTTTTATTTCTGCTGCATCTCAATGCTTATGTTTGTATCTGTACTCTATTGTGTTCTTGTATAAGTTTGAATCAGTGGTATCAGAGCAGTTTGCTCTCTCTATTTTTTTTTGCATGTCCTCAACGAGGTTAGGGTACAAGGAGTTAGGGCTCGAACTGGTTGAACCTTTGCAAGACCAACCTCGCAAACCCCGACGACCTCCCATGGCAGAAGAAAAGAAAGATGAGGGAGCAAGAGATCCTTTCAAAATATTGCTCGAGGAAACCCTTGAGCAATAGAGGAATGTGGTGATGGATAAGTTTGCCTAGATCCTTCGGCGACTACCCACAGGTCATGCATCTTCATCTAGCAGCCACTCTGGAGGCGCCACTCCCATTAAGGTACAAATCAACTTTGAAATTCCCATATTTGAAGGCCAGATAGATGCAAACATTGTAGATAGATGGTTAAATTTGTTGGAAGGATATTTTTCGGTTCATGATTTTCCAATCAGGAAAAGATTACTTTTGCACTCCTTAAAGCTGACCCCATGTCAAGCACTGGTGGGAAACCTACTGTGAACAGAACGACAAGAGGGAATCCTCATTGTTTTCAGCCACACCCACTTAGAATTATTTCTGAGACGCCATCAAGGAACAATATTACCCTGTCGAGAGCTATGAAGATAAATACATAAAGTGGACCACGCTGGGACAGGGAAGGGATCAAGACGTGCCGGAGTTCACAAATATTTTTCATGCCCTTTGCACAAAGTTGGGTATCAAGGATTTTGAGCAGCATTTGGTACTCAAGTACCGCCACTGTCTACACAAGTACATCCAGGACGAGATGGAGTTCTTGGACATCTCGCTTGGCACCATCTATCAATACGCTGTCAAGATCGAGCAGAAATTTAAACAGAAGAAGGAATACTTTGGATCTACGAATCTAAAGCAAGGGAAAGGCACCCCCAAACCGTAGAACAAAGGACAAAGCCAAGGCGGGGTGACCCAGGACAACCAACCGAAGCGAACAACACCACGAAGAGAAAGGAGGACACAAGGAAATGGCGTGAGTTCCATAAGAGCCCCACTCACAACACAAGTAAGTGTCGAGCCAAGCAGTCACTGGTGGTCGAGCTAAAAGCTTCTGAATCAGATGCATGTTTCAACTCTGAGTCAGAACCCGATACGGGTAACGACAAAGGGAAGCAGATTATTGATGCAGAGCTCAGTGCCACCATTGCCACCACCAAGCTCCAGAAGATTGAGCCCGACGATCCAGAGGAGGGGGAGAGGCTCTTCCACTCACAAATTTGGGTGAAGGGTTCTCCTCTGCAGTTCATCGCCGACAGCGGAAGCCAAAAGAACCTCATTTCAGCAGAGGTTGTGAAGCGGTTGGGCCTACCAACCACGCCACACTTGCAGCCGTACACTATCGGGTGGCTTCACCAAGGACGAGATCTCCGTGTCATCCAACAGTGCCGCCTTCCCTACAACATCAAGCCCTTCACAGATGAGGTACTATGTGATGTTGCTCCTCTTGAAGTTTGTGATGTATTATTAGGCCAACCATACTTGTGGAAGCATTATGTTGTGTATGAGTCTAGGCCTCGCACTGTTATTATTTCTTTGGGAAATAAGTTACACGGGATATCATAGGTAGCACCGCCTACTGCCATCTCTTTGATCTCTATGAAGCAATGCAGTAAGACCATTTCCCAGACCAGAAAATTTGTCTTCCTTATGATTCGCCCTCACGGAAAAAAAAAGGTTGTGGCCACTTCTGCAACCTCTAGACAGGGCTCCTTCGTATGGCAACAACAAATGGACAAGCTCGTGGAGGAGTACAGGAATATCTTCACCTCACCCATAAGGGTACCCCTACACGTCAGGTCAAGCACTTCATCGATTTGACCCCGAGCGTGCCGCAACCCAAAAGGCCGATTTATAAACGCTCTGTTCTGGAGAACGATGAAATCAAGAGGCAGATTCAGGAGTTGTTGCAGAAAGGGCCCATCAGGCCGAGTTCGTCACCCTGTGGGAGCCCGATCATGTTTGTACAAAAGAAGGACGAGACCTAAAGACTCTGTTTTGACTATCGAGCGCTGAATAAGATCACTGTCCAGAATAGGTATCCAATCCCATGGATTGATGACCTTATGGACCAACTCAAGGGGGCCAAATATTTCAGCAAGATTGAATTGAAGTCTGGTTATCACCAAGTACCAATCGAACCCTCCAATGTGTGGAAGATTGCCTTCAAATCCAAGGAGGACATTTTTGAATGGCTGGTCATGCCTTTCAAGTTGACGAATGCCCCCGCAACCTTTCATGAGGCTGATGGACGACATCTTGTGACCCTTCACCAACTCATTTGTGGTAGTGTATTTGGACGACATCTTGATCTTCAGCTAGAGTTGGGAAGAGCACCTCCACCATATTCGACATGTCCTCCAAACCCTGCGACAACACAAATTGTGTACCAATCTGGAAAAATGCACTTTTGGTATAACCCGGATCAATATCTGGGGTGCGTCATTGATGAGCAAGGTGTGCATGTGGACACAACCAAGATACAAGTTATTCGGGATTGGCCAGCCCCAACCACTCTAATAGAGCTCCGCAATTTTCTGGGTCTTACCAATTTCTACTGCAGATTCATGTTGGGGTTCTCTCATATCACTTGGCCTTTGAGTCAAGTCACCAAGGATGGAGCGAAAGAAAAATTATTTTGGTCTGAATCCCAACAGAAGGTGTTTGTCAAGTTGAAGCATCGTCTCTGCTCTGCACCAGTGCTCACATTACCAGACCTACAACAACTGTTTAAGATTGAGACAGATGCCTTCGACTATGCTATTGGTGTGATTCTTACTCAGCAGGGGCATCCAGTGGCATATCACAGTGAGACACTTTCAAACACAGTTCAAAAGTATCCCACCTATGACAAAGAGATGTATTACATTATGCAAGCCTGCTGACAATGGAAGCATTACATTACGGGAAAGGAAACGGTCATCCACATAGAGCATCATTCCTTGTAGTTCATACAAACACAAAGAAAGTTGTAGAACGATCACCATTAGAAATGGTCCACATACCTGCAACAGTTCCATTTGAACATTAAGTACAAGAAGGGCAACACCAATAATGTTGTAGACTGCCTCAGCCGACCGTCGGTCATGGCGCTGACCACTGTGCTCAACTCTTATGGACACGAGACTTCAGAGTGGCCGCATCTTTACAAGAGTGATCCAGAATTTGGTAACACATACCAGATGCTCCTGGAAGGAAAGAAAGCTCCCGATTTTCACCTCCAAGGTGCATTGTTATGCTACCTGGGACACCTTTGTGTTCCTTCAAGCGAGCGTGCCAAAATTATTTGGGAGGCGCACTACAATCAGGTCGCTAGACATTTCGGAGTAGAGAAAAGATTGGCAATGTTGCAGAAGTATTTTTATTGGTCGAACCTTCGACAGGATGTTGGGAAGTACATCAGATCCTGCAATGCATGTGCCATTGCCATACCGACCATCAAGAAGCAAGGCCTATATAATCTGCCTATTCCTAGTCTACCTTGGGAATCCAGGTCCATGGATTACATGTTGGGCCTTCCTTCTACTAAGCATGGCAACAACTGCGTTTTCGTGGTCGTCGATAGATTCTCTAAGATGGCCATTTTGGCGGCCTGCAAGAAAAGTATCACAGCAAAAGCCACTACTAAGCTCTTCTTTGAACGAGTGTGGGTACACTTTGGGATCCCACAGTCCATTATCTCAGATCAAGACAATAGGTTCCTAAGTAAATTTTGGTCAAGCCTCTGGTCGATGTTGGATACCAAGCTCACTAAGTCCACGACCTTCCACCCTCAAATTGATGGCCAAACAAAGGCAATCAACAAGATGATCGTGCACATTCTATGGATGTACAACTCGAGGCATCCACACATATAGAACGAAAGCCTCCCCTATGTCCAACACAATTACAACAAAGCTCTCCATAGCTCAACTGGCCACATCCCCTTTCAGGTGGGATTGGGATTCCAACCACTATGTCCCATTGATGTGGCCATACCATTTGCAGCTACTCAGGTAGATTCGGCTCATGTCCAAGTCGAAGCTAACAGGGCTAACAACTTCATTGAACGCATTCAGCACATCCGTTAGTAAGTCCATGACATATTGGACAAAGCCAATGCTAAGTACAAGCAACGTCATGATCAGCATCGAGTGCCACACAGGTCCAGGTGGGCGACAAAGTTTGGTTACATTTGCAAAAGGAGCGTCTTGTTGGGGCCCACCGCAAGCTTCTCTGATATGGGCCTTACACCATCACTAAGGTTGTGGGAGACAATGCTTTTGAGCTCAACATTCCCCCATTCCTTAGCCTGCACCCAGTGTTCAATGTGGACCACCTTCGACCATACTTTCACCATTACTAGACATATCAAACATTGTAGAACAACTCAAACCAATAGAGCTAAACCCAGACTGCATGGAATAGGCCACAACTGATCAGATCATGGACAAGCAGATTAAGAACACTCGCCAGTAGAAAATCCAATTGTATCGGGTTGTCAAAGCTGGCCAACTCCTGCACCAAGGCAAGTGGCTCACTAGGGACCAAGTTCAGCAAAAGTTTCCCCATCTCATGGAGGCACTCAACGCAATGGGGACCACTGCTTCCTAAGGGGGAAGGAATGATCCAGGTGGATATTGGTGGTCACCCGCCTATTCCACTTGGACCCCCATCATTGTTTCTTTTTAGTTTCCTTAATTATAGCACACCTTACTATTTTTGGTAGTTTTTCATGTCCTAAACTTCCAGAGCCGTTTTCAGGGTCTAAAAAACGTTTTTAGGGAAAACAGAGAGGCCAGAAAAGTGCCAAACTAGTGTATTGATTTGTTTTAGTCCTTCTCTTCGAGTTCTTGGAAACGAGGTATTATGATAGTCAAATGGAGATCGTA
The DNA here is from genome assembly GCA_031772625.1 of Pinus tabuliformis. Lineage (NCBI taxonomy): Eukaryota > Viridiplantae > Streptophyta > Pinopsida > Pinales > Pinaceae > Pinus > Pinus tabuliformis. Next base: position 50,684,041 of record CM062811.1, on the reverse strand, counting down.
TGCCAAAGTTACGACCCCGAGAAGTTGACGTTCCAACCTATCCCAACAGGGACCCACAAGCTTTTGGCACTTCATCTCCTAGGGTTAGGTTTTTGATGTTTAGGGTTTCTCATTGTTTCTCAATGATAAAAAGGCCACCGAGCCTCATTGTAACACAGTTCAGAGGCATGTAGCCGCCACATCTCTTCTCAAAGATAAGCTACCATCGCCCGAGCTAGTTTATTTCCATTCTGTATGTAAGCATATTTCAGTTCTTTGATATTAATGAAATGAAGTTTTATTTTTGTTGCATCTTGGTGTTTATGTTTGTATCTGTATTTTGTTGCATTCTTGTATATGTCCAGACCAATGACAGATTCTCTAAATAGACCTTTCAAATCTTCTAAACAACTCAGCCTATACTCATTACTTTTTTGGCTTCAAGTACTACCTTTAGTCCTCTAATTTTATGATTCGATCACATTGATCTTGAAGTAACTTCAGATGCACAAAACTTGGTAAGTTTATAGAACATTAGAGATTAACATTTCAGAGAACTTCGCTCTATTCACAATAGATTCGACTTTGTCTTGTAGTCTAGACTCTTGGCTCCAAAAAAAAAGGTTTTTCGGTTCTTCTAATTCTCTTTAGGTTTGCGACCTCAATTACTGAAATTTTGATTCTAAGGTTGCCCAGAAATATTATCTTTTCTAGCTTGAATTTTTCTTCTTAGATAGCTTGGTCTTGAGGACTAATGAAGTAGTTTGTTTTTCTTTCATGTTGTGATCCTCTAACTGCCTTTTATACCACTGTCCTTAGCTCTGATACCATGTTGAGAAATCTAGGGCAACATATAGACTAGGTTCTTTAGCTTGATTTCTCTTATACTTTGACAATTTCTTGTGATTATTATTTTTTTATTCATTATTGTTATTATGTTCTTTTCATCATCAAGACAGATGGCAAACAAAAAATATCACAAAGACACCAATGATAGAGGCACAGCCAAGGAAAAACCCCTATGAAAGGGAAAACCTAGTCAAACTCTTCCTCTAATCAAACCAAGTTGAGACAAGCCAAGACCTTAAGACCTTCCTCAATACATCAACTCAGTCTTTCATCTTCTACAAAATCATTAGCAACAAGTTCTTTTAAGTATCCTTCCTCTATCATTAGAGTACCTTCGGCTCCTGTATCCATACTTCAATCATGTACTCATATTTTGATCCTGCAACAATATTATTTTTTAGTCCTAAACTTCGATCCTGTTCTTGCACAATTTTAGAGTCTTTTTATATGTGACAATAGAGATGTACTGCAGATCTCCTTAGCATGGCTTCCTTTGCTTCTTGTAGACTCCTCCTTTTATATCTTCACACATTTTTTCACTCTAGGATTGTAGATCAAACTTTTTTATATTTTTGCTCTCTCATAATGGGTCGAATTCTCTTTGTTATATATAGTTGTTGGAGGCTCCATTAATAGGCTGACATGAACAATTGAAGAAGCTGACATGACATGAGGGTAGGCCGACTTGATGGAGGAGAGGCAAGGCCTAATTTTGACATAAAAAATATTTTCTTTCTTTGTCATAATGAGCCCAAGAAGGGTTTATTACACAATGAATTTGACTTTGACTCAACAAAAAAAAAAATCCTAGAGCACACAATGGGTGCTTTGACCTATTGACCAATGACCCAAGCATGAAACCCATGCTTTAATAAACCAATTTTTCTTTTACAATAAAAAATTATTTTTCCTTATTTTGACAAATACAATTATGAAGACTGACACTAGTTACATTCTTCAATAGATGAGAGACTCAAATGAGGTCTATTCTATTTATACATGTCCAATCAAGTCCTATTTTAGCCTAAAGCCCCTCTTAGTTGTCAAACGTAGGGAAAAAACTAATTATGGTTACAAGCCAACCACATCGCCAATCTGAAATCATAAAATTAACCCACAAGAGGGTCAAACTGCTGACATCATCGTTGTGTGGGCCTCTTCGAGGCATCTGTTGAGCTCCCTTGGTGTCAAATTGAGTTAAGAGGGCTCCATAAATCATCCTCTAGGGGTTGGCCCCTCGGTCTCCATGCAAATCATCATGTGGACCCCAATTTTGTGTTTGTGGCACAAAATGGGTCTCATGGGTCTCCTAGTGATAGAAGATCTTAGATCTGCTCCATCATTGAAGGCTCAGAGAATGCTGCTAGCTCTGCCACATCTCTAAGTGTGAGACAATCCTCATCTGGGCCTTAGATCACTTGCCAAACCATAAGTGCACTTCTAAGCCAAATTGGGGCATACTGGTCCAAGTGCATAATCTCATGAATAATGTGGAACAAACTGCAGACTATTGTGGTGTTGTAGGTTCCCATGGAGTGTAATGATGATGCTCTGCAAGTAACATGAGTCCCATGGCTCTCAATGCTTCACCTAGAGGGTATCATATGCTCCTCCTGTGGACTTAGGCCCCAGTTAAGTTGCCCAGCCCATGATGAAGCCACTTGCCAATCACACATATTGTCTAGTGCTACATCTCCATCATCAGGTACAATAATTCATTAGTGTATCTAAGTGAACCAAGCTTGTTAGTCAAGGGCACATTGAGACTTCATATGGGGCTTCTCTTCCAAATTTGGGGCTATGATCTTGTAGTAGTGTTACCTCCCTAGGTAGGAGTGATTAATAGACAATCCTATTAGATGTTCCCAACCCCTAAGGTGAAAAACATGTCCCTAGTACATCCTTCAATCAATAGGTGGCATGTGAATAACGATGAAATGGATGGGGATAAAGAGGTCTTAGGGCCAAATGACATGGGTACAAGGATAGCAATAATAAGGAAGTCCACATGTTGGGCATACAGATGTGAGAAGGGAGCAATCGTGGTTGCATGAGTTACCCCAACCCTTTTTTTCCACCCCTCTTTATTTGCCTTTTTCCTTTTCTTGCTTTTTTTTATATTACTACTCGGAGCTCTAGGAAATGAGAGCATGGTGTGTATGGTGTATAGCAGTTATTACCCCCTTAAGGTGGGGGGTTCATCACCCACCAGGGGTTGGGACGTGCATGGATTCCTTTAATGATGTGATGGGGCAATCATTGGCCCTAGGAACCAGGGTGATGGCCATAATGAAAAGGGGTAGAGCTCATGTTTGGATTTTTCCCACGTGCTATTGTTATTGTCCCGATCATCTTTTTCATTTTATGATTTTCTTTTTCTTTCATTTTTGCTTATGGCCATGATATGCTTTTAACTCTCTTTTTTAGCTGCATCAACCTCTAGGGCATCGTTTCCAAGCCTTGTTACCCACCATTTTGTGGGTGATATCCCTAGGAGAAGACTTTTCTCCAAGATGGTCCTCAACTGGCAGCTAGCAACCCCTTGCAGCCACCAACTAGCTCATTGTGCCACTTCTCCGCAACCTAAGCCATCCATGTGGTCCCTCACCCATCTATCATGATCGTATGTTTGAAGGTGAGCTTCCCAAACCTAAAGGTATGCCTTGTCATTTGATAATTGAGTTTTGTATTTTACTTATCATGGAAAATTTTTGGGCATGAATTAATGTGGGGATTCGGCGGAAAGAGTGGGCTAGGTTTGTGTTCCTGTCCCCTAGACCTCTTTTGGATGTTACCCTTGGACCTTAGCCCCATGGGATCTCATTTGCTAACCTTTGGGTTTTATGGATGCTACTTCATGTGAAACCACAATTTTGGTTGTGTGGTCCCACTCCCTCATCCACATATATCATTCCCCCTCCATTCATTATAACCCCATTTCATCATTTTTCCCACTTGGGTCCACATAGGGTTAGCCTCCCCTTCCCCATACCCACACCTTGGATCAAGCATGGAACAATGGCCCAGAGGTTTGATGCAACTCAAAAGAAAAGTAAAAGCATAATTGGCCACATTCAACAAGAAAATGTACCACAAAATGCAAAGGATGGTCAGGACAAACACATTTCGCACGTGGGCAAAAGCCAATGCATGAGCTCTACCCCATTCCCATGGCCATCACCCTGGTTCCTATGGGCCCTAGATGAGCCTCCTCTATCATTCAGGAACCCATGATTATCCCAACCCCTAGTGGGCAATGAACTACCCCACCTCAAAGGGGATATCCACTGCTATACCTTACACATCATGCTCTTATCCCTTGAGCCCCAAGCAGTTAATCAAAGAAAAATCATAGAAGGCAAAAGGCATATGAAGAAGAGTGGAAAAATCAATGTCGGGGTATCTCATACACCACAATTTCTCCCTCTTATACATTATATACCCCAAGTGTGGGCTTCCCTTTATTAGCTACCCTTGTACCCCGACATGTGGCCCAGGATTTCCCCTTTCATTTCCTAGTCCATTCATCTCTTTATCACATGCCACCACCATTTGAAGGATGTACCTTGGACATATTGCCCCTTTAAAGGTGGAAACCACCTAATAAGGTACTTGGTTAACCCCCCCCTTGGAGCTTGGAGACATTGGCACATGCCAAAGCCCACTATGGAAGGGCATGCCATTATGAAGTGCCCACTTGTTGTCCATGGTTTGTAAGCTCTTTAACTCGATTTATTTAAATGACTTGTTGTACTAGAAGGTAAGGGGATGCATTGGATCTTATGCAGGATTGCAAATGGTCTCCATTTTGGGTTTGGTCTCCCTATACGGGGTCCTAACCCTCCAAAGGGCTACATTGGCACATGTAGGGTTTGTGTAGAGAGCCATGGACCTCCACATCAGTACACAACATTCCGAAATGTTCAGAAATTACTTGAGATTCACCTATTGGACGAGGAAAATGCACTTGGTTCACCATGCCCAACCGACCCCACAATCATACCATGCACTTGGCAGATGACCCAAGACTTGTATGATGATGTGGCATCACTTATACCATCAACTGAGACCTTGCAGATGGTCTACAAGCATCTTTGACCTATTTGGAGACCCATGAGGTTACTTGTGTGCCTCCACACCCATTGGGAGCACCACAAGTTTATTATTTGGAGAACAAGGGGCCGAACCCTTGTCCACTACTTTTAGGAGTCTTATTTCTCATTATGGCACCTATGGACTTCACTAGGACTCTTATAAGGCCCAACGACAAGTACTATTGATCATTCGACCTCTTGAGAGGCTTATTCTTTTGTTTATGAACTATTTTGGTGGGCTTGTCACCAAAAGTTAGTTATTTTGTACATTATTTTATTTTAGGGGCTAATTAGGCCTAATTAGATAAATCGAACTCATTAGAAGTGTATAAATACAAGTGATGTGATTTCATTTTAGCATCATCACTTGGATTGGACTTCTATCTCTCTTGAAAACTTCGCTATCCTTCTTGGAGGACGAATTTTGGAGCATGGAATGAATTTTGATGTTTGGATTATTTACTCGTCTTGGAGCTTCTTGATTGGCGAATTCTTGATGGTTGGATATACTCTTAATACATGTAAGTCCAATTTAATGTTATTTTCTTTTTCTATTTTTGTCACATACATTATTGCTGGGATTTCGCTATACTAGGGCTAATTTACTACATCCATTTATGTGAAGTTGTGGAAATTCGGTTTCTAGTTAGTGATGCTTCATGTATGGGTCATGTATTATGAATGAATGTTCCTAGAGATGCTTCTTCATTGAAATTCATCTTGATAATCCATCAATTTTGCAAAAGGAAGTATACAGCTCTTGAAGTTGCTTTTGTTGCTGCCCTAATGCTATTGGAAGTTGTCTTTGAGGCCTCCTTGACATAGAAAATTCAATATCCATAGTCACAATTACTCTTGACTCCAAATCTCCCCAAAGGATTAGGCACTGGTCCACCATAAAGGTGACCACCTTAAACTTATTTCCTTCTCTTATCTTTTCTTTTCTAGGTCTAGCCCTCTAGGTATCCTAAGGCATAATTTATCTTTCAAACCACCCACTAAAAAAAATGCAATCTCTTGGCATCCTCTACGTTGGGGTTTCTCCTAGGCACCCTCCAATTTTGAAGCAATTCCGACGGTGGGATTGTGAGATACCTCAAGCCCTAGCCTCAAGATCAATCTTGCCCTTGGTTTCCTTAGGCTAAAGACCTCATTGGGATCCTCACATTGTCTTGCACTAAAAATTCTTCCTTTGATCCCTTTCTCCCTCTAAAATAGGTCAAGCATATCCTTGGTTGCTAAACCCTACCCCCTTGACCTAACCCCGGGTCCACTTGGTCCCGTGTGGTCCCATACACTATTAAGGATAATCCTTCAAGGATCACTTGGAATCCAATCTTTCACAAAAATTTTAAGGCCTAGGTACCTCCATTATAAGATACATACCCTAAACCTAAACCTTGAAATTCACTTTAAGCCCTTCCTTGAGAGCTTACAACCTTGCCTTCCAAAGCAAGCAAGCCACATATTTGAGCCTCTCTTGTGAATAGGCTTCCAGGATCACCCCTCACCCTATCATTGGTCCATCCATTTCGTGATCCTTATCATAACGGGTCTCCTCCCATCGGTGAAAGTCCGTAAAGAGTAGGAAGCCTTAGTCGAGGTGACAGTGGGTTATTGCTCCATTGTTGCCCTTAGCCTAGTGGTAGTCCTTCAAGGATCCCCCTTTAGGACCCCTGCTAGTTTGAGCAGTAATAGGCCCAACCCAAATATGTGGACAAGGGGAGGGGGTGTGCCAGTGCCCTTGTGGAACCAATGGTCATGTGGACCCAAAGAATGAAAAATGTGGAATAGGGCTTGTAACGTGCAGAGGGTAGTGAAAAATATGAAATGGGAAAATGGGACGACGCTACCAAAATTAGGGTTTCCCAAGTAATACCCTTCCTAAAGCCATAGGCCAATAAGGGAGATCCCACGTGACTAGGATTGAGGATTAATCCCCCCATTTAAGGTGGAGGAACAAAAAAACATGGTCAAAGCCCTTCCTTCTTCCAAGTCACCCAATAATCCATGCCCAAAATACCCAAATGAAAAAACAAGCATAAGCACCTGATTTCACAATGAAAAACATACATTTTGGGTCAGATTACCCACATTGTAACATATGCTCTTGACAAATAGGCGAGGAAACATACAACTAATGTAGGTGGCGGAGATAAAGTGGCACATCACATCAGCGACAAGGTGGCTATCAGGGGTTGTCGGCTGGAAGAAGATGAATAGGAAAAAAGTTCTCCTAGGGGTCCCACTTTTGGTGGGTAACACTGCTAATTCATCCTTGACTAATCTAAGCCTGGTGAGATAACTGACAACGCCTTCGCATTTGTTTTGTCTGGTGTTTCACAACTTCTCTCTAAGGATCAATTTCTTGTTCATAGTTGAACTCTAGAACAACTTCAGGATGGCATCACACATCTTGCTCATATCCAATTTTGCATAATGGGCAATGATGTGATCTTTAGCCCCGTATTGGATAAATACGCCTAGCCTTGGCATCCTCCTTGTGGTAGGTCGCTAACTGCGATGTATCTATTGGTATGGAAACAACTGTCATAGCATACTCCTTCAATCCATGCTCCTCCAACAATAATAAATTTTTGGATTTCCAAATACCAAAGTTCTATACACCATCAAGTCTGTCTTTATCCCTCAATTCAACTAAAACCATTTTTGAAACTCTCGAACAATAAACTCCAATAAATCTGAAGATATTTTTTACTGTGAAAACCTTTAATTTCTCCTTCGAAACCCTCACACTCAGATAACAATAACCTCAGCACTTTCGCACTCTAATACCATGTAAAATTTTTGGCTACCCAAAAGGTGCTATTAACCCAGTTAATTATTTCCTATTACTTGTCATGACAAATTAATTCTTCTACCGGAAGTAATGAATAATAACATGAAAACACCATTCACAAAATAAAAATTGCACCAAAATATATGATAAACCAACCACACAATTGACACAAGTATTTTTGGACAAATGTCCCCGAAAAAACCCCAATGTGGGGCAAACTAATTTGCTATTGAGAAATTAAAACTGCTTGCTTGACACTGGAAAAGCTCCAACAATATTTTATCTTCACTTCTGCTAATCAAATCAACTTGAAGAAACCCCACGGCTTGCTCTTTTGCACTTCGCACTGTCTACTAGCAAACTCGCACTTCCCTCTAGAAACTCGATCTACCTCCTAGAAAACTCGATCTACCCTCCTGGGAATTCATACCTCCTCTAGAAAACTCGCATTAGCCTCTGGAAGACTCACACTGCCTCCCAGAAATAATCTCGGCCTCCTACTAAAGCTCACGACCTCACTAGAAAACTCAGACTCCTGCAAAAAATAACTAATAGCAAAAACCTTTGGAAATTCTTCTACCAATCACTGTTGCTGAAACCCTCCTATGTTAATTTGGCAACTCAATGACAAATTCCAAGCATGGGACAAGATTCCTCTTTTCGAGAGGACCAATTTTGACTATTGAAGTGCTCATTTTGGACAAGGGAAAGTGTATTTTTGAATTAAATCCCTCATGTGCACATTTGGCCCTAAAGCAAATTGAACCCCCTTGGAAGGCTATAAATACAAGTGACCTCAACCTCATTTGGACATCATCATTATGATCATTCTTCTTCTTTCTTTGGTTTGGCTCGCAGAGGTCTGAGATAGTTCATGGAAAGTTCACTCGCATGAGTACAAGATTATAGGGTTTGAAGCTCGCACGTGTCTAGGGTTTTTGGTTTCTGAACATAGGCATGAAACAGGCAAATTTCAGTCATAACCATAGGCTCGCAAGCTCATGCGTGCGGTTGGAGGGTTTCACCCACACACACGTCACTCTCTAGGTGCGATTGGGACTTAGGGTTTGGCTTTTCAGTTGACCGCAGATTTCGCTCATTAACTGCAAGGTTCAACAGTTGACTGCAGTCAGTGACAGTTGATCACAGGCTTCTGAATCAGGGTTTTGAGTATTAGCATTGTTGGGTTCATCTCATGGATATTGTTTAGTTGATTTTGCTGGATAGGTTTATGGTTGCCAATATGGATCATTGTACTCTCTCTTGCTGAATCATTTAATTACAATCTAATAAGAAGAAGAATTTGAAAGGGTTTTCCCCATAGTGGGTTTTGCCCTAGTCTCTGATCAATCCTGGTGTCTCTATGTATGAATTCTTTTCTTCTAATGTTCCTTTAATGTTCCGCTGCATAGATGTTGATGATGTTGTTCTTTCTACATAATTGAATATGCTGTTGAATAATGTTGTAAATCTGAATAATGTTATGATGCTAAGGGGTGAATTCTATATGTAAATGATGAAATGCAACTATCAAAGAAAAGAACAATATAGCCCTAAGAAAAATTAACATGGTTTCAGAGTTGGGCTGAAAAAAAGTCATTGAGATCACCCCTAAGAAGACATCATTGATGGAAGCAAGAGAAGATGGTGGAGGCCTAAAAGAATTCTAGGGTTTGAAGGAAACTCTAGGCAATTTGGTTATTACAATTTGATGGATATTATGAAGTTAAAGTTTGGAAGAAACCCTAGTTTATGGCAAAGATTTGAGATATACAATCTAGAAACCCTAGCATGATCAATGTGAAGATGTTCAAGCACTAGTGATAGATTTAATGAAGCCCTAGATGGGATAGTCTCTATTAGCCCTGGTTGTTGAAGAAATTGGTGAATATATTGAAGGAAACAATGTTATATGGTCAATGGACAGTCGCGACTCTTTAAGGCTGATTCAAGAGGGAGTTGATCTCCTTTCATTAAAAGATAAGTGCCTTTTAGATTTATGTTAGCTCCTTGTGATTCTATTCCTGTTTGAGTTTGTTATTACTTATACTTCCTGCATGTATATGTGAGTATTTGGATACTTCTAACCTCTTGATGAGATGTGATAAGTGGATCCTTCTTGAGGATCATCTGAGATGCAGGAAAAGATGGCTAGTGCAGGAAGAGAAGAGCTAGTGCTAGAAAAGGAAAAGAGGCACCTAATGAAAAAGTTGACAAAGTGCTCAAGCTACCAATGTCAAGGTGCAAAGGTATCTGAATGTTACAAGGTATGTATATTGTTTCAACTGCAATATTGGATGGCAAGGTAAGCCCTAAGGTATGATGAGAATATCACCTTCACAAATGGCTCATACATGCATATAAAAGTAAGTTTGATTCATGGTTCTTATGATGAGATGGTGAACTTAGTATTGAAAAAGTATCTTACATTCTATTAAGTCATGGTAAAGCTACTTAGAAATATTGATTTTTGATATATTGATATACTTGGCAAAGTATCTTACACGATGAATCTCTAGATTTTGTGGATCAAGCTAGATACATTGTTTCTTATATGATGACTTGATACTATTGTTAATGCTTGTGACAAGCATGACAACCATGATGATGGAAATAAGATTATTGCTCAAGATATCCTTGTTGACCTAAGCTTAGTAATTTTGACAATGTAGAAAATATGGTCCCCTAACTTGATGGACTAAGCTATGTAAGTGACATTGTGTTCATGATCTTTGAGGTTTGATGATACACATGTCAGTTGTCCTACCCATATGACTCTAACCCTTGATGAAAGTTTGATGTCATGATGAAGTAGTTGGTGCTAACATATTATGACCATCATGGATATATATTTTAGAACCTGATATAGTTTGATTTTATGACCTAACAATTTTGCTGATACATGACAGTATTATAGAAAGATTGATGATTTGAATGATGATGACTGAAGTAGCTTCCCATTAGGAGGGAGACTCTTCATAAGATCCCTACACCCATTATCATTTTTATTAAATATATGGAAGATTCTTTTCTATTGAAGTAAGTTCTCTGGACATAAATATACAAATATATAACATTGTTGATCTACAACAAGTACTTCTTTGAGAAGAGAGGGTTTCCCTTCATCTAAGCCCCAACTGCACCAAAGCAAGCTTATCAATGTGGTTATAGGCCTTCAACCGCACGGAAGAAAGCCTATGGGTGGGGTTATCCCTGTAGGTCACAAAACTAAAGCTTTATGCATAAAATCAGGAATGCACCAAGAGTATGTCAGTCCTACAGATATGGAGCAGACATCAGAATGTCCTATGAGCAGGGGAGTTTGAATGTTTGACTTACTATAGAGAATGTGAATGTATTGACTAAACTTGTGCTTGCAAGTGACCGAAATATGCATATTACTATGTTATTTTGATTTGATCATTTAAGTTATTATATGACTATTTGATAACAATTGCAAGGGTTTGACAAGATTTGGCAAGATTAGGTCAAGATATCCTTGTTGACCTAAGCTTAGTAATTTTGACAATGTAGAAAATATGGTCCCCTAACTTGATGGACTAAGCTATGTAAGTGATATTGTGTTCATGATCTTTGAGGTTTGATGATACACATGTCAGTTGTCCTACCCATATGACTCTAACCCTTGATGAAAGTTTGATGTCATGATGAAGTAGTTGGTGCTAACATATTATGACCATCATGGATATATATTTTAGAACCTGATATAGTTTGATTTTATGACCTAACAATTTTGCTGATACATGACAGTATTATAGAAAGATTGATGATTTGAATGATGATGACTGAAGTAGCTTCCCATTAGGAGGGAGACTCTTCATAAGATCCCTACACCCATTATCATTTTTATTAAATATATGGAAGATTCTTTTCTATTGAAGTAAGTTCTCTGGACATAAATATACAAATATATAACATTGTTGATCTACAACAAGTACTTCTTTGAGAAGAGAGGGTTTCCCTTCATCTAAGCCCCAACTGCACCAAAGCAAGCTTATCAATGTGGTTATAGGCCTCCAACCGCACGGAAGAAAGCCTATGGGTGTGGTTATCCCTGTAGGTCACAAAACTAAAGCTTTATGCATAAAATCAGGAATGCACCAAGAGTATGTCAGTCCTACAGATATGGAGCAGACATCAGAATGTCCTATGAGCAGGGGAGTTTGAATGTTTGACTTACTATAGAGAATGTGAATGTATTGACTAAACTTGTGCTTGCAAGTGACCGAAATATGCATATTACTATGTTATTTTGATTTGATCATTTAAGTTATTATATGACTATTTGATAACAATTGCAAGGGTTTGACAAGATTTGGCTTATTGGCTTGACTTAGTATAAATGACCATATTAGCTTAGATGATTGATGATGCTTTAAAAATTTGACATGATGCTTGATGGTTCATAGATATTTTTGGCTTATGGATTGTTTGAATTCACAATGATAACAAGTTGAGTTTTGATATGATCTTGTACTTGATGACTGATGATTTGCCTTGATGACAATGTTATGTGGGCATAGTGACTTTTAGTGATTAATGTTGCCATTGATTTTATATTGACTTCATTGGATTTGGCACATTGGTTGAAGTATACATAGTTGTGACTTATCCTTGATATATGCATTTGCATCTAGTAACAAAAAAAAAATCATACGGATGACCTGATGGAATTTGATATTGTTTAATACCAAGTTGTTGACATGACAATAGTATTTGGATGTGAGCTTTACTTGACACCTCGTCCGAAGACAGTCACAAGGATATTGACAAAAACTTTTATATTAGTTTCAATCTGGCTTCTAAGGCTTGATAAGCTAACTTAGTTGATTTGATTGCACAATGTTGAGGTTGAGCATATTGGTTTGGTCAAGTGTTATGTTTGCAGAAAACAAGCTCCCCAAACTTGGTATATCCGCATTGACAATTACCTGGTGAAGCCAGGAAGATATGTCGATCCAAACCTCTACTTTAAAAGTGGTCCAAGGTATGACTTTGATTTTTGGTTTTATACACTGATGGTTTATTCTTAACGAGTAATGAACCTCTAGTGTTCAAAGTAAGAGGGAGTTGGCCTCTGAAGTTTGAAATGACGAATCATGGCATAACGAATTACTTTCCAAAGTTTGGAAAAGAAAATCTATATCATAAAGCTCTTGAAGAGGAAATGCAAATCCTTGGACCTGATTGAATTTCAAGAAGTTATGAAGAAATATTATTGAACTTACCTTGGAAACCGACAGTTGATTGAAGCATTGATGTTCTGTGTGAATACCCGTCTGTATATATATATGTCTTGCATAGAACAACCTGAGTAAATTAATGATTGAGCCTCTTCATACACATTGAATTGTCGCTGAGCAAACTTCGAGATATTTTCATGGGACGATCAATGTTTTGGTTTGAGATATTCTTCCTATGATATGTGACTGCATGGATGTACTAATCTCGTTTGAGATCATTATTGATGAGATGAGCACATCTGGGTGCTTCCTTAGTATGAGATCTACCACAATATTTTGATGAAAAGTTTGTACCATTAAGCATGGCCGAGGTTGAGTACGACAATGTTGGCATGGCTAGCTGTGAGTCAGGTTGAAGAAGCTCTTTGGAGAGCTATTTGAGTAGGTTCTAAATATGACAGGCATGCATTGCGATAATAATGAGTGGGATCTGATTGGCAGAGAATCTCATATATAATTGGGACTGAGATATCTTCAGTCAATGCTACTATACGAAACAAGCTTAGGATTGTGGTTGTCGCCTCCATGAGAGGGAGGATGAATAAAGTATCTTTTTGTGATACATATTTTTTGATTTAATATTTGATTTGATTATGACATGATAATGAAGCAGGTACAAGATATGAGCACGATGATATGTTTCTGATCTACAGAGAGCAGGACTAATCGAGAACACTAAGCCAGCTCTTCCCCCCTGTCTGAGCTCCCAAGGTGAGGAATTGAGATGGAGAGCTCCTAGGGTTGAGGGATCTCTAGACAATAGGTTCATAGATGTTTCTCCCCTATCTATCACCCATAGGGTGTGTGTGTGTGTGATCCTTATCTGTTTTGACAAGTCGAGTATCTCCCCCTATCTTGGTCTATGCAGACTATACACCAGTTGGCATCATACCCACAAGTCGGGCTTGTTGGGATTGTCCCTCCCCGTCTTGCCAACTAGTTGAGGAGGCTTGGGGGTGTGTGATCCTTAACTTTGGTAAGTCAGGTATCTCACAAAAGATCAGAGTATGATGCAGGTTTTCTACCACATGACTCTTGAGGGTGATTGTTGGGAAGATCAGTGAGCAATAGAATGGGTTGAGATGTGCTCCCCTATATCACCTATTGTTCGATATGGGGTTGGAGATGTTTTACTCCCCCATGAGATTCTGAATTGAAACTAAGCTCCCTAATGTGGTTTCAGGTTGAGATGTGCTCATTGATGTTGCTTCGAATAGAGCTAGGCTTTCCGATGTTGATGCGGGTCATAGATTTGGTTCCCCGTTGATGTTTCCCAGGTAGTAGCATTGGGCTCTCCACTGGCAGCGATTCTGGGTGGTAGCAGTGGCTCCCCGATGGATAAAGGGTGGTAGCTTAGGCTCCCCTCAACATATGAGCAGGGACAAACAAGAGATAACCAGGAATGCACAGAGATGAGCAGTGATGACATTTGATGACGAGATTCTTGAGATTGGATCATAGTTTTAAAATTCGGCCGATTCGAAACGGAAACGGCCGAGTTGATCCGTTTCATTGCCCAAAAATGTGACTCGGTGGAGGAAACGGTTCAGTAGGCCGAGTCAGCCATGACTCGGCCGAGTCATGGCTGACTCGGCCAACTCGGCCGTTTCTGTATTGACTCGGCCGAGTCATAACCAGTGGCCTGTAACCCCATCAAAACAGTGATTTGACATTTTTTTAATGATATTTTGAAGTGTTTGCTAATTGGTTTGAACTCCAATGTGTTTTATGAATTAGTTAAATGTTATTTGGGGTCCATTTCCCCCTCCCAAACCCTATTTAACACACTCAAATGCTCTCTACTATTGATATGCTATTCAAATTTCATGGTAATGTTAAATTCTTAAAGTAAAAGTGACATTCTCCTTAATCTTCATTTTCATCCTTTTACTTAAATTTTTAACATTACCATGAAATGACTCAGGATGTTTGAGAGTGGTTTCGACCTCATTGGATTTCATATGGAGAAAGTAGAATTTTAGATTTCATTCAAAATCCAGCAGACTTATCAGTTTTTCAGGATTTCAGGACTGGAGGATTGCAATGTTTCCATTGAATTTTGTCATGTATTAGGGTATGGAACTCGTATTTAATCAAGAGCACCAATCCCTCTATGTACCTTGATGTTAGTGACATTGGTTGTCGAACTCCTCTGGGATTCGCTCTCAAACCAGGAGCTTCTGAAAATGTCGCTCCCGCTCCCGTTTTCGCTCCTGCTCACAAGTAACACAAAGAAGAGAAACCGTTTGGATCAAAAACGGTTAAATGATCTAGTTTATGTCCAATACAACCTCCGGCTCAGACGAAACCATTTGCTGAACAAAAGACCTGATTCAGATCCCATTGTGTTGGAAGACATTGATCCAACATCAGATTGGGTAGTGGAGAGTCGTCCAGTAGAGTTTGATCCTGATGAGGATCTTGATTTAGATTTAGATATTGAGACATTATTTGAACTTGAACATGTTGTTCAGTTGAATGCAGATCCCAATCCACCAGCCTCAGTCTCACAGCCAGCAAGGACTCCAGTTGTAGGTGCTTCCTCTGCTCAGCCACGACAGAAGCGCAACCGCATATCTACTCTATCTCAGCTTGCATCTGCTGCAATTGCACAGCCTGCTAGTGGTACCACTTCTACAGCTGCAGTTGGAGATGATGATGATGAGGAGGAGCCATGGGGCCCCCTATCTGACTCTGATGATGATCCAGAGATTGATCGACATGATCTTGGCTCCTCTGGCAGTAGCTACTAGCCAGTCGCTGTAGTACTAGTACTGGAGTCTGGTCACAGTTTACTTTTGTTGTAGAGGCCATTTCTAGCCTCCTTGGCTATGTGTTTTTTGTTTTGAGTCTTTGATCATGTATGACAGTTGACTATGTATTGCCATTGGGTACCATTTTGATATAATGGATTGGTTCATGAGCCTACTTTGATCATATGTTGTCTTCCATCTATATTAAAAAGCTGTGTGTTTGGAAACATGAATGAAAATCTTTAAAATTATGTTTAAAATCTTTAAAATTATGTTTTTTATAAAAAAAATAAATATTTAATGTATTTTTTACAACGACCGAGTCATTGAAATCGAGTCGGCCGAGTCATTACTGTTTCGGAGTCGGAGTCGATCCTCGGCCGAGTCGGAGTCGGAGTCGGAGTTTTAAAACTATGGATTGGATATGATTTGATGACAGGATACTTGCGATGATTATGTGATGCAGTTGGAATTTCTCCCTAGCTGGGAGGGAGTGTTAATTTGGAAGCTTAGTGATAAATTCCAACCATGGGACGAGATTCCTCTTTTCGAGAGGGCCAATTTTGACTATTGAAGTGCTCAATTTGAACAAGGGAAAGTGTATTTTTGAATTAAAACCCTCGTGTACACATTTGATCAAGTCAGCCATGTTACCCACCACCTGTGGGTAGTGTATATAGGAGAATTTTTTTCTCCTAAATGGTCCTCATCCAGCAACGAGCAGCCCCTTGCAGCCACCAAATAGCTCGATGTGCCATTATCTCTGCCACTTGAGCCAGCCATGTGGTCCCTCACCCACTGGTTATGACTCTATGTGTTATAGGCCATTTTGCCACATATGGTCAATAGGCCTACAAACCAGATCAATCCACATCCGTGAACATGTTGTCATCACCCCTACACAAGGCCCTAAGCATGACCTTTCTAAAAAGTCTGAGTTTCTGGGATTAACTACTCAAAATCAATGTTTTTTAGGCCCAACGCACCCTACCCCTTTAGCCACCTGTGTTTAGCGCTGGTTGCTCCCTTCTGCACCAGCGCTGGTCAACACTAGTTGCTCCTTGCTGGGGGTGTGCTGATTCTAGAAATTTAGAAAAATAAAAATAAAAAATATGAAGCTTCCTCTTCCAAAAGCTTCTAGGGGTTGTTTTAACCATTTACCTTGGATAAGAAGCTCGAGTCCTATCTTTTCCTACCTTGGAGACTTCACCTCTTATCCATTGAATTCATCCTCCCATCATAAGACGATCTCAAGCTCATTATGGTAAATCCTAAACTACCATCCTTCTATAAATTTACTACCATCCATAACATCAGGGTTGGCTTTTGGAGATTGATTATGCCCTCATGTTGTTGCCTTGAACCTAAAGGAGTCATCATTTTCATGCATTAGGGTGACATTGAGGTGTTCTTTGTGACAAGGAAGGACAAGTCAACTTGGGGAGATCTCTACAAGATCAGCTACTATTCTTGGTTGTAAACTCTCTCCTATTTCTATTAATACAAAGAGTATCTTGTTTTCCTATATGTGTTGTGTTACATTACATTCATGTATTTCAATGCCTTGCTGATTCATTGAATAGAGTAATTGAATTATGCTACGTAGATGTTGTGGATCCTTAGCTTGTTTTAGTTGCATGTGCAGGTTCTAATTATAGTAATCGGAGCTACAATTGGAGCTTACAAGCAAGGAGGAAAGTAAAGCTTGCGACGAATTCCAAGTAGGCTTCTTTCCCATTCTTCAATTTCTCTAAGGAAAACTTTATATTCTTTGCCTTCTATTGTTCTAGACCAGTCCACTAGGTCTAGGGAAATTACTTTTGTCTGCAATCGTAAATTCTGCATAACAAATTGGCGACTCCATTGGGGATCGTTTTCTTCCCTTAGTGGTTTCCTTGACCTTAGCACCTTTTTCACCTCTTGAACCGACCTTGATTGCCTCACTCAGACCTTGATTGACCCTAGGAAAACCCTTCTCTGAGCTTGATTTGATTTTTTGTGTCATAATTTGGTCGGATCTAATTCTGCGCACCCCTTGGTCTGGAGCAACGTTGCATGAAGCAGGGACAAAGCGGGGATGTGGAAGCGTCATTTCCCAAAAATCTAGGAAGCGAAGCGTCTCGGAAGCGTATATATATATATAGATATATTTATATGTTTTTGCATTTATATTAAAAAAACATCCTAAATACCAAATTAGTTGTAGAAGACATGAAAACACGCATATTTTTACATAAATCAAGATAGATATGGCATCCATTGTACATCAATAATTAATTATTCCAGCATCAACCATCTCGAATCTAGATTCCTCTTCTCTTGTCTAGCCTTTGCCTATACTTCAATTCTGTAGGGATATTAGTCAACATTGCCTAATTTTGATCAAACAGCCTAATCCAAGCCTTATAATATGGCAGAGAAAGCTTAACATGCCTGATCAATGACTTTTGACTTGAGTGAAGGGTACATAATTGCTAAGGCCATGACAAAGGAGTTCAACAATCAACAACACCAACACCGGGGTACCAATAGGGCTTGGTGCTCTTTGTTTAATGCCAATCACATGCCCTCATACACGATATAATCCAATGAAATGCCCAATCCCATTGATCCTGAAAATTGTTACATCTGCTGAATTTTGAATGGGATATGAAATTCTATTTCTCCATATGAAGTCTGATGAGGTTGGAACCACTCTCAAACATCCAGAGTCATTTCATGGTAATGTTAAAAATTTAAGTAAACGTGACATTCTCCTTTATCTTTCATTTCCATCCTTTAACTTTAAGAATTTAACATTACCATTAGGGAGCATCTAGGAAGCGTCTAGGGAGCATCAAGGGGCACCTTGGGAGTATTCGGAAAGTGTAGTTCCTCACATAACAGTTTGAAATTTCCAAAAAAAAAACAAAAAAAGCCTCGCGGAACCATGTGAACCATCCACCTTCTCTCGGATCTGCTCGCAATCCGCGGTGGATACACGCTCGAACCTCCACAGATCCGCACCTGATCATTTCCGGATCCACGGATCGGACAACAAGAACCGCGGATCAGGCCCCCACATATCCAATATTCCAGGAATTGTCGAAAAAAGGCGGAACCGCAGATCCGAAAATTGGATCCGTGGTTCCGCCGAAGGATCGGTGGTGGATCCGTACAGACGCGGTTCTACCTCCAGATCCTTTTGGGGGGCGGGGGGAGCGGTTCCTGCAACACTAGTTTGGAGATAGAGTGCTCCAGTGCACCTCCTCCTTCTCTGCACCTGCGCTGTGTTACGGCTCAAACTAGCAGGGGTCCTAAAAGGGGATCCTTGAAGGGCTACTACTATGGTAAAGGAAACAAATGGAGCAATAGCCCACTATCACCTCGGCTAAGGCTCCCTGCGCTTTACAGACTTTCACTGATGGGAGGAGACCCGTTATGACAAGGATCACTAAATGGATAGACCAATGATAGGGTGAGGGTTGATCCTAGAAGCCTATTCACAATAGAGGCTCAAATATGTGGCTTGCTTGCTTTGGAGGCAAGGTTTAAAGCTGTCAAGGAAGGGCTTAAGGGGAACTTCATGGTTTAGGTTTAGGGTATGTATCTTATAATGGGGGTTCCTAGACCTTGAAATTCTTGTAAAAGCTTGGATTCCCAGTGATCCTTGAAGAATTACCCTTAATAGTGTATGGGACCAATTGGACCCGAGGGGTAGGTCAAGGGGTAGGGTTTAGCAACCAATGATACGCTTGGCCTATTCCAGAGAGAGAAAGGGACCAAAGAAAGAATTTTTAACGAAAGACAATGTGGGGGTCTCAATGAGGCTTCTAACCTAAGGAAACCAAGGGCAAGATTCAATATCGAGGCTAGGGCTTGAGATATCTCAAAATCCCACCGTCGGAATTTCTTCAAAATTGGAGGGCACCTGGAGGCTGGAAGGCACACCAGCACAGTAGGGGCCAAGAGATCGAATTTTTTTGATGGGTGGTTTGCAAGATAAATGATGCCCTAGGGGGCCTAATGGGCTAGGCCTAGAAAAGGAGAGGGAGTTGGATGAAAAAGGTTTAAGGTGATCACCTTTGGGTGGACTAGTGCCTAATCCTTTGGGGAGATTTGGAGTCAGGTAGAATTATGACTATGGACCTTCAAATTTTCTAGGTCAAGGAAGCCTCAAAGACAACTTCGCTTGGCTCTAGGGCAGCAACAAAAGCAGCTTCAAAGACTTTATACTTCGTTTTGCAAGATAAATTGCATATCAAAATGAATTTCAGTAGTGAAACATCCCTAGGAACATTCATTCATTATACATGGCCCATACGTGAAGCATTCACTATCCAAAAACAAAATTTCCACAACTTCGCATAAGAGATGCAGCGAATAAGCCCTAGTATAGCGAAATCCCTGCAGTAATGTATGTGACAAAATTAAAAAGAAATAATAGCATTAAAGTGTACTTACATGTATAAGAATATATCCAACCATCCAAAAACTTGCCATCAAGAAGCTCAAAGACATATGAAAATTATCCAAACATCAAATTCATTCCATGCTCAAAAAATTCATCCTCCAAGAAGGATATCGAAAATCTCTGAAGAGATACAAGTTCCAAACCCAAGTGACGATGCTAAAATGAATTCACATCTCTTGTATTTATACACTTCTAATGAGTTTGATTTAGCTAATCAGGCCTACATTAGACAATAAAATAATGTGGAAAATAACTAACTTTTGGTGACACGCCCACCAAACTAACTCATAAACAAAAGAATAAGCCTCTCAAGAGGTCGAATGATCAACAATACATGTCGCTGGGCCTTTTAAGAAGCTTGATGAAGTCCATACGTGCCATAATGATGAATAGGACTCCCAAAAGTAGTGGACAAGGGGTTGGCCCCTTTTTCTCCAAATAATAAACCTATGGTGCTCCCAATGGGTGTGAGGGCACACAAGAGACCTCATGGGTCTCCAAGTAGGTCGAAGATGCCTGTAGACCATTTGTAAGGGCTCAAATGATGGTGTAAGTGATGCCACATCAACATACAAGTCCTAGGTCATCTTCCAAGTGCATGGTACAACTGTGGGGCCGGTTGGGCATGGTGAACCAAGGGCATCTTCTTCATCCAATATGCGAATCTCGAGCAATATCTGAACATCTCTGGGGATCTTTGGAGTGTTTTCTAATGCCATGCAAGCCCATGACTCTCAAAACACACCCTACATGTGCCAATGTAGCCCTCTGGAGGGTTAGATCCCCGTATAGGGAGACCAAATCCAAAATGGAGACCATCTGCAATCCTGCATAAGATCCAATGTGTCCCCTAGTCTTCCAATACAACAAGTCATTAAAGGAAATCGAGTAAAAGAGCTTACAAACCATGTACAACAAGTGGGCACTTCATAATGGCATGCCCTTCCATAGTGGGCTTTGGCATATGCTAATGTTTTCAAGCTGCAAATAGGGTTAACCAAGAATCCTATTAGGTGGTTCTACTTCTAAAGGGGATAGTATGTCCCAGGTACATCCTTTAAAGGGTGGTGGCATGTGATAAAAAGATGAATGGAGTAGGGGCTGAAAGGGGCAACCCTGGGCCACATGCTAGGGTACAAGGGTAGCTAGTAAAAGGGAAGCCCGCACTTGGGTATATAATATATAGTAGGGAGCAATCATTGTACATGAAGTGCCCCAGCCTTGATTTTTCCACCCTTCTTTATATGTCTTTTGCCTTTTATGATTTTTCTTTAATTAACTGCTCGGGGCTCGAGGGATAAAAGCATGATGTGTAAGATATAGTAGTGGATACCCCCTTTAAGGTAGGGTGGTTCATTGCCTACCAAGGGTTGGGACAATCATGGGTTTCTAAATTATAAACGAAGTTCATCTAGGGCCTGTAGGAACTAGAGTGATGGCCATGATGATGGGGTAGAGCTCATGTATTGGCTTTTGCCTATGTGCTAAATGTGTTTGTCCCGACCATCTTTTGCATTTTGTGGTACAGCTTCTTGTTGAATGTGGCCAATTATGTTTTTACTTTTCTTTTTAGCTGCATCAACCTCTGGGGCATCATTCCAGGCCCGACCCAAGGTGTGGGAAAGGGTAAGGGGAAGGCTAACCCTATGTGGACCCAGTGGAGGGATGTGGACCCTGGCGGGAGAAATAATGAATGGGGTTATAATGAGTGGAAGGGGAGTAATATATGTGGATGAGGGAGCGAGACCACGCAACCAAAATCAGGGTTTCCCATGTAGTACCATCCCTAAATCCCAAAGGTTAGTAAAAGAGATCCCACAAGACTAGGGTCCAAGGTTAACATGCAAAAGAGGTCTATGGGACAAGAGCACAGACCTATCCCACTCTTTCCACCGAATCCCCCCATTAATCCATGCCAAGAAGTGTCCATGATAAGCAAACTAGAATACTCAATTACCAAATGACAAGGCATGCCTTTGGGTTCAGGAGGCCCACCTTCAAACATACAATCATGATAGATGGGTGAGGGACCACATGGATCGCTCATGTGGCAGAGAAATGGCACAATGAGCTCGTTGGTGGCTGCAAGGGGCTGCTGGTTGCCGACTAAGGACCATCTTGGAAAAAAAATTCTCTTAGGGATATCACCCACAAAATGGTTGATAACACGTAGAGCACTGGTGCTTGTTCTGCACCTATGCTAATCCCTGTAAGATGCAAAAAAATGCCTCTTTTGCCTTGCTCTCTAATATGCTTTGTTCCAGTTGGTTTTCCTTCTGTCCCTGAGTGTGTCTTGGTCTCTAAAAAGCCTTCACTTTGTTTGATTTTGGTTTTAATAGCCTTTGATAAGAATTTGTTTGGATTTTGCTTTGTTCTTGTCAATTAGGTCATTGGCGAACTTTTGCTTGATCATTGATTGCTTGAAAGAATTGATATTACAGTCATCATTCTGTATTGTTTCTCTTATCAGTGATTTAGAAAGCATCTTAGTTTTCATTTAATTTCGAAATTAAGAGGATTGAAAAGAAAAATCTCATCATTTTGCATTTTTCATTATATTTAGGGTTTTGTGTGTGGAATTGGAAATTGGAATAGTTGCATTAGAGGAATTGATTTAAAAAAAAATTGTTTGTTGCATTTTGTATGATGTATTACTCTGTCCTCTTCCCTCCCGTACATAGATTTTCATTGAAAAGAAAAAAAATTGTTTTATCATGCTAGATTGCATTCTTAGGATATTCAGGTGAAATTCGCAGTGAGCCTTGAAAATTGAAACATAATTCAAGAAAAAAATTAAAATTTATTGAAACATTAACGCAAACATCTAGAGGTCTAGGCTAGAGATGTGTTCCGGCGTCTATAAACATAGGAGCTGTTGTTTTTTTCCAGCGTTGCATTCCAGGGATGATATCTCATTCCACATACGTAAGTGTATCAAACCGTTCTCCACGTACTTTCGGGTATATTGGATGGCACTCCACGCATGAAAAGTATATGGGAATGCTTTCATCGTACGGTTACACATTATACAACACTAACACGGACTGTGCTTCCACGTACCTTCGGGTATATTTTGGAAGTCCACACTAGGTTGCTATCTTCACCTTAGGTAACCAAGTCGTCCACCTTGTATACTGTGATACATGGAACACAACATTTGGGGAGATTGTCTGCGCGTACATAAATCCATGGTTATCCAAGTTGGTATATTGTAGTTCACAGTTGCTTGGTAAACCCTTTCGCCTAGATTACCCTCTTTTGATTTATTTTTGTTGTTAATTTTAAAATTTATTAAACCAACATGGAAGAACAACCTCCTCCACCTCGTCGTTCGCGTAGGATGCAAAGATTGCCTCCTCTTCGTCCTGAGGCTACTCCTAGACGTCGTCAGAAGAACAAAAAGACGCAGACTACCGAATCTCCTCCTTCTGGTCCTCCATCTGAATTTGATCCACCAGAATCCTCTCTTCTTGTGAGTACTGAACCAAAGATTACTTCTTCATTTGCTAGTGAGTCTGACACAGTCGAAACAGAAGAACCTGAGATTTTATTACCTAAGGTTATTGAACCTGAGTATCTTGAATCAGAAACATTACAACCTGAGGTTATACAACCTGAGGCACCTCAGTTAACTACACCTGTTACTTCAGGACCTTCTTCTTCTCTTCCTCTGTCTTAGACCCAACCGCAACCTATATATCTTGGACTTGACGGTGAATCACTTCCACCTGGTCTTGTGAGAATTGAGGAGATTCCTCAAGAAGAGCCTCGACCCTCCTCTCCTATCCATTTGAGGGGGACTCCTCTTTACCAGGCCCATCCTTTTCCTTCTCCTCATACTCCATCACAAGCTCCTTTGTCTGGTTCATCTCCTTTCCACTCACCCTTGAATTTCCCTTGGCAATCCTCTTTGGGACAATTAACCATGACTGAGTCCGCTATGGTTTCTCAACCTACATCTACCACTATGACCAAGACAACCCATGTTGCAGCTTCATCCATGTTTGCAACATCGCCAGAGACACATTTATATGGTGGCCCGTCTATCCCACCTAGTTACCAATCATTATCTGGTACCTTTTCTGGCGCGGCATCCAATCCATGGACTTCTCCCATGTCATCCTCTTCTGGAATCCTATCTGGCACTTCTTTGATGAGCGCTACACAGTATGCTCTTTCTCCTCCATCTCAACCTACAATTGAGCAGCAGTCTGGTCCTTATGTCAATGGGTATGGACACCTACAATAGCCCAATCCACCTCATATTGGGAACCCTCCTCTTGGAGGGAAGTTTCCTTCGTATTCCCCTCCTCTTCCGGTACGGGGGCAACCTATTGTCGGAATATTCCCATCTCCTCATCAAACATTGCAAGTTAGTGCTCAGCCTCATTCAAGTCCTCCACATCCAGGAATGGCTATTAATTCTTGGCAACCTACATTGCCCGTACAACCTGGCTCGGTTGTGAATCAAGTTCAAACTTCTCAACCTGTTCCATCTACATCTCAGATTCCTACTTATCAACCTATGCCTCAACCTATTCAAGATCAAGTTAATGTAAGTCAACCTTTGCAAGTTGCATCTTTGACTCAACCTATTCTACCGGTATCTGGAGCCTCCCAGACCCCATTTACCCAGCCTCTTCAAAGTATCTTACAACCCCCACCGCTTGGTCATGTTATTCCTCAAATCCAAGTGGGTCAACCTGTATATGGTATGGTGCAGGCGCAACCTAGCCAACCTTATGTTGGGATGATGCAAAATCCCACAAGGCAACCATATCAAGATATCCCTCAAATTCCTTACCAAGGACAACAAATCCAAACCCAGTCGTTTCAACCTTTACAAGGTTATCCTGGAGTTGGGCAGCAAGGTTATGTGTATCCAGGTTATCAAAATCCTCCCTATCCCAGAGCGCAAATACCTGTTGCTCAGGCCATCCCATCTTACCCAGGGTATCCTCCATCGGACTTCAATAGGCAGTTGCCATTTGTAGCAACTCTTGAATTTCCAGATCTAACCCGACTTACAAATGATCCCATTTTCCATTCTCCTTGGTGGCCGATTATTCCTACGAAATTGCCCAGTGATATCCCTAAGTTCAATGGAAATCCTGGAGAAGACCCATCTACACATGTTATGACTTATCATTTATGGTGTTCTTCGAACTCTCTAAATGATGACTCTATCCGTTTACGTCTTTTCCAGCGCACACTTACCGGTACGGCAACAAAATGGTATATTGAACTACCACGAGCTTCGTTCAATAATTTCAGCACCTTAGCAACCACATTCTTAACTCATTTTCAGTTACCCATTCGATATGAGACTGGAATTGAACTTTTTGACCAATTTCAAACAATCTGATTCCACTCATTTTTTATCACATTCACGAGTGGCGACGTCGTCGTCGTTTGGTTAAAACCTTTGTTCTTGATCAACTGTTAGCCGAATGGTTCACTAAGTCTTTATTAGTGCCTATCACTGAAGATGTTGCTAAGGGTGGAGTTGTGACCGAAGAGCAAGTAATTGCTCATGCCCAATATTTGGATTTTGTTTATACACAATATGGCACGCTTTGCAATAAAGTACCTAACGCTCCGCGACCCAAACAAACTGTTCCCCCATCTTTCGGTAAAGAATCACATGTCATTGATGACATGATTGGTTTTGCTAGCCAGCAGTCAATGAGTAAACCATCTGGTTCGACTCTTGCTGTGGCTGCCCAAAACCCCTCCTCCACTACTCCTACAACTTCTACTTCCGAGATTAATGTCGTTCAATCCACAAAAGGAAAATCTCAGCAACCAGGAAGTAAGAAGAAAGGCAAAGGTAAAAAGAAGAAAGATAATCCTCTACAGGACAAACAAAATAACCAGTCTTCTAATGAAAAGAAAAAACCTCATTATCCATGCTTAATTTGTAATGAGGAGCATTTCACTCACGACTGTCCACATCGGGCGGAAGTAAATCAATTCCTTAAGTCATCCACTGCACCCGCTGTGTTGAAAGATCCCTTTCCTAATCAAGAGACTAACATGGTTGCTCGGGATCCCGCTTCCTCTTCCTCGATTATGATGCTTTCCTCCACTAAGCCAAAAAATGATGTTATGGTGGCAACCAAGAATAAAGACTACGGTAATTTGAATCCCTCGACTGGTCAGACTACTAATCAACCTGCCAGTTCTACTGCATCCCTACCGGATCCTACTCCAAATACAATTCCTACTGAATTAATGATTAAACCTCCCAAGGGCATTATCCATAAATCTGCATTCAACCCTCATGCGAGAGCTGCTCAAAATTATAACATAGTTGAGGATCTGGCTCAAGCTCCTTCAGCTATGTCAACTCTCGAGGTGTTGCAAAAATTATCCTGCTCAGAAGAAGGCTTTACTTTCCGCAATTGGATGTATTGATCCCTTGAATTCTAACCTTGTAGTGTTTAACCATGAGAATCATACGCCTCGACTTCCAGCCCAATTAGCTTTCATGATTCAAGTTGTCGTTCAAAGTAAGACCATCCATCACACCATTGTGGACGAAGGAGCTTCAACCTGTATCATGTCACTTTCTTTCTAGAAGGCCATTGGTTCTCCTCAATTAAATCAGTCACCAACTACTCTTAAGGCCTTTGATGGAAGAGGCTTCAAGCCTTATGGAACTTTGAATTCGTTACAAGTTGAATTAGGTGGCAAGACAGTGTCAATAGAAGTCGAAGTTATCGATAGACTGTTAGATTATAACCTTCTACTAGGTCGTACGTGGGTTTATGCTATGGTTGTTGTTGTTTCAACATATTTCAGAATGATATCTTTCCCTCATAAGGGAGGTATAGTAGCCATTGATCAACTCACTTTCTTTGCTACCAATTCTCAAGTTACTGGAAGCATCCCTCTTGTGGGGGAAACCCCACATCCATATCAACATGTCAGGGTTGGATTGCTTAAGGATTCTTCCCTCATGGGAACCTTTTCACTTCCTCCTCCTTTTCCTCAGTCCCTTCTCGACAACTCTAATCTAGTTGCCTATGTCAACATGATATCTTCTTGTGCTACTCCATCTGATCCTTGGGTAGTACCAGATGAATCTAATATTGATACCTTAGGTGACTGCATGTCGCTCAATCCCATTGAGCTCGACTATGAAGCCATATATTCGGCCTATGCAGCACATTCTAATTTCTCCTCTTCGATCAATTAGGTTGATCATTCCTTAGATTATAGCACATCCTCTGATCCCTTCTCTGGTACATTTTCTACTGATGAGAGAATCATGGAGATCATGATGCCAGATGATGCGCTGTGGGACGACCATCACCATCGTTCCTCCTTGCCAGATTCCTCCGAGGATAATCTTAGTGATCTCTATTGGCCCAATGTCGTTGAGATGTCTGTGAATTTTGTATCTATCCATGATATCGATTATGAGAAGAATTTGTCGAATATTGAAGAGACTATTCCTCTCAATATTTCAATCAAACCTAGAATTGTCGAGAATGTACATATTGGTGCATCTTGCTCTCCCAATGAGATCAAGACCTATAAAGCCCTTTTCCAGGAGTTTAGAGACGTTTTCACCTGGTCTTATGAAGAGATGCCAAGTATTGACCCAAACATTGTTGTACATGAAATCAAAACATATCCTGATGCTAAGCCAGTTCGACAGCGTGTTGGGTCCCTATAATACTAGTGATTACCCCATTACTATTGTAGTTATACCCCTTATTTATATTGATGTACCCATGTAGTGCCCATATTGTTACTATTGTGCCACATAGAAGCCCACTATTGTTATTGTTGTGCCCTACAATATTATTGTTATGTAGGCTTTGATTGTATTGGGACCACTTAGACTCCTATATATAGAAAGGAGGTATTTTCATTTGTATCATCCAAGAATTGTTCATTTATGTAATGTAAAGGAGGTTGCCCCCTCGAAGAGGCTGAATTCTAAGTCGTGGATCTCCCTTTTCTATCTTTTTGTGAGCTGGTTTCATAACATTTGGTATCAGAGCTTTGGATTCTAGGGTTTCGCTGCTCCAAACAGGTCATCGTGGAATTTTCGCTATAACTTTTTTTCTGTGACGTTTCAAAAGTCGCAATAAAAACCCATTTGAGAAGAATTGGTGCTGAACCTTGGGTGCGAATTTCAGAACTTTTCTCGCGATATTTTCGGAGATATGATCTGAGGAAGTTGGTCTTTTTGCAGACTCCTGAATTACATTCAAAACAGGTGACCTGGGGAAAATCGTCATAACTCTCTCTCTGAGGATCGGATTGAAATTTCGTAAAAAGGTACATAAAGAGGACGGACTGTAGTTTCGTGTGGGTGAGTTTCAGATTCAAAGGTTGAAACAGTGACTCGTGGCACGTCGTACAAGTTCGCTCTACTGAACCAGTCTAAAAGCAAGTCACTGTGGGAGATTTCACATAACTCTTTCTTGGAGAATCCAATTTGGCTCAGACTTGTGGCATTGGAAAGAGGACGCAGAAGGATACTACATATAGCAATTCCAGAACTGGATGATTCGAAATCACAGAGATACATCAGATTCAATATCAGGCTTCTATAAAGTGAAAAAAGGTGTGTAGTTTTTTTTTAATTTTTGTGTAAGCTTGGTTTAACGGAATTCAAAGGGCATAGTAAAGCATTATTATTGGTAACCGATGCCCCGAGGAAAGAAAATGCAAACACCTAGTAAGGAACCTGAAAGCTCTAGCATGACTCATGAAGAAGAGGAAGAAATGCTACATGATATATCAAAATTACAAGAACAAGTGCAACAAATGTCACGCTCACAAAAGCTAACAGAAGCTAAGATAAGTGGCGTGGAATCTAAGATAAATGGCGTGGAATCTAAGGTAAATGGTGTGGAATCTAAGATAAAGGGCATGGAAGCTAAGATGGATGGCATGGAAGCTAAGATGGATGGCATGGAAGCTAAGATTGATGCTAAATTTGATGGCATGGATGATAAGATGGATGAATTGAAGAAGTTGCTACAAGAAAGGGTCACTAATGGTGAAAAGGTAGTAAAGGAAACTCATGATGAGAATAAAAGAAATGTTAATCATGATTCCATAGACTCTAATGTTGGATCGAAGACTCACCATGTTCCAAAAATCGATGTGAGGAAGTTTGATGGCAAGGATCCCGCCACATGGATATTACAGATGGAGCAATTCTTCGATCTCAATAATGTGCAAAACACACAAAAGGTACGTATGGCAACTTTATATTTGGAACCAAATCAGTTTGTATGGTATCAATGGCTTTGTTCTCGTAAACAATTTATCACTTGGGCAATTTTTACGGAAGAATTGATAGCACATTATGAGGATACAAAAAGCAACACTTTTTTTAGCCAATTGATAATCTCAAACAAAAGGGTTCAATAATGGAGCACATTGAGGAGTTCCAAAAATTGAACATAAGGATAAAAGATATTCCAGAGGAGCATAGGATTGATGTGTTCATAGGGTCTTTAAAGGATAATATCCAACGATGTGCGCCTTTGGGAACCTGATTCATTAGAGAAGGCATTCAGGTTAGCAAGAAAAATGGAAAGCAAAATTATGGCAACTAGGAAGCATACCATTCACAACTATAAAGATGGAAGTGTTGTTGCCCATAGTCTTCCACAACCTACAAGGTTGACACCACAACAATTGGAAGAAAAAAGAGCAAAAGGGCTTTGTTACAATTGTGATAGCAAATACACAAAAGGTCATAAGTGTGCTGAGAAGAAATTATTCTACATAGATTGTGAAGAGGAAGAAGAAAAGGAGCAAGAAAGGTCAAAAGAAGAGGATATATTCCAGGAACAAAGCCTAGATGAAGAACAAATAAATCCGACCATATCTTGTAATGCATTGGCGGGAATTACCACTCCTCAAACCATCAAGATAGAAGGACAAATCAAGAAGAAAAAGGTAATAGTGTTGATTGATTCAGGAAGCACCCACAATTTTATTCATTGTAGGGTAGCAAAAGAATTGAATTGCTTCCTATATCCAGCACCAGAGTGTCAAGTGATGATTGCAAATGGAGGAACAATAAATTGCTCTGGAAAGTGCCATAATATCAAGCTATCCATGGGAGAATATGTATTGACTAGCCCAATGCTTTCCATTCCAATGGGAGGTGCTGATGTTGTACTAGGAGTCCAATGGCTACAATCCTTGGGTACAATAGCTTTTAATTTTCAAGAACTTTTCATGAAATTTTCTGTGGAAGGAAAGGAAGTTGAATTAAGGGGTATTGCAGGGAAACCAGGAAAGATAATCAGCTCTAATGGTATGACAAAGCTTCTAAAAAAGGAGCAAAGGGGTGTAATTGCACAATTATGTTCGCTAGATGTTTCCACATTAGAATCATCTATTTCTCCAGATCTCCAAAAAGTCCTGGACAATCATTCCAAGGTATTTGAGACTCCCAAAGGTCTCCCACCTATGCGTGATCATGATCATGCTATTCATCTGATTCCAGGAAGTGTTCCTCCAAACATCAGGCCGTACAGATATCCCTATGTCCAAAAAAGTGAAATTGAACGTATGGTTGCAGAAATGCTAGAGGCTGGTATAATTCAACCGAGTCAAAGTTCTTTCTCTGCTCCAGTAGTATTGGTGCACAAGAAGGATGGATCATGGCGCATGTGTCCGGATTATAGGGAGCTCAACAAGCTCACTATTAAAGATAAGTTCCCCATTCCTGTCATTGATGAATTACTGGATGAATTGCATGGATCAATTTACTTCACCAAGTTGGATCTTCGTTCAGGATATCATCAAATCAGAATGAAGATTGAAGACATTCCGAAAACGGCATTTAGAACTCATGAGGGTCATTATGAATTTTTGGTCATGCCTTTTGGCCTTACCAATGCACCTTCAACATTTCAAGGTTTGATGAATTCAATTTTCAAACCATTCCTTAGAAAATTTGTGTTAGTATTTTTTGATGATATACTTATCTACAGCAAGTCTTGGAAGGATCATGTTGAACATGTCGACAGGGTGCTACAACTATTGGAAGAGAAACAATTATATGCCAAAAGATCCAAATGTTTCTTTGGAGTCCAGGAGGTGGAATATTTGGGTCATATTGTATCTCATGAAGGAGTTAAGGTAGACCCTACCAAAATTAAAGCCATTAAGGAATGGAAAATCCCCACATCCATAAAGCATTTGCGCGGATTTCTTGGGTTGACAGGGTATTATCGCAAGTTTGTTAAGAATTATGGGAGAATAGCAGCACCTCTAACAACATTATTGAAGAAAGATGCATTTTCATGGACTTCGGAAGCAACAAAGGCCTTTGAACATCTTAAAGAGGCAATGTGCCAAGCACCGGTCTTAGCTACACCGGACTTCACAAAAACCTTTATTGTGGAATGTGATGCTTCAGGAAATGGAATTGGTGCTGTTCTAATGCAAGATGAAAGACCCATTGCTTTTGAAAGTCGTCCAATCAAGGGAAAGTTTCTAAGAAAAGCTATTTATGAGAAGGAAATGTTGGCAATACTCCATGCACTTAAGAAATGGCGACCCTACCTAATGGGAAGACACTTCAAGGTAAAAACAGATCATGATAGCCTTAAATACTTTTTAGAACAAAGATTATCCTCTGAAGAGCAACAAAAGTGGGTCACAAAGATGTTGGGTTATGACTTTGAAATCATCTACAAAAAGGGAAGCAAAATGTGGTGGCAGATGCACTCTCAAGAAAGGATGAGGATGTGGAAGCATTGTTGTGCGCTATTTCTATCATCCAACCAGATTGGATAAATGAAGCAAGGGAGGAATGGAAGAATGACGAAGAAGTATGGGCACTTATTCGAAAGCTACAACAAGATTCCAGTACGTCTGATACATTTAGCTGGAAAAATGATTCATTATGGTACAAAGATCGCTTATACCTCTGTAAGAATTCCCAGCTAAAACAAAAGATTCTTATGGAATTGCACACTTCTCCCTTAGGAGGGCACTCAGGATTTTTAAAAACTTACCACAGGGTGAAGAAGGAATTTTTTTGGGATGGCCTTAAATCAGATATTCAAAAGTTTGTGGCAGAATGTTTGGTTTGCCAGCAAAATAAAGTTGAAACAATTAAGACACCGGGTCTATTACAACCTTTACCCATTCCAAGCCAACGTTGGGAGGAGGTATCAATGGATTTTATCACAGGTTTACCCAATTCTGAGGGAAAGAGTGTCATCATGGTGGTAGTTGACAGACTTACCAAGTATGCACACTTTTGTGCATTATCACATCCATTTAAAGCCAGTACAGTTTCTACTGCATTTATGGAAACAATTCAAAAGCTACATGGAAACCCAAAGATTATTGTAAGTGACAGAGATCCCATTTTCACTGGAAATTTTTGGACAGAATTATTTTCTTGTCTTGGTACTCAGTTAGCTCATAGCTCATCTTATCATCCTCAATCTGATGGGCAAACTGAGATAGTAAACAAATGTTTGGAAGGATACCTTCGTTGCTTTGTATCTGATAAACAGACACAATGGGTCAAATGGTTGCCTCTGGCGGAATGGTGGTATAACACTTCCTTTCATACAGCAACAAAAATGACCCCATTTATGGCACTTTATGGGTATCAACCACCATCCATCACATCATATTTAAGAGAAAATTCTAAGGTTCAGGCAGTGGAACATCACATCGAACATCAACAACAAGTCCTCCAACTCTTAAAGGATAACCTTGTGTTGGCACAGAATAGAATGAAACAACAGGCAGATCAGCATCGCAGTGAAAGAAGTTTTGATGTAGGTGATTGGGTATTCCTACGGCTACAACCATATAAGCAAATGTCCCTCAAGCAAGCTAAGAAGGATAATAAATTATCACCAAAGTATTATGGTCCGTACAAGGTGTTGCAAAAGATTGGTACTATGGCATACAAATTGGAGCTTCCTGCAGCTTCTCGATTGCACCCAGTTTTCCATGTTTCATGCTTAAAGAAGGTTATAGGCGACAAGCTCCCAATTCAAACAATATTGCCAGAACTTGACGAAGAAGGAAAAATTATATTGGAACCGGAAGCAGTTATAGAAACAAGAACTCGACAGCTACGAAATCGATCAATTTCAGAGTACCTTATCAAGTGGAAGAACTTATCCGCTGAAGATTCCACATGGGAGGACGAGAATTTTATGCAGAAGTATCCTGAACTACTCAAGCGTTGAGGACAACACTTTTTTGAAGGAGAGGGGCATGTTGGGTCCCTATAATACTAGTGATTACCCCATTACTATTGTAGTTATACCCCTTATTTATATTGATGTACCCATGTAGTGCCCATATTGTTACTATTGTGCCACATAGAAGCCCACTATTGTTATTGTTGTGCCCTACAATATTATTGTTATGTAGGCTTTGATTGTATTGGGACCACTTAGACTCCTATATATAGAAAGGAGGTATTTTCATTTGTATCATCCAAGAATTGTTCATTTATGTAATGTAAAGGAGGTTGCCCCCTCGAAGAGGCTGAATTCTAAGTCGTGGATCTCTCTTTTCTATCTTTTTGTGAGCTGGTTTCATAACACAGCGCCTACATCCGGTCCATCCTAAGAAGGATACCACTATTAAGGCCAAAGTTGAAAAACTTCTATGCGTTGGTTTTATCTACCCAACACCTCTAATTGATTGGGTCACAAACATTGTTCCTGACATGAAGAAACAGAGAACAATCTGTGCGTGTGTCGATTACCAAGACATTAATCGTGCTTATCCTAAGGACAATTATCCTACCCTGTTTATTGACCAAATTATTGATAATTGTGCTGGCAGTGAAGTATTTTCGTTTATGGATGGCTTTTCCAGCTACAATCAGATCAACATTCTCCCATCAGACCAACATAAAACCACATTTATTTGTCCATGGGGCACATTTGCGTATCGAAAGCTCCCTTTTGGATTGAAAAATGTTGGGTCGACTTTGAGGAGGGCAATGAATTATGCCTTCCATGACATTAAGCACATCGTACAACCATATTTGGACGACCTACCTGCTCACGTGAAACATCGTGTTGATAATCCGATGCATCTTAGGGTTATATTTTTACATTGTTGGCAATATAATATCAGGCTCAATCTACACAAGTGTGTGTTTTGTGTAAGCTCCGATCGACTTCTCGGCTTCGTTGTATCGAAGCAAGGAATTCGTATTGACCCATTGAAATTCCAGGCGATCCTTGATCTGCCTTGATTAATGCAAAGGAAACGTTAAAACTCTGACTAAGAACTGAATGTAGAAAGCGCAATACAACTCGTGCTGAATGTAGAAAGCAAATGGGTTTTAAAGGCATCAACGCATCTGCATATTATAATCAACCGAACTAAGATAATTCTCATGCAGCAAACCAAACTGATATTAAATCGCAGAGAATGGACATATCAACTGTAACTAACACACAGAGTTACTATGCAATATGCAAAGCTAAACCCAGATGAGTGGGCCCGGCCACACCTGGGAGCTAATTAACTTATAGCAGATAAGAGATTTTGATCACAATCAACTTGTCATCACCAACAATCCATCAACACACTTAATCTGAATTCAAAGCAAGAGCATTATCAATATCTTCAATTGAAAACGAGTCACGAAATACACATCAATTACTTCCATGTTTGAGAGCTGCCTCCTTTCCTATGCTTCCTGCTCTGCTTTTATACATGTTGTAGATTAATTACATTCTAAATCAAACAAATTCATGCTACGTTTGAATTCTCTAGATGGCCTACAAATAGATAATGGTTGATGTTGATGTTGATCAATGTAGGGATGGAGGACAAGAACTTATCAAACCGTAACTGTGGCATAAAAATAGGCAAATCCGAATTTGACTGTTAAGTACAAATCTGGACATTTTATATAAATTGGCCTCAGAGAACTCCGCATATCTCCCAAACCGTAAGGAATTTTAGAAAACTGTTTTAGGGTTAGTAAATTGGCTATACTGGGACCAAAACCCATGTTCCAGATTTTCTTCATTCGCTTTCATCTACATGGAAATCGAGGCAGAAGTTGGTAGTTTGAAAATTATTGCAGATTTGGGCAAATTTATGAATTTCCTTCTAGAGACCCACATGAGTGACCTGGGTGCAATCCAAGTTATGGAAAGGTATTACAACATCATTTTTGACAATAACCTCTCTCAGTTTCTCCGGAAGCATGCTGAAAGTGTCAAAAGCCCCAAATTGGCCATTTTTGTACTCTACTGGCTTGTGCAGAAACTTGGCGATAGAACCCTGTGAAAATGAGCTTAGCGAAACCGTCATTAGTAAATCATGGCATAATCATCTTTAATCATAGAAAATCTAAGAAAAATAATGATATTCAACCACAAGACATAAAATGTGATTTGGCGGCAAGTTGATGAAATTAGGGTACAAAACGGGTTAAACTTTAAAGACCTAGGGTTTTAGGGTATGAATGGTGATATTGCATGATGAAAACATGGGCATTTTCGAGGCCCATCATGCCTTCTCCTTCCTCTCTTGTTCAACTTCAATGACTCCAAGGGAAGGCTAACTTTCTACGGAGATTTGTTCCCAACTACGCCGAATTGACCAAAGGACTTACTCATTTGTTAAAGAAGGGGGTTCCCTTTCATTGGGACGAAACTACCCAAAAAGCATTCGATGCCTTGAAAGATGTTCTGATTCGGGCATAATTGTTGTATCCCGTGGATTACCAACATGATTACTTCTTGTACCTTGTCGCTGCAATTACTACCATAGCTACGGTATTGGTCCAAGCAAATGATGTAGGGAACAAACATCCTATTTATTATTTGAGTTGGAACTTAAATGATATCGAAATCAAATATACTCACGTCGAAAAGTTAGCTTTGGCAGCTGTCCAGGTTGTCCAAAGATTTCGTCACTATATCCTGCTTCACAAGACTATGGTTGTTTCTTATTGAAACCCCATGACATACATCTTGTCATGACAATTGTTGGGGGGCAAGTACTCCAAATGGATTGTCATCCTCTAGGAGTTCGATTTGGAGTTCATCAAATCCAAGTCGAATAAATCCTTAGTTTTTGCTGAACTGATCTGTGACCTTCCCACTGCTGAAATAGAAATGACGTTTGACGATTCTATTCCAGACGAGTCGTTATTCCTAATAGATTCATCTAACCCGTGTTACGAAGACATCATCATATATCTCCAGACCCAGACTTTCCGGCTCGATACCTCTCACTCTAACCAACGACATATCTGATATTAGGGTAAAAACTATATTATAATTGGTGACACCCTTTATCATTGTGGTATCGATATGATTTTTCGAAGGTGCCTCACACAAGAGGAGGCCAAAAAATCTTTAAATGAATTCCATTCTGGGGCATGTGGTGGACATATCTCTGATTATGCCACCACACAAAAGATTTTGCGTGTTGGCTACTTTTGGCCTACTATGTTAAGCAACAGCATCCTCGCAATCAAAAAATGTCATGCCTCCAGATATACAATCATAAAACTTGTGCTCCACCAACTCCTTTACACCCTGTTATCGTCGTTGGACCTTTCGCGAAATGCGGCATTGACTTTATGACATGTAACTCTCACTCGGTTGGGGGCGTGGCTACGTCATTGTGGCAGTAGACTATTTTACCAAGTGGGTCGAGGCGATGCCTACATACAATAACATCGGTGAAACAACTGCTCTCTTTCTCTTCAATCATGTCATTGCAAGGTT
Source organism: Pinus tabuliformis (assembly GCA_031772625.1). Classification (NCBI taxonomy): domain Eukaryota; kingdom Viridiplantae; phylum Streptophyta; class Pinopsida; order Pinales; family Pinaceae; genus Pinus; species Pinus tabuliformis. Next base: position 50,647,116 of record CM062811.1, on the reverse strand, counting down.
TGGTGTACCACAGGCTATAGTTATAGACCATGGGAAACATTTCCGTAATCACATGATGTCTGAACTCACTACCAAGTTGGGCCTCCCCATGAAAGCTCAACTCCCTCCTACCCTCAATCGAATGGGCAAGTTGAAGCAATCAACAAAGTTTTGAAAATGATGCTTCAGCGCATGATAGGGATCCACAAATCGGATTGGCATCTTATCCTTTATGCATCCTTGTGGGCATATCGAACCTCTGTTCGGACTGCTACCGGATTCACACCATTTCAATTGGTGTACTGTCTGAAAGCAATGATGTATTCCTTCCTATTGAGTGCGAAATTCCATCTCTAAAACTTGCTATCGAACTTCTCCCTGCCACTTCCGTAGAAGAAGAGCATCCCTTACATCTGACATGCTTAGATGAAACCTGGCATGATGCCACAATGGCTATTGAGACCCATAAGAAACGCATTAAGGCGCAATACAATAAGAATTTCAAGCCTCGTGCCTTCTCGGAAGGTGAGATTATCCTGTTGTATGACCAAGAGTCTGAAAAGTTAGGATCTGGGAAGTTTGAACCAATGAGGCTAGGCCCGTACATTATTAAACGTGTTCTTGCTAAAGGGGCCTACAAGCTTTTTGATTTTGATGGAGTTCCATTGGCGCAACCTAGAAATGGACTATACCTCAAGAAATACTATGCTTAAGTTATTTTTGCGTAGTTCACTATGTACATGTTGTATATAGGTGTGTTGAGTGTGTTTGCAGTGTGTTCCCTTCGGAGTTTCCTACAGTTTCTATTAATCCTATTTACATTTGGTTTGCAGATGTTGGCATCCCTTCAACCATATGTTGGTTATGTTGATGGCGCTAGTCATAGTACTCAGAACCTTTCTTCCGCAGCATGGGCTATATATGCTCCGAGTGGCGAGTTAGTGAGTTTACAAGGGATTTGTATCGGTCGCTCTACCAATAATATCGTTGAGTATAGCGCAGTGATCGAACTATTGTCTGATGCTATTTCTCATGGTATCCGTCGTATAGTTATCAGACTTGACTCACAACTTGTAGTACTATAGTTGACTAATGTCTATTCAGTTAGAAGTCCAACTATGCTTCATATGTTCTTAAGGGTTCGCCTTCTGGAAAGACATTTTGATTATATCCAATATCAACACATTCCTAGAAGTCTAAATACATTGACAAATGCATTGGAAAATCATGTTTTAGATAGACATTTGCGACATATGTAAATTAAAATTCAATTCACATCACATACATTGAACAAGATAATAGAACGCATAAGAAACACCGATAGGTAGATAGCTATATATATATCAAATTTTGGTTTTACAAAAACTTGTGCCCGAGACACATATGGCCACACAGCTTGTCATATAAAAAATATACATGCAGTCAAAACATGGCTATATAGCCTCCTAGTAGACTAATCCTGATGATGCTCATGATAACAAGCAACTTTGCGATCCATCTTGCACAGCATCCAGCTAATACGGCCAGGAACACCAATAGTATGACGTTGTAGTCTCATAGGGATCTGATCAACCCTAGATTCAACTATGCCCTAGGTCAATCCCTCCATATGTCGCTCAACCTCTGCGAGAGTCTCAGCTACATGGAGATCCTGCAATACCTCTCGTCCCCCTGCAGCAACTTGTACTCCAACTGGTGCCTGTTGTGGGTCTCTAGCACGCTGAAGATAGGATGAACCCATTGGTCGAACGGGTCCAACGTCTGCATGTAAAAATCAATAGTTAGTCTCGGATACATAAAAAATAAAAAAAAATTGTAAAACTCGAAAATCAAACAAAAATGATCAAAATGATTTTGTTTTACCTATGGCACCCCATCGCTCGCCATCAGGGAGCACGAGCTCTGGGTCTCCATGGAAATCCATCCCAGTGTATGGATAGTCTTCGATCATAATGAGCTGCATGCGTAGCCATGGGAAGAAGACTGGAGTGAAACTCATGGACGATGGGCTTACATGTGTGGACATAAGATCCACCCATCACTGCATCCGTGGGATTCTAGGATCCAAGAGATCGAGTGAGATATGTTGTTGTTGGAGTAATGGAATCCGCTCCAAGACAAATGAGATCAAAATGGAACCATACCCAAAGTTTTTCAATCGTCCATCCTTTGCCTTGGTGAGTTGTTCCTTCATGTTTGCTAGTACTCCCTCACTCTAGTTAAATATTGTTGGCTCTATGCACTCTAAAGCATATTGCATTTGGGACCTATTAGCCAAATGCAAGGTAGCGCTGCCAGCCAATCTAGCAATAATAAACAGGATTGTCCTCAAAGGCAAACAGATCACATCCTTTATCTCGATTTTCCCTTCTTTGGTTGGTTGGGATCATGTCTATAGTGTGCAGTGATATAGTCCTTGACAGTCTCTCCACCCCTTCTTGAACCAGATAACGAGATAGGAGCACCTCTCCTCGATAAACCTGTCAAGAAATAAATGTCTTCCACCTGTATGTCCAAGCCAGAAATCCTGTGCTTGAACATCCCATGCCCTGACAAGATACTCCAATAGTTCCATCTGTTGTCTCATCCCAGGAAGCCAAAAGAACTTGAGAAGCCCATAGTTTCTCAATGCCTGGATGGTTGCTGGATCATTGGCGGCATCCATGTCTTGGACTTCATGTTCTCTTTCTCGCCAAATTAAATCCATTTCGTTCCGATGGATACCTGAAACATGACAAGAGAAATCATTAGAGTAAATCCCATGCAAAAAATTGAGAAAAATTTGAGTGAAAGAAGAAAAAAAAATTGAAATGCGCCCAACGCACCTTTCGCCATTGTTAGGGTGTGCTAGAGCTACGACGCAAAATTAAAGTCCTAGGTCACCCAAAACTTGAAAAAATATGCATGAAATGAAAAATCAGAACTGTAAAAAGAAAGAGGAAGGTGAGATCTCCTACCTGGAAGTGACGACACTCAAAATGATCCACCGAATTGGCCGCAATCCGTTTCTGAAAATCGGGGGCAAAAATGCACTCAGATCTCACTCACTAAGAGGTAAAATGTAAAATGGTAAAAATGAAATTATTTTTTGCCTATTTATGGTCATTTTCATGATTATTTTATTAATATTTTATTATTTTGACCTAAATATGACTTAATTTTACCATGTATTAGATATTTTAAATCTTTGATGATGTTCTGAGCAGATTAACAACACTTCGACGGATTTAATGATGTTTTAATTGAAACAAATCATTTTGACCAAAGAGCATACTTTTATCGTTTTTTTGGGCTTTGTAAACTCACGAAAAATGAACACCCTGGAGTCCTCTTTCAGCGCTTTTCAGACTCCCTAAATATGAAAGGATTGTCGAGCACTTGTCTTTTCAAACTCGTTAAAGTTAATGTAAAGACATCTACTCAGTATAAGTTTAACCCTTTTCCAGACTGAGATAAACTATTTACGAAAAAGGAACACCTTAGTCAAACATGGCTAAGAGCTTCCCCTGAGTATTGTTTTCTTCCTTTTCGAACTCAAGAGACTATTTATGAAAAGGAACCTTTGGAGTTTTCTTTTTCGTCTCTTTTTCAAACTCTCTAAACATGAAAAAGGAGTTGAGTTAGACTTTCGTTGGACTCATAAATGCATCAAACAACAAATGGCTTGTCGAACATGACGAGACCGAACCATTCCTTCTCAAGGTTCGTTAAAAATACTCAGAGGGATTCATCCAAAGGATGAACTTACAGATCAAGCATATGTTATCCTCCTCAAACTTGTTAAAAAATAAAGAGGTACTGACCAGAAATGGTTGGGAAAATTTGGAAAACAGGGTACTCTACCTATTAATGGCAACAAGTCGCTCTTGAACATGACACTCTTCCACTTCATCTCTGTGGCTGTTGGGTTGGGAAATCCGCTTATCTTTTTGGTTCATCATACCATATCAAAGCCTTCTGGGTCAATGTTGCCAACTCTATTCAATGTCACTGATATGTTCAAAAGAATTCCTTCAGTTGATATATGCTACAATACTCCTAAGCCTTCATTCATGTCTGTCGTTCCTGAACTAGTCCCACATCAACATCATTCTATCTCAAATCTTGATACCCATTTCGTGTCGTTGAAGGGGGATATATCAAGGCCCTCTTGTGACGAGTCACTTCCTGTCGACATCAGCTCATTATCAGAAACTCCCTTCAATACTTTGGAGCTTGCATACATCAATGGCAAGTTTCCTTGCTCTTGGCGACAAGTCTTGATCAATGGCCTTCAACCAAAAGATTCTATGTGGTGTTTGACTTCAACTCATTCATTCACACCATATGGATTGTACTATAGTACCTTGAGAACCATTAACATCATTGGTGGTTTCTCTTGCGTCTGTTAACAACTTATATCATTGGCCGATAATCAAATGGTGTCTACCATGTTCGACTTCAACTCATTCATTCGCATGGTTAGACTCGTAAGTTGGACGATCGAGTGAACGAGATAGAAGTCCCCGGATCTAGTTCCATCCATCTGGGTTGCGCTTTCAAGATTAATATAGTCATCCAAGCATGGGTCTACTCTCTATCATCAGTGGACAAACTTATGCAATGTTAGCTTATGTCCTGAGCATGGGTATGCCTCCCTCAGCAAAGATATCATGATGAAAATGTATTGTAATAGATGATGATCTCGACCAGTTGTTCTTGATCCAGACTTGTCACAAGGTAAAGCACTTCAATCATCAGCTACCATTTCTAACTTTGCGCTTTAGGGGGCAATCTGTTATAGGCCATTTTGTCACATCTGGTCAATAGGCCTACAAACCAAATCAATCCACATCCATGAACATGTTGTCATCATCCCTACATAAAGCCCTAAACATGACCTTTCCAAAAAGTATGAGTTTCTAGGATTAACTGCTCAAAATCAATGTTTTTAGCCCCAGCACACCCTTCCCCTTTAACCACCTGTGCTCAACATTGGTTACTCCCTTCTGCACCAATGTTGGTTATCACTAGTTGTTCCTTGCTGGGGGTGCGCTAATTCTAGAAATTCGGGAAAATTAAAAAGATTTCTGAAGCTTCCTCTTCCAGAAGCTTCCAGGGGTTGTTTTAACCATTTACCTTGGATAAGAAGCTCAAGTCCTATATGATCCTACCTTGGAGACTTCACCTCTTATCCCTTGAGTTCATCCTCCCATCATAAGTGGATCTCAAGCTCATTATGGTAAATCCTAAACTACCATCCCTTTCCTATAAATTTATTGCAATCCATAACATCAGGGTTGGCTTTGGGAGATTGATTATGCCCTCAAGCTACTGCCTTCAACTTAAACGAGTTATCATCTTCATGCATTAGGGTGACATTGAGGTGTGCTTTGTGACAAGGACAAGTCAACTTGGGGAGATCTCTACAAGATCAACTACTATTCTTGGTTGTAAACTCTCTCCTATTTCTATTAATACAAAGAGTATCTTGTTTTCCTATATGTGTTGTGTTACATTTACATTCATGTATTTCAATGCCTTGCTGATTCATTGAATAGAGTAATTGAATTATGCTATGTAGATGTTGTGGATCCTTGGCTTGTTTTAGTTGCATGTGCAGGTTCTAATTATAGTAATCGGAGCTACGATTAGAGCTTACAAGTAAGGTGGAATTCTTCTAAGAACATTTGTCCATTGATCCTCTTCTCATCCACAATTAGGTCAATCCCTCCTTGAGTGATCAATTCCACTTCCTTGACCTAATTCTAGGTCCACTTGGTCCTGTGCGGTCCCGTAACTTTAACTCAAACTCCGCAAAGATCACATAAAAGCCAAATCTCCATAAGGATTTCTAGGCTTAGGAATCATTTCTTCAAGATATGCTCCCAAAACCTAGCCTCAAGAATCCTTTTAGCCCTTCCTAGAGAGCCTACCACTTTGCTTCTAAAGCAAGCAACCCATCCAATTGAGTCTCTCTTGTGAATAGACCTTGGGAATCACTTCTCATCCTTTCATAGATTCATCATTCCTTGTGATTCCTCTTATACTGGGTCTCCTCCCATCAGTGAAAATTCGTAAAGAGCAGGGAGCCTTAGCTAAGGTGACAGTGGGCTATGGCTCCATTGTTGCCCTTGACCTATTAGTTTCTCATCTCTCTCTACATGATCCCCTCCTAGGACCCTTGCTAGTTTGAGCGGTAACATTTTGGCGTTGTTGTCGGGGAAACGAGACGAGTGTTTTTTCCCCATACAACATATTGGCATATCATTATTAGCGACTACATTGGAAGAACAAAGCCCTAGTTCTTCATTGAACTTCAAAGTTAATGATTGTACAGTGAAGCAAGCATCTATCAAGGCACTTTAATTCACCCTGGTGACTCCATTTTAATCCTAATATGCAAAATCATGAAAAATTGACTATTGTCAAAGAGAGATTAATCTTGGTTCTACATTTGAAAAACTCAATGACCAAGATCTTCAAGAACTGCAAAAGGATGTCGATAAATATGCTGAATTTTGTCAAGCTTTATTGCAGGATGTGGCTAAGGAATTCATGCTCAGGTTTCATACGTCAACACAAAAGCAACTCTACATAATGATGTGTGCCTACGAGAAGGATCCTAGTCGTCTCCTTGACTTTGCTGACCTAACCTGTGCTTTTAATATTCTGACTAACCTAATCAAGGAAACATATTATAATCAATCGCAAATCCCCACAAAAGGTAATCAATTGAATGATCAAGGTGACATTAAAGAAAGTTCAAGTGTGAAGGATCATCATCAAAGTGAGGAATATATGGAAGAGTGGAATCAATCTAAAGAAGTTGGAGATAACCTTAGGAACCTAAATAATGAGCAAAAAGATGAGTCCTCCTTGAGTCCACATGATGAAAAGGATGATTTTGTGAGCACATGTGTTGGGGAAGATGAGGCTATGGAAAGTGAAGTTGAGGCTGACCTTACCTTTCTCAAGGATATTACTCCTAATGACTCTCCTTTTGAGAGCCTTGGGGAAGGTAATCCCATTAGCCCCTTGGAAGATTACATTGAAGATTACTTCTGCATTGAAAAGGAGAAGTGGGAAATTGTTGGTCCTAAATTTGATTTTGCTCCCATTTATGATACCGACAAGGAGGATGAGGTTGAGATTGATCTTCCATTTCTCTCGGCATTATTTATGATGACATATCCATCAATACCCTTGGCAAGGAGAATTATTATTTCCCCTTGCATGAAGAGGGACAATTAGAAGTAATCGATCCTCCTTTTAGGAAAAGTCCGATCTTCGATACTAATAATAATGAAATCAATAAAGTTCCCACCTATATCCTTATGATTCTATATTCAAATCACTTGAGCCTTTAAATTATGATTTTGAGGAGGAAAAACCCATTGAATATGAGACTTCACCCTCCCCTTTTCCTTTTTCTCTCGTTCATCATCTTGAGTCTTCCACAAGTGATTCCCTCACCCCTTTTCGTATGATCTCCAATGACATGGGCCCTTTCACCTCCCTAGGTATGATTTTGAGGAAGAACCATCCACTAGATGCATCCCTCCTGCCCCCTCATACCCTCAGGGTTGTGAATACAATCTCTCCATTGAGCAACCAATGTTGTCCCCTTCTGTGTCCCAAGTCTCCTTTCACTTCCCATCGTGACCTTCCAGCATCTACAAAGCATAATATTATGAGCAATGATTGTGATAGAGAATTCTTAAGGGTGATCATTCATTCCACCAATGTGTTCTTAGAGGGAAAGCCCCGTACTTCTGGATTGACATATTTTCCTTCTCCTACATCTTCCTCTTACCTCACATGGAAATCATTTTTTCGCACCTCCTACCCACTTCATCCTCCATGTGTCTGCATTCACATTGGGGTTTGCTACATAAGTAATCATATAGACAGGCATGTGTATATTGATTCAATGATATGTTGGTTGCACTGGATTTATTATTACACTTAGCCCGGGCATTGCACTATATGCATGTTAGTGTAGGATGCATTGCATGCTCCTTTTCCCCATTATAACTAACATCATATTATATTATCATGCTAGATTAGCTACATTTAGATTAAAATTGCATTTGAAATTTTATTTATAATTTATTTACTAGTTGATTTTGAGTGGCCTAATACTAAGCATGGGTGATCGTAAAACACCACAAAAACATGCAACCCCGTATGCTTGGTCTTTGATATGTGCAGGTAACAGGTCTACGGTACCAAGAGATTGTTGGTGTTCTCATGACCTCCCGTTCGAGTAGCTTCATGCACCTCTTCGAGAGCTCATGTCCCAGTTGGAGCCAGATGTTACCCACCACCTGTGGGTAGCATAAATAGGAGAAAAGTTTTCTCCTAGATGGTCCTCAGCCGACAACCAGCAACCCTTTGCAGCCACTAGATAGCTCGATGTGCCATTATCTCCGTCACCTGATCCAGCCATGTGATCCCTCGCCCACTTGTTATGATTCTATGTTTGAAGGTGGGCCTCCCGACCCCGAAGGTATGCCATCTTTTCAATGATGTAGTTGAGTAATTTTCCATACTTGTCATGGGCACTTTTGGGCATGGATTGGTGGAGGGAATCGACAGAAAGAGTGGGCTAGGTCTGTACTCTTGTCTCCATTGCCCGCTTCCGTGGTTAGCCTTATATCCTAGTCCCATGGGATCTCCTTTACTGGCCACTAGCTTTAGGGTTGGCACTACTTGGAAAATCCCAACTTTGGTTGCGTGGTCCCGCTTCCCAACACCACATACATCACCCCCTTCCACTCATTTTAGCCCTATTCATCTCTTTTCCCATCCGAGTCCACATGTGTCCACTGGGTCCACATAGGGTTAGCCTCCCCCTTCCCTTGTCCACACCTTGGGTCGAGCCTAGAACGATGCCCGGAGGTTGATGTAGCTAAAAAGAAAAGAAAAAGCATAATTTGGCCACTCTCAACAAGAAATGTACCACAAAATGCAAAAAATGGCAGGTACATACAAATTTAGCACGTGGGCAAAAGCCAAACATAAGCTCTACCCCTTATCCATGGCCATCACCCCCTAGATGAGCCCCCTCCATCATTAAGGAACCCATTAAGGGGGGTATCCACTACCATATACTACGCATCATGCTCTCATCCCCTGGAGCCCCAAGTAGTTATGAAGAAAAATCAATCAGAGGCAAAAGGCATATGAAGAAGGGTGGAAAAACAAAGGCCGGGGTAACTCATGTACCACAATTTGCTCCCTCCTACACTCACATACCCAAGTGTGAGTTCCCCTTATTATAGCTACCCTTGTACCATGACATGTGGTCTAGATGAATCCCCTGATACCCACTCTATTCCATTACTATATCATTTTCCACCTACCACTTGAGGGATGTACCATGGACATGTTACCCCCTCTAAAGGTTGAAACCGCCTAATAGGGTCCTTGATTAGCCCCTTATTGAGCTTGGAGACACTTGTACATGCCAAAGCCCACTATGGAAGGTCATGCCACCATGAAGTGCCCCATTGATTCCATGCTTGTAAGCTCTTTTACTTGATTCTTCTAATGATTTTTTGTATTGGAGGGCGAGGGGACGCATTGGATCTTATGCAAAATTGCAAGTGCGTCTCCATATTGGGCTTGGTGACTAGTCACCCTACACGAGGTCCTAGCCTTCCAAAGGGCCACATTGGCACTTGTAAGGTGAGCGTTGAGAACCATAGGCCTCCACAATAGCAGAGAGTACTTCATGTATCCCTAGCACCACTCGTTGATTGCTCATGTTCCACTTTTTGGATAAGGATGATGCACCTGGTTCACCATGCCCAACCGACTCCACACATGCACCATACACTTGGCAGATGTTCCAGGGTCCAGAGGATGTCTCCCGCTGTAGAGGGAGGGCTTATGTCATCATCCTATCCCTTATAGATGGTCTACAGGGATTTCTGATACACTTGGAGACCCATGAGGATGTCCTTGTGCCCCCACACCCACTTGGGAGCACCATAGGTTCTTGCTTGGAAAACAAGGGGCCAACCCTTTGTACACTATGTTTGGAGTCCAATTTTACATCATGGCAACCCTAGGGCTCCATTAGTTCTCCTCGAAGGCCCAATGACTCACTATATTAATCATTCTTCCATCTTGAGAGGCTTACTCTTGTTTTATTGAGCTATTTTGGTGGGCTTGTCACCAAAAGTATTGTTATTATGCACATTATTTTATTTTAAGGGCATTATTACTCCAAATTAGGCCATTTGAATCCCTTAGAGGATTGTATAAATAGAAGTGAGATGATTTATTTTCATCATCATCACTTGGATTGGGTTATTAGCTCTTGTGATATTTTCGCTATCCCTTTTGGAGGACGAGTTTGGATGATATGGATGAATTTGGATGTGTGGATATCTCTCTCTTGTCTTGGAGCTTCATTATTGGTATAATTTGATGATTGGATATACTCTTTTGTACATGTAAGTGCTCTTTTCGTGCTTATTCGTGTTATTTACTTTTGTCACATGAATGTTGTTGGGATTTTCACTATACAAGTCTGAAATTTACTGCTTTTCTATACGAATTGGTAGGAATAGTGATATTTTATAGCGTTGCATCATGTCATGGGCCATGTATGAATGGGTGAATGTTCCTAGAAATAATTTATGTTGAAAACATCTCGATAAGTCATCAATTATCACAAATCGAAGTATAAAGCCCTTGAAGTAGCTGCTCTCTTGCCCTAAAGCCATGCGAAGTTATTTGAAGGTATCCTTGACTGGGTGAATCCTTTCCAAATGATAAATTCTCCTTGACTCCATCTCTCCCAAAGGACAACGCACTAATCCTCCATAGGGGATCACTTTCAAAGCTTATTTCGCTCACCTCTCCTCTTTCTAGACCTAGCCTCCATAGGTCACCTAGGGCATCAATTATCTCACGTTCTAGCTATCAAAAGAATTTGATCTCTTTCCCTCTACTGCGCAAGGGTTTTCTCTAGAGGCTCTCCAAATTTCACGAAATTCCGACAATGGGATCTCAAGATATTACAAGCCCTAGCCCAAGGATCATCTCTTGCCCTAGGTTTCCCTTAGCTAGTGACCTCATTTGGATCATTGCATATTATTCTAAGAAGATTTGTCCATTGATCCTCTTGTCATCCACAATTAGGTCAATCCCCTCCTTGAGTGATCAATTCCACTTCCTTGACCTAATTCTGGGTCTACTTGGTCCCATGTTGTCCCATAACTTTATAACTCCATCTCCACAAAGATCACATAAAAGCCAAGTCTCCATAAGGATTTCTAGGCTTAGGAATCATCTCTTCAAGATACAATCCCAAACCCTAGCCTCAAGAATCCTTTTAGCCCTTCCTAGAGAGCCTACCACTTTGCTTCTAAAGCAAGCAACCCATCCAATGGAGTCTCTCTTGTGAATAGGCCTTGGGAATCACTTCTTATCCTTTCATAGATTCATCATTCCTTGTGATTTCTCATATATCAAGTCTCCTCCCATCAGTGAAAGTCCGTAAAGAGCAGGGAGCATTAGCTGAGGTGATAGTGGGCTATCGCTCCATTGTTTCCCTTGACCTAGTAGTTGCTCTATAGGACCCCTGCTAGTTTGAGCGGTAACGGGCCCTAAAGAAAATTGGACCCCCTTGGAAGGCTATAAATACAAGTGACCTCAACCTCATTTGGACATCATCATTATGATCATTCTTCTTTCTTTGATTTGGCTCGCACCAGTCTGAGATAGTTCGTGGAAAGTTCGCTCGCACAATTCCAAGACTGCAGGGTCCGAAACTCACACATCTCTAGGGTTTTTGGTTTCCGACTGCAGGCTTGACACAGGGAGATTTCGATCATAACCGCAGGCTCGCAAGCTCATGCGTGCAGTTGGAGGGTTTCAACCGCACGCATGTTATTCTCTGGATGCAGTTGGGACTTAGGGTTTGGTTTTCAGTTGACCGTAGATTTCGCTCATTGACCGCAGGGTTCCGCAGTTGACCACAGTCAGTGACAATTGATCACAAACTTCTAAATCAGGGTTTTGAGTATTAGCATTGTTGGGTTCATCTCATGGATATTGTTTAGTTGCTTTTCTGGATAGGTTTATGGGTGCTGATATGGATCATTGTACTCTCTCTTGCTGAATCATTCAATGACAATCTAATAAGAAGTGTAATGACCCACCTATAACTATAAATAAAATACAAGTATTAGCATACATACGAGACCTCCATACGATAGCTAAGTATGCATGGACCCATATGTAACACACTATATATATGATAAACCCTCAAACAAACAGAAAATGTTAGTTTTAATGTTAAATTTTAATTTGTAAATTAAAATTTATGAAATTAATAAAATTAATTAATTAAAATTATAAATTAAATTAATTCATTAAAATAATAAATCAACTTTATGAAATCAACTTTTCATATTCGAATAAAATCACCAAATCAAATAAGATTTTGTTTTATAAAATTACACATATCAATATAATGACACGGAGATGGGAGGGAGGCGGTGAACGAAGATTTAAAAGAAGGAAGGAAATCTTGAGAGAAGGGGGGGGAAATCGAGGGCGGTGGGAGGAAGCACAGTTGAGAGGAGGAAAATTTGTAACACGAGGTTATCGACAGTAAGCACTGAGCCTTGTTTGTTCTGAAGTTTTTGGGCACGGGGGAATAGATTGCAGCAATTGAGAAGCATTCTGGACTGAGTACCTAGGTTGTACCTAGTTTGGCTGGGAGGTTATGGTCTTTTGGTAACAGGAGCGAGAGCGGGAGCAATTCTAAAGCCTCTTCATCCGCAGGAACCCAGGTAGGTACTTCTCATCAAATCAATTAATTTGATATATGAATTTTGGTTAAACTTTAAAGCAGGTTCATGTAGAGTTCATATTCTGTTTAGGCTAAATATCTGGTTAAGGTTTTTTTTTAAGCATTACAAGAAGAAGAATTTGAAAGGATTTTCTCCATAGTGGGTTTTGCCCTGGTCTTTGACCAATCTTGGTGTCTCTATGTGTGAATGCTTTTCTTCTATTGTTCCTTTTATGTTCCGCTGCATTGATGACGATGATGTTGTTCTTTCTACATAATTGCATACGCTGTTGAATAATGTTGTAAATCTGAATAATGTTACGAAATGCGATTATCAAAGCAAAGAACAATATAGCCCTAAGAAAAATTAACGTCTTGGTGACTCACTGAAAATCACCCACTCGATGTGTCTCCAAAGTTGCCCATCGATTCCCTTTATAATCTCTCATTCCCAAATGAATGGCCACAATTAGAAGTTCACTTGATCCAACCAATGGCTAAGGTCACCTTAGAAACTTTCCACAAGCTTCTAGAGGCAAATTGATCTTATCCCAACTAATGTCAATTAATTATCCACTTTCCATTAGTTTAGACTTATGGAATATTTTAAAAAAATCATTAATTGACATAATTAAGATATTTCCCCTAGGTGAAAATTAGGAAACATTACATGGGCTTGGAGATAATTAAATCCTCTATGTTCCTAGCTTCAATGACACCTCTCAAGGCTAGAACACATGTCTGAGCTACAATATTTAACAATCAGTTCATGGTAGAGTGAAGGCAGGTTCATTGGGTAGTAGCAACACGTGTTGAGGTACCTAATGTTGAGGAATGTAACTAGTATTGGTCTTCATAATTGTATTTGTCTCATGTCATGATGTAACTCTTATGTATTGATCAAAAGAAGAAATAAAATTATAAAAGAAAAGTTATTTATGAAGCATGGGTTTCATGCTTGGTCATTGGTCAAATAGGTCAAAGGCATCCATTGCATGCCTATAGGGATTGTCATAAGTCAAAATGTCATTGTCATTATGCAAAAGACCCCATTGGGCTCTTAGATCAAAGAAAGAAATATCATTTTTTTATTTGTAAAGTGACTAGAAGGGCTCCAAAAGACAAGTCGTCCAGCCCTGTTCATGTCGGCCTAGAGAGGGCTATTTGAGCCTCTCAAATAGCTATATAAAGAGGATGCACAACTTCATTTGGAACAGGAAAAGGTGTGCAAGTTCATCTTTGGTTTGAAAACGAATCAAGAAGCATAGGAGAACGAGAATAGAAGGGAAGAATACTTGAAGGTTTCACATCTTTGTTACACTTGCTTGGGACATCTTGTATATACGAGAGGGATAATATTAGCTCCATATTTGAAGTTGTAGAAGTAGATTGAAGACTTTGTTCTTGGAAGAAAGCAGGTTGGTCGACTTGTTCTTGGTGGAAGCACTAGTCTAAAATTTGATCTTGGAAGTCTCCTTTGAAGATGATAAGAAGATAAGTTCTGGTGGGTTTTCCCCTATTGGAGGGGTTTTGCCCTAGCATGGAGCCTATATCTTGCGTTCATGTGATCTCTATTGTTTTGGCATTTATTTGATGATGAAAAACACTAATATAATCAAGAATAAGAAGAACATAAATTCACAAATAAATGTCAAGTAATGGAAAATGGATAAAACATGTTGCCCTAATGGATTTTCCAACTTGGTATTAGAGCTAAGGTCAATATCTTTGGCAGCTGAAAGATCATAAAAAAAGGTGAGTTTATCTTTGTCTCAGCACAGGAATAAGGACTAAATCTTGAGATCCAATCCGCCTAGAATACCATCCAAACTGTTTTAGGCTATTCAAACAATAAGGTTCTGTGATCTTTGAATAAGGTTAGCGAAACTCTTAAACCCTGTATCAAGAAACTATTTAAAATGCAGATTAGAAGGATGAAGATCCCTATGAAAGAGCGAATAATAAATCATAATCTCAAAATGGGAATAGTCATGTGCATACAAGCTTAAGAAAGCAACCCTCTCTTCAATCCTGTGACTACAAGCTTAAGTTTTGTGCATACAAAGACATCTCAATCATTTGAACTTATCTCAATCAGAAAAGAAATCACAATAATTAGAGACATGATAAACCTCTTCTGGCAGGCCTACAATAGAGGATTTGCAGCACTAGAAGTTACATACCACAGTCACCTAACTATAGGCACCAGCAAATTACAAAAAGACAGAACAGGCACCCGAAAATTGCAATTATCTCTAAATTCTGAATTGCAGGAAATTAACCATCCGAACCTCAGGAAGATACCCATTCGAAGTCGGGTGTATTTTATAAATTCGAGAATCACAATGAGAAGCATAACTAACCTAGTACAAAAGTCTAAAGATTGCAGGCATACTAACACTGCAGAGGTCCGAAATTGAAGTAAGATTGCAGTGATCCAAAGTTGCAAGAAATATGAAAATTACAGTGGGTTGCGGGATGATCCAAGTTACAGATGTGGACCCACATGAAAGGCACCTTACGATTGCATTAATAAAGCATTAATAAAATACCCTTAATAAAGTCCTTCAAGCCAGCGTAAGGAATGACATCTAATAGAGGAACTAGGCCGACCCGTAATGAAAGGTTGTATAGGCATATTCTTAGAACATATACAATAAAAATGAGAAGCCCTATCCAGAGGGAAGGCTACTTCTATATTAGCGCTCAGGTTCACGGTTACTTGAATGTAAAGCTAGTGAAAGATGTGTGGAAGGTTGTTCTAAAAGAATTAGAACAACAAACTGTTGTGATCTATGGTCTCAACAACGAAAGTCTGAAATAAGAAGATCATGACATCAATAATTACAGTACCTCTAAAGGCAAATTTTGGCTATGACATCTTTGGAGTTTTCACTTTTGAAGACAATAGGAAGATCGCAGCAGTTATGGAAGCGCAACACCTTGGATTGTAAAATCAAGTAAAAGACCTTTGTAACCGACTTCCTGCATGAAGGACTAAGGTATGTAGTCCTTGAGGTACGTACTATTGTTTTTATGCATTTAAGGTCTCACATGAATTGTGTTAGAATTTTCTATGTGTGTCTTAATCATAGGGCTTATAGACTTCATCTTTGGAATCTAGGGATTACAAACCCTAGGATGATGCTTGAAGTAGAAAACCTTTGTCAAGTGAAAAAACCCTAACCCTAATTTGATAAGAAACCCTAACACTAACCTGTTTGTTCCCTCATAGAATCCCTAGATTGTCAAAATCATGATCATGCTCTGGTATTTGTATATTTTGCTTGGTGGCAATTGTTAGTAAATGTTACAGGTACATAATGAAGAAAGAAAAATGAGAAGAAGGTATGTTGATCTTATGTCATGAAGAGCATGACGAATAAAGGGAATGGTAACTTGGTAATCAAGTTGGATCCTTGGGCACTCTGATAAAATGTAGACTCATATGGATATGGACCATGAACATATTGATACTATCATGATTTGTAGAAAAAGAAACTCAAGGTGTGTAACATGTCTCCATCATATGAGCAGGTATGATCATTTTGTTAATGACTCTCTCATCTCTAGGGTTTTGCTACAGAATCATAAAGATTCTTATTTGTAGGGTGATTGATCTTTAGATTAAATCAACCCTTATCATACTATCTATCTTTTTTTCACTTTTGTAAAACCCTAACCTTTAGGGTTCACTATAAAAACCCTAGCCTTTTAGGGTTTGTTGATGATATCTAGAACATATGATGAAACCCTAGATTTTTAGGGTTTGATGAATTAGGGTTTATGACAAAACCCTTATAATAGTTAATGTAAGATCCTAGGAATGAAATCCTAGGTGTATATGTTTCTGTATGGTTGAAACCCTAACTTGGTCTAGTTGTTGTATATCTAATGTTTAATATTAAAGTTTTGATGATGGTATCTAGGGTTTGTGACAAAACCCTAGCAAAGGCTATTGTAAGAGTCTAGGGAATGAAAATATAACCCTAGTTGATTGTTATTTGGGTCTATGATTTGAATATTTAAGTTTTGATAACCCTAGATGCTTTCTTTGCGATAACATGCTAAACCTATATTGATAACGTTTATTTCATGCTCTTGCACATATACATTTGTGAGCTTGGTTATACTTTATATTTGCAAGCACATAGTTTGCAAGAGGTTGTAAAGTTGTAAGCCTGCCTCATGTTTGATGATAACCTTGTAATGAGCATGATGAAAAGAGGGAAGAGTTGTAAGAACCCCAATGACATTGAAATTTACATTGTTGATTGAAAGGTGACTTTGTTCTCATATGAAGAATGAAGTTTTGAAGATCGAAGTTCTTTGATGATATGATGATGTAAAAGAAAGAGCATGTGTCGCTGGAAGAATAAAAGTTGATGATGATGGACTTATCCGCCTAAGAAAGAGCTTGGATGAAAGAAAGTGTATATCCTCCATAATTGAAAGGGAGGATATGATGTGTCAACCATATGTATAGTAAGGAGATCGGAGAATAGCTGAAGCACTATTAATGGTTATTTGTGTTTGATTAGGTCGTAAACAAGACTTGATTGTTTTGAGAAGTGTTGAAGCTGAGCTTAGTGCTGCTGAAGAAATTGGAGAAGGAAGCTTCCGTCAAGATTTGTTTGATAATATGATAAACTAAGTGGCATAAGAATGGTTGAGGACCCCAAAGATTGTGCTAGCATATCAAGAACCAATGTATTGGAAGTGATTGGGGTCATGAGGCTACAATATGTTCAGATGGATGAACAAGTAGTTGATGTGTTGATCTCTCCCTGAGAAGTTTGTACGATTGTATTGATGGAAATATCTAATTTGGTTGAGAGGGCGAGATGAGTACCATAAACTTCCCATATGATGGTACTTGGGAGGACATCTTGGCCTAGTTACTGTTGATATCTAAGTTATAGTTTGGCCTTGATGATGTCTAGATCCCAGTGTGAGAGGGCATCTTGGTCATGTGGAGCTCTATTGTTGTGTTTGACCTTGATGATACCTAGATCCCTGAGGATGATCTAGGGTTGGTGTCTTGGCATGAAGGGCTAGATGGTATCTATATCCAGCTGGATTGTTACCGGGTTGTAGCCTGATGGTACCTACAGTGGCATATTGCCTTGATGACACCTTAGTCCCTGTTAGTGTCTTAGATCCTTGTATTAGTGTCTTGGAGATGACACTTGGATCCTTGAGTTGATGGATCCATGAAATAGTATCATTGACAGATGAATCTTTGATGTGTTGAATACATTCACAGTTTTGGTATCCCTAGCATTGCGTATGTTGATACTCTTCTTATGAGAACTCTTCAAAGTGAGTACTATCCTTGTATCATAGGTCAATTATGAATACCTCCCTAGTTAAGAGGGAGTGTTGAGGAATGTAACTAGTATCGGTCTTCATAATTGTATTTGTCTCATGTCATGATGTGACTCTTATGTATTGATCAAAAGAAGAAATAAAATTATAAAAGGAAAATTATTTATGGATCATGGGTTTCATGCTTTGTCATTGGTCAAATAGGTCAAAGGCATCCATTTCATGCCTACAAGGATTGTCATAGGTCAAAATGTCATTTTAATTATGTAAAAGATCCCATTGGGCTCTTGGATCAAAGAAAGAAACATCATTTTTGTATTTGTAAAGTGTCTAGAAGGGATCCAAAAGACAGGTCGGCTAACCCTGTTCATGTCGGCCTAGAGAGGGTTATTTGAGCCACTTGGACAACTATATAAAGAAGATGCACGACTTCATTTGGAACAAGAAAAGGTATGCGAATTTATCTGATCTTATCTGAGGACGAGTCAAGAAGCATAGGAGAACCGAGAATAGAAGGGAAGAATACTTGAAGATTTCGCATCTCTATTACACTTGGGACATCTTGAATATATGAGAGGGATAATATTAGCTCCAAATTTAAAGTTGCATAAGTAGATTGAAGACTTTGTTCTTGGATGAAAGCAGCCTAGTCGACTTGTTCTTGGCGGAAGCCATAGTCTAAAGTTTGGTATTGGAAGTCTCCTTTGAAGATGATAAGAAGAGAAGTTTTGGTCGGTTTTCCCTAGCATGGAACCTATATCTTGTGTTCATGTGATCTCTATAATTTTGGCATTTATTTGATGATGAAAAACACTAACATAATCAAGAATAAGAAGAACATAAATTCATAACTAAACATCAAGTAATGGAAAATGGATAAAACATGTTGCCCTAATGGATTTTCCAACACCTAAAAGGTACAGTGGAGTATGGCCTGAGCTATCTTAGAGGTGATGGAGTGAAGTTGCAGAAATATATGGTCAAATGTGAAAGCACTTGAGACCTTGTAGGTTGTAGCACTAGCATTGCCCTTCCAGAGATGAGCATTGGGCCTTGAGGAGCCTCCACATGGTTGTATATCCTCTTTTGTACCTCCAGAATCTAAAATGCTAAGCCAAGCAGCTAGGTTGTTAGCTTGTTTGATGATGTTCCTGAAGGTCCTGGGACGCCGCCAGGCTGTCCTTATACCTACTTGACAGGCATCACCTTTTTTAGAGCACAAACAGGGATGGAGATAACTCGAGACAATTTGGGAGGGTTGGAACACTCCCTTTTGAGGCTAATGTTGTGCCCTAGGGCCACCATATAAACCATGCATGCCCTATAGAACGATGACGAGAGCCTTCTTGATGATGATGTCTTGGTTGAGGAGGGGTTACTTGGATATGCACCCATGCATTTCGCTAACGTCCCTTGGAGTGAGGAGCACTTTTGGACCCATTTTGTCACTCGTTTGATGAATATGCCCATTTATGGAGGATAACATCATTTTGGAGAGCTTTTCATCCAACATGTGTGGATGATTTATGGCATTTTCTTATGACTTATCTATTTGTAAAGTTATCTTTAGGTCAACTTATGACCTATTAGACTTGTTGAGCGCTTTAAGCAAACCTTTTAGGGACTTTTATTCTAAATTAAGGAAAAGTGACTCGATTGCCTTATAGAAATAGAGGGAAGTCACTTTCCCTTGGATCATTATCACCCACAATCATTTCTCTTCTCTTGAGAGAGTGCGCATTAGTATTTTCTCTTGTTCTCTTGGACACTGGCTAAGTAGAGTGCAAATTGTCTTGGAGAGCATATTTGTTACATGGAGAGACTATCTTGTGAATTGATGAAGTCATTCTTGCTTGAATGGTGTAATTTTAATGCTATTTTTTCCATTTTGTATGTAATTTCTTAAATTGTCTTGTGTCATATTAAAAAATGCAATATCTTTTATGAACTCTTGTTTCTACATATTTATGCAAAATTTGTCATTCAAGAATCCATCAAAGGAACTTGTTTTCATGCATCCTTTGACCTTAAATCTCCTATGAAAGAAGTCACTAGGGTTTCCAAGGGAAGCAAATTGTCTTCCACCCTTCGTCCAGGTCCTACTTTGACCTCGATCTGTTTTCCTCTTGTTCAACAAGGATACATATACTTTCTAGTGCAGCATTCATCACCATTGTAAGCCCAAGTTCAAAAGTCAAAAGCCTTGCGAAAACCATGTGAGACATTGTATTAGGCATCCTAGACCCTTGTCTTTGTCATTGAGTCCATATTCAGTCGTTTGGTCAAACCATGTCCTATCCCTTAAAATCCCACTTAAGGTCTTGTTTGTCCCTAACCAAATTAGAGGGATTTAGGTGAACTCTCTTGTGGATTAATGGTCTCATGGAAGTCTACATTTGTAGGGGTGATCACCAGTGTATGGAACCTATTACCCACCACTTCGTGGGTTATATCCCCAGGAGAAATTTTTCTCCATGATGAGCCTCAACCGACAGCCCCTTGATGCCTCCTACTAGCTCAATGTGCCATTTCTCTGCCACCTGAGCCAACCATGTGGTCCCTCACCCACTTGTATTGATCGTATGTTTGAAGGTGGGCCTCCCGAATCTAAAGGTATGTCTTGTCATTTGGTAATTGAGTATTGGGTTTACTTATCAGGGATACTTTTGGGTATGGATTGATGGGGGGATTTGGCGGAAAGAGTGGGCTTAGTTTGTGCTCCTGCCCCCTTGATCTCTTTTGGTTGCTACCCTTGGATCTTAGTCCCATGGGATCTCCTTTATTGACCATTTGGTTCTAGGGTGGTACTACTTGGGAAAACCCGACTTTGAGTGTGTGGTCCTGCTCCCTTACCCACACATATTGCTCCCTTTCCACTCACTATACCCCCATTCATCTTTTCTCCCACCTGGGTCCACATTCTGATTTTGGGTCCACATAGGGCTAGCCTCCCTATCCCCTTGCCCCCACCTTGGGTCAGGCCTAGAATGATGCCCCAGAGGTTGAAGCAATTAAAAGAAAAAGTGAAAAGCATAATTGGCCACATTTAATAGGAAATTGTACCACAAAATGCAAAAGATGGTCGAGACAAAAATAATTAGCACGTGGGCAAAATCCATTACGTGAGCTCTACCCCAATCCATGGCCATCACCCTGGTTCCATAGGCCCTAGATGAGCCTCCTCTATCATTCAGGAACCCAAGATTGTCCCAACCTCTGGAGGTCAAAGAACCGCCCTAGCTCAAAAGGGGTAATCACTACTATATTATACACATCATTCTCTTGTCCTTTGAGCCCTGAGTAGTTAATTAAAGAAAATTCATAAAAGGCAAAAGGCATATAAAGAAGGGTGGAAAAATCAAGGTCGGGGCACCTCATGTACCACGACTGCTCCCTCCTATACATTATATACGCAAGTATGGGCTTCCCCCTATCTAGCTGCCCCTATGCCCCATTATGTGGCGCAGGGCTGCCCCTCTCATTTCCTATTCCATCTCACCTGTTTGTCACTTGCCACCCCCATTAGAAGGGTGTACCTTGGACATACTATCCCCTCTAAGGGTTGAAACCACCTAATAAGGTACTTGGATAACCCCCTTTGGAGTTTGGAGACACTAGCACATGCCAAAGCCCACTACAGAAGGGCATGCCATTATGAAATGCCCATTTTGGTCAGGGAAAATTTTAAGAACCCCCCCTAAATTTATAAATATAATAAATGGGCGAATCTCCATGGTATATAGGAAAAATGGAAGGCGATTTTATCAATAATATAATATGTATATATAATTTTTTGGCGAATCTCTCACCAGGCATGGCGAATATTTTACTCAATTATAAAATCTTGTAAGATCTTCACGAGTCTTTCACTAAATAATAAAACTTTGTAAAGTCCTAGTGAATCTTAGCATAGGCTACATGTTGGTTTAATTCCCCCATTTAAATAGGCTACATTCCAGGTGAATACCATGGGTCAATACCATGTGCCATTTTGGTGAATACCATGGGTGAATACCATGTGCCATTTTTATTTTTATTAATTCTAATATTAGAGTTAATAATGGTTTTTTGCATGGTATTAATAACAATCTAGTCCATGGTATTTGTCCCATAGTATTTTGGCCATAGGTTTCACCTAAATATAACCCATTTTTTGAGTGTTCGTAAATATAAGGTGACTTATGGAGTAAATATAAAAAAATGTTTTATTTGTTTACCATACCTCTCGTTTATTTATATTTTTATTAATTTACCATACCTCTTTTACAAATATGGTATTTGGCCCATAGGATTCACTTAAATAAAACCTCTTTCTTGAGCCTTCATAAATAGAATGATGGTTATGGACTAAATATAAAAAGAGGTTTTATTTATTTACGATACGTCTAGTTTATTTATATTTTTATTTATTTACCGTACCGTTTGAGTAAGTATAAAAATACGTTTTATTTATTTACCATACCTCCACTTTACTTATATTTTTATTTGTTTACACCGTTACATGTATATAAGGTGACTTATGGAGTAAATATAAAAAATGTTTTATTTATTTACCATACCTCTCATTTATTTATATTTTTATTAATTTACCATACCTCTTTTATAAATATGGTATTTGGCCCATAGGATTCACTTAAATAAAACCTATTCTTGAAAATGGGCGAATGGATTCACTTAAATAAAACCTATTCTTGAAAATGGGCGAATGGAAGGTTGTAAGTCCTAATTTCAAGGGCTAAATTTACCTTTTTTACCCTCTCCCTTAAAATAAGGTGGGCTATTTGAGGTGATTTGTAAAAATGTACTATGATACAAAATATTCGCCCACTAAAAATTTAAAACCCCTTAATTTCGCCAAAGGGCGAACATTCGCCCCTAAAATTATCCTTGATTTTGGTATCCATGGTTTGTAAGCTCCTTTACCCAATTATTCTAAATACTGATTGTATTGGAAGCCTAGGGGACACATTGGTTCTTATGCAGGATTGCAGGTGGTTTCTATTTGGGTTTGGCTTCCCTATATGGGAACCTGGCCCCCAGAGGTCCACATTCGCATATGTAGGGTGTGCATAGAGAGCCATGGGCCTCCACAGCAGCAGAGAACACTCCACAGATCTTCATGGATGTTCAAAGACTACTAGCGATCCACTTTTGGGACGATGGTGACATGATTGGTACACTATGCCCAGCAGGCCCCCACAAGAGCCCCACACTCTTGGCAGGCATCCCAGCGCTTGTACGATGTCATGGCAACATTCATTCCACCACCTGGACCATTGCAGTGGATCTACAGACATCTTCAATTCATATGGAGACCCATGGGGTCATTGATGTGCCCTTAGACCCACTAAGAGCATCACACGTCTACTACATGGAGAACAAGGGGCCACCCCCTTGTCCATCATATTCCGAGGAATTTATTCCTCCATATTGGCCCTACGACAGGCATACATCATTATTTGGCCCCTTGTGAGGCTTGTTTTTACATTATGAGCTAGTATGGTGGGCTTGTCACCATTATGAATTATTATTTGCACATTATTTTATCTTTAGGGGCCCATAGGCTAATTCGAACTCCTTAGGAGGCTATATATTGATGTTAGATACATTCATTTGGATCATCACTTGACTTGGGATCTCTCTAATCATAGAGAACTTCGCATTTTTTCCTTGGTGGATATCTTTTCGAGATGGATGAATTTTGATGTATGGATTTGGGCTATTTATCTTGTCTTGGAGCTTTGTCTTGTGAACGAAATTTTTGTTGGATATAGTCTATAACATTGTAAGTAAATTTTTATGTTATTATTGTTGTTGCTGCATACTGCTAAAATTAGGGCTAGTTGCTGCATAATCGAAATGTGGAATTGAGCATGTTTTAGCTAATTTAATGTATGGGCCAATGTTATATGAATGAAATGTCCTAGAGATTATTTATCTCAATAAGCTTGCATCATTTGCTTTGAAGTATAAATACTTGAAGGTCACTTTCCTTTTCTTTCTCTCAACATTGGATGAAGCTGACTTTCTGGGCCTCCTTGATCAAGAAACCAAGTTCTTACTCATCATCATCCTTGACTCCATATCACCAAGTGAATTAGCCACTGATCCCTCAAAAGGGTGATCATTTTAACCCTCTTTTTACCCTTTTTCCCTAGGTCTAGCTCTGTTAGGTCACCTAGGGCATCAATTTCCCGAGAATTGACCCAAGGAAAAATTTTGATCTCTTACAGACTACTGCGCTGGTGGATCCCCTCCCTCTCCTCCAAATTTGAGGCAATTCTAACGGTGGAATCTTCAGGAATCCCAAGCCCTAGCTCTAGGATCGAATTTTGCCTAGGCATCCCCAAGGCTAGACCTCAACAGGATCCATTCAACTATTTTAAGTAAATATTCTTGTTTGGTCCTTTCCTTTCATCTTGTCCAGGATAGAAACATCATTGGTTGCTACATTCCATCCCAAAACCTGGACTAGGTCCACTTGGCCCCGTGTGGTCCCGCTTGTCAATAAAGATTACTCGTCAAGGACCATTTGGGAATCCAAGTTTCCCAATGATTATAGGGATTGAGAACCTCTTCCGTAAGTCTATTCCTTCTCCCTCAACCCTCCAATCCTCACCCCTTACCCTTGGAAGACCATGTCCCTTGCTTAAAGAGCAAGCAAGTTCCATTATTCACTCTATCCTCGAGAAAGGGTTTCTTGGGTCACTTTCCACTTATCCATTAACATATACTTTACAAGTTATCCCTACACTACTGGGACTCATCCCATCGGTGAAATTCCGTAAAGAGCAGGGAGACTTAGCTGTGGTGATAGTGGGATAAGCCTCCACCGTTGCCCTTAACCTAGCAGTTGCCCTCTTAGGAACCCCTTTTAGGTCCCCTACTGGTTTGAGTGGTAATAGGACCAGTGTAGCTCGTGTCAAGGTGCACCTATGTCATTCCACATGGTTAGAGTCTATTGAGTTTGCATGTAACCTTGGCCTTGGTGCAATATTTCTCATGAGAACTCTCAGAGCATAATAGTCTCTTTTGAAAACATTCACGTTTCTTGAGGCAGTTCACAATTCCCAATGCAAAGTGATCCCAGTAAAAAGTCAACGTATTCTCAAATTGTAGACATGACAAGAGGATTCCATGCCACATGGAATTTTCAAATCCGAGCATCCAATGGCTAGTTATAGCTTGGTCAAACTTGGTCATCAAATCGGGAAGTTTACAGGGGGCATTTTAGGAAGAGCATTGGGCATAATCAAACATGCAATACGTCGAATGTGGTCAACACAAAGAGAATAAGAATATTTGTGTGTCAAAATCTAGAGATCATCAAGGGAATTACAAAACTAGCACAAGGGCATGATGATGTGGCATACAGGGTGATGATGTGGCAACTGCCTAGGTGATGTGGAAAAACAAAGACATACCTAGTACATATTAGGACATGCAAAAGAAAACCTAGGTTCCGAAATTGCGAAGTCAACAAGGACGTTGGAGATCCAGTCGCAAGGTAATTGATATCAAATAAATAAAGGAAGTCAATCATTAGTCAAGACGAACTAGCTGCGAAAGGTCAAACATTGGGCTTCTTCAACTAACCATTAGAGCTTGTATGGATCAAGAACTTAGAGGGTGGACCAAGGAAATATCTCTTACAACAAATCATTCTCACAAATGACCAAGTGGAACTCCAAGAGGAAGTCATAACACTAATCCAAGAGCAAGTTGAGTTATGGATGGACTAAGGAAGTGGAACATTGGGCAAGAAAGGGGTACTATTTTGACTCTTGATTATTGAAGACCACTTGCAAAGGGAATTCATGGGCCTACTCAAGGAATTTAGTCCAAGTCGACCCCTTCATAGGAAAAATATAATTATTTTGTAATATCTCATGAATTCAAAAATCATCAAGTCTCCAACTTGTGGATAACTAGTAATATTTTATTGAAGGAGAATCCCACTAGTCGTTTGAAATTTTTCTATAAAGGCTATATTCTCCGCATTTGTAATGTAGTAGTTATCAATTAAGACAAGTCCAATAATAATAAAGAGCTCATTTTTGCAAACCCTTATGTAAAGTTTTTTTATGCACTTTGTGGAATGAATTTAGTTTTCACTCTTTTTCTTGATATTGTTCTAGGGTTTATTTTAGTGTTGCGAACATCTCGATAACAACCTGATTTTATCTCGAAATCACAATTTTTTTGGCCTAGCTGATGTTTGCCGATTTTTAAAAATATTTTTATGGGACCTTAATTTTACCAATGTTTGTCAATTTTTACCAATATTTCCCGATTTTTTGGTTTTTCGGACACTCGCTGATTTTATCCCGCTGTCATGTTGGCAACATTGGTTTATTTTAATCTAACTACTTTTTGTGATTAACAAAATCACACTAAGGCTACAATTATTTCCATTGAGGAGCTATCTAATCATGTAGAAAGAGAAAACTAGGGGGCAACCCCACTTGAGTTCTTTTGTTTTGAATGGAAATCGATCCAAGCAACTGAACCATCTCTTGATGCAAGCTTCAACTTGTGTAGGAGCTCTTATATATTGCACACAAGAATTGAAGGCAAGAGACGCCACTTTAAAGAGAGCCTGCTCCTAAGCAAATTTGAAAGTCACCCAAAAGGGTGGGGGTGATTTCTTCCAAGAGCAAACCCACTCCCTTGTGTTCAACTAGCAATGTCAACTTAAGAGGTTGTTAATTTCACATTCCGGCAAAGGTGAGGTAAATCCATCCTCAAAACCTTCTCATTTACTCTATAGTGCTTAAAATCAATATATTGTGTATTTAGAGTAATGTTCAAGTCATTTCAAGCCACTTTTAAGCTTATAATTAGATATGGAAATTTTTGAATGAAATAACCAAGAGGGTTTCACCTAGAAATCTGAAAAATAATTTCCAACTTGCTGGAAATTCACCTTTTAGTCAAATTTTGGTTGAGAGAGACCTCAAAGGCCTCAAAATTAACCTTCACACATTTCCACCCCTAGACCAATCATTAAGAAGTACCAAGGCTCTTGTAAGGTGGTTGTTATAATCAAATCAAATTGTTGTCCCTATGTTTGTAGATTTTACAATCTACTACACAGGACAACAAACAGTTCCAATTCAGAACTCTCTAAACAGCAATCCAAATCACAAAATAATTACATATTTCATTATATCTTTTTCTATAAACCAAAATCCATGGGTTACACGATATGTTTTTGATGATTTGGTGCTAGTAATTTTGTTGTTTAGTTTTCTAATATTACAGTCACAGACATATTTTACAGCTAGACAACTCATAGAAGCAAAGTCCACTCTAGGTGACTCTAAATAAAGCACTGATCCTATTTTGAAGTTACTTGGAGTTACATTAGGGACTACTCCCTTGGCCATTTAGGGAGTTTTCGGCCTAAATAGTGGGGGTTTGGGCCATGGTGAGAGTGGGTCCTTGCCCTATGTGTGCCCATCCAGCTTGCTGCCAGGACCTTAGCAACACTGCTAATCGGATCAAGAACACCCCCATTGCCCAATTGAATAGAGGTACTAGTCTTGTTGTGTTGATCACTCTAAATTTCTCAATTTTCTTCTTTTCATGGAAGCTAGGGTGAGGGTTTGGTCAAAATTTTGCATTTAACAACATTTTTATACCTATATGTTATTGTCCTTTATGAAGGAATTGCATTCATTAATGTTTAAAAGCAAAATCTATCATTTATTGCATGTTTTACCATCAAAATTTGGGCTGAAGTCATAGGTTTATGCTACTATTTGTGTGTTTTCATTTATTAAAAACTTATTTTTGTCCTATCCCTTGCTTACCTCCCTATGGCCTTCAAGTGTTTGCTGACATTATCCTTTGTAGGCATTTCGTCATTGTTATATGGTTTTACATGCTATAAATATTTCCATTATTGAAACTTTAACTTATAGCGGCCTTTTCTTAGTTTATTGGGGTTGGTTGAAAGCGTACTCATAGTATTCAAAACCAGAACTGGTCACTGGACTGGTCCACCTATCAAATTGGTTTTTGAACCGGAACTAGAAAAACCCGTCTGGTTAGATTCAATGAACCGGTCTTTAAAAATACATGAAATAATTAATTTTTTATGAAAAAAAACTATTTTTAAGATTTCAAACCATGATCCCAAACCAATAGAGACAAAATATGCAAATTTTGTTCATCTATAAACCATGTAAAGGTGAATATATCAAAGTGATACCGAGTGCAATACATATCAACAACAAAATACATAATTAGTGAGACTACAAATGGCCTCTAGAGTCCAAAAATAATGCTACAAGGTATGGGGCCACTAGCCTACTACAAGTCTACATATCAGTGATCAACATGATCACTTCTCGTCATGATGAATCTCAGTTGGTTGAGTCTCAAACTTATGAAGGTATTCTGCCCTAATATGCCCTACTACTTCATTTGGTGCTCTACATGCCTTTACTTGGCCTCTTATTCTAGCCAAATGTCGTTTCAACCTATAAATATCCCGTCCTTCAATAAATTTTTGGCAATATTTGCAGAACATTTTACCATCAATCATATCACAATGAACCCATGCACTATCCTTGGCTTTTGGAGGCATGGTGGCTACTACTCAGCCCAAACTCTCTATTTTTCCACTACTCCAACAAAAACTCAGCACTCTCCAATCTCACAATGAAACTCACAAAAACTCCAAATGAGATGTGTGAGGCAAATGAGATGTGTGAAATGCTTTTAAAGGCTTGAAGGGGTTTTTTGGAGGGAAATATCCCCTAGTTTCCCTCAAAACCACTCCAAAACTCCAAAAAACCACTCATGTGGGGTTTGCTGCTGACCTGGCAAAAAACTATCGATTTATGACAGACCGATCGATGTTTATGATGGAACCAGCTAGTGTTTATGACGAAACTAATCGGTTTATGGAAAAAACGGTCAATTTCATCATAAACCGGTTGGTTTATGGCCAATTAATGGCAAACCCTAGCCCTCGCAACAGATTGACCCAATTTTTCTCCCGATTCGATCCCTACAACCAATGAATTGGCTGGTTTGACCGGTTTTCAATTTGAACCGACCGGTTTTGGATACTATGAGTGTACTTGAACATTTGTAAATCTTGTCTTGGCCTCCAAAGGCTTTGCCTATACCATCTCCCATAACCATTAAGCTCTTATCACCCTTGAGTCTTCCTTTATTGAAGATATTTCTAGGTGATATTATTAGCAAGACCCTTAAAGCATCATTTGTCTTGGTAACCCTTGGTCATTTATCCTCTAAGCCTTTCCAGGGAAGCCTCCCTTATGGGGATAACATCTAACCACAAAATAGCAAGAGAAAGACCACTGAGGTGGAAATGGTGGCTAATCTCTTTGTTTCCATAAAACCTAGGTTGCCTAGTGAGTCTTTGCACCAAACTGCTAGATTTTGCAGCAATATAGCCTTCACACCCCCTTTCTGACATGATGTCAGCTTCATGAGGCCTCTATACTCACATGTGTGGTACTTTTGGAGGATATTTTCATTACTTAGCATTGTATTTTCATTGTAGAGGTATTTTTAGGGATCGACTTGAGACATATCCACATTGTATTATGAATTATTACATTTTTAGAGATTTTAGTGAACTATTAACCCGATTGAGGTAAAGTGCTTAGTTTACCTTGTATAAATAGTGGAGCAGTAGCCTCATTTTAGTCCTTACACATTATGAAGAGAGCACTTCTCTTGAATGAACATCTTTTTCTCTAGTTCGCTATGGAGCATTAGTTGAGCAAGTTTATTTGGGAAACTTTTGTTGTGGATAGATTCTCTTTTTATGGATTATTATTGATGAACTTTGGTGGATGCATGATAATTGACATAATTTATCTTCTTTTATCTTGTTTGTGTTGATGGATAGGGGTTATTAAATATTACCAAAGTGTTGTTGGTATTTTTTATCTCATTATTCTTCTTGAACAACATTTTTCATCAAGTTCTTTGAGGTGACCTAAGTATAGCTCCCTCCCTGATTTATCCTTGATAATTGTAGGATGCTTAGGTTAAATTTCTAAGGGACACAAGTGTGACTCCCTTAGTCTTTTAAAACACGTCCATTTCCTTTTCTTCTCAAGACTTTTTTATCCTAGGTTCCATTAGCCCTAAACTGAGAAATGCACTAGTCCTCTCTCTTGCGACAATCCTACATTTTTAAAATCAATTTTTCTATTGTTTGAGGATGAAGTGTGGTTTACTTACAACAAAATCATTTATTTTCAGTATTTATTAACTTTGATGGCAATGTCCTACGGTTAGAAATTGTTTGGAATATATTGAAAAAAACAAGTGTCATTAAAGTGTATTTTTCAGCCATTATTTAAGGTTGAAATCTAGGGTTTTAATGTTGTTATATTCCCTTTTAACCACAACATTTTTTGTAATCAATGCTCTTATTTATTCTCATTAGCCCTTAATTTTTCACTTTATTATCGTATATTATAGGGCTAGTTTTCTTGCTGTTAAAAATTAATATATTGCTGCAATTTTTGATTTTTCATGCTCATTTACTTCAACTGAGTATAATTTCTTCATTGTGTGGATTTGGCAACCTTCCTTGAACCTTTGTTGGTTGACCTAGGGCCTCGAGAAGAGATATAGGGCCATTTGAACTCAAATTTGGAAATTACCTTCAAAATCCACTGCAAAGCCTAATTGTTTGATCCTCTTAGTTGGTGGTATAAGAAGTAGATGTCTTAGAGGGCTCTTAACTTGGTTTGATTAGGTAATTTGATCTCTAAATCTACTAGGAAAGACTCCCTTGTGTTGGATTACATCCATCACTAAAACAAGGAGAGTAGTTGCTAAGGTGATAGTGTTGACTCTCCCATGTTAATCATTGTTTTGATCATCCAGTGAGGCTTTGCACTAGGGTGCAAGATTTTGCCAAAACAGGGACTTTTACATCAAGTGAGAACCCAGGAGGTAACAAATTCCATTTCCAAACTGGGGTTGTAACAACAATTATGTGTAGAATAATAGGAGTTTCCATTACGAATTAGACCTTTAATATCTATCAAAACCATATATTGCAAGGTGCTTTCTCCTTGCCTAGGAACCAATTGATGTTGCACAAATGCCATCACAAGCAGAGGTTTAATGCCAATTTTGAATTGGGATTGTAATAGTGATTTTGAATAGTAATGAGGAAGTTACAACAATTTTAAGTTGTAGTTTTGTTCAGCCTCACAACCCTCATTGAAGGGAGAACCATTAACTGTAAGCTTATTTTATCTTATTTTTATAGACCCTAGATCCACTTTCTCAACTTCATGGCAAATAGAGCTCAACATAATCAAGTTTATATGTAAACTCTTACACAAAAATAAGTGGTATTTGTACCAATGTTGCGAACATTGTGTCAACAAAAATATCACTAAGGGTTCGGAAAAGAAAATATTGGCAACATTGGGAAAACATAGCAAAAATATCAGGAAAAAAATATAAAAATACTCATTGTTTTCAAAATTTTTAACATCTAAAGCAACAATAACATTAAATAAATGCATTTCCACATAAATATGAAAATAGAACTAATATATAAGATGTTAAGTGTTACATCACACATAAACACTAAATCATGTCCCGAATCCTTAGTCCTAACTCAACCTGAAAATATCAACAAAAAATATAACTGATATATTTCATCATCATGAGTCAGCTACAATGAAATCAAAAAAGTAAACTAGTTATTCACTCTACCCCTCTTACAGGAAAGGTAATGGCTCTAAAAATGGCTTTTCCTCTAGAGGAAGAAGGCCCTAAAGTTGTCATCAAACTCTGGTGTCCTTAGAAGAATAAGAAGCAAGAAGTAGCCTCTAGCATCTTTTATTGGTACTACTGCTAAGTCCAACTCACTTTGTCGAACTCTGTGAAGGTGAAGACACTAGCTCAATCCCAATGCCAATAGCACCTCCTCTAAAGGTGTCTGATCCAAAACATCCTCCTCCTTTACCTCTCTCTCGCCCACTACCTCTTCCAATACCTCCTCCTCTAACCAATTAGGGACTGATTTCATGACAAACCTCTCGATCTCAACCCTCCATGCAATAGTGGCTTCAATCCCATCCAACGAAATGGCCTCAAAGTAAGGTGTTTTTTGACGCTGCCTCGCTCACAATCAGAGATTTTAGTAGTCATGGACCATGTCTTCAAGGAACTAGGACTCCAACCTCTATGAGGTTCACAACTTGTCTGAGGGTAATTAATAATTATAATACATAATTTAGAGGGTGATGGGGCATAAAATAATAAATTATAATTTATAATGAATTCAAAATTTAATTTCAAAATTTTAACTTGTTGCACTTCTTGGTGTGTATTTTTTCAAATACACTCCAGTTCTACTCAAATCCAAAGGAGCTACATGTTTTGTTAAGCTTCCAAATGGCAAGTTTTTGTAGATTGGGTACTCTTGCACCATAGCTTGTTCACCAAGCATCTATAACAAATAAGAGAAACATAAGAAAAAACATTGAAAGTTGAAACAAAGTAAGAAAGAGACAATGAAATTTGAAACAAAATGAATCTTATCCAACATTTTAGTCTTCCTATCCTAAATAGCCATATTAAGTCCAGATGTTCTACCTTCCATATTGTATATCTCCATTTCTTTAGAAATCTCCACACATTCTTGCAAAGCTGGCACCATCCTCTATGTACGAGGAACCCATCCATCACCTCAACATAAAATCTAAAACCACAGGAGTACAAAAATGTAGGGTTCAGTTAGATCCCTCCAACGTGAATGGGGTGATGGAGTGTAGTGTTCCATGGCTCATCATCACTCTCCATATC
This sequence comes from Pinus tabuliformis, assembly GCA_031772625.1. Classification (NCBI taxonomy): domain Eukaryota; kingdom Viridiplantae; phylum Streptophyta; class Pinopsida; order Pinales; family Pinaceae; genus Pinus; species Pinus tabuliformis. Next base: position 50,614,190 of record CM062811.1, on the reverse strand, counting down.
AATAGTTATTTCTCAAATCCATCATTACAGTTTTCCTCATAATAGCAAAGGATGGATTCTTTGGCCCTATCCATGGCCTCATACAAGGCTCATCTCCATCAACCAACTAAAGAACCTTTACCAAAGGTTTGCTAATAGCACACAGCTCCACCACTCCCATCCAAAAGCACTTTTGATATGAAACAAGTCTACATATGGCCTCCCTCTATGGTTTATGGCTAAATGATAAAGCATGCCACTAATCTAAAAGGAGCATTCTCTTCATCACCCACATAGAAGTCGAGAGATTGAAGAGATATGAAGCTAGTGGTCAACTGTGTGAAGGAAAGATGCACTAACTCCTAGTTATTTGTGAATCTTCTCATTAAGATAAGCATGGATGTGTGATTTTATATAACTTTTTTTATGCTACTAGGTAATTCAACAATATCATACACAAAATTTTCCTCAATCTTCTAAAATAAAATCAATACTATGTGTAGCACAAGAATTCCAAAATAAGGTAGGATACCTCAACATAAGCAATCGCCAACAATGACATAATTAGTAGTATCATCCATTATGACTTGGACAACATTATAAGGACTTACCTCCTAAATGAACCTATCCAACAAATTACATAATAATATTGTATCTTTAATGTGTGTAGATGCATCAAAAGACTTGATAAATGTTGCCCTTAGGACAATCACCCAAGAAGAAGGGTCCTACCATTCTGATCAGTCTAACCATCTGACATCATGGTACATCTAGTGATTTCCCATGATGTATTAAACTCCTCCAATCTAATAGTGAAATTGGCCTTTTCAGTTTAAAGAATAATCCCACTCAACTCATCATAGGTAGGGGCCTTGTACACTAGGCCAACAAAAACAACAACATCAAACATACTGACTCCATAGAAAACACACTCCCACAAACTTCTCATCTTCTTGCTTATTCTTTATTATAAGTATTGACCTGATAGAAGGTTATGCACCAAGTGTGGTTCTAGGAACAAAAAAAAGTTGATGAGATGCTAAGCATTGTGGAATGTGATTCCAAAGAATCATTGTCACTCCCCCCCGATCTTGCAACTCTCCCGCTGTAACCTCACCTTTCATAGCTTCCCTATTATCTCTAGCCATACCCAAATCTACAAGTAATTTGTTGGAAATACGAATGAATTTTGGGCTTGCTCTAAGTAGCTTTCCAGTTCATGTCTCAAATTTTGTGCAAGGTAGCATTTTAGCTTGGTTAATTCCCCACCTTATATCCTTCCCACACAACTTGCAACTCATACTTTGTCTATTAACACCCCCGCCTCCCCCCCGAGTTCACCATATTCCCACATAGGGTCCAAGTTGTCACCCCCTAAATTATGTAGTATAATTATTAACTTATGATTTATGACCCTCATACAGGTTGGAATCCCAACGTCTTAATGACGTGGTTTATGTCTACAACAATATTCGAATGTGGATGAGGCAACTTCAAAAGACACCTACTATGGAGGCCATCTCGTTGGATTGGATTGACACCACTATTGTGTGCAGGGTTGAGACCAAGAGGCTTGTCACCAAAATAGTCCCTGATTGGTTAGAGGAAGCATGGGAGAGAGATATAGAGGAGGAGGACGTTTTAGAGAATACACCTTTAGAAGAGGTGAAATTTGACATTAAGAGTAAACCAATGCTGCCACCTTCACAGACTCTAACAGAGTGAGTTGGAACTAGCAGTGGCACTAGTAGAAGATGTCAAAGTCTAGCTCCCAATTCTTCTTCTAGAGGATGTCAAAGTCTAACACCATCGCGAAGGCCTTCCTCATTTAGAAGAAAATCCATTTCTAGAGTCATTATCTTTGCTTGTAAAAGGGAAGAAGGGAATCAATAATTTATTTATCTAATTTCATTGTAGATGACTCATGATGATGAGATACATTAATTATATTTTTTGTTAATATTTTGAGGCTGAGTTAGGACTCAAGAGTCAGGGCATGATTCAATTTTGATGTGTGATGTAGCACTAGACATCTTTATATATATATATATATATTTCTATTTTCATATTTATATGGAAACACATTTACTTGATGTTGTTGTTGCTTTTAGATGTTTAAAAAAATGAAAACAAAGTCTATTTTTGGTTTTTTTTATCAAAGGCTTGTGATATTTTCCCAATGTTGTTGATATTTTCTTTTCTAGACTCTTGGTGATATTTTTGTCAACATGATGTTTGCAACACTTAGTAATAGGGCCTACCTCCCGTTGTTCATCCATAGTTGTTCTCATAATCTTCTACCCCTTCTGCAGTTTTCTAACCAACTCATGGGATCCTCCAACCTCAACAAAGAGGACTTGTAGTACCACCCAATCCTTCATATCATCATCCTACTTCAGAAAATATCTCCAATTCGCTCCTTGTTCCCAAGAATTACAAATTTCTTTTTCTAAGGAAAAAGTTTATAAAACAAAATTACATGATCAAATGCTAAAAAGCATTCTCACTTTGCCTCTAAGGCCTGTGGCCATATTACCCATACACAAGCATTGGTAACCCTAGGAGAAAAAATTTCTCCTATGATGCAGCTTGCCAACCAACAACCCCTACCATGATCCACATAGAGCTAACCTCAAATGCATCTCATGCATTCTTTGATAAGTACATTCATAGGCCTACTCATTCGAAGGTGGATAATCTATTATGAGGTACATTAACCATTTTTGCATTCAAGTGTTTTCATTTAATGCTTAAAGCATTCTAGTATGGATCACAAGTTGAAATTGGATTATAAACTTCTATTGGGTGTGTACTTGTTCCCTTATTTTTCCTTGGTGGTCATCATCTGCCCCTAGTCCAATGTGACCTTCCGTAGGGTCTTTCTTTCATTTTCTAGGAGGAGCACAAATAGGAGGCTTTGATGATGGTATTGTTTCATGTTATTCATACTTAACACTTGTCACCATTTCCCTCATTTCATTATCCCATCTTTTGATTGGCTATTGTCAATGACTCATACTGGTTCCCCATTGGCCTTGTCTTATGAGGGGTTGGAAATGCCTGAGGTTGATGTAGTTATAAGAAATGAAAAAGCATAATCCAAATATCAAAATGCATAAGAATGACAAGGGATGTAAAACAATAAAAAGCCAATTATAGCTTTAGCTCTACCCCGTCTTATATAGCCACTCATCCTCAAGAGTATCCATGCATATCACAACTATCAAAGTAAAAGGAACTCTCATAAAACATGCTGACCCCAATGAAGTGATGAACTACCCATCATTAAAGGGGGATTATATCATCATCATTACCTGATAAATCAATGAAGCTTGTTAAACAAGCACAAACAAGAAAGAAAAAGGAAAATATGGGGGCTTGGAAAAACAAAAGGCAATGGAAGGTAAGTTAAGTATTGAGCACTCCCTCTACAGAGGTGCTCATGGACAATGGTTTTGCATAACCTAGTATAATACTATGGCACCTTTCGTGAATTAAACCCCAAGCCATAATACTTATCATTTGCACCTATCATTTGAAAGGGTTGACCTAGTAATTGTTCCTCCCCTTAGGGTTGGAAGCACCTAATAGGGTCACGTGATAACCCTCCCTTGTATACAATCATAAGCTAGTAAAACATTTGAAGATGGTACTTTTGTGAAGAAATTTGATGGTTTTGACATTGATATAGCCCACCTTAATGCTCTTATGGTTCTTATACCCATGATGTTGATCTCACTTGATTCCTTAGGTATGTGTTAGATGATTCTTCCAAGTGTAGTCAGGATGCATTGAGGGACAATATGATAGCTCTCTAACACTTTACAGATGACATCTAGCCACTTTGAGGATGGCGTAGAGCACTTTTAAAAAGGATGTTGGGCACTTTTTTAGGAACATTGACCTTGAAGTTGACTTGGCACAGTTAATGAGACCCTCCCTCAGCCTCATGGCCTTGGATGTTAGTGATTTAGGCCAGGACATTTGCTAGAGATTAGGTGTACCTAGGAGATGAAAATATGCCCCTAGGCTGGCATTGTACCTTCTTGATGGATGTTTCTCTTCTCTTAGTGATGATTGAGAATTATGATTACTTGGTATGCCTTTGGAAGGGCTTTCAAACCTTCTACCCTAGCAATGTCATGCCTTAGCATGAATGATGTCACCCTTTTGATGCATTTGATAATGACGTTGGCTAGAGGATGACATTGGTCTTAAGAAGGTTTCCTTTGGGGATGAGGCACCACCTTGATGAGGGGACATGACTTTTGGGATGAGAGAAACCCCTTGGATCATTCCTTGCACCTTTTCAAGGAGGGACATGCATTTAGGGAGATGACAACACCCTTGGAAGCTTTTAAATTCGCATGTGTGGGTTAATTGAGGCTTATTTTCATGTTATTTCATTAGTTTGCTATCTTTCGGGATCGGCTTGATGACCTATCCACCTAGTATCATGGAATTAGTATAAATCAACATAGTTGCTCTCATATAAATAGAGGTTCAATTTACCTCTTAGATTCATTGTCACGCTTGTATTATAACTTCTCTTGATTAGTGATTTCTCTCTCTTGTGTGCAATGGAAGCCTAGTTGAACAACTTTCTTGGGTGGATTTTGTGATGTGATGTGATTTCTTTCCATGATTGCTTATGGTGGATCTTGAATGTTGCATGGTGAAGTAAGTTAGTTTATTTTCTTTATCTTGATATTATGTTTCATGGGCTTAATGATCTTGTGATAAGTTAGTTTATTTGGTATTTGCTCCATTGTCCCTTGTTCAGCTTGTTACCCACCAAAATGGGTAACCCTATAGGGAAAAAAAATTCCTACCTTGGACAACCAGCAGCCCTTGCAGCCACCATTAGCTAATGATATGCCATATATATTTGCCACTTGCATCAGCCATTTGCTTCTCACCCATCTAGCATGAGCACATGGACAAAGGTGGGCAACCATTCAAAAGGTACTTTGATCATTTTGCAATCGAGTGCTTATACTTGTTTGTTTTTGGGCATTTAGTATGGATTATGGGGTGATCTGGAAGATTGACAGACCTTGACCGCATTCTTGTTCTCTCACCTTACTTGGGGGGTTAATCTTTGATCCTAGTCCAGTGGGACCTCCCTTAAGGCCCTTTGGGTATAGAGGGGCACTACTTGGGAAGCCCTGATTGAGATAGCATAGTTCCATCTTCCCATATGTCATAATTAACACCTTCCATCTTACATTACAAGCCCATATCTCACCTCCATTCTTTGGGTTCAACTTGCCATTGGTTCTTGGGGATTTGGCACTCATATGTTCACATACCTTGAGTAGGGCCCGAAAACTTATCCCTAGGAGGTTGATGCAACTAAAAGAAACAGAAAGAGCATATCATGGCCACAATAAAACAAAGAAAGAAAAGTTAAAATGCAAAAGATGGCCAGGGACATAAAGATTAGCACATGGGCAAAAGCCTAGCATGAGCTCTACCTCACTCATATGGCCATCACCCAGTTCCTAAGCACATATTGCTCCATTACATCAAAAGAAGGAATGGAACCCTTGCATGTCCCAACCTAATGAGTGATAAACTGACTCACCTTAAAGGGTCAATAAAATCGCAACATCATACAAAGCAAGCTCTAACCCTTGAGCTATAAGCAAAAATACAAGGAAAAATTTAATAAAGAAGAAGTAAAACGTGCACAAAAGGGGTGGAAAAAACAAGGTCGAGCTAGTAACTCATGCATCCAGGAATGCTCCCCCCTCACATCTATACACTCAAGATGTGGCCACCCCCATCAGTTGGTCCCTTTAACCATGGCACTTGGCCATGAAGTCTTCTCCCCTCAATTTTCATCATTATTATTCACTAACACCTATCAATTGAAGGGTGGACAAGGGAAATGTTACTTCCCCTTAGGGGTTGAAAGCACCTAATAGGGTTGACCTTTAGCCACCCCTACCTAGGGAAAAAACATCCTTGTGAGATTAGGGTCCTGATTTTGGAAAGGGATCCTTGTTTGAAGTATTAAACTGCCCTTAGCATTCAAGTTTGGTTCACTTAGATGCATTATTGATCTTGGTCTCTAATGACTAGTTGCTTTCACTAGAATCCATGTTGTTCTTGTTAGGTGGTCCAGTAGCCCAGGTCTTGGGCACTTATTCCACAGGGAAACATGGCCCTCCAGAGAAGTATATTGGCACAAACATGTGAAGCGTTGAGACTCTTGGGCCTCGTAGTAACATCATTAGATGATACATGTCCTAGAGCACCTCCTACACCTAGGATGTTGGTTGACTTTGTCCCAAATTTGATGATTTTTCAGGATGACACAAATGGGGCCAACATGTGTCTAGGTTGGCCTTGACACAAATTGTTGGGCAACAGTTGATTCAGAGCCCAGATGAGGATGGTCTCACATTGAGAGACTAGGGAGGGTTTGTTGCACCTAAGAACCCCCTAACGCTGGAGCAAAGGAGGCCTTATTTAGCAATTGGAGACCTATGGAGACCACTTTGTGGAACCCCAGCTGGATCTTAGGACCCTGTAGGAGGTAATAAGGTAAATTTGAGAGTCAAACCTCAAATCATGGACTACACATGCATCTCCATCATTTTGGACACCTCATCACCCTTGGAAATGGCATTTGGAGCACTCACATTGGATGATGTCTGTTGTCGCTCAGATTGTACAGGCACTGCGACAACGACTCAAGGCGAGGGTTGTCACTCTGATCCCCACCCACTCCGCTCTAATTGTCTCCCAACAACAGGCTATGGGGGGTATTCCTTATGGAAGATAGAAATGCAAGACTTATTGGCAACCAACAAGCCCGAGAGACACAGTTGAATAGCCGAGCCACTTGGTTGATTTTAACAAGTTCAAAGGATTAGATTTAATTATCAATAAGACCAGTGCCTTATGGAGTCAACTTACTTGCTTTTAGGTCAATTAAGGACTAATTAATCAGATGAACAACCACTACTCAAATGCTTAACAATCCTATATCCTATGCATATCCTAAAAGCTAGGTGAAATGCAAAAGCTTGGTTACTTTTAATTATATGTCTATTCTAAGTGTGACCTTCCTCTTAGCTATTTTGGAAGTAGTCTCAGATTAGGTTGTGGGATGGAAGCCAACGGGAAGCAAGCAAAAGCTTGATTAACGATATTTCCCCTTGTGTTCCAACCACCCGATGCCTCTGGCACTACAGAGATTGTGACTCTGGCGACTGCAAGGTCACTGTGTTAACCACCTAAGAGGTGCTAAATCCCTTAAGCTAAATTGAGAAAGGGTGTCCCTACATGTATATCAACCAAGCTTATGCTTGGAGGTAAATTATTAGATGCAAGACTAGCTTAAAACACAATGCAAGATAAGATAGTGATTCTTGAGTTAAGATTGTTTATGTTAAGTACTTTAGTTATGATTAGTCTTCAATTGTGACAAGAAGTACTTATTAATGGAAATTAAAAGACAACCTTTAACCACAAAAGAATGTGCCAAGTTATCAAGTGCCAAAAAATGAACAAGAGATCCCTTCAAAACAATTACCCAAGTGCTCAAGACAAAATTATCTTCTACAAGATAAAAACAAATAAATGATAACGATGATAGCAAGGAAACTTAGAGCACTTAACCACTTTAACAATTAGCAAATGATTCTCAATACAAGATGCCAATGATTATCAATTCTCAAAATATGACAATGTTACTTAACGCCAATTATCAAGGGATATTTAAATAGATTAGAAGCCTTTAAGCAAGAACACTATATGCCAAGATATCACAACCAATTAGATTCTTAGAACCTCAAGATCACACATTGTTCAATGATGCTCAATTAGAACAAGTTATGCCAATAATATTACAAGTGCTCTTAACCAATATTCTTCAATGATTATTCAACAATAAAATTGTTACTATGAGATGCCTCTAATCAAGAATGGCCACATTCACAAATTCACTTGAGAGATACAATTATGGATTAAGTGCTTGAGTGAGTGAATTTATTAGATGTGAAATTATGAGAACTTTGAAACTCACAATGAAACCACAAGTGTCAGTCTTTTTCTTGGTAATAATCTTGAAATCATTTAGCCACTAAATTGGAAACAATGCCTCTAATTATGAGCAATAGAGAATGAGTAAGAGAAAGCACCTATGATAAGCAACAAATGAATTTTATGACAGCACTAGATTATTTACGAAATCAGTGAAATAATCAAATAATTATTCAACACCAAGTGTATCAAACAAGCCCAAATTACCCAATTTCTTAAGAGCACTTAAAATGAAAAATATATTTAATGTTCTTAGCCACTTTAGGACACCAATGCCACTGTTAGAAATCAGAGTTCTATTGCAGAGATGACAGTCATTAAAACAACTAGATCTAGGCCAAATAATATATGCCCAAATTGCTTTAGTGACTTATTAATGTGTGAGGCACCTTAGATATGATTTTTATGCCACTCATATGTGTTTTTCACCACTGCTAGAAAGATATTAGACCGCTGTAGAAAACAGTGAGGAAAAATGAGGGTTCGAGGTCAAACCCTTAGGCCCCAAGCCTAGTAGATCACTTGCCCAACTTGTCCAATTTTTTTCAATGACTTGAACACCTGTAGACACAAAACCTGAGCCAAATATCTCTACAAAACACACCAATTATTCGGTCCAGAAATCAAATGCTCAAATCAGAGATGGAAGAGGGAAAATGAGGGAAGGAATGAAGGCCAGAAAAAGAGGGATAACGCCTAATAGGCCTGCGGCTAGGGTCTAGAGGCCACAAAGACCTCACGACAAGCCTAGGAAGGTTGTGGTTGGGCTAAGGAGGGACCGAGAGGCCCTAGGGTGGCTGCGGCCTAGGGTTTTGAGGCCCTAAAGGCCTGCGGCACCCTAGAAAGAGCCTCCAAGAGGATGTCAAAAGCCAAAGAAGGTTGTGGGCTAAGGAGGAGAGGATACCGAGAGGACGGCGAAAGGCTAGGAGGGTAAGAGAAGGTTGGATGGGGGCAGTGAAGGCCTTTTTAGGCCTGCGGCAAGAAGAAAAAGGGAGGTTGAATGGCCTAGAGGTCACAGACAGACCAACCAAGGCCAAAAAATGTAGATTTTTACTTGTAGATTCAACAGCTTATGTGATATGCTAAAACATAAGACAAGAATCTACTTTACTCATCAGCGGAAACCAGAATTGATCAATGAAAACACTAAGCAGAAAAGGAAGAATTTCAATCGCACATAACACAATATTTTTCTAGGGAAAGCAACTGCTCAAAACCCTGACTATCTATATTGCATTAATCAGAAGATCTGAGAAGAAAATACAATTCTTGTTCCACCCGAACAATTCCTACACAAGTACAATCTATCTCTCTGCTTCATAAACCAGCTCAAGCCAACACTTAGCCAATTTTGTTGCCTGCCAAGCCCCTACTTCCTTGCACAATCCCTAAGGGAATTAGCCCATATTTAATTGGGAAATCCTCATCTATAACTACGCAATCCATCATAGGCCTTCTACTGATTGCATGCACCATCTGTACAACTCGGAAAATTATACAACTAATAGTACACTATCCCTGAACTCTAATCTCAACTAGGTCTTCCTCTGAATTGACATGCATGAGTTATTTATGAGTGAATCTTTCAGTTAACTGGTGGGGCAGTGAAGCTGCACTGAAGCTGATCCCCACTACTAGACCTCCTATTAGTTCCTCCAACCGTTTGAACTAGTTTAACTGAATTTAACTCAGTTAGGCTGAGTTAATTAATTTCAACTCAAAAGAACTCAACCTGGACCCCTAAAATTTAGGAATCACTCTACATGACTCTAGATAGACTTCCAACTCGAATTCACTGAGCCATCTAAGTCAAATTAACTTAGTTAACTATTACAAGTTGCTATGAGAATGAAATTTCGATTTAATTCCTAATTTAATTCAAGGACAAATTAAATTAGGATTTCTTGTTGTTATTTTTAACACTCCCTCTCAATAAGAAAGGGATTATCTGCTACCCTGATCCTGCCTCTGTGAAACTCGAATTTTCATCTTGACAAGGCCTTTGTCAAAATATCTGCATCCTACTCCTTTGTAGGAATGTACTCTAGCAACATGATTCTCCTCTGCACACAATCTCGAAGATGATGATACTGGATATCAATATGCTTGGACCAATCATGAAAAACTGGATTCTCAGAGATTTTGATACAACTCTGATTGTCACAGTAAATCATTGTTGGATCCATCTGCTGACCAAACAAACCAACCAAAATCTTCCTCATCCAGATGGCCTCACAAGTTGCTTGACTAGCAGCCATGTACTCTGCTTATATTGAATTGAGTGCAACTAATCTTTGTTTCCTGTTGTACCAAGAAACAGTTGTTGACCCAATACTGAAGATCCCACCTAATGTGCTCTTCCTGTCAGATGGACTCCCTACCCAATCTGCATTGGTGAAGCCTTGAAGCTTCACTCCCTCTGTCCGTCTATACCAAAGACCAAACTGAGTGGTGCCTTTGAGGTATCTCAACACATGTTTGGTTGCCTTCCAATACAGTTTGGTTAGCTTAACCATAGCTTGACTAAGCTGGTTAACTGCATAACACATGTTCGGTCGTGTGTTCACCAAATACATGAGTGAACCCACAAGCTGTCTATAAATAGTAGCCTCCATTACTTCACTGGAATTAGCATCCTCCTTCCTCCAGTTACCTGCTAGAGGAGTCTTCATGGGTTTACTGCTCTCCATGTGGAACTTCTTTAGTATCTCGTTGGCATACTTTCCCTGAGAGACAAACAGTTCCTCATCTCCTTGCCATACTTCCATCCCTAGAAAGTAGTGCATGAGCCCCAAGTCCTTCATTTTGAACTCTCTTGCAAGATCCTCTTTGCAAGACTTGATCAGCTTATCATCACCTGTCAGAATCAAATCGTCGACATATAAAACAATAATCAACAATTTACCTTCAACCACAATATGGTAAAGGTTTGCATTTGCTTCACTTTTGGTGAAGCCCAACCTGGTGAAATAGCTATCGATCCTAGTGTACCAAGCACAGGGTGTTTGTTTCAGTCCATACAACACTCGCTTGATTCTACACACATGCGACTCTCTGTTGAAGGTCTCAAATCCTTTAGGCTGCTCAATATACACCTCTTCCTCAATCATGCCGTTGAGGAATGTTGTCTTTACATCCATCTGATGTATCTTCCATCCCATCTGCGTTGACAGCACTAGAATGGATCTGATTGATGAGTACCTTGCTACAGGAGCAAAAGTCTCATCGTAATCAATCCCTTCCACCTGAGAGAACCCTCTAGCAACAAACCTGGCCTTGTGTTTCTCCACACTACCATCAGTTGCTTGCTTTACCTTGTAAAGCCATCTGGAACTCACCACTGACTTGTTTACTGGTCTTGGGACCACTTCCCAAACATTGTTCCTGATAATGGAGTCATACTCCTCAACCATGGCATCAACCCAAACTGGTTGTTGCACTGTTTCCTCGAAAGAGGATGTCTCAATCTCTACACTCCCGCTCATCAGAACCATGTAGTCAGTGTACCTCTCTAGTGACCTCCTCTGCCTGCGCTGTGATGTGGGTGCTCCCACATTCTCTCTAGCATCATGCAATAACCTGTCAACCTCTCTGGTGCACTTTCTCCCATCTTTGGAAGACTCTGCATGAGTGGGTGTTTCCACTCCTTGCTCCTCTACATGTGGTTGCTCCACATCATCCTGAGGTTCCTCCTTTGGAGCTAAAAGCTCCTCATTCGCATGTAGCTGAAGCTCCCTCTCAAGGGAACATCTCATGGCCTTCTCTTCATTGAATTTTACATCTCTGCAAACCACTGTCATCCTGTTGGTTGGCAGGTACACTCGATAGTTGTGAGGTGTATCAGTGTACCCCACAAATATGCCCAACTCTGTTATTGGCTCTAGCTTTTTCCATGCATCTTTGGTAACATGGCAGTAGACTAATGAACCAAAAATCCTGAAGTGTGCCACATCTGGTTTCTTCCCTGAAAAAGCCTCTTCCGATGTACTCATCCCGAGAATTCGATGAGGGCTTTTGTTCTACAAATAAACAGTTGTGTTGCATGCTTTAGCCCACAAGTGTAATGGTAGGCCCTGATCATACAACATTGCCCGTGTCGATTCCACAATACTCCTGTTCTTCCTTTCAGCCACCCCATTCTGTTGTGGGTTATGAGGTGCTATCAACTCTCGTCGAATGCCTTCTAATGCACAAAAGTTTTTGAACTCATTCGACACATACTCTCCACCGTTATCACTTCTGAGAGCTTTAACTTTCCACCAATATATTTCTCGACAAGTGCTTTAAATTCACAAAACTTTGCGAACGTCTGATCTTTCTTCTGCATGAAGAAAATCCAACACTTACAAGAAAAATCATCAACAAATATAACATAATACCTATGCTTGGCTGTGGATGTTGTCGAGAACGGTCCACACACATTTGAGTGAACTCGATCAAGGATCGCCTGTGCTCGACTGTCTTTGTCATGAAAGGAAGCTTTGGTGTACTTCCCCAATGTACACCCTTTGCATGTGTCTCTCTGCTCTAGTGTACCCTTGGGAAGCCCTGTAGAAATTTGTTGCAATATCTTCAAAGCGCCATGATGCAAGTGACCCAATCTCCTGTGCCACAACTCACCAATGTCTCGGCTCTGCACCTTCTCTGCTTTAGTGCTCAAAGCAACGCAGTCTTCTACCTCCAATTTGTAGAGGTTCTTCACTCGAACCCCTATCCTCTTCACCTGTCCTATGGCTATGTGACGAAGGAACGCCTTTCCCTTACTAAATATCACATCATAGCCTCTATCCTCCAACATGGAAACAAAAACCAAGTTCTTCTTCAAACCCGGAACATACATAACATCTCGCAAAGTGAGGGGAGAACCAAACTCCCTCTGAAAGGTAACTGTATTGATCCTGGTTGCGCTATACCTCCCATCATCACCCATCTCGATATGCATCTGGAGATCCTTCTCCTCCAAGTTACTGAAGAGCTATTTATTACCGGTCATATGGAATGAAGCTCCATTGTCCAGGTACCACACACTACCCATCATCGATGACACCATACAAGCGATGAGGGTAAAATCCAGTTCGAACTGTGAAGCAAGAGCTTCACCTGCCGCTCCTCCTAAGGGCTTCTTACCAACCTTCTTGTGCAGACACTTTGTGGCAAAGTGTCCCAAGCTCGTGACAATGAAAACACTTGATTTTCAACATGTCCTTCTTCTTTTTGCCTTGACAAGAATCTAATTTGGAATGGGATGACTTCCCCTTCCCTTTCTTTGCCTTACCCGCTAAGGCACAATTCTCCTCATCATCATGCTTTGATGAGGATCCGTCTCTGGTGTTCCGCTAAATCTCTTCCTGTACCAAGTCGGACCACAATCGCTCCCACTCTAGTAGCTTCTCCCTCCCATTAACTGAGTCCTGGTAACTGTTCCAGCTCTTGGGAAGTCCTAGAAGTGCTAGGCTCACCAGATCGTCTTCGGCAACAGTAATCTCAACACTTCCAAGCTCATCCCGACATTGGGTGAACTTGGTCAAGTACTTCGGAATAAAGTCGCCCTTCTCCATCTTGATCTTTCTGAGTTTGTCCTTCAGTGCCAGCTTCCTGTGGTCACTGCTATTTTGAAACAGGTCCATCAATGCCTTCCACATTGCAAATGGAGTTTCCTTACCGTGGAGATTCGAGACAATATGATCTCGAACTCCTTCTAGGATAATCCTTCTCGCTTTTGCCACACACTTTCTCCATTCAGCCAGATCTTTAGCATCAGATGTTGGAGGCTTCAGAATATCATGATCTATGAATTCCTTCAGCCCGTTGTCTTCCAACACTGCCTCCATCCTGTCCTTCCAAGCTATGTAATTCGAGTTTCCCTCCAAGGCATACTCAAGTCTCAAACTGTAGAATGACATACTACTGACTCTGAAGTATGAACCTACAAATTCGATTTCACCTGCACAAAAAACTTGAATTCTCCTCTTCTATAATGTCTTCAGCTCTGATACCATGTAGATTTTTACTTGTAGATTCAACATCTTATGTGATATGCTAAAACATAAGACAAGAATCTACTCTACTCATCAGCGGAAACCAAAATTGATCAATGAAAACACTAAGCAGAAAAGGAAGAATTTCAATCGCACATAACACAATATTTTTCTGGGGAAAGCAACTGCTCAAAACCCCGACTATCTATATTGCATTAACCAAAAGATCTGAGAAGAAAATACAATGCTTGTTCAACTCGAACAATTCCTGCACAAGTACAATCTATCTCTCTACTTCACAAACCAGCTCAAGCCAACACTTAGCCAATTCTGTTGCCTGCCAAGCCCCTACTTCCTTGCACAATCCCTAAGGGAATTAGTCCATATTTAATTAGGAAATTCCTCATCCATAATTGTGCAATCCATAGGCCTTCTACTGATTGCATGCACCATCTGTACAACTCAGAAAATTATACAACTGATAGTACACTATCCCTGAACTCTAATCTCAACTAGGTCTTCCTCTGAACTAACATGCATGATTTATTTATGAGTGAATCTTCAGTTAACTGGTGGAGTAATGAAGTTGCACTGAAGTTGGTCCCCACTACTAGAACTCCTACTAGTTCCTCTAATTGTTTGAACTAGTTTAACTGAATTTAACTCAGTTAGACTGAGTTTATTAATTACAACTCAAAAGAACTCAACCTGGACCCCTAAAATTTAGGAATCACTTTACATGACTCTAGATAGACTTCCAACTCGAATTTACTGAGCCATCTGAGTCAAATTAACTTAGTTAACTACTACAAGTTGCAATGAGACTAGAATTTTGATTTAATTCCTAATTTAATTCAAGGACAAACTAAATTAGGATTTCTTGTTGCTATTTTTAACAGAAAAATGCCACGACAAGGGTAAATGAGGCAGGTTGAGGCCTCTATGGGCCTGTGGCTAGGACTTAGGGCCTAGAAAAGGCTAACGCTGAGGCTCTAGAGGTTGGACAGCTAGAGCTATGGAGGACACTGGACCTAGACCCCTAAAATTTAGAAATCACTCTACATGACTGTAGATAGACTTCTAACTCGAATTTACTGAGCCATCTGAGTCAAATTAACTTAGTTAACTATTACAAGTTGCCATGAGACTAGAATTTCAATTTAATTCCACTTTAATTCAAGGACAAATTAAATTAGGATTTCTTGTTGCTATTTTTAACAAAAAATGCCAAGACAGGGGTAAATGAGGCAGGTTGAGGCCTCTATGGGTTTGCAGCTAGGCCTTAGGGGCTAGAAAAGGTTGACGCTGAGGCTCTAGAGGTTGGACGGCTAAGGCTTTGGAGGACGCTGGGCCTAGAGGTCCTAAAAAATTTCAAACCCTCGCCAAGATTTAGAATTTGCTTCAGATCTTCAGTTTTATTGCAAATTCTTCAATAGTTGGCCCTGCAAAAAAATAAATTATAGAGGCTAGATCTTACCCTCAAGGGCCTATATCTAGCTCTAATCTAGCAATTATTCTTGGATATCACCTGCACAAATAAATTTACAAGTGCCCAAAACCCCAATAAATAAAAAAATAAAAAATAAAAATAAATAAAATAAATAAAAAATAAAAATAAAAATAAAAAATGCCAAACCCCAACTGAAAAACAAGGGTTAGAAAATAAAAATTATTTACAAAAATTTATTATACAAAATCTATTTACAAATTATACAAATGTACAATGCTTGAAATATTTTGAGGAATATTTTTTTTAAATATGACAACGTCTAGATGTATTTCAAAAAATAGATGTTTAACCACAGCCCTAAAGTAGGAAAATCATATAAAATATTTTAAGTACAAACAAATTCAGCTTGTGCCCACAATCTGTGAACTTGGAACCCAAGGGCCGGGGAACCTGCACTCTCTATATATTCTCTCAACAAAAATCGTTAGAACATACAATGAATTGGATCACCTAAGATAAGCCCAAAACTTACCAATAGAATGTTCCTATCATCTACAAATGAAATAACGATTTAGATAATATTAAAGCACATTATAGGAATGCACATACCTAGCACATACCACAAATCAATGAGACGAAGACACCGTGAACTATACCCCAAAGTCTTTTATTATGATATTCAAATGTTCCCAACGGGACAATGGCTTCACAACAACATTTACAAAATTACATCAAACCAGAGACCAAGATAAGATTAGATATCTAATAGAAGCAAAATGCCTTCTATTTATAGAGAAATTCCTCCAAGTGGAAAATAATAGCTAGTTGGCTTGATCCCCATCAAAATAATCTTGACCTTCGATAAATCCTTGATCAACTTTTAATCTCTGCCGTCGAAAATAATTATTTTTGAGGAAATTTAGAATTTCTCATTAAAACCATTTTTTATTAGCTCAAAAACAATTATTTTGAGCTAATTTCCTCAAAAATTTGACTGACTTATCCACCAAGGTCCAAGGGTCCAAATTTCTTGAAATCTCCAAGATTCCCTTTGTGGGGACCTCCAAAAATTAACTTCTTTTGGACCCACGAATATTTCCACTTGGAGAAATTAATTTCTCTAACATTTTGATTTTGACTCTAAATTAATTAATTTTCTGGCTTAGGATTTAATTTTATTTTTGCCAGAAAAATTAATTAATTGACTCATGAAGGAATTAAATATTTTTTCCACCCTCAAATATTTTATTCATGGTATCTAAGTATGAGGGACCATGCACTAAAATATTTTTTTACATAAGATTTTACAAATTCAACCCTCAAAGGGAGAATACCCATTCGCTATAGACCCTCAAAACATTTACCCAATTCTGTGAAACAATATGATCTAGTAGACCAAGTGATTTGTAATAAAATTATTTAGCCAATTAGCTTTAATTATTTCCAAATCACTTTTACAATAGACTCGATTAAAACACTAGGACTCACCTAAGACTTTGACAATAAATTTCACCCTAGCTTTGGGCTGAGGCTGGAGGGAAAAACTCTGTCGATCATCCATGTTTAGAAACACAGATAATCAGTGAGATGAAAAACCTCCTAGGATAAAATTCATTGCCAAAATCATAGGTTTACCTGGGTTGTTACATAATTAAACGGTCGTACTACCATCATCTACATTACAAACTTGCATAATGGGTTTACAATGACATAATTGATAGTTGCCTGATGATCCTGACTTTTAAAAAATTCCTTCAAGACTTTGGACCCTGCTTCCTTGTGAAAAGTTGAAAAAATGGGTGGTGAAACATCTAGCTCCATATGGAGACACGTTGCTTCAATGGAGCAACGTGAGACTCCAGAATCCTGTAACAAAGAAAGAAGAAGTCCATCAAATAGATATCCATTCAAAATTCAAATCATCATGTATACAAATAATAATTTGTTGGAATAGAAAACATCTACTCTAACAAACTGAAAAGATGCATAAAATAAAACTAACGAACGACATGAATAAAATGGAGTAGGGTTAGAGATACTATACAAAAGATGACCTATGGCATCAGATGTCTTCAACATAGTGCACGCCGAGCATCTGCTGACTTTCCGGCAAGTCTGTGGTTGCTTCTCAGATATGCCATGCTGAATTCTGGAGAGACTAGGATTCTGACTTATCTGACCAACATGTTGTTCCTGGCTACCAGGTACATCAGACATCTTCTTTCTTTTATCTTTCTTATCAGTGGGTTGTGATAATAATGTGACCACTGTAGACCCTTTGTCTTGATGATCAATCTTATTTTGAATATATTCTGTCAAAGGTGACACATAAGTACCACAATAATTAACCTGATAATTCTCAATTTCTTTTCCAACCATAGTACGTTCCGTCAAACTGCTTTCAACGAAACAAGTGATCTCTTTGTAACACGACAGGAATTGTCCCAGTGAATTAGGAATCGTGCTATCCATTGCGAGTTCTTTGTTTCTTTCATTATCTGACTTGCGTTGAAACTCCTCTACTTTGTTCAGTCGATCATGAATGGTAGTCATCTGGTTAGAATGCTCAACTTTCATAGCAGTGATTTCTTTGGCCTGATTTGCTTCCATGGTTTTTTCAATCCTCAATCTTTCTTGCTTAAATTCCATGATTCTTATCCTTTTGTCTAGGGCCCTCATTTCCATCTCATGACTTATTTGCATGTCTCGAATCATTTGAGTCAAATCTCTGATAATTTCATCTTCTATTTTGACCTTTACAATTTATATTTAAAGGCACTGATGAGAGCTTGCAAAGAATTGAAAGAATTATCAAGCTTGTCATGAAACCAATCCAATGCATCATCTTCTAATGAAAGGACAAATAGTTTCATTCTAACATCTTCATGATTGTATGCAGTCGCATGAGTGTATCTTTGCAGCAAAGTGTTGAACTTCTCTATATGAGCTTTGGCATTGACTGCATTGTTCCCCTGGAATGTTGGAAGCTTGTTCATAGCAGAATCATCTGGAAGATCATGAGAATACCCTTGGATGTTGGCAAAGTTGCAAGCCTGTAATAATCCATGGATTCTTGGTTAGGGAGATTGAAAAACAAGTAGATATAAAGGAGGGCTTCTTGTCCAAGAAAATTAAATGGTTACTAGAATGTAATCGTAATCTCTTGTAAATGAATGAATAAGTGGAGTTGCCACCCAAACAAGAAACCAACCAAAATATCCAGGTGCTGAAGGTGCGAATAGACAAGATGAAAGGATTAGTGAGAGGAAAAAAGATTAGGTGATGAAAAGATGAATATATATCAATAACGCCAAAAAATGTGTCGATTGACGGGCTAATGAAATGATGAAATATGAACAGTTGAGAAGATGTCGTTGAAGCGCCGAGAATAAAATATCCCCGGCAATGGCGCCAAAAAAATGTTGTCGCTCAAATTGTACAGGCACTGCGACAACGAATCAGGGCAAGGGTTGTCACTCTAATCCCCGCCCACTTCATTCTAGCTATCTCCCAACAGTAGGCTATGGGGGGTAGTCATTATCGAAGATAGAAATGCAAGACTTATTGGCAACCAACAAATCCGGGAGGCACAGTTGAAAGGCCTAGCCACTTGGTTGATTTTAGCAAGTTCAAAGGATTAGATTAAATTATCAATGAGACCAATACCTTAAGGAGTCAACTTACTTGCTTTTAGATCAATTAAGGACCATGTAACCAGATGAAAAACCGTTACTCAAATACTTAACTATCCTATATGCTATGCAAATCCTAAAAGCTAGGTGAAATGTAAAATCTTGGTTACTTTTAATTATATGCCTATTCTAAGTGTGACCTTCCTCTTAGCTATTTTGGAAGTAGTCTCAAGAGTAGGTTGTGGGATGGAAGCCAACAGGAAGCAAGCAGAGGCTTGATTAAAGATACCTCCCCCTGTGTTCCGACCACCCGATGCCTCCGGCGCTGCAGAGATTGTGGCTCTGACGATTGCAAGATCACCGTGTTAACCACCTAAGAGGTGTTAAATCCCTCAAGCTCAATTGAGAAAGGGTGGCCCTAAATGTCTATTAACCAAGCTTATGCTTGGAGGTAAATTATTAGATGCAAGACTAGCTAGCTTAGAATGAAATGCAAGATGAGAGAGTGATTCTTGAGTTAAGATTGTTTATGTTAAGTACTTTAGTTATGATTAGTCTTCAATTATGACAAGAAGTACTCACTAATGGAAATTAAAAGACAATATTTAACCACAAGAGAATGTGCCAACTTATCAAGTGCCAAAAAATGAACAAGAGATCCCTTCAAAACAATTACCCAAAGTTCTCAAGACACAATTATCTTCTACAAGATATTAACCAATAAATGATAACAATGATAGCAAGGGAACTTAGAGCACTTATCCACTTTAACGATTAGCAAATGACTCTCAATACAAGATGCCAATGATTATCATTTCTCAAAATATGACAATGTTACTTAACCCCAATTATCAAGGAATATTTACATAGATTAGAAGCCTTTAAGCAAAGAACACTTATATGCCAAGATATCACAACCAATTAGATTCTTAGAAACTCAAGATCACAAATTGTTCAATGATGCTCAATTAGAACAAGCTATGCCAATAAGATTGCAATTTCTCTTAACCAATATTCTTCAATGATTAGTCAACAATAAAATGGTTACTATGAGATGCCTCTAATCAAGAATGTCCACATTCACAAATTCACTACAATTATGGATTAAGTGCTTGAGTGAGTGAATTTATTAGAGTGAAATTATGAGAACTTTGAAACTCACAATGAAACCACAAGTGTCAGTCCTTTTCTTAGTAATAATCTGGAAATCATTTAGCCAATAAATTGGAAACAATGCCTCTAATTATGAGCAATAGAGAAAGAGTAAGAGAAAGCACTTATGATAAGCAACAAATGAATTTTATGACAGCACTGGATTACTTACGAAATCAGTGAAATAATCAAATAATTATTCAATGCGAAGTGTATCAAACAAGCCCAAATTACCCAATTTCTTAAGAGCACTTAAAATGCAAAATATCTTTAATGTTCTTAGCCACTTTAGGACACCAATGCCACTGTTAGAAATCAGACTTCTATTGCAGAGATGACAGTCATTAAAACAACTAGATCTAGGCCAAATAATTAATGCCCAAATTGCTTCAGTGACTTATTAATGTGTGAGGCACCTTAGATATGATTTTTATGCCACTTATATGTGTTTTTCACCACTGTTAGAAAGATATTCGACTGCTGTAGCAAACAGTGAGGAAAAATGAGGGTTTGAGGTCAAACCCTTAGGCCCTAGGCCTAGTAGATCACTTGCCCAACTTATCCAAATTTTTTCAATGACTTGAACACCTGTAGACACAAAACTTGAGCCAAATATCTCTGCAAAACACACCAATTATTTAGTCCATAAATCAAATGCTCAAATAAGAGATGGAAGAGGGCAAATGAGGGAAGGAATGAAGGCCAAAAGAAGAGGGATAAGGCCTAATAGGCCTGCGGATAGGGTCTAGAGGCCACAAAGGCCTCACAGCAAGCCTAGGAAGGTTGTAGTTGGGCTGAGGAGGGGCCAAGAGGCCCTAGAGGGGCTATGGCCTAGGGTTTTGAGGCCCTAAGGCCTGTGGCACCCTAGAAAGAGCCTCTATAATATCTCTAAGGAAATTTAACAGTAATAAACAAAGCATGCATAGATAAAAACACACTGAATATTTGCCCAAATATCAGAACACGAAATAGAGCCAAAAACTGTGTTGCTGAGCCATTTTATTGATAAAGCATGAGGTTACAATGGGTGCTTGGAAAGTATGCACCTAGGCTTTCCCAAGGCAAGCTCGCTAAGCCCAAGTGATGAATATGAAGCCCCCCAAGCGTACTAGTGATCTCCCCTTGGCTCTACACTAAAATGCCCAGAAAATGAGCTATTGGATGTGAAGAATAACTGCTAGGGCCTCCTCCAGTGCTCAAAAAATTCTGGGAAATTAACCCCGGGCTCTCCACCAAATACCCACAAAAACCCACGAAGGAATTTGTTGATTGTTGACTTCGGAATTTCGGCCCAATTTCCCTCAATGGCACTGTTGCTGGGTAATTCGACCCACCTGATAATCGTGCTGCTGAAAGCCCCCAAAATGACTACAATCACCAACAAATCTCTTCCCCAAGTTTCAGCCCAAAATTCCCTTCTCTCCTCAACCCCCATGTGTGACACCTGGAAGGACTGCGTAGTGCCTGCACTGCTGCTGCTGATTCTCCACACTCACACTTCGCTACTCCCAGATCGAACTGGAAAGGATGAGACTCCCTCCTTGGGCTGGCACTCGAAGCCCACCAAAGCAAGGGGTGAGATTTCCAAATGGAAACCTCTTGTGCTCAACAACACTTGCAGACTTGGCCTCAACTCAAGCGTGCTAGTCTATGAGAAAATTTAGATAATCATCAATGGCCAAAAATGAGTGTCTCCTCCTCTTTTGTCAAAGAGCCTCCCAAATGCCCATGTGGGGCTAACTTCAACTTTCCTCCACCAATCTCCCTCCAATGAGCGTGTGTTTCCTTGTGGGCTGCATTTCTCTATGGGTGGCCCCCATGTACCACTAGCAGCTTGATTTTTCTCCTCCTTCCTCTAATGTTTGGGCTCCCCTTTTCCTCAAAAATTCATTTGGGACCTCTAAACCCACATTTCCTAAGTGCAAGTGCGAATTTATCCAAAATTGGGCAAAATTGATATTTCCCCTTAGCAATATTGCTAAGTGGGAATATCATAGTCCTCCCCGCCAAAACGCTGCTTGTCCTCGAGCAACTATAATGAAGGATGCTGAAGTATCTGCTCTCCCTCACAAGTGGCATCCTCATCAGGTAGGTTCTTCCATCTGATCAAAAATTCCTTGGTAACCTTGTTCTGCAAGTGCCTCTTGCAGGTGTCCAAAATAGCCTCTGGCTCCAGAACTAAGTACCCCTCATCATCCATGGGTGGTAGCTCTGTATTTGCTGTCACCTGCTGCCCTATTGCCTTTTTCAGGGAAGATACATGAAAAATGTTGTGTACTCGGCTCCCCAAGGGTAGCTCCAGCTCATATGCTACCTCCCCGACTCTCCTAATGACTCAGTACAGCCCATAGAAGCAAGGCTTGAGCTTCTCAGCCCCCTTCTAGTTGAGTAATGACTACCTGTATGGCTGGAGGCTCAAGAAGACTAAGTCCTCAACCACAATTTGCCTCTCTACTCAGCCCCTGTCTACATAGAGCTTCTGTCGGTTCTGCATAGTCTGCAAGTTATCTTTGAGAGCCCGCAAGATATCTTGGCTCTCCTATATCCAATCCTTGGCCCTAGGGGCCTTGTTGTCTCCAAACATCATGTCAGCAAAAGATAATGCATTGTAACCATACAAGGCTCTAAATGGGGACATACCTGTCAACATGTGGGATGTGGTGTTATAGCAGTACTCGCCCAAGTGCAACCACCGTGTCCATGCACATTGTTGGCCCGTCACGTAGTTACATAGGTAACCCTCTAGCCATTTGTTGACTATCTCCATCTGCCCGTCCGTCTGGGGGTGATAACTGGTGCTCGGAATGAGCTCTATGCCCACTACTCAAAATAGATCCTACCAAAATCCTCCCATGAACCTGTTGTCCCGATCACTGACAATGGTCTTCGAGAGACCATGAAGTCGAAATACCTCCCTGAAAAACAATTTGGCCACCTGTGAGGCCGAGGACCGGGCTGAGATGGTGAAGAAGTGTGCAAACTTCGTCAATCGGTCTATCACCACATATATGCAGTCCTTTGCCCTGCACTGTGGGCAACCCGGTGATAAAATCCATCAACACGCTCTCCCACTTCCCCTCAGGAATAGGAAGAGGTTGTAGTAACCCAACAAGGTGTGTCTGCTCACCCTTGTTCCTTTCGCGGGTGTCACACTCTCAAACATGCCTCAGAACATCATCCTTAAGGCCCTTCCATGCAAAGAGCTCCCTGATGGTCATGTATGTCTTGGTAAACCTCTGATGCCCTAATAATGGTGAGTCATGGGTTGCCTGCATGATCTTTTCCCTTAACTAGGAGCTGGGTACTAAATGAATCCGGTCCCGGAAGTAATCACCTCGTTCATCACCCTATACCAGTCATCCACCACTACACCGTCAAGGACCTCACATGCAAAACGATCCTTGGTGTTGAAGAAAGGGTAACTAGGTTCAGTCTTCATAAAGACATTGTAATTATGATTTTTGTAAACAAGAAAATGAATTTAATATTATGCTTGCTTCATGGGATTCATGAGGAAGAATTTTTATGTATAGATGGCTCCCATTGAGAGCCTTAGAATTTATCTTTAAAGGTCAAAGAGTGAATATCATGAAGAACCCTTCTTGGGCATGTATCAAATGTATTTGAGTCATAAACAATGTCAAGAATCCCTCCAAATGACAAGCACAATCCTCTTCGTCATGTTGGCCTGCAAAATCGAATTAAAAGCAATCATAAGGAGACACATCGGTTCACTCTATCATGTCGGCTCAAATGTAGAGGCAGACCACTATATATATGCGGCTAGGGTCATGTTGACGATGCTGGACCCGCCAACATGTAAGGGGATCTCCCCGGTAAGAAGTCCCAATTAGACCTCAAATTGTTTGGTGTAGGAGTCCCAGCAATGGGTCGTATAGCAATGCCTTGACCGCGATGTCGCACAAAGGCAAGTAAGATAACTCTGTTGGTAGCAAGGGTGTGACTGCTGCAGTGAGTCAAGCAAGGTGCATAAGAGGTTCTAACACAGGTGGGTTGAGATGAGGGTGAAGGTGAGTTCCAGGTTGAAAGGAATCAGTCCCAACTCGGCTAGGAACACACAACAAAAAAGGACATACACAGCTTCCAGCGGAGCAGTCCACTCGGATGCGGTAGTCACAGCATACAAGGTAAGATAACACATACAACACTCACGGATCAGTCTAAACGAGTGCAATGGTTGTTACAGCAAGGTTCATGTGAAAGGCCTGTCTAATGTCCGACAGAGCAGTCGACACAGACGGGATAACATTAACTGCATATACAACACATTTCCATTAATAGATTATGCATTACAACAAATGAATCAGTTCAAATGTAGAACACAGGTTAAAGCAACATGCATTACAAGTGTTAAAGATCAGTCTTACAACAAATACAATACATGTGTGAAAACGTGTTGGATCTTACTATATAAAGAAGTGTAAGTTCCAATCATACAATACATCCATGTAAACCTGCTAGCCCCAACAGTGGAACGTTACAGCCACATCTGCCTGCTCCTCCAAAGAGATGAACTAGTTCCGTGCAGTGGAGAAGCCAAGGCGCATTACAATACTGTCCAAGCTCTTTCCAAGATAGTCTTATTGGAAGCTTGGCTAACCAAAAGCCTTTACAATGAGTTATCAAGGACTATTTATAGCAAAGGGTGGGGTGACCCTTGACATCCCCTTTGTGACCATTCAACTACCCTCATGACTCTTCACCTACTCTATAATTGTTACGACCAACTATTGACACTTGACTTACACTTGACATGACTCAACATTACAGTGCACATGTACTCATGTGAGACAACATGGCTTGAATAAGCCATGCAAGACATCGCTGACACTCGGTCCGCTGTGATGAGACCAACTCTTTGACATGCTTGTGATGGTGAAGGTGGTGAGCTGATGCCAAGCTTGGTCGTCCGTGATGGTGTGCATGCACCTCATGGTGACATCTTGCTGAAGCGAACTCTTGCCTCTGTTGCAACCGGTGCATTGGTTCAGCCCCTTCATCCAACTCGTCTGCTAACATGTGCATGATCTTCTTGGGTGCGGTTGAACCGGCAACACACTGATGCATAGTGTCCGTGTTGATCTTCAAGTGTGTACTGGTGGTCATGCGCATCAACTTGCCGAAGTACATGTTCAGCTTCAGTTGGACTTGCTTCTTGTCTTCGCCCTGGTGAGTGTGTTGAATGGGTTGGGTTGCATGCGTGCGCACAATGACATGCATGCTGCTGAATCCCTTGCATGCGATCACCAACACTGCTCACCATGTCTGCTCCGTGTTAGTTGCTGGGATGGATCTTTAACTTGTACGGGCACAGTTTCATCCGTGAGTGCACGTTGCGCCCACTGCTGTTCCGGTTCCTGCTGCAACTCATTTGTCTGTCTGTGCAACTTCATGTTCTTCCTGAGTTGCTACTTCAACACATGCAACTCCTTCTCTGTTCCATTCTCTGTCTCCGCACGATCTTCATGTTGTGCCGTCACCTCATAGCCTGAGTCTCCAAAGTTGCTTTCATTATCAGTAGATCTGCTTGATCTTGCAGCTTTATTCCGCCTCTGTGTTGTCAACAACCTTCCTCTTGCATTCATTGCATTCGTTGTATTCTCTGCGTTCGATATGCTGCTTCAGTTGTTGTTCATGATGCTACTTGCTGTGATATCTTGATGTTCTTGTCTATGAACAACTTGATATCTTCGTGAGTACGCAAACTCATAGACATTTGATCGACTGCATCTCTAGGTGTGCTCTGAACGGTGTCTTCAACTCCGCTCTCTTGGAAACCATTGTACTTGCACTGTTGAGAGGTAGATGAACACCTGCAATACCTGGAGACATGGCAACACTCATGGCAAGAAATCTGTCAGTCGAAAACCAAAATGAACTTGAGAACTAACTTGCAACATACCTATGTGACTAATCATGAAGGTTGTGCAATTTCGACCGGGAGGTCGAGAGACTGACTGCCAAGACTGCACAAGGCATAGTTTGGGCTGCTGGGAGACTGACTGACTGCTAGAACTGCGCAATGCACAGTCCAATCTGGTTGCTGACTACTGGAATTGTGCAATGCGCAATCTCAGCTGGCAATGGCTGCAGGCTCAGTGATTGCATTGCGCAATTTTCTTGGCCAACAGTCACTGTCCCTCAGGATTGCGCAAAGCAAGCCTGGGGAACAGCTGCTGGGCAGAAATGCGCATTTCTGGAGAGGAAGGCAGAGCCTTCCCTCTTAGGATTGTGCAATGTTGTCTTGGTGAGGCAGAGTCCGGGCCAAGGTTGGCCAGACTCACCGACAGGCAATTGAAAGTGAATGTGAGTGTGAATGCATGCTGATACTGAGTGTAAGCATAAGTGAATGATCATGCATGCAAATGGTGAATGACAGATTCAGAAAATGGAACAACATGCATGTGGGTGAGGCAAGTCGCCGAATCGGCGACTGTTCGTGAAAAACAATTTCATGCATGCGACAGTAGTGAGATGTTGACGAAAACTGAAATGATGCTAAGACAAGCTAATATACATGTAAACGACAACAAGCGTTCAAAGAAATCAAGAAAACAATACTCATACAAGCGAAAACACAAAAAGCGACAGAAATGCAACACAAGGCATGGGAAGCGAGCTTACCCCAAAACAGCTTAGCTAAGTGTGCCGACTGCACCTAGATGTGATATGGGATGTCAGAGTTGCAAGGTTGATGTGAGGAATGAGCTCTGCAGTGTCCGGTTGATGAATTTTGATAACATCGAGGTTGTGACGCGCATGCCACAAATCTAGGGAAAGCGACACTTGGTGGGAGGTTTCTGAAATGATCCTTGCATGTAACCTCCAACTGCTAAACATAGATCCCTGAAACAAGGGATGCCTTTGCATGCTTCCTTGGGAGAAGCAGCCCATGCATGCAAGTCTGTTTTGCTCAGTCCCGGAGGGAACCGATCAACTCAGCTGCACATGCAAGAGGTTGTTCGACTGCTTGAAGGAAATGCGCATTTCTGGCTGGGAGCTGGGCTGACTTCCCAGGAGATTTGCACAATTTCTAGGCAGAGCAGCTGACTGCTGCCCAAATTTGCGCAAATTCTGGGCTAAGCAACCCTGCTGGGGAAAATTGCGCAATTCCTACTGGGAGTGTTGATTGGAAGGATTGCGCAATCCTGGAGCCCAGTACGCTGCCAGACAAGATTGCGCAATTTCTGGAGGGAAGGCTAGTTGCCCTCCAGAAATGCGCAATTTTCTAGGGGAAGTTGCTCAGCCTGCAGTTGGACCAAGTCCGGGTGAACAGCCTGTGAGGGGAATGCATCAAGCTGTGATCAACAAGCTGCCTTTGTGCAAGCAAAACACTGAAGCTGGTGAACTTGATGAAGCAAGGCAAGCTGCTGTGAAGGTTGGAAGGGAGGCTCCAAAATGAAGCTAAGGCAAAATTTTGGAGGGTGGTTATAGCCACTACAACAGGTCACCACAGAAAGGACAGCAACTCAGAGTACTCTTTAATCTTCGATGGGTACAGTGAAGTACAAAATCTCAGATACCTCTGAAATCTCGATGTTGATTACAACAAGTAATTATAGTGTAACCTTCTCGATGGTAACAGTCTCAGCATAGTTGTGACAATGAATCTCTCAGTGCAAGGAGAACACAGTCATAGTCTCGGTGAAGATCTTTGTGCAGGAAGAAAACACAGTCATAGTCTTGGTGATGAAGATGATCTCAGGGATCCCACAGTAGCACACACAATCTCGGCATAATTATGATGAAAAGATCTCATAGTAACACACTCTGTCTCAACATACTTCAAGGTGCAGTCATGATCTTAGCATAGTTATGATCTCAATCTTGATGGAGACATAGTCACAAGGTTATGATCTCGGTGAAGGTACAATTATGAAGAGACAGTCATGATCTCAGTGGATCTAAGTGCCGCTCTCATATACATATCTCAATATGGAGATCTCGTTGATGAAGACCTCGGTGAAGGTGCAACAATGATGTTGCAGCAGTAATGAAGATCTCCGTGGTGCAGTAGTGATGACCTCAGTGGTGCAACAATGATGATGATCTCAACAGTGACAAAGAAGAAGATTGGTGTCTTGGTCTTGGAGTGGCATAATAGGTCAAGGGTCATGGTCTTGGTATTCGTCAATTGTTATCTCAATAAGAAGAATTTTGTGGGGGTTTTCCTCTCAAAGAGTGAGAGGTTTTGGCCCTAGCAGAAAGCCAACATCTTGTGTTCTTGTCTCTTTTGTTTAGATAGTTACTTGATGAACTAATAAGACACACTCTAATAATAACAAGTGAATATTGTTCTAAGAAGAAAAAGTTAAAATACCTCACAAATAGTTATCATGGCAAGAAGAATCTCATTAACTTAATTTTCCCTAGATTCTTCAACACTTGGAATACTCCACCAGCAATTGTGCCCTCTAATCAGGTGCAATGCTCATCAACGAAAGGGTAGCTAGCCTCCTGGACAACACATCAACTACCACGTTGTGCTTCCCTTTGACATACTCAATGTCAAAGTTGTATGCCTGGAGCTTGCTCACCCACTTTTGTTGCCTCTCCTGCAACTGCTTTTGTTCCAAGAAGAATTTGAGACTATAGTGATCTGTTTTGACCCAGAACCTGTTTCCCACAAAGCACTGCCTAAACTTGGCTAGCGCATGCATGATGGCTAGCATCTCCTTATCATAAATGGAGTACAATCTCTCATGGCGCAATAGATTCTGGCTCTCGAAATTTATCGGGTGTCCCCCTTGCGTCAAAACTACTCCTACACCCTCCCCTGATGCATCACACTCAAGCACAAAGGGTTGTGCGAAATCAGGGAGTGCCAACACTGGGCAACTGCTCATGACCTGTTTGAGGCGCTCAAAAGCCTCCTGTGCCCCATCTATCCACTCAAACGTCCCCTTCTTCGTCAAATCAATGAGGGGAGCTACTAACTGCGAGAAGCCCTTCACAAACTTCCAGTAGTAGTTACAAATGCCCACAAAACCCCTCAACTCCGTCACATTTTGGGGCTCTGGCCAATCCTAGATGGCCCTGATGTTCTCCTCATGGACTCTCACAATGTCCTTGCCAATAATGTTCCCTAGATAGAGCATCTCCGTCAAACCGAACTCGCACTTGGACAACTTAGCGTAAAATTGTTGCCTCTCCAAAATACGCAACACTGTCTCTAAATGTTGCAAGTGTTCCTCCTAGGTCCGGTTGTAGATCAATATATCATCAAAGAACACCAACACGAACTTTCGCAATTGCCCACGAAACACGTGGTTCATGCAAGATTGGAAGGTGGCTGGTGTGTTGGTCAACCCGAAGGGCATAACCAAGAACTCAAAGTGCACATAGTGGCACCTGAATCACCCTGATTTGGTGGTACCCCAAACGCAAGTCAATCTTGGAGAAGAACTTAGCCCCCCTCAGCTCGTCCATTAGCTCATCTATGCGTGGGATGGGGTAATGGTTCTTCATGGTCTTCTTGTTGAGGGCCCAGTAATCTATGCACATGCGTAAGGACCCATCCTTCTTCTTCACTAGGACAACTGATGAAGCAAAAGGGTTAGAACTAGGCCTAATGTGCCCAAGTGCCAACAACTCATGAATGGCCCTCTCAATCTCATCCTTGTATGCCTTGGGATGTCTGTAAGGTGTAGTGATCATGGCTTGTACCCCCGGCTCCAACTCAATAGTATGCTCAAAACCCCGATCAAGTGGTTGCCCAGGCAGTATGTCTCCAAACACCACTGGGTACCTGTCCAAAATAGCCTGTATGTCTGGGTGTGGTGGCTTGGGCTGACCCCTAGCCTCAAAAATCCTCAACTCCACAGCCCACTCAATATCACCATGCCTCAGATCAACCTCCATCCTGTGGGCCGAAACAGTCTGTGGAGGGTAAGAGTGCATACCCCTCAGCAAAACCAATTTTCCATCCGACCCATCTCCAGCTTCCTCCAATCTATAGTGACTCGGCCAAGCGAATAGAGCCACTGGACACCCATCACCACGTTGGTGTCCGACACATCTACCACAAAAAAGTGGTATGTCACTAAATAGTTCCCCATGGTGATTGTCAAGGCAGGAACATAGCGAGTGCACTGCATGGTTCTATCTCCCGACACAAGAACCAAAAATCCCTCAAACTCCTCGGTTGTGATGCCCCTCCTCTGAACCATCTGTGAATTGATGAAGTTGTGGGTGGCCCCAATATCCACCAAAACTGAAACACGCTGCCCCTGCACCGTGCCCCTGATCCTCAAGGTCAAAAACTTGGGTACCCCTCGCAAAGATGCAAGGACCCCTCTTGCTGGTGCGAAAGGAGCTCCCCCTGGTGGTGGTGGTGGTCCCCTCTCCACACGTGCTACGTTGTCATCTCCACCCACTTCCAGCTCTACATCGTCCTCCAGGTCACTGTTAGAAAAGACCTCAATGTAATGGGCCTTGCCTGTTGTGCATCTATGGCCTAGTGCCCATGGTTCCTAACAGGTGAAACACAACTTCCTCCTCTGGAGGTCCCTCCTGGTCTCCTCATCTAGCTGCCCTCGCCCCTGGTTGGCTCTCGATGGTGGAGCCCTCATGTCTCTTCCCCTCTGTTAGAATCCCTGTCTAGGTGGTAATGGTGCTCTGGCCCTGGGTAGGGCATCTTGTAGATCTCAGGCCCTGCCCATTGTGTCCTGCAAAGTAGTCGACCTGTTGGACCTCACCAATCCCTTCAACGCCTTTGCTAGCCCCTATACAAACATGAAGACCCCTTGGCCTCTGATAGATCAGGTACCATCACTGACAACCTCAAAAACTTTGAAATGTAGGCCTCAGCACTTCCCATCTGTTTGAGCCTTGTCAACTCCCCAAAATGCTCCTCCAAGTCTCTCCTCTCAAAACACTTTAGCACCCTCCTAGTGAACTCCTCGTAGGTTGCCACCCCGACATGCCTAATCGTGGTTAGCCCATGGAACCACCAGTCATGGGCTTCCCCTTCTAAATGTAAAGTGGCAATTTTAATTGCCTCTCCTTCCATCATCTGATTAAGCTGGAAGTAGACATCCAGCTTCTCAACCCATGCTTTCACTAAGCTCTTGGACGACCCATCGAAAGTTGGGAGGAACAATCTCCCCATTGTGCACTGTAAATCGGTGCCATGAGTGTAGCTCCCTCCACCTTCTCCTTTTCCCCTGTTATTACCTTTTAGCTGACAAAAGTCCCTGAAGGTAATGGCCTCTCTAAAGTCAGGCCCATAGGACTGATACTCAACAAAATAGTCCCCCATAGGCATCTCCTCTTGCCCTTGCGGCCCTCCAACACTAGATGCTATAAATGTAGGAATGGTGGACCTGGTTGGTATGCTGTGAATGAGGGGTGCGTTGGGGCCATGACCCCCTTGGTGATGCGAAGTACCAGAGCCCTCACCAATTTGGAATTCCCCTTGAATCCCTTTGCCCCTATTGTTACTGTAATTTTGTTGCCTCAGCTCCTCAATACCTTTGGACAAATCCTGCGCGACTTTGAGAAAATGTTGGGAAAACTCCTCCTCTTTACTCCTTCTGTCTCCCTCGTTATCTCCCATGTTTGGCCTTTTGACCTCTGTTTCAACAATCATTGGATTTGGTGTAATTGGTAGCTACCTCTCTCTACTTCTATACCTCTGCCTCCTGTAAGTTACGTTTTGTTGGTCTTCTGGTGTCATAGACTAATGCTGCTCCCCACAGGTTGAGACAAGGCTATGAGCTCTGATACCACTGTAATATCCCTAAGAAAATTTTACAATAATAAACAAAGCATGCATAGATAAAAACACACAGAAAATTTTCCCAAATATCAGAACACGAAATAGAGCCAAAAACTGTGTTGCTGAGCCATTTTATTGATAAAGCATGAGGTTACAATGGGTGCTTGGAAAGTATACACCTGGGCTTGCCCAAGTGATGAATATGAAACCCCCCAAGCATATTGGCTAAGCTCTCTTTGGCTCTGCGCTGAAATGCCCAGAAAATGAGTTGCTGGCTGTGAAGAATAGCTGCTAGGGCCTCCTCCGGTGCTCAGAAAATTCCGGGAGATTAACCTCAAGCTCTCCACAAATACCCACGAAGGAATTGCCGATTGCTGACTTCGGAATTTCGGCCCAATTTCCCTCAATGGCACTGCTGCTGGGTAATTCAACCCACTTGATAACCCTGCTGCTACAAGCCCCCAAAATGACTGCAATCACCAACAAATCTCCTCCTCGAACTCCTCCCCAAGTTTTAGCCCAAAATTCCCTTCTCTCCTCAACCCCCATGTGTGACACCTCCAAGAACTGCGCGCGCTGCTGCTGTTGTAGCTTCTCCACACTCACACTTCGCTACTCCCGGATCGAACTGGAAAGGATGAGACTCCCTCCTTGGGCTAGCACTCGAAGTCCATCGAAGCAAGGGGTGAGATTTCCACCTGGAAACCTCTTGTGCTCAACCGCACTCGCAGACTTGGCCTCAGCTCAAGCGTGCTAGTCTAAGAGAAAATTCAGATAATAATCAATGACCAAAATGAGTGCCTCCTCTTTTGTCAAAGAGCCTCCCAAATGCCCATGTGGGCCCAACTTCGACTTTCCCCCACCAATCTCCCTCCAATGAGTGTGTGTTTCCTTGTGGACCGCATTTCTCTATGGGTAGCCCCGACGTACCACTAGCAGCTCGATTTTTCTCCTCCTTCCTCTAATGTTTGGGCTCCCATTTTCCTCAAAAATTCATGTGGGACCTCTAAACCCACATTTCCTAAGTGTAAGTGCAAATTTATCCAAAATTGGGCAAAATTGATATTTCCCTTTAGATATTGCTAAGTGGGAATATCACAGCCTCCAAGAGGCTGCCGCAAGCCAAAGAAGGTTGCAGGCTAAGGAGGAGAGGCTACCGAGAGGATGGAAGGCTAGGAGAGTAAGAGAAGGTTCGACGAAGGCAGGGAAGGCCTTTTCAGGCCTCCGGCAAGAAGAAAAAGGGAGGCCAAGTGGCCTAGAGGTCACGACCAGGCCAACCAAGGCCAAAAAATGCCACGACAGGGGTAAAGGAGGAAGGTTGAGGCTTCTATCGGCCTGTGACTAAGCCTTAGGGCCTAGAAAAGGCTGACGCTAAGGATGGACAGCTAGGGCTATGGAGGACGCTGGGCCTAAAGGCCCTAAAAAATTTGAAACCCTCACCAAGATTTAGAATTTGCTTCAGATCTTCAGTTTTATTGCAAATTCTTCAATAGCTGATCCTGCAAAAAAATAATTCTAGAATCTAGATCTTAAGCTCAAGGGCCTAGATCTAGCTCTAATCCAACAATTCTTCTTGGATCTCACCTGCACAAATAAATTTACAAGTGCCCAAAACCCCAATATATACAAAAAATTCAAAACCCCAAACCCCAACTGCAAAACAAGGGTTAAAAAATAGAAATTATTTACAAAAATTTATTATACAAATGTACAATGCTTGAAAGATTTTGAGGAATAATTTTTTAAATAAAATATGACAATGGCTAGATGTATTTCAAAAAATAGGTGTTTAACCACAACCTTCGTGAAGTAGGAAAATCATATAAAATATTCGAAGTCCAAATAAGGTCAGCCTGTGCCCACAATTTGTGAACTTGGAGCCCAAGGGTTGGGGAAGTTGCAAACTCTATATATTTTCTCAAGAAAAATCATTAGAGCAATGAATCTGATTACCTAAGTTAAGCCCAAAACTTACCAATAGAATGTTCCTATCACATACAAATGAAATAATGATTCAGATAATATTAAAGCACAATATAGGAATGCACATACCACAGATCAATGAAACAAAGACACCATGAATTGTACCCCAAAGTCTTTTATTATGATATTCAAATATTCCCAGCGGGACAATGGCTTCACACCAGTGTTTACAAAATTACATCAGACCAGAGATCAAGATAAGATTAGATGTCTAATAGAAGCAAAATGCCTTCTGTTTATAGAGAAATTCCTCCAAGTGGAAAATAATGGCTAGTTGGCTTGATCCCCGTGAAATCTCGACCGCTAATAAATCCTTGATCAACTTTTAATCTCTGTCATTGAAAATAATTATTTTTGAGGAAATTTCGAATTTCTTATTTAAACCATTTTTTATTAGCTCAAAAATAATTATTTTGAGCTAATTTCCTAAAAAAAATTACTTTGACTTATCCACCAAAGTCCAAGGGTCCAAATTTTCTTGAAATTTCCAATATTCCCTAGGTGGGGGATCTCCAAAAATTAACTTCTTTTGAACCCACGAATATTTCCACTTGGAAAAATTAATTTCTCTAACATTTTAATTTCGAGTTGTCTTTAGTGCGACCTTTTGGAAGATTTTCTAGTGGGTTCTTCCGGTCTAATTTCTCTAAAATCCGGCAGGAATTTATTGAAATCACAAGCTTGATGGGTAACCCCTACACATTCGAAGTGCCCTAGGGGTTTTCCAAGGTGCTGAATCCATATATGCAATCAAAAAACTAGTTTAAATAACACAAATCAAGATTTCACCTCAAATTTTTGCCCCAGATTCCGGCACCGAAAAGTCCAAAAAGACACACTAAAGACAACTCCTTTTAATTTTGACTCTCAATTAATTAATTTTCTGGCTTAGGATTTAATTTTATTTTTGCCAGAAAAATTAATTAATTGATTCATGAGGGGATTAAATATTTTTTCCACCCTCAAATATTTTAGCCATAGTGTCTAAGTATGAAAGACCGTGCACTAAAATATTTTTTTTACATAAGATTTTACAAATTCAACCCTCAAAGGGGCAATACCCATTCACTATAGACCCTCAAAACATTTACCCAATTTTGCGACACAACATGATCTAGTAGACCAAGTGATTTGTAATGAAATAATTTAGCCAATTAGTTTAAATTATTTCCAAATCACTTTTACAATAGACTCGACTAAAACTCTAGGACTCACCTAAGACTTCGACGATAAATTCCACCCTAGCTTTGGGGTGAGGCTGGAGGGAAAAACTTTGTCGATCGTCCGTGTTTAGAAACACAGATAATCAGTGAGACGAAAAACCTCCTAGGATGAAATTGGTCACCAAAATAATATGCTTACCTTGGTTGTTACATACTTAAACGATCGTACTAGCATCATTTACATTACAAACTTGCAGAATGGGTTTACAATGACATAATAAACATCCAGCTGCTGATTCTGACTTTTAAAAAATTCCTTCAAGACTTTGGACCCTGCTTCCTTGTGAAAAGTTGAAAAAATGGGTGCAACAATGTCAACCCTAGAGAGCTTATAGCTCACACATGTGGGCTAATTAGGGCATAATTGCATAAGGCTAATGGGTTGGTTTGTAACCCAAGTACATTTAAGCATCAAACTTGTTTTAGGAGCTTTTGTAGGCTAATAATTAGTCCTAATCCTCATATAAATAGAGGATAGGTTCATTTGTATTGGATCATCATCACTTGTGACTATTTCGGCCCTCTTGGAGAATTTTAGCCTCTTGATTTCTTGTGGAGATGTGACTCTATGGTGTATTTTTCTATTTGAAGCTATTTCTTTGGCCTTGGAGATGTTACTTTAGAGCAATAAAGGCTTGTACATGCATTCTATCTTGTAATTGTGCCTTGGATTTGATAAATTTTTATTCTTGTGTCTAATGTATGGAATGATTTATTATCTAGGGTTTCTATTGTGTTAGTATATATTGAAAATCAATGCATAGAATTTAGATGATAACATTGTATGCATTACTCACTAGTAGAATGTGAATGGCAATCCCTTCGTGTATCTTTAAACTAGCTCTCCCAAGTGACTTTGTTCCCTCACAAAAGTAATAGTTAGGGTTTTGAAAGCTAGGGCTTCATTATTCCCTTACTCCTTACCAAGACAACATATTTTTCACTCCCATAGACTCCATCATCCCAAGGACTAGGCACTGGCCTTGTCACTTTGTTGATCATCCATCAAATTTAACACAAATCTGTTTTTCGCTCTCCTAATCTGAATTTCATCCCCTTAAGGTCAAGCCGCTAGCTAGGGCTAGGGCATGAAACTAGCTAGGGTTGAAGTCATTTGCTAATGGAAGGATTCAACATTGAGAGGAGTATTGGTTGCCTCAAAATCAACTCCATTAGGTGGCTAATCCATCCATTTCAAAGCAAAATCCTTTTGCCCTAGGTTAATCCTATGCTAGATAAAACCATAGTTTTGCCCTAGGCTTCAACCCGAGGCTTCTTAAAGAATTCTTGTTCCATTGGTTGCTGACATTCATTATTTGGAAGCCTTTTCATGGCTTTGGACTCTAGGTTAATCCATTTGGCTTGCTATCCATCAAATTCTAGATCATTTGTGCCCTAAATAGGCCTTATTAGAGGATGTGAATTGCCCTACATTTGTTGAGCCTTGTTCTTAGAGAGAGTTTCCCTCTATAAGCCCTTCTTGTCACCTTGATCATTGAACTTAACATATCTCTCATAAGTGACCTACTCTAGGGAAGCCTCGCTAGTGGTGAAAATCCACAAAAGAGCAAGAGGTAGTGGTGGTGGTGATAGTGGGCCACACCTCATCGCTGTCCTTTGGTCTAGTTTTTGCCTTGTAGGTTACCCCTTACAAGACCCATTAGATTTTGAGGCAACAAAGCTAAACCCTTCCTCCAAGTATTTGAGGAATAGAGATAGGTTTTTCTTTCCCTTAATCAACTGAGAATTTGAGAATCTAAATTTTAAGACCTAGGGTAAGTTAGTTTATTTTCCCTAATTTGTTTGGATTTAGAATCACTCGAAAGAAGCACTATAATAGTTTGTATCCTAGACTCCATATGCCCTAGATTGAGAAGGAAATTATATATCTCACTTGCAGTACTCTTCTAAAATATAAAGAAACATTTTTCTTTTTGTTTTATGATCAAATGGGGTTAAATTGCTACAATATCTTGTATTTCCAGCATTTAATGACTTGCTGATGAAAGCCCTAGGTTTAGATATTGCTTAAAAATGCATTAGATAGGCTAAATTGATGTTTTTCAAGCATTTTAAGCCATTTGTTGTTACATGCCTTATTATCCATCAAAATTTGTTGTAATTTTGTCCTTAGTTCACTCTCTAATTTATCCTTCATTTCACATATCTTTTACACAAATTTCATGCCTAAATTTATTTTTGTTATAAACTATTGTTTTGCTGCAATTTGCTGCTCAAAACCCTAGTTATAGAAGCCTTGGGTATTTTCTGGATTTGGTGTGTTTGAGAAACCTATTTGGGACTATTTAGGTCAACCATAGTCTTTATATTGACCCATATCTCCCTTGAACCCAAATATGGGATTCACTCCTTATCCACCTCAAACACTAGTTTGTCATATCTCTATCCAATGGATTTGTTTAGTAGGATCCTTAGGGGGCATTTAGCTTAATATCCTTGGGTTACTTGATCCCTGAGCCCTACCTCGGAAATCTACCATGTGTTGGATTTTGTCTTTCACTAAAGAGAGGGGAGTAGTTGTTGAGGTGACAAGGGTGACACCCCTGTGTGTTGCAACCTGTATATGTTACCTAGTGAGGCTTTATATTAGGTGCTATATTTTGGTATAACAGGTCCCTATTGGAAGTAACATTCCCTTACAAAAAAAGGAATTTTGTAACAATGTCCGCAAAAGGCAGATTTTTCTTTTCCTACATTCACCCCTATTCCTATCATCATAAGAAAAACTAAGAGGATCATCCATCAACAATGAATTTCCTCTGTCTAGTAGTGTTTATGTAGCTTATACATCAAAACTGTAAAGAAGAATATCATCATTAGAAAATCTGTAAGTGTAATTCATCATCAATGAATTTGCTATATATAGTAGAGTTTCTATAGCTTATACGTCAAAACAATAAAGTAAAATATCATGTAGTTAAACCCAAGTATCATGTATGAAATTAGATATATGCTGTTGTTGTAATTTTCCAAGAACCTCTATCCATTCCTAGTCCAATTTTGGATAAGCCATCCACCAACCTATTTCTATCCCTGTAGACGTAAGAAAAGGAAATATGTGAGAAGCCAGCATGTAGAGACTGTACAACATAAAACAAAGGCTGTATCATAAAATTCCTCAAAGCTGATTCCTTCCTCGTCCATTGTATAACTAGGAGTGAGTCACAACTATGAAGTGGAATGCATTCCTTCATTTTGTGCACTATGCTACTAGTGCAGTTCCTCTTATTCCTCCTACATCAGTGGTTCTTCTTTTTGGTTTTCAACATTCCTTGAGTTTTCCTCTTCAACAAGGAGAACCTCCACTAGCATTCTTTCAAAAACTTCTTATCTTTGGGAGAATATTGTACACTAGTTCAAGCACTCTCTTTTTAGCAAGGACATGGGTCTCTCTAAAGACCCCAACTACACTGGAACTAAGGATTGTTTTGTCCTTCACTAGAATGGTTGTACCCTAGCAACAACAGAAATTGGAGACAATTTTCTCTTAGCAAGGAGGAAATGATGAGACATATTCTAGTGAACATGTGTGAACATGTATTATATTTCTACTTTTATGTATCCTTATCTCTTCTAAGTGACTTAGTCTAAATCTCTCTCCCCCCCACTTTAGTGTATTTTATTGCAGACATTCTCTCTCTCCCCCCCACACACATACACATGCACACACACTCATGCATTCACACACAAATGAATGTACAAATATGTCAACAGTTCCAACAATCTCCTCTAATGCTTGCATACTTACTCTCTTGTGTTTTGTTGGTTTTGTACAATCTTCCTTCTATTTGTTGGTTTTGTACATATAGCAATTCCTCACTTGTTGATTAAGCTGGATTCTTTAAGACTTGTTACAATATAAGGAGTAAATTCTTTCTTCATATGAATTCTGTCAACATATTAGAAGTTCAAACAAAAGATGTAAAAATTCCAAGACTAATACAACCCTTAGCCCATTCCAAATCAAAAGTGGGAATCCATCCGCATGAATTTCATTACAGGGTTGCCTCATATGGGAGGGAAAAATACCTTTTTTGTGTTGGCCAATCAATAGACGAAGTATTCACATTTGATATTATTGGATAATGTTGACAAAGCCTTAGAGGTTGTTTGAATTGTTTATGCAGCACACCTATATGCTGTATGGGATTCCAAAGAATATTGTCAGTGATCATGACCCAACATTCATCAGAAAACTTTGGAAGGAGTTGCTTAGAATAGTTGGTACCATCTTCAATCCAAGTACTAGCTTTCATCCTCAAACAAATAGTCAAACAGAGATCAGTGTCAAAGGTACTTGAAAATTATGTTTCAGAACATCAAACTTCTTGGCCAAAATAGTTAGACTTCACAGGGAATGGGTGCAACACAACATACCACACATCCATTGGAATGTCCCCATTTAAGCCCTTCATAGTCAGGACCCACCTATGCTAGCTAATTTGATAATAGAAGACACTCAAGTGCCATT
The DNA here is from genome assembly GCA_031772625.1 of Pinus tabuliformis. Lineage (NCBI taxonomy): Eukaryota > Viridiplantae > Streptophyta > Pinopsida > Pinales > Pinaceae > Pinus > Pinus tabuliformis. The sequence goes on along the minus strand of CM062811.1, from coordinate 50,574,506 downwards.
AGTTAGAGATTTACTGGAGGAAAGGCATCAAATAATGAAGTAGCAAAAGGGGAACCTCAAATTGGCCCAAGATAGAATGAAATCTCAACAAGGCCAGCACTGCAGTGGGTAGGAAGTTGAAGTAGGAGAATGGATCTTCCTGACAAAACCTTATAAGTCTCTCAAAGGTAAAAGGGTGGAGAAACTTCGGCCTATACTCTACGGAACTTAAAAGTTTCTGGCAAGAGTGAGATAGGTTGCATATACTCTTGAAATGACATGAGTCGTGAGTGTGTAACACCATTCATGTTTCATGCTTGAAAAAATTGGTAGGGAAAAATGTTACAATTTCAAATATATTTCCTTCCCTATATGATGGACATGTTCTTATGTTTCTAGAATGCATTTTGACAACTCAAAAGAAAAAGTCGAGTACTAAAGTAGTGCCACAATACCAGCTAAAGGATTTACCATTGGTGTATGCTACATGGGAAGTTCTCAAAAGACTGCAACAACCAGCACAACAATTTTTTTGGCACAATCGATTCAAAGAGGGGAGAGCGTTATGATGTTTAGAAAAAGTGGAGTACTAAGGTACTGCAACAATGCCAGCAGAAGGATTTACCTTCTGTGGATACTACGTGGGAAGGCCTTGAAAGACTGCAACAACCAGCACTACAATCTTCTTGGAGCAAAACAACTCAAAGAGGTGGGATGTTATGATGTTTAGGAATAGCCTGCTTACTTTAGTGTTAGCTATTGGTACTTTGCAAGGATTAGTACTTTGTGAGGATCACCAGAACTTTCAGCTTCATTTATAATTTCTGTTAGTTAATGGGCTTTATGTTAAAGAAAAGTAAGTCAATTAATTATATTGTGTATTAGTTAATAGATAGAGTTTTATGTAGAGTCTGATTTTCCACATATGTTAAATTATAAGGCTTACTTATGTAATAATATCAAGTTGTTAGGAATTCAGCTATTTTTGGACGATGGCCGAGATAATCACTCAAACTAGTAGTTAGATCTTACAACAAACTCCAATCTCTATAAAAGAGACAAACAATTGTAAGTGAACTGGAGATAATATTAAATGTGTTTTCAAATTCCATTGCTTATCATTTGTGCATCATAGTCTATATTTTTTATATGGCATCAGGGCAGGACTGGGCTTGACTCCCTACATGTAGGTCCCAGGAAAGTGAAATCCTATAAGGAGCATCCACTATAGGAGTAAATTAGTGTAGGAGAGTAGAAAGTTTTGTTGTGAATGTTCGTACAAATTTTCTGTTGGTATTCTGCTACCATAGTGTACTATGATCTGTTTGTAGTGATATATGGTAGTCAATAGCAGTACAGAAAATGCAGTGCAATAAGCACAAATATCTTATTTATATCAAAAGTCGTAAATAAAAAGACCCACTATTGAGATAAAAAACTAAAAACCTGCAACCTTATTCTATAACCCAAAATTGAAAGACTTGGTCCATTGGTTAAAAAGTTGGTTTACTAAACAGTAACAAGTTAGCCACCAAGTACAACAGCCCAAGGGAGTGCAACAAAATGCATATCAAAGACCTGTTTACTGGAGCCGAGCTAACGGCTGTTGGGATATAGATAGTTACAGTACGATATATATTATAAATAACCTAGGGGTACAATAAACTGCATATCAGTGACCTCTTCTCTGAAGCAAGGCCACCTGGCTACCCGGCTATTGAGAAATGGATAGTTGTAGTACTATATAATTAACTTGGGAGTGCAACAAAATGCATTGCAGAGACCCGTTTTGCTGGAGAATGGTCAACTAGCTGTTGGGAAATGAATAGGTACAGAACTATATAATGAACACTTCTTAGTATAAGAACTTGGTAAGGCCAACCACAATTTCTACTCCCAATATAGAATAGAATTGTAATAGCAATGGCCTATGTAGAAAGCTTAAGGGAATTAAAAGGAAAGATGATATTGGAGACAAAAATTCTCTAAAAACCGTGGGGAGAAATTGCAATGTCTGAAGTTTTGGTTAACACTTCATCCATCTTTTAAGGACCATAAGCTTGAAATGAAAAAAAATCATGGTGTTATGAATTGCAGGCTACTAGAAGCACCCGATTACAGAAACGAACAAAGTTCAAAGAGTCAACTAACAACAAATTACAAAAAAACTAGATATTGCTACCCACTTAGCATTAAGAGTTGCTTACAGAAACGAACAAGTTCAAAGAGTCAACTAACAACAAATTAAAAAAAAATCTAGATATTGCTCCCCACTTAGCAGCATTAAGAGTGAAGAGAAAGAAAGAAACTGACCAACAGCAGCACTGATATTGGTCCCTGTGACCTGATTCCTGCGAAGCTTGCGCTCAAGATGAGCTGCAATCCATATGGTTCCCAATGGGCCTTTTTTATCCAATAAAAACTGAGAGTAAAACATCATGCTGAGTTTATGCCAACGCAAGAATTCGAACTAAAAACTGCTCTGAGCCATATGATACAACTCACTAATCCATCCCAACATCAAAAGCTTCCAGGAGTTTTGAAATCTGGAGAGCCAATTGATCAATGCCAACCAATCCAAAGTAAGGTTAATCACTAGGAATTGTGAAACCCACTTGGCAATGCAACAATCACATACACAGTTGCAGAAAACAAGAAAAACAGATTAAAAAAGCCAATTTGGTCCATATCCCAACATATAAAATCCTAAGGTGGCAGACGCATTGCAGTATATACACAGAAATATATATTCGACTCCATGGCGGTGCTCTTCTACTAAAACAGCTGGGATGTTGATGCATGACTAGATGGTCATAAATACCCACAAATATAGATTTGCCCATTTCAATAACTAATCCCACTTGCACTTTGAACTGTGAGAGTGGAGGCTTGATGAAGAAGCTAGTCGGCAGACAGCAAACCTACGAAAGTTCTTTCGAAGTAGTGTTTGTCCACTTCGACGACAGTGTTTGTATTTTAATATGTATATTCACCATTTATGTCAATGACTGCGCGGGACTTCCTGTTATGCCACGTCAAGTGATGATGTGTCAATGCTCTATGAAGCAAAGCGAAACCCATGGAAAATGAGTTCGCTGTTTGGCATCCGATGAACATCCATTTCAAAGCAAATTTCAACACTTGGGTTTTCCATTTGGGCCTAGGCATTGGTCGCTCTGGTTTTTGTGGTTTCAAATAACAATGTGGTTTTTGGTTTTCGGTGATGAATTTTCTTCGTAGTTTTTCAAGGAGGGAAGAACTAACTTTTCTTGGGAAAAATAATCCCAAATTATTTTGGAAGGAACTTCAACCGAGAAAAAATACAAATTGGAAATAATATTACAGCTTCTAAATGGTTTGACTATGCAAGATAACTCTATGCACAGGTTCCCAAGGTTGACCCTCCCCCCTTGGTTGGCACTAATACTGAACTCTTCACGGTACAAGAGATAGAGATTGGTATCAAGAAGTTGGGTGTTGGAAAAGCAAAAGACTTAGCTGAACTCCAAGCAGAATATCTAAAGTGGGGCTCAAAGATTCTTGCACTTCACATTACAAAAATCTTCCACAACATCATACAACAAGGGCTCCCCACAAATTGGACAACTAGTCTGGCAATACCTCTTTTCAAGAGCGGTGACATCAATAATCCCTCCAATTATAGGACCATCATGATAAACCCTTTGTTTGCAAAGCTATTTGGAAGCATGCTAGAAAACAAAATTAGCAAGTGGGCAAAGGAAAGAGATAAGCATGCTAAAGGGCAAGCAGGTTTTAGACCTAAACATTCTACAGTTGATCATTGCAGAACTTTAAGGCATATCATTGAAAAAGATTGGGAGAAAAAGGAAGAAGTCTTTTGTTGCTTTGTTGATTGCAGAAAAGCGTTTGACTCGGTTCCTAGGGATAAACTTTGGCACAGAATGGAGGAACTTGAGGTTCCTAAACATTTGAGAGCAGTGGTGCATAGGTTGTATGAAGAGGTAAAAGTCAAAATTAGAACTTCAGCGGGCATTTCTAAAAGTTTTAGAAGCGATATCAAGGTCAAGCAAGGTTGCCCATTGTCTCCTACCCTTTTTGGTTTATATATCGACAAGCTTGAGGAGTGGTTAAATTCGCAAGGGGGTGATGGTATCTATTTGTGCAAGTTTGTTATAAGGCTTCTTTTGTATGCAGATGACCTTATTCTGATTGCTAAATCGGCTCTTGGTTTGCAAGAGCACTTACTATCCCTTGAGCATTTTTGTAAAAGTGTGGGGATGCAAGTCAATGTCAGCAAAACAAAAGTAGTGGTCTTCTCTAAGAAAAGAAAACATAACCAGCATAAGTTCTACTTTGAAGGCAACATTCTGGAAGAAGTTGCAGATTACAAATACCTTGGAATTGACTTCAACAAAAATCTAAGCTAGAATGGTTGTAGAAAGAAAAGAACTTTGGGGGGTTGGAAAGCATTTTATGCTTTTCAAAATAGGTGTAGAGAGGCAGAGTTATGGAACTGGAAAATCACTCAAACTCTTTTTGGGCTTCTAGTGATTCCGGTGATTCTCTATGGTTGTGAACTGTGGGCTAGCAGTGCCTCCAACATGCAGTGGAGACAAATTGAGAAAAATCAGAAGCGTTTGATTACAAACAAATTTAAGATTAAAAGTGCAGTTGCTTATGATATCTTGTTAAGTGAAACAGGGACTGCTCCTATTGAAGCGATTGCTATGGTGCAAGTCATAAGGTATTTAAAAAAAATTAAGCAAATGGAAGAGGGTAGATGGCCTAAGGTTGTCTTTAATGATAGATTGTGCAAAAGCAAAAAAACTTGGATGCAACAAAATAACAAATGGTTTAGTAAATGGGTATTTGCTTGAACGCGTGTCCCATAAACATCAACGAGATAAAAGCTTTTGTTATGGAAAAGTTCCACAAACGTACTTGGGATAAGGAGCTAGGAAGAAAGAAAAAAATTACTATATTGAAGTGTTTAATCCCACTCATAATCATCAACCAAAAGCATACATAGAGGCCAATATCTCTTGGAGAGCCAAAATTCTTATTGCTCAGTTAAGGACTAATTCTCATCAACTCCGTTGTGAAACAGGGCACTGGAAAAGGCCAAAGGAAGTGTGGGAGGAAAGGGTATGCATTTTTTGTTCTTCCGGAAAAGTGGAAACAGAAAAACATTTCATTTTAGAATGTGAGGCCTTCAAAGACAACAAGGAAAGTTATGCAGATATGCTGGCAGCTAGCTCTTGGGATAATCTATTTAGCGAGGGGTTTGTCGAGAAGCTGGGAGCATTTATTTTGAAGCTTCACAAAAAAAGGGTCGAATACATCAAGCAGATGAAGAAGCAATCTGTCCCATAGGCTATCTTTAGCCTCGTGGATGTTAAATAATTTCTTTCTTTCTTTCTTCTTCTATGGATTATTAACAAGACTTCTCTAGGAGTGACAATTTCATATTGATCGAGAAAATTTTCTTTGGAATTTATTAATTTTTTTCAAATGGTTTTTTTAAATTTAAATTTTTTTCTTTTTTAATTTAAATTGAGTGTTTGAATAGTTTTTTTAATAATGGAAATAGATTCAGTGTTTTAAAAGACTTCTTAAACACTTAAAATTCTGAAATTTGATAGTTATAATTTGGATTTCCAAATATTTCAGCCAAATTTCATCAAAATCATGCTAGAAAAACCATTCTTTTCTAGGCGAAATCATCACTTGTTTAAACTATGGTTTATTAATAAATGTTGCAACAATATTAACATAGCATTTACGCAAAACAAAATAAATATAAGTAACGTTCATGAGGCTAAAGATAGCCTATGGGACAAATTGCTTCTTCATCTGGTTGATGTATTTGGGCCTTTTCTTGTGAAGCCTCACAATAAACGCTCCCAACTTCTCGACAACCCCCTCACTAAATAGATTATACCAAGAGCTAGGTGCTAGAATATCTGCATAACTTTCCTTGTTGTCTTTGAAGGCCTCACATTCTAAAATGAAATGCTTTTCTGTTTCCACTTCCGGAATAACAAAAAATACATACTCTTTCCTCCCACACTTCTTTTGTCATTTTCCAGCACCATGTTTCACAACGGAGTTGATGAGAATTAGTCCTTAACTGAGCAATAAGAATTTTGGTTGTCCACGAAATATTGGCCTCTATGTACGTTTTTTGTTGATGATTATGAATGGGATTAAACACTTCAATATAGTACATTTTCTTTCTCCCTAGCTCCTTATCCCAAATAAGCTTGTGGAACTTATCCATAGCAAAAGCTTTTATCTCTTTATTGTTTATGGGACACGTGTTCAAGCAAATACCCCATTTACTAAACCATTTATTATTTTGTTGCATTCAAGTCTTCTTTCTTTTGCACAACACGTCATTAAAGACAACCTTAGGCCATTTGCCCTCTTCCATTTGCTCAATTTTTGAATTTGTTTGTAATCAAACACTTATGAATTTTCTCAATTTGTTTCCACTACATGTCGAATGTACTGCTAGCCCACAGTTCACAACCATAGAGAATCATTGGAATCAATAGAAGCCCAAAAAGAGTTTGAATGGTTTTCTAGTCCCATAACTCTGCCTCTCTACACCTATTTTGAAGAGCATAAAATGCTTTCCAACCTCCAAAAGTTATTTTCTTTCTACAACCATCCCAACTTAGATTTTTGTTGAAGTCAATTCTGAGGTATTTGTAATCCGCGACTTCTTCCATAATGTTGCCTTCAAAGTAGAACTTATGTTGGTTATGTTTTCTTTTTCTTTTTAGAGAAAACCACTACTTTCGTTTTGCTAATATTGACTTGCATCCCCACCCTTCTACAAAAATGCTCAAGGGATAGTAAGTGCTCTTGCAAACCAAGAGCAGATTTAGCAATCAAAGTAAGGTCATATGCATACAAAAGAAACCTTATAACAAACTTGCCCAAATGGATACCATCACCCCCTTGCCAATTTAACCACTCTTCAAGCTTGTCGATATATAAACCAAAAAAGGTAGGAGACAATGGACAACCTTGCTTGACCTCGATATCGCTTCTAAAACTTTCAGAAATGTATGTCGAAGCTCTAATTTTAACTTTCACCTCTTTATACAGCCTATGCACAACTGCTCTCCAATGTTTAGGAACCCCAAGTTCCTCCATTATGTGCCAAAGCTTATCCCTAGGAACTGTGTCAAATGCTTTTCTGAAATCAACAAAAGGCTTCTTCCTTTTTCTCCCAAACTTTTTCAATGATGTACCTTAAAGTTATACAATGATCAATTGTGGAATGATGCCCTTTAGCACGCTTATCTCTTTCTTCTGCCCACTTGCTAATTTTATTATCTAACATGCTTCCAAATAACTTTGCAAACAAGGGGTTTATCATTATGGTCCTCTAATTGGAGGGATTATTAACGTCACCACTCTTGAAAAGAGGTATTGCTAGATTAGTTGTTCAATCTGTGGGGAACCCTTGTTGTAGTAAGAAAAAATAGAAATGTAGTAAGCCAATGATTGGCTAAGCCCATGGTGCTATTTATATTTTCCTATATACATATTTGTTCCAAAATAAGTTATATAGAAATATTGGGTTTGGTTTAATTGTTTTATGTTTCTTAATTTTTGTCTTTCTGTTAATTTTATTGGAAATTTGTAGAGATCAATTGAAATTGTATATCAAAATTGTTTAATTTACACAGTTTAAATTTTTGAGCATGTTGAATTCATATATCCATTTTTAAAAAGCAATTCAAGCAACAAATGGCAATATCCCAAGAATTATATCATTGAATTCTAGTCTAAAATGTAAAAGATCTAATCTACTTCTCAATATTATATGATTAATATTTGTAGTTAGAAAAGAGAAAAACACGATGATTATTCAACATTAGCAACTATAAAGAAGAAAAATTAACAACATTAGAAAGAATAGTTATATTTATGTTAAAAACACTTAAATTAGATTTTTGTTTTATAGAGATGATCACATTCATTATTTCCTTTAAAAATAGATGAGTTAAGATTGATAATATATTTGTTGCACTTTTTCAAAACCTTGCATAGACCATGTAACTCCATTCCTAAAATAGATAGTTGGATATGGTCCATACATGTTAACTTTCACTATATTAAAATGAGTTGGGGAGTTTGTGAGAGAGATGAAGAGAGGTCATTATTAGACCAACTGAAAAAATAAGAAAATGCAAAGGGGTAGAGATGTTTTATGTCCATTCACGATAAATATAGCCAAACTACAAATTTTATTAGAAACTTCAAAAAAAGTAAAAGCAACACCAATAAATGAGAAAAAACTATATTGAAACACTAAACTACAACCACGGAGATAACATAGTATGGAGGGAAAAAAGAGAGAGGTTGAGAAGCCCTAGACAACATCATGAAGAGGAGTACAAGGCCTACATGGAGAGGGAGAGGAGTAAATCCTCATTTTGTCCCAAGGGGATAGATATGGAATAATTATTTCCCCTATAAACCATGTAATTCTTACATTGAATGATTATTTATACCATATGTCATAAAAGAGATTTGTGGAGATATTTTGATAAGAGTAGAGACTATTATTGACTTCTCAAGGAAGAGTTCAACAATTTGGAAAGTTGTTCCTAAATGAGTCATAACATTAATCTCCAAATTGTTTTTCCTGGGCATATAGAAGGCAAAGATTTTACTCAAGTTACTTAATAATAAATAGTTATATATTTTTTTAATACAACAATAAGGATGAATGTATGCTGTTGGGAGGGAATTTGAATTTTAGTGGATGTCATAAGTGACACTATTTCAAAAACACTACATATCATAATATTAACATCACATTTAAAAAAAAAAAATCGATAAAAAAAAAATCGATTATAAAAAGTTAACAAGGTTAACATTATTTTTCCCATATGCATTTACTTATCCTCCATTATATGTTATTTGACATCATCACATATCAACTTAACATTATTTTGTAAGCAAATTAATCGGATGTGATTATATTTATTTTCTTTCATTTTGTATAATAAATTTGAGAATTAAAAATGTATTTAATTTATATAAAACATCAAATCATTTATATTTAAATATAATTTGAATTGTGATATATCCTATTTAACAGTGATGAGTAGCACGGATAGCAGCCAGAGATGGCTGTCCTCACTGTTGGTTTGACACCAGGTTTTACCACCTTAAGTTGAATGACTAATAAATGTTGGTAGGTTAAGATTGATGCAAACAATATGATTAACAAAAATTTAAATATTAAAATTGAAAATAAGTTATATGACTAAAAAGTCTTTTAATAATATAAATAATCAAAATTTTCCCTTTATAGAATATAAATATCTTAATAAAATTAATCATATTCTTTCATTAAATTATGACTACAGGAAATATTACTTTTTATTAAATCTTAAGCATACATATAGTTGACATCCACTTTCTAATATAAATACAATAACTTAATCACACATCAATCAAACATTTAATACTTATCTCTATTCATATATAAAATATATTTAATTTTTTTTAAATATATTCTATATCTACATATTTGATAAACTATTATTATATTATATTTTATAGCTATTCATTGTTTTCCATAATGCAGAGAAATGTTGATAAGCTGCATTATTAAAATATTATAATATAAGATATGTTACAATCAGAATATGTAAGAAGATTTAACAATATCTAGGTTCCAAAATTCAATAAATACCGCCAAGAAAACATGGACTTAGGGTCGGTAAATAATTAAGGAACCTTTTTGAAAGCAAGCCTGTGAACATATTGACCGATAGAATTTCTAAAGGTACGGAAAGCAATGATTTGAAGTTCAAGTTGAAGTTGAAGCGACGTCTTTTTAAAAGATTTTTAACTTTCTAAAAGCGTTCCAATGAAGCTAACGGACACCAATCAAAGCAAAACATTATTTTCTCTTAATTTCTTCTTTAGGGAAGTTTCAAATAGTTCTAATATGTTACCAATCACGTTATACTAATCACTTTCAGCTTTATTATTTCTTTCTCGATAAAGGTGAAAGGATGTTTACTTTTGAAATCGTTGGATCCCACGATAAACAACCTTCACCTCCAACTTGTATTCACTTTGAGAAAGAATTCAATTCTATATATTGAGAAGTTAGAGGAGGACAACAAACCTCCTATAAACCTAATGATAGCCCAATGTTTGAATTTTACAAAATTGGTAGGTTTAACGAATAATAGTATAACAATTAGAAAGATGCTGTATAACAATTTTGTGAATTAATTTGATATATGAACAAGGTTGTATAGTTAGTGGTCTCTGTTCTTTAGTTTAATTATTAAACTTTGAAAGGTATGAACCAATTTCTAGTTCTTAGTCTTCTTAGCTATACAACCTTGGCGTCGCTATGGCAGCTCCACCCAAAAGCTTTTACGGTGTTTCACACATCGCTTTTAATGAACAAGATCATAAAAAGAAGAGGTAAAGGAAAAGGAAAAGCTCCCAAATGCAGGGGAAAATTGTCTCAAATTCACGATGAAATTCATTCCAAATTGCACGCCATATGAAAGCTCGTACAATGTTGGCAACCCAAATGAGACTAAAATTCGTGTAAATGAAATGAATTTTAGCAGAAGCACGTGGGAAAACGAATCTCTGTTGGTAGGGGAATATTCGGCAGGCCTAGTTGGCCCATCCAGCACACATGCGGAAGACCCCACAGATAAATTTTTAGTGTCGTTAATGTGTCAGCCTGCCCGAATTGACGGCAGTCATATCACATATGGACTCGGGAAATTGGAATAAGTATGTGTGTATGGTTCTTATTTATGAATTGACGACTGTGGATGGTACATAACCATCATTACAAAATAAAACTGAAATTGAGTGAACCAATCAGAGTGAAAAAAATAAAATTAAAATATTTAAAAAAATAAATTAATTTTGTTTTATAATGTCAACTCTATAGATTTTTATTTAATTTTTGGTCAAATAGTCGATTAATTCATGGTCAAGGTTAGAGAGATAGCTACAAATATATAAATAGATATAAATGACTCCTTGAGAGATAGCTGCAAATTAACCTGCAATTTAAGCACAAATAGAAATTTGAATAATTTCCTTGCAATGCCAACTAGGGTGGCAATTGACGTCAGCTGAAATTGACTGAGTATCAACTAGGGTGGCAACGATGTTCGTCAAAACTAGTGTGCGAGTCTCTCCTGAAACCCTCGAGAGAAACTCCCTTGAGCTCCGAATCAATCAATAAGAAATAATCATAAACCAAAATGAATGAGAAATGGCATTCAATCCCCTTTTATAAGATTTTGTCAAATCTTCTTCAATCTTATAGAAATATCCTTTTATTATTTTATTAATAAGTCACTTAGTGCATTTTCCTCCTATTTTCCAAGTGACATTTACCCCCTTGTATTTAATAAGTGACTTTTTATTACTAATTAAAGTCACTTTTATCTCAAGAAAATGCTTAAACTTCCACCATGATCACATCGACCTCCCAAAACCCCTTTTTTCATTCTATCTTGTAGATCTTCTTCTTCTTTTTTTTCCAACGAGCTATTACACTAAGGTGTTTCTCCAAGTAATCAACTTGAAACAACACCTTTAGCATAATTAATTAAAATATGCCCGTTAATAACTATGTTTTACTAAAATCGTCGAAATGTAGTGGAACCAAGATCGAACTATGTGGAATTGATCTTGATGATGAAAAATGGCAAGCGATCCTAGTCTAGCCCCCATAAAACTCCTCAAAATCCTCTGGGCCCACCAATAATGTAATCCTACTCCAATGACCTGGCTGACATCAGCGCTGGAAATCCATCCTAATCTCTCCACAAGGAAGTCCAAAAATTGGGGACATTACACATTGTTGAGTAAATGCACATATATAGGGATAGACTGAGTATGTAACCATTATCTCATTTTCCAATATCTCAAAAGGAACATATTGTAGAGTCTTGATCTTCATACCAAGACCTTATAGTCTTTCCTTCTTTATTTGTAACCAAACTCTATCTTCCACTCTAAATGACTTCTCTCTTCTGTGTTGATCATGCCTACCTTTATATTTTTCCTATGACTTCTTTAGCATCTCCAATACGTGCAAACAAATCCACCTAATCTTCTCAACATTTTTTTTAACTCTCAATGGATCTCCTATAAGTTCATCCCTCACTTTCCTTGTTGTCCATACACAACATCCAAGGGTAAAGGTGGAAAATATCCGAAGCAAGTTTCAAAAGGTGACTTATCATGAGAAATTTGTATTGCTCTACTATAAGAGTGTTGTATATGGATCATATTTTCAACCCAATTTTTTGGATGCTTCTGATTGTAACCCCTCAAAAGTCGCACCAAATTCCTATTAAATAATACTCGATACCCATTTGTATGTGAATGGAATGATGTAGATCTCTTCAATTTTATGTCCATCTTCGCCCATAATGTAGTAAAAAATAAACTAATAAATATGGTATCCATGTCAGAGATGATGTTCCTTGGCATCCCAAAATGCACTAAGACAAGTTTAAAGAATGTATTTGTTGTTTCTTGTCCTTCAATGGTTTTTTTGTAGGGCATGATAATGCACATCTTATTGAACATTTCAATTACCATAAATAGATAATCATATCCCTTCCCAGTTGTTGGTAAATTTCCCACAAAATCCATAGAAATACTTTCCCAAGGTCTAGTGGGTATTAGTAACGGATGGTATAGATTTTGCTTCTTGTTACTACGCGTGTTGGTACCACAAAATATACATCTTCTAATATGTCATGCTACATCTTCTTGCATTATGAGCCAATACACATACCTTTGCAAGTTGACAATTAACCTCCCAACACCAAAATGTCCTACAACCTTGGAGTTGTGAGCCTTTAATAAGTTGCAATCTTCCACCTTAATGGATGTAGTGCCCACTCTAGTTGTCTAGCCCTGATCTGACATTATCCTTAATACATTATTCTTTGAGGACCTCAGGTTGAGGATCTAGATATTTGACTCTTACTATGAGTGGATGTGATAGTAATTATTTTTCTAGCTTGATGTTATGATGATAATAATTGTGATGGATGTAATTTATGACTATGTATGATTGTATGATGGACTCATTATTTGCCTGTTTACATTAGCTCTTGCTCTGAGTTACAAATATGTTGGTGATTATGTCATGGTGATGATTTAGCATACAAAATTATATTGGTGAATAATGTTATGAATCAAATATTATTGATGATCATTGAATGTGGCAAGAGACCACTCAGATGCACTTGCATGTGATGAGTCAACAACCTCTCATTTGTTTTGAATTACATACTATTGTCTCAAGAAAATTTTAAAGTTCAATTTAAAATTATGTTGTGAATTCTAATGACATGATAGTGGTTGCAGGCACAGGTTAGTTGCTTGGCCAAACGACTCACACATGGGTGATGGGGTTGTACAGATAGATGGAACCTCATGGAATGGGTGGGACAACATCCATGATTTCACCCGATGGCACTCTTGCCTTGAGTTGGGTTGGAAGGTGTTGGGATACCTTTGCCTTGAAGTTCACGAAGCCATGGGGGCAGACGCTAGATTGGGCCGCCCATGAGGATTTTACTGGGGGGTGTGCATCGAGGCAGATTCCTTGATCCCCAACATCATTAGTCTCACTATAGAGGGAAACATAGGAGAGGATAGCGGTCTCCGTCGTTGCACATAGATCTTCTCCTCGTAATTCGTTAAATGCTTGAAAGGCAAGCAGTGTGGCACCCTTGGAACTTCAAGAGAAATTCTTGGAGGGCACGATCGACTTGGCATCAAGAACAAACTTCTTGGCATGGCACCCTTGGAACTTCGAAGGGAATTTTTTTGAAGGGAACGACCGACTTGGCACCTTGGCATCAAGAAGAAACTACTAAAATATAATCAATATATGAAAATCCAACTAATTCACATAAGGCGGTCAATGAGGTTTTAGAACCAAGGTAATTAAGTCAAGAATAAAAGTTAGGGTAAAGGAATAATATGAAGAAATAAAAAGATGTACAACTTGAGAACTCCACCCTTCCCATGTTGGAAAAGATTAGGTAGATAATGTGCATAAGTGTTTTAATAGGAAAAAGGGGGGGAGGAGGGACATAGAGTTAATTAGAAAGATTATCCTAAAATAGTTTAACCTCATTAAGATAAGAGGGTGGTGAATAAAAGTAAAGATTAATCAATTAAGTTAGAGAAAATTTAGAGAACCTCCATGTGGCAAGAGCTAACATAAGAATATCCATCTAAGAGGAAAATTGTGTTAAATTAGGAGGTAGTTGGGGAACCAAATCTAAGACTTGTCAGTTGAATTCAATTATGAACACAAATTAAGGAATAGAAAAGGGGGCTCAAGAGACAACTAGGAGAAGAAATGGGAAATCATGTCGGGGTGAGGAAAAATATTACTTTTGAATTTAAAATTTAAGTAAATAATTTTGGAGAGCCTTGGTGAGAGGGTGACACATGGGTGGGTGAATAATAAAACTTTTGGTTTAATAAAAATAATTAATTATGCATGAAATATCAAGTGTCACCTATGAAGCCTCCTATAAAAGAAGGGGCAAGTTATGGGAGAAGGGACCTTTTTGCCCTATGGTTGGATGAATGAGATAATGTTATTTTGACAATGAATACGAATATAGTGAGTTTTATATACTATAGGTTTTCTTTTGAGAGGGGGAGTCTTGCGCAAAGAGTGCTCTCCTCCATTTGGTAGCACTTCTCTACCATCTTACAACCCCATTACAACTCGAGGTTTCATGGGGAAGAAGAGTACCCAAGGAGTAGGCTAGGAGGTCAACCAGTGAATTGGCGATGTTCAACTAGGGACGCTACATCCTTCACATCCGTACGTGGACAGCCACAACGGAGCACAAGAATCAACAAGGTCAAGTCGAGTCTCCATCCCTTCGGTGAATGGTACTTCGGGTTACATAAATTTCCACTACATGTTTATTGTATTGCATTAAATTGTATAATTAAATTATGGATGAATTGACCTTAAAGTGTTATGTGTATTGCATATTGATGTGTGGTTTATTATATGATTCACTTATAGTTATTGTTCATGGATAAATGAATGTCAATGGACATTCTAAATTTATATCATTCTTGGTAATATAATATCTTAGGATTGTCTCTCTATTTCGTTAAAAATAATATATATAATGTCTTGTAATTCCTTAAATTGTTATTTGCGCCTGTTTCATGTGGTTAATATAGTTGAATTATAATAAATAGAAGTAGTGGGTAAATAATGTTATAGGTGGAGTTCCCTGCACTTGGTATCAGAGCCGTAGGTTCAACTACTAGGACCTATGGACTCTTTAGAATTTGGTATTTGCACTATAAAAAAAAAACGAAAATCATACTTTTCTCCATGAATTATTGCAAATCTTATGAATGTGAAATATCATGTCCTAGATCCTAAACCATGTTTACAATGACATAAGCACCTATTCATTCATTGACAAAAATAAAAGTTGCAAGGATAGTTATATATTTCACAATGATTATACCCTAGTGCCATAAATCAAAGGTCTAAATAGAGAACCAAAGAGGCTTTAGGTGCGAGTTTCAATCATAATCCATTCCACGTGGTGTGGCAAAGTTATTGTCATTAAGTCAAGGATGTATCTTGGAGAAGACTAAAGTCATAATAGTAGATATTCAGTTGCTATATGATTAGGAACAATTGATTGTTGTATGATTACAAACAATTGCATTGACGATGGGGTGAGTTATGTCATCTGACAACTCTATTTATGTTTATGGATCTACAACAATTTTTCCAAAATGCTTCAACCAAATCGTGAATTCATATATCATATATTTCACACATAAGTATAATGTACGAATATGTAATAATCAACACTAGAACACATAAACTATGCTTAGACGTCCAAAACTCACAATTTGGATCAGTTTAAAGTGTTCCTTCTAAATGTGTCACAATTACACTTGAAATCATGAAATCCATTCCTGAAAACAAGCGAGTGATGACACCAAGGTTAGAAGTGAAAATTAGGGATATAATGAGCAGGGACAATATATCTTGACATTTGGCTTATTGTTTTATCTTAGATTATATTCAGATTTGAAACAAATATTGTAGCTTGCAGGAACTAAATATTTAACAGATGCCAGCAAAAAATGACTTCTTTTAGTAATGTTTTTCAAGCTAGACTAGATCTGACAATAGGAATTTAACATAAAATAAAATTCCACTAGGATTCAGTTTGGAAACAAGATACATGTACAATACTTTTAGGAGTAATGGGAATAATTGATTATACCATAAAGAGATTTGATAGCACGTTATTCATGATTCAAATTAGGCAATACAATATTGATTTTCACTAGTTCTACAACCTTCAAGCAATTAGCTACCTTTCTCCAGGTGATTCATAAAGGCTCCCATTCGTGCCAGATACCAAGTTTCCCTTGTACTCTTCCATGGCTTGACCCTATGTCTATACACTTGCTACCACGATGTACGGTTAGCTTGTTTCTACAAAAATTTCCCGAATTGATTGGATAAACAAAGCTTAGTTATTATGTGTTCGCAACGATAAATTGTTTTGAAGCTATCAAATACCTAATATTTTGAAAAAAAAAAGGTGAACCCCTTAATGTGAATTCAACCATTTCCATCTCCCTAGCCATTGCTATTTCACTCCCATTTCAAAATTATCCATATTTCTCTTTCTACCAGCTCAACAACAAAAAAAGGCGACCAAGTGTCTCTCTAGGAATGGGAATCTTACAACACAATATGAAACAATATAAAAATGACAATACTTTCTTACTTCAACCACCAAACGAGAGAAACCATAACAATGATCACTTCATTTTTCAAACTAATATGTCTAGAATGATCTCTACACGTCACTTGTTGCAACAATGTTTTTTTTTTTTTTTTCTAGTCTTTTCCAAGGAGCTTAAGCCTCAAATGAAAATAATGATCTTCGTGCATGGCTTAGATAAATTTCCATATCCACATACTATGTTGGCCACAGTCTGCATATGGGACAAGTGACTCAGCTAGTGCATAATGGACCTGATTGACTCATATTTGTCCAAATCGGTTGGTTCAATACCCAAATTGGTCCACTAAAAAGTATGGGTTGTTCTCCAAGTTGATCCCAGATTCTAATTATATCTTCCACACAGAGATAAGCCCAAGGTTCAATACTTATCTATAGTAGTTATTATTGATAATATAAGGATCGAATAATCAAAGAGTTCTTATCCAATTTAATTCTACGCTCTGAAATAGAGAACCCCTCAAATCAATCTCAAAATTGAAGTAGGGGTCTGATCTATAATAATCTAGAATTTGTGTCTCTTTCGAGAACCCCTATGCACTAGGTGTTTGAATCACCAATGTCATTACTCCCTTTCCATTATGCCACTGATGTAATTTGGTAATTAATTGTAATTTAATTTCACCTAAGTTGTAGAGAAATGCCCATGTACATCTTGGAGAGTATTGTTAGCTTGAGGGGGATTGGACCTAGGTTCAAAGTTAGTTGCACTAACCAACAAAACTTGACACTACCGACCCTTTCGGCCACAACTTGCTTAGTGCAGGCTTCAGTCTCACCCGTGGCAGTATTGGGGGATGCTAGAACCAGATTTCTACATCTAGAAGGCTATGTGATGTGGGGGTAAGGCGTTTCTTCAGTTTAAGGCTTGATCTGACCTTCACGAACCCTTATCCTCAAAATCCCCAAACTTAAAGAAATTTCCAATTAAACAGAGTTATGAGCTTCGCCTAAGGGTCTAATCATGCATAAAATAACATTTAACAGTAGATCCAGATCTTCACAGTGTAATTAAGACAATAATACAGATAAATGGAATTCACTAAGCATAAATACAGAAAACACATAAGTATACAATTCAAACATAAATTTGCTTCAAATACTCTTTATTATTCCAGATCTTCAATACATATACGTTTCATACCCTATGCACACAGCTGCAGGGGCCGCACTGAGCTGCGAACTTACCAAGGTCTCCGTGCATACAGAAGTAGGAGCCTTCCCCTTAGCCCAAGTACAGAATTATATTACACTTACAGACTCAAAAACATATCATCTCATAAAATCTGATTGCCTTAGACTTGCTGTGGAATCCCTTTATATATGTTTTCTTATTACAATACCATGGTTCGCAAACCATGGGCAGAGCTCAAAACAATACAAAAACTAAGGGGCTTTGACCTTCCTAAAACCCCTTGACTCCTAGTGACCTACGTTACTCGTACTCCTTTCCTCAAAATGTGGTAAGACTTTACAATAGCTTATCAAAATTGGACCCATGGGACCCCGTCCCAACGGGCCCCCAACACAAAGATGTGACTCATCCCCGAGTCACTCTGCCAGTATATCCTCAACGCGTGCTTTAAGGCCGCTAAATTCCGACTTCAAGGCTTGAAGTTCTATTGTACTATGCACGACGACCTGCCGAACCTCTTCAACCATCTTCTTTGTAGTTAGCCTCGCGACTGCTAAGCTCATCATCCTCTGTGTTTGCTGAAGGGATTTCAATTTTCTTTGGACATTCTGCAACAGTTGGCTTGCTTTGTCAGCCCATGGCTACGTCCTTGCTGAAATGATAGAGGCCTTTCAACACAACTCATCAATATGAGTCTATATGAATTTCTCTTCTTGGAGTATGGTGCATAGGTGCTAAGGTCCACGTTGTCACCCTGATCTCATCAAACTGTAGTTGCTTCTTGCGAATGTCAACTTCAAGTTTATGTAGATGTGGGTCCTCCTACAGCGAGGCCCAAATTTCCATTGTACTCTCAAAAATTTGGCTGCAACCATTAACTGTAGCGACAAGAACTTCCATGTCGGCTTTGATAGCAACCTCGCACTGCTCTCAAACTTCTAGAGGGGTGGTAGGCTGCAGCTTCATCTGAAGCTCTGAAATCTACAGTTACAGCTCAAACCACACATTTTCCACCTCAGCCTTAGATTCTTTCATTGTGGCTGCCAGCTTCTGTAATTTCTCGGCCGAAGTTGTCTCTGCTGGAATTTGGAGCTCTGGAAGCTCACTACATACCTACGCTACTGCTGCGTCCAACTACTGACTGCGTGCAACGATCTCTTCTCGTTATTTTAGCGCCTATGCCTTTTCCTAGAACATGTGTTGGTTGTTAGTCTTGACTTCACTGATAACCAGTAATGCCCGTTGTTCCCGGACCCTGAGCTCATCCGATACTCCTTGATGCAATTTTTCCCAAAAACGGAACCATTTGTTGGCTTGAGGGGGCTTGGACCCAAGTTCAGAGCTAGTTGCACTAACCAACAAAACCCTACACTACCAACACTTTCGGAAACAACCTGCTTAGCGTAGGCTGTAGTCTCACCCGAGGCAGTATTGGGGGATGCTAGAACCATATTTATGCATCTAAAAGGCTATGTGATGTGGGGGTAAGGCGTTACTTCAGTCTAAGGCTTGATCTGACCTTCGCGAACCCTTATCCTAAAAATCCCCAAACTTAAAGCAATTTCCAATTAAATATTGTTATGAGCTTCGCCTAAGGGTCTAATCATGCATAAAATAACATTTAACAGTAGATCCAGATCTTCACAGTGTAATTAAGACAATAATACAGATAAATGGCATTCAACGAGCATAAATACAAAAAACACATAAGTATACAATTCAGACACATATTTGCTTCAAATACTCTTTATTATTCCAGATCTTCAATACATATACGTTTCAGACCCTGCGCACACAACTGCAGGGGCCCACGCACTCAGTTGCGGACTTACTAAGGTCTCTGCACACACAGCAACGGGAGACTTCCCCTTCGCCTAAGTACAGAAAGATCTTACATTTACAGACTCAAAAACATATCATCTCATCAAATATGATTACGTTAGACTTGCTAAGACATCCCTTTATATACGTTTTTCTATTACAATACCATGGTCCACAAACCATGGGCGGAGCTCAAAACAATACAAAAACTAAGGGGCTTTGACCTTCCTAAAACCCCTTGACTCCTAGTGACCTGCGCTACTCGCACTCCGCTCCTCAAAATGCGAATACTTTACAATATCTTATCAAAATTGGACCTAGGGGACCCCATCCCAACAAGTATCAGAGGTTGAGGACAATCTTTCTTACTGACTGTAATAACCGACATCACAATATTGCCGCTAATTCGGTGGATTTTTCTAGAGGAATGGGACTTTGCATGTGTCGTGCTAAACAAAGAATGCCCTTATTTGAAGCACGTGGCGCTACACTAGAAGAAACCGAAAATGATGAGCTACCTATCAATTATCAAAATCCCACCCATCAACCCTTACTCCATGCTTAGGTGTCATGTGGAGTTTGTGAAATTGATGATGTGATAACAGTAATGGCTTCTACCACTGTACATGGACCTGATGTATTTACTTGTAAAGATGAAGAGTATTCACAGACAAACAAATTCACGAAGACTTTGTTTTTGGAAAATTCAAGGTTTAAATCTAGAGGTGGTGAGAGCTCTATTGGTGAGGGGTGCAAATTTATGTAGTAGGAAAGATAGCAAAGGGAAAACACCGTTGCATATGGTGGTCAAAGGGCCTAGTGTGGAAGTTGGTAAAAGAGCTATTGGGAGTTGATCCTTCAGTGATTAATGTGGAGGACAAGAAGGGTAACATTGCTCTGCATGTGGCCACCATGAAGGGGTGTGAACAAATATGTTTTTGGTGTTTGCTTCTGCATTTACGTTTTAAACCAATCCTTTATCATTTCTTAAGTCTAAAATAGTGGAGCACCACTAGTGCATTTAAACACAACACAAGGTTTAAACTATTGCGTACTTATGTGCAAGTCTCGAGTCAATGTAGAAATGACAATTACTTAAACCCTTTCACATTTGTGAGCTAGTCTTGTAACAATGTAGTGATGAGGGGTGTATAAACAAATTATTATACAACATGTTCATGTAGCGTCCTTTCAACCTTATTCTCATTGAGATTTATGATAACTTTAATGCTAATTAGGTTATTATTTATATATAATTAACATGGTTTCATGATTTATAAAGTTTTTATAGCTTAAAAAAAGCAACCCTAGTTGCATCGTTAAAGAGATTTATGTTCAGTTCGGGGGACCCTTTGGGATTCAGTCGACCAAATTGATTGCATGGATGGGGTTGCTTGATCTCTACTCTGAAATACTTGAGTTTTACTGTGATTTTAGCTGTTGATTAATTGAATATAGCTTTGATGCAATTTTAGGTTTGAATTTATTAGGAATAAATTAATCCATGTAAATATTGTAAATAGAAAAATAAATAAAATTGGAAGACGAAGAGACATTGGGAGAAGAAACCCAATAGTCTCCCTCTCCATGTATATATCCATCTTCCATCTTAATGCAAAATAAAATTCAATTTGTGGAGTTACCTCCTGGCCTGACATGGCATCATATCCAACTCCCATTTTAGATTTGTAACTCCTATTCCGTCCATGAATCCCTACCATGGACAGAGCATTCTTTGATTTCTACCTTGAATAGTCTAGCATGTAAGTTGTCTATCTGTATGATGTCTGAGTATATGTGGAAGCTGAGACTTGTCAAGCCCGTGCTAGTGGTGTGGAAGCTGATACCCCGTGTTGGTAGTGTGGACGCTGATACCTCGTGCTGGTAGTGTGGAAGTCGAGACCCTATGTTGGTGGTGAAGCCACCTGAACATGAGCTCTGGAGCGTTGGTGCATTGAAATACTCTGGTATGCTGCGTATGGTGTAAGTCATGGTGTTGATAGGTGGAACCTGCCTGTGCGTTAAACAATTTTTGAAGACTGTGAGGTATGTTTATGGTGCCTACAATGTTGAATGTGGAATGGTGCCTACAACATTGAATATGGAATGGTATGTTGACTCTTTTTGAACACTGTGTGCGTACATGTTGACTGAGAGTTGAAATATATATATTGAATGATACTCTATTTTTTTGAAGATTGGGCGATATACATTGTATGACAGAAGCAGTGTGAAATTTGTGTATGATTATTCTTATATAGTGCACGGTGCCGTGAGCGTATTATAAGATTTATGCATTAAAAATGGTGCGGTGAGCGGTTATTTTTTAATGTTAAGGGCATGCATGTTTGATATATCGTATGAAAGAAGGTTGAAAATACGATGGTATGTGATGGCATGTCATATATTATGAATGGCGAGTGGTAATATTTTATATGGATAGAATATAGCTTTGCTCTTTGTATATTAAATCAATGTCTTACGTACTCAAGAAGGCAAAATAAGGTTGCATTATTTTGAAGCACATAGTCCTTTTTTAAGAATGCATTCACTCATATCTATTATGGAATTAGTTCTCACTAGAAAGGAGAACTATCCTGAGTGGTTCCGAAAGATAAAACACACCCTCATTTTCAATGAATTGTGGAAAGGAGTTTGTGAAGGTGTAGGAGACAATGCACCTGAAAAGCTCACTTGAGACAAGGAGCTTGCCATTTGGGAAAACAAAAATAGCAAGGCATATGCCTTGATTGCAACATCAATAAATGAAGAGGTGTGTCGCCATATTTATCCATTTTCAAATGCCTTTGAAGCCCTAAATAAGTTGAAGGAATGTATGACTCGCTCTCTGAACTTTAGTTTGTTCAATTGATGATTAAGTTGTCAAGTCTTGAGTTGAAAAATGATGACCCTGTTGCCTTAACATCAGAAATCAGACCCATTATGCATGACATAAAAGCCACTGGTGTTGAAATATATATTCCTCTTATAACTTATTTCAAGGCATTATATCCCACCTATTCACATTATCTTGAGTCATTGCAAGCAAGCGACAACCTTAAGGATATTACCTTTGACTAACTTGAGAAGAAGTTTGTTGAGAGAGAGAAGGATTTTGGGAATAAGATAGCTCCTCGGTCTATTGAAGAAGTTGTATGCCTTGCACAAAAGGAGAAGAATCATGCACAAGATTCTTCTAGAGGAAGAGGTGGCCGAAGAGGAAGAGGAAGGAGGAATTTTAGAGGTAGGGGGGCAGACAGTTCCAAGGAGAAAAGTATGATCTTCATTGCATACGATGCAATAGAGATGGACATGATGCATCCACATGTAAGCTACCTTGGGACATAATTGAGCAGGAAAGAAATGAAGGAAAAGGTAAAACACTTGACAAAGGGAAAGGTAAAGCACCTGAATCCGCTCATTATGTTGTGGCACATTGCAACATTGGAGTAACTGAAGACTTATTTAATGCTTCACTTGCTTCATGGAAGGATGATTGATTGCTTGATTCGGGAGCACCTTACCACATGAATTTCAGGAGAGATTTCTTTGAAGAATTCATTGACAATGTTTATGGAGTAGTATACTTTGCAGACAAGTCAAAATTCAAGCCATCAGGGCTTGGCATTATCAGGCTCAATTGCCTAGTCTTCCAGACTTTCTTCTACATGATGTTCTATACCTCCCGAATTTGAGGAGAAACTTGTTGTCTTTGGTCCACATCTGCCAGCAAGGACACTCTATTCATATATTTGATCTCAAGGTTGAGGTCAAAAAAGCATCATATCACTCACTTGTCATCATAGGGATAGAAGAAGAAATACTTCTGAAGCTGCAAGGAACCTCTGCTCATGCACATAAATTTTCATGCAATTCTCACTATGATGAAGGTACATTTCCATCAAGTATTTTATGGCATGCTATATTTAGACACTTGAACTATGACAACCTTTGTTTGTTGAAGAAAAATGGTGTTACTTGTTTGCCTACAATTCTTAGGAAACTTAAGCAATGTGATGCTTGTATCTTAGGAAAGCACAACAAATAATCTTTTCATGATTCTCATTCTAGAGCACATAGAAAACTTGAACTCGTTCATTTCAATTTATGTGGCCCAATGCCTGTTCCTTCTGCAAATGGTAATAAATATATGATGACATTTATTGATGACTACACCAAAATGTGTTGGGTTTATTTATTGAAGAACAAATTTGAAGCTTTTGAAACATTCAAGAAATTTGATGCATGGATTGAAAATTATGCACAATCTCATATTGGTTATATTCACACTAATAATGGAAAAGAATACACTTCAAATGGATTTGAAAACTATCTTTTCCATCATGGGATCAAACATCAAACAACCATGCCTTATAATCCCGAACCTAACAGAGTAGTTGAAAGAATGAACAGGACAATCTTAAATATGGTATGTTCCATGATGTTTTTCAATAATGTTACTCTGATGTTTTGGGCCGATGCAATTCTATGTGCTGTGTATATAAAGAATATGTGTCCATCTAATGTTATAAAAAACAAGACTCCTTATGAAATGTGGTATGGCCAAATTCCTTTAGTGAGGCATCTTAGGTTTTTTGGTTCCACCTATTATTCCTTGATACGTAAGAAATAAAGAAACAAACTTGGTGCAAGGAGTCACAGGTGTATCTTCTTGGGGTACTCAAATACCTCCAAAGCATACAATCTCTATGATGAATTCAATAAGAAGTTTATAATATCTAGAGATGTGATCTTTCTTGAATCTTACACAACTGACAATGTTGTTGAGCGGAAACTTGATCACTTGGATAGATTCATACATGCAAATTCGTTTCAAGAATTTGATAATGAGATTCCACATTTGAAGGGGGGATTCCTATACTGGATGAATCTATGGAATATTCTTCTGAAGCACTCTCTCCCCCACATGAAGCTCCAACCATTGATGACACTTTGAGTGATGTGATTGATAGAATTGGGAGACTAAATTTCGATTCAGTCCCATCTCAATCAACTGAGAAACTTGGGCCATCTCAAAAAGGTCCTCCAAAATCGCTGAAAAAGACACTTGAAAGTGTTCATCCTGATGAGGTTGAAAAGACAGGAACAAGAAGCTCAGCCAGAAAATATGTAGGTGATGTAGACGATTCTGAGTCACATGTTGATATGGGTGTTTCTTATGATTGTGAACTAAATTTGTCTACATATTTTGAACCAACTTCCTTCAAAGAAGTCACTTCTCATGATGAATGGAAAGAAGCGATGCAGAAAGAATATGACGACTTGATAAAGAATGGCACTTGGAAGTTGGTTGATCCTCCATTGGGAACCAAATCAATAGGGTGCAAGTGGGTCTTCAAGAACAAGTATAAAGAAGATGGCTAACTTGACAAGCACAAAGCTAGGCTTGTGGAAAAAAGGTTTTGCACAGAAGGAAGGGGTCGACTATGAGGAGACTTTTTCCCCCACAACAAAATGGGATACCACCCAAACACTCTTTTCCCTGGCAGCATAGTGTTAGAGCCTAGATTTGCCTCAGGCTGAAAAGACAAGGTTCTAGGTCCACATCAAACCACGCTCAGCCTCGTAGCTAGCCCTACGAGGACAGGAGAGGGCTCTCTCCGGGTCGATCTCGGCAAAAGACAAGCAATAGGGCTCGAGATGACTGAAAAACAAATTAATTTTAGGCTAGGTATGAAGTACAAGGGTTTGTTTTGATTTTTTGGGGGTTTTGTGTTGGAAACAGGGAAAGGCAAATTGGGCTCAGGGATGAGGCACAGTTTTTGCAGAGTTCTGATTGGGGCAAGGAAGGAAATCGTTTTGATGCTTTAAATTGAGTGAATGGATAAATCAGACTGGTGAGGAGCTAAGGAGAGCAAGAGAGTCTCAAGAATTCTCCTTAAACAGATGAAAACATGGAAATTTAAACAAATTCAAAGGCAGGGCATAGCAATTAATGGATTCTACCTTAATCACTCATTTGTTCAAATTCAGAAGAAGAGACAGGAAAATGATACACATTACACTAATGAACTTACAATTATTTAGAGAAGCACACCATCAAAATATAAAGCCACATGGATCCAAAACAGTGCTGCAAAACCCTGGTCTTTCCTTAGCCAAAAATGCAGAGATAGAATGTACAATGATATGCCAAAGCAATCCCAAGTGTCCAACCCTGAAAATGACTTAGGAATTACATGATATAGACTAGCCCAACCCATTCCCTTGCCTCTAGGGGTCGAGCTCATCATTCTAGGAGCTGTTTGAACTAATTCTAAACAAGGAACTGAAAACTAGGTAGTCAAACAACTTACCCCTATATGCTAGGAAACTGATTCATTCACTCACATTTCACCTTTTGGTGAATGAATCTTCTAGAACAAGTAAAAATGTGCCAATATTACATCATGGTTGTCAAATTACATCATGAAAAGTCAAGAATAAATTCAAGAAGAAAAAATGGTCAAAACTGGGCGAATTGCTGAGCTGAACAGTGAAAAACAAGCCAAAATTCTCTATGCGCCGCGCCAAAATCTGTATGCGTCGCGCCACTTTGGAGCTGATTTTGAGGCACTTCCTGAAGTCCAAATTGAGCCCAAGTGTGCTTGTTGGAAATCCCTACCTGTCTACTTTCCAACCCAAGTGGAATTTCTAAATTTGGTGCCCATTTGCCCCTCCAAAACTTCAATCTCCCAAGACTGCTTCCTGTGTGTCAAAATAGGGGCAGTGAGGTCATTTTTTGAGTGTTTTTGACCTCCTGGGGACTCAAAACTTGCCCAAACTTCTTGGCCATGCACCAGAAGTCATGATTTTTCATGCCAAATCCAAAAATATAAACTTTTTGCAGTTTGGAGCTCCCTAGCAAAAGCGCGCGCCACGTGGCGCGGTGCACAGGGAGAAAAACCCTGTTTTTTGTACCAAAAAATTTCCAAAATGCAAAAATTGCTCCAAATTTCTTGAAATTTGGACTGAAGGTGCCTCATCAAGCATCATGCTCAGCCAAAGAGGCTTCGGCCAAGATTCAGAGTCTATCCTCCCTTTTATGGCATTTTAGTGCCCTCTTGGTGCATGCAGTTTCAGTTGTAAAGTCACTGTCTTGGTCATATAATGTATCGGTGCCCGCCTCCATGGTGTTGAAAGTCTATGCCAAGTGTATGTTTGGTTTTTTGAGAATGAGAAATGAGAACTTGGTGTCTTGTTTCAATGCCAAATGTGTGCCAAAGGGAAATGAGGGACTGTGGCAAAAATGGGACAGTGGGAACAATGAAGTCTTGCCAAGTGGTAGTTTGCCCTTTGACGATTTGACAAACTTTGGAGGAGGGGACAACCAATGAATGTTGGAGTAACTTGGGATTTTACAAATGAGATGGGGAAATAGGAATGATAGGGAATGATGTGACTTAGGGATAGGAAAAAGGGGCTTAGGAATGAATGAGGGAGCTTTAGGGATAACAGCTAGGGTTTGGGATAATGAGAATTAGGGATATAGGGCTAGTGAATTTAGGGATATGGGGATGAAACTAGAAAATGAATGTGGGAAACAAAGAGTGTGGAAGTGAGGGAATGGAATTTGGCAACAAAATACCAACTACAAACCCTAAGCACTTGTTTGTGAGCACAAATTGCAAGGTATTAGGGTTTGAATTTTCTTTTACACAACCACCATAAATTGCATGAAAAACTCCTTTAATAGCAAGGAAGAGGGCTTAAATTACTTGCACACTAGAAGAGTTGAGTGATTTTGGAAATTTGAGGGAGTTTTTGAGAGAAATTAGGCATTTTAGCCCAGTGCACCGTGCCTTCCCAGTGTGTGCCGCGCCTTTTTCCAGGCGACTTTTGGAGGCCTTCTCGGTGTCCAAATTGGGTGAAGGATAGCTCATTGGAAAGGTATTTGAGTCTACTTTCCAACCCAATTGGAATTTTTCAATTTGGAGTTCATTTTCCCTGTCAAAAATCAAATCTCCCAAGACTGGTCAAAATGTGCCAAATGAGGTTGCCTAAAGGCAGAGTGCTGTTGCAGTCAACTTTTGAATGCCTTCCTCAACTCCAAATTGAGCTCATGATATCTCATTGGAAATATATTTGTGTCTAGTTATCATTTGACTCATCAAGCAAGTCATTTAGCCAACCAAGCTAGGAGAAAACTTGATTTTCCCAAGGTCACTTTAGAGGTGCATCAATTCTCCCGAGGCAATTGTATTTTTGACATTTCTCTAAAACCATGACACCTGTGTAAAAAGTGAATTATATTTTTCTTCCTTGGCCTATTTTGGACAAACACCTCTCTCAGTTTTCCAAAACTCATCTTTTATTTCTCAGTAGCATCATTTGAGTAAAACCTACCCTGATGTGTGGAACAGGGGATTTGTCGAAATGAAGCGAAATGAAGGGGATAAGGGGCTTCTAAATTCTTGAGAAAATTTTTGGAAGTAGGGAGGGATGTTAGGAAGTAGGGGAAAGTGTAATCTCAGAAATTGAGTGAGGGGAAGGGGTGCAAAAGGGAAAAACACAGGCCTAGCCTTGAAAATTGTCAAGTTGTAGCAAGAAACTAGGGTTTGTGCGAAAATGAGGAATTTGGGGGATATCAGTGACGGGAAGTGTTTAATAAGGTACATTAAGGATAGGGGAAGGTGTATGAACATCAGGATACAAGTTTTGCTGATGATTTGACCATCAAGGAGAAATTGCCTTCAAAACCCTAGGAGAGGGAAATGAACCTTACCTAGGCGCAACTGAAGCATGAACAAGGTGTAAAATGACCCATTGGAACTTGACATGATAAAGAAAACCCTTTGAATGATGGCACACTCATCTGAATGGTGACATGAACCGAAATTTGGACAACTTTGACAAAAGTAAGAGCAAACCCTAGACCTAATACCTAGTGACCAAATTTTGCTTGAAGACTCATTGAAATGACAAAATTTGACCTTAACACCTTAAAATCACTTTGTAAGAGCATGTTTGATCACTGGAGGAAGGCTGGAAAGACTGACACTAACACATAGAATGGTTGGAAAGTCCATCAAATGGATGTAAAAATTGCTTTCTTGAATGGAGATATGAAAGAGAATGTTTTTATGTCCCAACCAAAACGATTTGTGGTGAAGGGTCAGGAACATAACGTATGCAAACTTGTAAAATCCTTGTATGGCCTCAATCAATCACCACGAGCCTAGTACGAGAAGTTAACTGAGCATCTTCTGAAATTCAACTTCAAACATTATGATCTTGATGATGCAACTTTGTTTGTCTAGAAAGTTGGAAAAATAGTTGGATATCTTGTGGTGTATGTAGATGATCTTCTGATGACAGGGAAAAATGAGAGCTACATTTCATCCATAAAGAAGGAATTGAGGAAAGGTTCTAAAATGAAATATTTGGGCCATGTTCATTATTATCTTGGTGTTGAAGTAACTCAACATCCGAAGTTTATATTCCTCTCTTAGAAGAAGTACAATAGAGATTTGTTGAACATGTTTGGCATGGATGAGTGAAATCCTTTGACTACTCCAATGGAACAAAACTTAAAGCTCACATCCACTAAAGGAAAAGAATTTGAAGATGCAACAAAGTATAGGAAACTTATAGGAAGTCTCAACTACGTGACTACTACCAGACCAGACATTTCATTTTCTATTGGAATCCTCTCCAAGTTTATGAAAAATCCTTGTGAGGGTCATTGGTCTGCTACAAAAAGAGTTCTAAAGTACTTGAAGGGAACTCAAGACTTTGGACTTAAGTATACACAGGTGGGTGACTTCAACCTGATTGGATACTCTGATTCAAACTTCGATGGAGATAAAGAAACCTGGGTATCTACTTCAGGTTATGTTATGAGCCTTGGATCAGGAGTTGTCTCCTAGAGGTCACGCAAACAATAAGTTCCAGCAGATTCCACAGCTGAGGCATAATATGTGGCAGCAGTTGAAGCAACGAAGGAAATTGTGTGGTTTAGGAAAATTCTGGAAGATTTGCAGGAGAAACAAGTGCATTCAACTCCTCTCTCGATTGAAAACACTTTTGCAATAAAGTTGGCCAAAAACCCATAGTTCCATGATCGAACGAAGTACATCAATACCATATACCATCTGATTCGACATCATGTTGAGGCCAAGACAATCCACCTACGCCATTGTTCCACAAATGGGCAGACTGCAGGCATCTTCACCAAAGAACTTGGAAGAGAAAAGTTTGAAAGATTCATAATGATGCTAGGACTCACCAATGTCCCTTCAGATTAAGGGGGGGAATGTTGACACTTAATCTTTGGGATTAGGTAAATCCATGTCAATATTGTAAATAGAAAAATACAGAGAATTGGAAGACGAAAAGACATTGGGAGATGAAACCCAATAGTCTCCCTCTCCATGTATATATCCATGTTCCATATTAATGCAAAATACAATTCAATTCGTGGAGTTACCTCCTGGTCTGACAATGTGATTTTATGGATAACCCTTAGAATTTTTTTTAGGACTAGATTTTTGCTTGCTTGGGACGATATTTGATCTCAATGTAGCTTTGGCTTAAGATATGTAGGATGGTGGACCCTTTCATATTGGAAAACCCAAATTGATCATGCAACAGGATTGCTTGGTCTAGAATATTAAGGTAGTTATTTACGATCCATTTTATCTTTGAATTTATTGGGTCCATGATTAAAAAAAAGGCTCCTTCTCACTAGAATTGTTTAGTATTGGCCTTTGTTTAAATGATTTATGTGTTACATGAAATTTTCTGAAGTATTCTATTTAATGATTAATATTTTTAATATTAATGATATATAAATAGATTTTTCTAAGGGATGAATGATACAAATTGTGAGCAAATGCTCTCAATTGTTTTCTTGGCACGTCAAATTCTTGGGCAGTTCCATTGTTTCCCTTAGCCATCAAATCCTCAAATTCATGGTGATCTCATTTAATAGTGTAAACCTTGGTGTATATTGGTTTTTAGTTAATAAGATATATAGAAGGCGTAATATGTGAAGGAATGTATGATATTGGATGTATTTATAAGGCATGCAAAGAAATGTAGGAAATTTCAAGAAGTGAAGACTACTGGCATGACATAAAAGGTGTCTTGGAGAAGTTTCCATCAAATCCACTATGAAATACAATATATGATATACATAGCATAGACTAAGACATAGAGGATACAATGATTAAAACTATTAAAATCCTAAAATGCCATTCAATTTTTGTCAATAAAAAGTGAATAATTGAAAATATTAATTAACTTTTGGAATAAGTATTATATTAAAAATGTTGAGTAGAAATGTATCAACAAGCCCCAAGGGATAGCTCAATTGGTCGAGTTCTCGTTGCTAAGTACCTTGCCAATTGGGAGGTCACGGGGTCAAACCTCCTCGACGTCCTTGGGGTTAGGCCCGACCAGATAAGCCGATAGGTAGATCCCTTCGTGTGGATTTGCCTGAATTATTACTCGTGGATGTAGCATCCACTCAGTGGCCGTGAACCACATTTAAAAAAAAATAAAAGAAATGTATCAACAAAATTATGTAAGTGTTTAGCTTGTGTGAAATTTATCTAAACTTGCATACTTAAGGAAAAACCGACCACATTAAGCAATTCCTTTGCGCTATGAAGATATTGCTCAATGAACATGTATGGATAACCATATCCATACGCTAGCTTGGTTCCATTGAAATATATTTCGTTGCCACTGTCAAGAATTTTTCTTGTTTGCTTGATCATTTCCAAGTTTGGCTTTGTCTTGGCTCCCAAGTTATTCACAAATAATTGCATTTGAAGGTTTAGTAAGGAAGACAATATGACCGAAATAGATAACAAAAAAAATCAGTTTGTGGTTGAATGTACATAGAACTTCATTTGCATCCCACAAACAACTATTTGTCCTAGCGATGAGACACAAATGTCATAAATAAAGAGGCTTTTATTCTAGATATGAAATTATAGGATAATTTATTTATTATTATTTTTATTTTATTTATTTTTATTTATATTTATTTATTTTATTATTATTATTATTATTTTTTAATTTTAATTTTAATTTAATTTAATTTATTTATTTTTATTTTTTTCCCAACACACTATAGTGCACATTTTTATGTTTTCTAGAAAAAACATAATGTTTTGAGCTATAAGATTCTTATGAATGTCTAAACAAATAAGGAAAATTCCATCTTGTTTTCTTAGATTATTAAATATTTTGATAGTGAAACTTGCTCATAGAAGTATCCCAACCAAAGTTTTTGTGGAATCAATTCTGTAATTGGAATTTTTTCCATTTTCCATGCAACTATCTACTTCATTTATGCTACTATCATAACAAGATAAGTCCTGCATTGATAATGGCTATGCAAGAAACAAAACCCCACGTGCTTTTGTGTTAGTAGTATTGCACATCAGGACTGCCATGCAAGGATTTTCTCTTTTCTCACTTCAATTAATGCTAGTTGAGTTACTTGATTGTGCTCCTCTGACTTTTTGAGTGTCTAAAGCATGAAGGAAAAGAGGAGATTAAATATTTATATAAACTATGCAATTAGATACCATATTATTGATATGTGAATTGTAAAAGGATTGGTTAAAATCAAGGATCCACTAAATCTCCTCCTAGCTCTTAAAATTTTGAACAATATTAATCATTGTCATTGATATCCTATGGCTTATCATCAAAGTGATTTCAGACCATTTTGGCAACTGAAAAGATATTGGTCATTTCTTGATAAGCACCTGTAATGTCATTGCTTTGTTAGATAAACTATGGTAGTGTAATGGTGGTCAATATTGTCTGTGTGGTTCTTTCATGGGCCATTAAACTAATTTATGACTCATCCTTAGTGGGAAGTTATAAGTTGTTGCTTCTAAAACTCTCAGCCAAGGGAAAAATTCCTAACCCCAGTGGGAAGGCTAAGAGGTAACTCTCAGGCAAGCCACCCACTATTACCTTTGTGACCTTACCTATCACTTTAAGGTTAAGGAAGGGGCTTCCTAACCTAATAAGGGTGTTCCTAGATATCACACTAAGTTAGGTCATGTGTGAGAGGAAGGTTCTTCTAACTTGGTTCAACAAATACTCCATCAATGACAATATCCACTATAGTGGAGATAAAATAGATTTTAATTGTGTAAATAGTGTATATATTTATCAACGACAAGCGTGATATGTGCATGACTTAGATGAAATTTCTTATTCATCTATTATGCTTGGAATTGAAAATGTGAATCTTTCTCTTGGAAAATTACAAGTGTTCAATTGCATCATGAAACAAAAGTATCACATCATTGGGACATGTATCAACTGGTAGAAAGGGCGACAAGTTATGCTTGCAAAGGATTCATTAATTCATCACTATTGACCAAATCTCATTAAGATGTAAGTCTATTTCAAGAATGAAAAAATATATAGAAAATATTCCCATATATCCAAACATTCCACATTCCACATCTCATAATGTTGATTAAATCAAATATTCAGACTGCATCTATAAATGTCATTAGAAACAAAAATTAAATCATAGAGAAGAGTAATCAATTAGAATAGTAATACTATTAATGTGGTCAAGTTAAACCATTGATGCATTAAACATGAACAATGGTGAGAAAATGTGGGAAGTTATTTTCTAAACAATGCTCAAAACATATTAATCGTAGATGAGATCAGATCTAAAAATTCCCAAAATGTGTCATGCAAAATCAATATACCAACAGAGCTTAGAAAACAAGGAAGGATACCAACATCTATAGGAAAGATATATAAACCTTGCAAGGGGGGAATCACATGGAATTATACGTCAACATCATGAAACCAATCTTAAAGGAGTTGCTCTATTTCACAATAGCAATATTTTAAATGTGCGTGCATGATACTCCACCATTCATGCCATTAAGTACAAAGTACTGATCATAATGTAAGGTAAACAATGACAAGCATGAACAACCATCTAACTAGAGTGATATCACTAGGAGTTCATTACTATTATAGATCAGTAGTAATGAAATTATGCCAACAATATACCTCTAGCCTCGATATTTAAGAGCATATTTAAACTTCACATCCAATAGTCAGTTAAGGGGCATCCCAATATTAAGTATGGTGAATTTTCTCTACTATTGTTATGTAACATGCTAGTGCATTTCTTCCAATTCTTCTATTGGGGATGTTTTGTCAAATGATTTTTTGGGTAACGTCTAAATTCTCATCCAAGCAACAATTTTTTTTGTAAATAAATAAATAATTAGATATTCTAATTTTTATTTTGGTCTAGAAAGCCCTTCTTTACTGATAGCTCTATACCATAATGTGGGTTTTACAGTGTTGTTGATTTCATTATTTTGTTGTAATGTAAATATGAAATATGTCAAGTATTCAGTTGTATTTTTCCTTATTTGTATATAGAGGATTCCACTTTGTTTGAATGTTTGTTGCAACATTATAAATATTATGACTGAGTCAAGCTCATTGCCAATGATCATTTTCAAAGATGGAATTACAAACTAAAAAAAATAAAATATTAGGAGTCTGGATAGTTTGTGTATAGTTAAACATCCGAATAATAGTTCTTTAAAATCGTATAAGAGGTTAATATCACTTCCATCCATTTAAAAAAAAAATCCTAAATATAATTTTTTTATTTATTTAGCAACTGTGTTGCATCCTCACTATTCAGTAGTCTAATACATCAAAATTTCAAGGCATGCAACCACCATGGGTGCTTCACATTTGGGGATACATATTGAGGAAAAATGGACATAATATATTGAGCATA
Organism: Pinus tabuliformis; assembly: GCA_031772625.1. NCBI lineage: Eukaryota > Viridiplantae > Streptophyta > Pinopsida > Pinales > Pinaceae > Pinus > Pinus tabuliformis. The sequence continues at coordinate 50,539,960 of CM062811.1, read as the reverse complement.
TAATAGGGGGTAAATGGTTTTTATATGTTGTGTATAAAAAACGGAGCTCAAAGTTAATGAAAAAATATAAAGGGATATAAAAAATGTTAAAGAAAAAGTGTATACCTACAATATCTAGTGAAAGTAGGGGTTTTTGAAATTGGGAAGGTGTATTGGGTTCGTATTGGTAGGGGATTAAATAAAGTGATTTTTAGAGGTGTTTTCCAATATGTAGTCAAATAAAGGGTATTTTTTAGTATGCCACGAATACACATGCTATGTCAGAGGTTCATTGAGTGAAGCCCTTGTGGTGGCCACAAGTTAACCACAAGTATAACTCTATAGAAAATTTCATCCTTACAAATGGATGCTCTGCTAATCATACCACTATATTGTTTCCTTGTATTTTCTAAAAGTATAAAATCTAATAATGTCGCCCTACAAAAAACAGGGTCTACAAGGTGTGAAAAATTACAGAAGAATCTAGCCTATCAAGCTTAAGCTCATTGTTCACATGGTTCTAATTATTGCCATGAGATTCTCATTCAAGGAGATTATCAAAGGGGTTGAAAAGGTGTGTAATTCAATTTTCAAGATAAATGATTGGATGAAGTTTATGACAGATGAAAAAGCTAAAAATGTGAACCCTCTACATTGTATGAAGGTGATATTGCATCGATTGATAAACCAATCAATGCACTAGAAAATGGTGTTAAAATATGTGTCTTCAAGCTTCTTTTTGAATCCAATCTAGTTTGAAGATATTATCTAATTTAATCTCAACCTTGCTTATTTATCTATTTTATGATGTACTAAGAGGTCCTTCATAAAATATTTTGTTTGTTGATAGGAGTGTTTATATTTCAATACTATCCATGTAAAGGAAATTCACTAGAAAATTTGGGTGCTTTATTGCATTGCAGAGTGATGAGACAATTATCAGATGGATTTTATAGCTCGACCTGCTAGTATGTGAGCAAGGAACTATAACATATCGAAGGTTGATAAGCTCGAGGCTTAATTCATTGCTGGCAGAATGATTCCTACACTTGGTACCACCACAACGATGGCTACTGATATAGTGAGTTTGAAACTTTACTAGGTTATGTTAGGCCACAATGTTGAAAAGCATCACAATGTTAAAACTATTATGTATGAATTACGATCCTTTGCCATACTTGATGAGCTAGTTGAAAGTGGTGAACCCCAAGTTGTTCGAAATAGGAAGATTTCAGTTGTTTGTTTTAGTTTTATGCTCAAAGCCCATGAAATTGAAGGATTTTACATATCTACTAGTAGGGTTGCATTGTTGGGCCCTCACATATATAGCTATTATAGATGTTGAAACCTTGTTCCCCATCAGAGTGATGGTCGAACCAGTTCACATACTAGAGCGATGAATTCTCCAACTTAGACAATGATTAGTGGACCAAGTTAAGGTCCAGTGGGACAATTATAGTCCCAATTCCGCCACTTGGGAGGATGTCGAGGAGATGCGTCACTATTTTTCTTTTATGTTTTGAGGATTTTAGGATGAAGTCCATTGTTAAGAGGGGGTGTATGTAATACCCACTCTATTTTTCTAACTCTGATATGACATTATCCTTGATACATTATTCTTTGAGGATCTGAGGTTGAGGATCCAAATATTTTACTCTTACTATGAGTGGATGTGATAATAATTTTTTTTCTAGTTTGATGTTATGATGATAATAATTGTGATGGATGTGTTTTATGACTATGTCTAATCGTATGATGGATTCATTATGTGTCTGTTTACATTAGTTCTTTCTCTCAGTTACAAAGATGTTGATGATTATGTCATGATGATGATTTAGCATACAAAATTATATTGGTGACTAATATTATGAATCAAATATTATTGATGATCATTGAGTGTGGTAGGAGACCACCCAGATGCACTTGCATGTGATGAGTCAACAACCTATGGTTTGGTTTGAATTACATACTATTGTCTCAAGAAATTTTTAAAGTTTGATTTAAAATTTTGTTGTGAATTCTAATGACATGATAGTAGTTGTAGGCACAGGTCAGTTACTTGGTCGAACGACTCACACATGGGTGATGGGGTTGTATAGATATATGGAACTTCATGGGAGGGGTGGACAATGTCCTTGATTTCACTTGCTAGCACTCCCACTATGAATTTGGCTCGAAGGTGTTGTGATACCTTCACCTTGAAGATCACGATGTCGTGGGGGAAAACCCCAAATCAGGCCGCCCATGAGGATTTTGTTGGGGGGTGTGCATCAAGGCAAATTCCTCAATGCCCAACATCGTTAGTCTCAATATAGAGGGAAACATAGGAGAGGATAACAATCTCTGTCATTCCACCTAGATCTTCCCCTTGTAGTTCACTGGATGTTTGAAGGGAAAGCGATGTGGCACCCTTGGAACTTCAAGGGAAGTTCTTGAAGGGCATGACCGACTTGGCACCCTTGGCATCAAGAAGAAACTACTAAAATATAATCAAGATATAAAAATCCTACTAATTCACATAAGGTGGTAAATGAGGTTTTAGAACCAAGGTAATTAAATCAAGAATAAAACTTGGGGTAAAGGGAGAATAGGAAGAAATAAAAAGATTGTACCACTTGAGAACTCTACCCTTCCCATGTTGGAAAATATTAGGTAGATAATGTGCATAAGTGTTTTAATAGGAAAAATGGGGGAATTGGACATAGAGGTAATTAGAAAGATTAATCCTAAAATAGTTTAACCTCATTAAGAAAAGAAGGTGGTGAATAAAAATAAAGATTAATAAATTAAATTAGAAAAAATTTAGAGAACTTCCATGTGGCAAGAGCCAACATAAGAATATCCATCTAAGAGGCAAATTGAGTTGAATTAGGATGTAGTTGGGGGACCAAATCTAATACTTCTCAGTTGACTTCCATAATGAACACAAATTAAGGAGTAGGAAAGGGGGATCAAGAGACAACTAGGAGAAGAAATAGGGAGTCACGTTGGGGTGAGGAAAAATATTCCTTTTGAATTTAAAATTTAAGTAAATAATTTTGGAGAGCCTTGGTGAGAGGGTGACACATGGATGGGTGAATAATCAAACTTTTGGATGAATAAAAATAATTAATTATGCATGAAGTTCCAAGTGTCACCTATGAAGCCTATTATAAAATAAGGGGCAAGCTATGGGACAGGGGACCCTTTTTCCCTATGGTTGGATGAATGAGATAATGCTAATTTAATAGTGAATACAACTACAGTGAGTTTGGTATAGTCGAGATTTTATTTTGAGAGGGGGAATCTTGAGAAAAGAGTGCTATCCTCCACTGGCTAGCAATTGTCCACTATCTTACAGCCCCATTGCAGCTCGGGGGTCTATGGGGAAGAAGAGTACCCCAGGAGTAGGTTGGGAGGTCAACCGGTTAGTCAGCGATATTTAGCCAAGTACACTACATCCTTCACACCCGTACATGGGAAACCACAAGGGAGCACAAGAATCAATAAGGTCGAGTCGAGTCTCCAACCCTTCGGTGAACAGTACTTTGGGTTACATAAAGTTCCATTATATGTTTATTGTATTGCGTTAAATTGTATAATTGAATTATGGATGAATTGACCTTAAAGTGTTATGTGTATTGCATATTGATGCATAGTTTATTATGTGATTCACTTATAGTTATTATTCATGGATAAATGAATGTCAACATAAATTCTTAATTTGTCTCATTCTTGGTAATATAGTATCTTAGGATTGTCTCTTTATTTCGTTAAAAATAATATATATAGTGTATTGTAATCCTTAAATTGTTATTTACCCCTGTTGCATGTGGTTAATATAATTGAATAAAAAAAAGTTGTGGGTAAATAACATTATAGGTGGAGTTCCCCATAATGGACACCTTCTTGAAGTCCTCATCTTTCATGTATGTCTCTTTGTATCCATCATGGGTAAATGGATCCATGTGCGTAATATTTTTAGAAGTTGTAGTCTTGGATGTGGGTGGCTTTAAAATCATGTTTTTCAAGCATGTTTTACATGTCAATCTTATTGGGTGATGTTGACACTATGTTATCAACTTGGTTTATACATGTAGTTGTGGCATCAAAGAATTAATGGCATGATATGTAGTATGGAATCAATGGTGTGGTTATTTTATGAAAATAAAAATCATAATAATAAATTGTTTTGTTTAAAAGGGATGGGAATTATATGTTTGGAACCATGAATATAACCTTGGTTCAAAATTTGGCATCACACTTTAACATGCAACATGATAAGCACCATGGTACACAATACATACATTTATGGTTGATGTTATGGTTAATCATTGGTTTGATATGATGGGATTTGTGTTCATGAGCAACAATAATTTGGGATATTGTTGTCACACCATGTGCATTTACCACCCTTCAGCTCAATATGACATTACATGTTTTTAAGTGAGTGTTTAAGACTTGATCGATGGTTGTGATTTCACCTTGAACTTGAAGTGGAAACTATAACACCTTGCATTAATTAGGAAGGCATCAAATTTGCAGCTAGTTGGTCTTGGGAAGCTACCCCCTACTCATCGACAATTTGGTCATTTGGTAATTATAGATGGTAATTTTTGGCTCTACTATGTAGGTAAAGGAACTTACTCGACTCCAAGACCTAACCATTACTCAGAAAGGGTTTAAAAGGTTTAGTTTGCATCTCTAGACGAAGTTAGTACTCATATTAGTGCATTGTGGTTGCATATTTATGGCTAAAATTGGTTTGGCTTAGTGATTATATGTTTTCAAGCCTCTCTATCCCTATTTCTCCACTCAAGTTGATTCAAAGGAAGTCAACATGATTATGGTTGTTGGGTTTCCCTCGCTTTTCCTCCATACTTGCATTTTTCATAAATTTCTTTCCCTATAGTTTGTAATGACTAAAAAATGAGTTGATGACTATGAATCTTGTATCAAGTTGTTCATTTCTAAGTTGTTTTACTCTAAAATTGCGGATTAGTTGGTTGAAGAAAATATTGTGTTTCTAGTTGTTATAGCATTTATGAAAGTTTTCTTTTGATAATTGTGTGAAGAACTATGTTCTTAAGTAAATGGGTTATAGTTATTGTGACAATCATTTTTGCTATCCCTCTGTTAAATATTGCTATGAATTGTAGTTCATGTAAATAATGTAGAAATGTAAACATTAATTGGCTGATAGGAGTGGACACAGATTCAAAGGTCTGAGGAGGAGGAGTTTATTGTAAAACCCAAACCACTACATTTATTTTACCACCTATCTCCTTGATGAATTAATGGCATTGTTTGCGCAAGCATTGAATTCAGGTATGGGCTTCCTGAGTGAAGGATGAGCCCATGCAATCCCATTTCTCGTGGAACGTGTGGGTGTGGTCAACACACAGGAAAGTGATGTGAAGAAAAAAGGCCCGATGGGAGATAAGGGTGGTGTGGCAAGCAATGTGTGGATACACTGTGGTATTAGAGGAAGAGATAGCTAGTGGAAGGAAGAACAACAAACACAAGAGTGCAAGAGAACATAAAGCATGGAATTGGAAGTGGACGTGGATCTGCCAAGGAGAAGTAACCCTTTCTAGACTATGTTTTGTGTTTTGGGATAGTATTCCACAACACAGAAGTGCAAGAGAACATAGAGCATGGAATTGGAAGTGGATGTGGATCTGCCAGGGAGAAATAACCCTTTCTAGACTATGTTTTGTGTTTTTGGATAGTATTCCCCATGTTTTTCTAAGGCCAATGGGCATGCCTGTGAATCGGTTAGCCAGTGAAATTTAAGTGGATTTGAATCATTCAATGCTAGCCTCAAGGCTGATAAACCACTAGGATGCTAGTTGGAGGGTTGATAAACCACTTGACAGGATGAGACACCTAGATGCTAGCTAAAAGGATTTGATAAACCACTTGATAGGATGAGACACTTAGATGCTAGCTAAAAGGATTGATAAACCACTAAGTGCTAGCCTTGGGGCTGATAAACCACATATGTACTAGCTCAGTAAGTTGATAAACCACTTGGATAATGGGCTCTTGACTCTTGTAGTGCTAGCGTAGATAAGCCAATTGATAAACCACACGAATAGTGTATTCATTATCCTAGAATTGAGTTGTAACTCACTAGTCCTTAGGTGAATTTATTTGGTTGATTTATATTGGGACAAAGAGTCACTGTGGTGCTTACTGCTGGAGGCAATTGATAAACCACTGGGAAGGTGGAATCCTCTTCTTACCATCTATTTGACTCGAGGGTGGTCAGTTATGAGAAATATTGTAGTGTAGCTAGCCTACAATTGGGTTGAGAGTTGAAGTCCCTCCCTCAATTGGAAATCACTCGTAATAATAAGATAAGTATATTAACTTGTACATATGTGGCACAATAAATGGTGAATGATGTTATGTAAAATGTGACAATGAATGTATTAGCCTTGTGAATGGAGAGATATGATATTCTTGGTTGTTTATAATGACACATTGATATGAGTGTTTGTTACACAATATTTTGTCACACCTCCCGTACTTCCCTGTAACATACCCCCAAAGTGCCTAAAACATGACCATCATGTAGTGCACTCATTCAGATATGCAACTCAGATCCTCTCTAAAACACTGATTGGAAAATTCCTTGAGCTTCCCCCGAAGGAAATGGCTCTAAAACCCTAATTTTAGAATCATCGCTCTTATGATACTGAAAACCGCGATGGTCGCTAGTTGCACTACACTAGCCCCACGATGCCATAGCTCTGTTTACTTGTATACCCGCAATGGTCCCTAAAAGGCAATTTTTCAAAAGGGGGTGAGAAGCTTTGTGATCTAGAAGCTTCCAGAGTGACAAGCTAGAGGTTGTTCGGCGTGGATGAGGTCGAATTCTCTCAAGTTGGCCTTTTTGGTCTTATCCCTATGAGCTACCTCCTTGAGATGAGGGCCTACTCCTATATTTGGAGAGATCCTAACTCCCTTTCCTTGCCTATATATTCATCTTTTCCCATTCCCAAATGGTTGGTCTTTGGCTATTTGCACCCTTATGCTGAGATTGTGCCTATATGCTACTCATTTGTCTTGGAGAAGGAGTGCTTGGAGAGCTTAAGCTTGGACTTGGACATTCATTCAAGGAGAGCCTATTGACATCAAGGCTTGGTTGTATGCTTCCTCCTTTATTCTATTAATATCCAATTTCTGGTTCATTTTACATAAATGTGTATTCTTATGTATCATTTATCTTAACGCTCATTGATCTGTTAAGTAGGTTACTTTTGATTATGCTATTTGTATTTGCATGCCTTGTTGTGTCTTGATCTCTTGTGCAAATGTTTAAACGTTGTGAGCAGTAGGAGCGAGCCCGTGACGCAAGTGATTCAAGATCTTCAATAAAGGAAGATGTGATAGCATCAGAACGAGGTAGGCCATCTTCTTTGTCTCTTATTTCAATTGTAACTTAGGAAAGTGTCCAGTAGATTATCACATAGGTTGCTAGTCCTACTCACTGGGCTAGAGGGATTGTCTCTGTCCGCAGAGAGGTTGCCTAGACAAAAAAATGGTGACTCCACTGGGGAATCTATAACCCTTTCCATCCATTCCTTGAATCAAATCCTTTGACTAGTTAGACCAACCGTCGATTTCTCGACTTGTCTGCATCAGTATAGGTTTACACCATTATTGATTACTGCCTTAGAGTGCTAAGTCTGGATTGTTTCTTGGAATATTTTTTGCTTTTTCCCATATTCCTCGCCCATCGCAGGTTTAGCTCTAACAGTCACGATGGCATCGCGAGTTTTTACCGGTACAGTCGCAATGAATTTTTTTTCTTCACTGTTTGGTCGTGCTGAAATCATCACTACTTTTGCTATAAAAAGTAGTGATGATGACCCCGACCATCGCGGGTTTGGCTATGAAAAGTAGTGATGATAACCCAATCATCACGGGTTTGCGTATATAAGGTAGCGACGATCCTTGAATGTGAGAAATTTTTAGGTTTCTTCCTTAGAATCCAGTGTGTCTTGGCCCCTAAGGTCTTTTCCTATCTTGTATGCTTGGATTTGTCAGTTTTATATTGATTGTCTTGATTAATTTGAAAATTTTGTCTCATTGGCTTTGAAGTGAAATCTGATTGATTTCTAGGGTTTCTAGTCAATTGGTCATCACTTGCTGCTTGTTGGTGTCGTTGAGATGTTTGTTTTGCTGATTGATTGAGTGTTGTTTTCAATGGAAATCATTGGAAACACCATTTTGCATTTGTTTTAGCTTGTATTTCAAAATTTTACTTTTCGTGAAAATGCATTAGATCAGTTGCATTGAAAATTTATTTTTTGAGATTTATCATTGAAAATTTATTTTTTGAGATTTATCATTGAAAATTTATTTTTTGAGATTCATCATTGAAAATTAATCACATTTTTCGGTGTTTGAAAGCTAAAGACTATATTAGGTGCATCAAATCATTCAAAACGAAAAGAAAAGCATAATTCATATAAATGTATCTTAGTAAATTCAAAATCGTTTTGCTTTCAAAAAAGTTGCATTTAAGATAGTGAAAAGTCAATATCATTTTTACTTTTGGCATTGCATTTGGAAGACGAAAATGAAAGTTAGTGAAAGGAATTTTTGCATGATGTGTTTTGTTTGATGCATTATTGATTGAAATTTCTTCCTTTGATCAGTCTAGCTTTCATTGAAACGAAAAGTTTTCTTTTTCTCATATAGTTGCATCATAGGTGTTCAGGTGACATCGTTTTGAGCCTTAAAACCAAAACTTAATTGAAGATAAACATTAAAATTTACCTCAATTAACCTAAGGATCATTTGGAACTTAACGCAAATATCTAGAGGTCTAGGCTAGAGACATGTTGTGACGTCTTTAAACATAGCAATTGTCATTAACTGCCTGTAGTGTATCCTGAGGGTGAAATCCCGTCCCAGTATGGAAGTATATAAAAGGTTCTTTAGTACTTTCTGGTATATCGGAGGCACTTCAGTATGATAAGTATATAGGGACGCTCTCATCGAACGGTTTTGCATTAGACAATGCTAACACATAATTGTGTTCCCCGTACCGTCACGTATATATTGCGAGACCCCATTAGGTTGCTATCCTTTAGCCACAGGTAACCAAGTCAGTCACCTTGTAAACGTGATACACCAAACACAACATTCAGGGAGATTGGCTACCATATGTTAAGTCTTTGGTTTTGTCTAAGGTGTATATTGCAGTTCACGGATGCTTGGTAAACCCTCTTGCCTAGTTTACCCCTCTTTTATTTTATTTTTGCTAAAGTTCTAAAATCAATTAATTGATCGCGAAACAACATCCTTCCTGTGGAAATACTCCTTAGTAGATCTTAGGTTGATACTGATGGCAACATTTCCTGAGTCTACCATTCAAGGAAACCCCTCTGATGGGAATCCTAGTTCTTTTCCTTCTTTTGGAAATACTGGTGCTCCGTATATGGCAACATTGTCCCTTCCTGGATTGACCATTGGTCTGCCAATTTGGTTATTTTCGACCTCGGTGATTCCGAGTGTCCAAACTTCTTTTCAACTGAGTTCTCCTCCACTTGAAACATATCAACCTCATGTTGATCCTAAAGTTGACCCCTCACCTTCTTCGCCTATTTCTTCACCCCATTCTTCCTCTTCACCTAGTGAAAGTATGGATTCTAGTAACCAAGAAGCTAAGAGGAAGAAGAAGAGGGCAAAGAAGAAGAATCAAAATAAGAAAGGGGACAACCAAGCAGCCATTGCTACAGATGAAATTGAGGTAGAAAAATCTTCCAACCAGCCCCAGAAAGTAAAATTCCCTTGCATGTTATGTAAGGGTGACCACCTTCTTCAAAATTTTCCTGGTATTCCCAAGGTCTTAGAAGTATGGTCTACAAGTTCACATTGACCTTTGTCATCAACCTCCGACAATCATACTAGTGATAAAACTTCAACTAGTAACAATAAAGCCTATGGGAAAAAGGGAAAAGTCAAATTTCCTTGTAAGTTGTGTGAAGATAACCATCCCATTCACCTTTTTCCTCTTATGGATGAAGCTTCCAAAGAGTTGGAAAACCTTACAGCTTCTCAACCTCGTCTTCCGATCGGGTATCAAAAGATTTCCCCTGATCCTTCACTAGTTGATCCAGTGATTGATCAAAATTCATCTTTGGTCAACCCCACTCTCTTTGAAAGTGAGTTTTGTGAGTCCGTTCTCAACCAAACATTGGTTGAGAAAATGGTAGACTTGACTCCACCTTCAGTTAACCATACCTTTCCAATAGAGAGTGAACCTCACATTGCTCAGGTTCTTCTAGTTTCTTCAGTTTCGAATCAACTTGACGGAAATCCTCCCATTCTCGAGGCACATGAGATCATTTCTCATGTTCCCATCAAGAAAGAGGGCAACTCTCACGTTCCTACGACACCCCCTCCAAGTAGTTTGGTCACTTCTTTTGATTGGAGTTGACTAGTAGGATATCGCCTTCTATCTTATGTGCCTTCCTAGATTATAGTACATAATTACCATATGGTCATACCTAGCACAGTCATAGATGAGGGCGCATCTGTTAGCATTATGTCCTCAACTGCTTGGCAAGCTTTAGGTTGTCCGCAACTTGTCCCCCTCACCCAGAATCTGTTAGCTTTTAACAGAGGTACCAGTCAACCGTTAGGGGTCCTTCCTAAGTTTCCTATTACTTTGGGAGGAAATATTGTCTATATAGACGTGATGGTTGTTCAAGACCCTTTAGATTTTAATCTACTCCTTGGTAATGACTATGTTTATGTCATGGGAGATCTTGTTTCTTCTCTCTTTCAAGTGATGTGTTTCCCGCATGAAGGAAGCATTGTGATCATTGATCAGCTTGCAATCATTAGTCCTGAATCAAATCCCCATCAACCATAGTCCTTAATGTGTGCAAGCAGTATCACCCCTACCATAGGTTAATTACGTGGCCACTTGTTCCATGCCCACATCTACTGATGATCTAGTAGGTGATGTACTACGCCATGTACTGGGGGCATTGGAGCTTGATTTTTCCATTGGATCCCTCGACATGTATCCCTTCCATAGTGTTGTTCTCCCATTTGATGAGAACCTCTTGGAAGCCATGGTCTCTTTTGGTCTATGATCAAGCGATTGGAGCAGATTTCCTTGTCTTGTGTCAAGCTCCTTAAAAAATGAAACAAGGGATATGGAGCAGAGTTCCTTATCTTGTGTCAAGCTCCTTAAAAAATGAAACAAGGGATATGGAGCATAGTTCTTTGTCTTATGTCAAGCTCCTTAAAAAATGAAACAAGGGATATGGAGTAGAGTTCCTTGTCTTGTGTCAAACTCCTTAAAAAATGAAACAAGGGGTGGAGCAAAGTTCCTTGTCTTGTGTCAAGCTCGTTAAAAAATGAAACAAGGATCATGGAGCAACGTTCCTTGTCTTGTGTCAATCTCCTTAAAAATGAAACAAGGGTCATGAGGATAGTTCTTTTACTATGTCAACCTCGTTAAAAAATGAAATAGGTCCCGTGAGCATAGTTCCTTTACTTGTGTCAAGATTGTTTAAAAATGTAGCAAATCCCCTTCCAATTTGAGTCTTTGATTAGATCTCGTAAAATCCCATTCGAGTCTTTCACTTGATCTCGTGGGTGAAACTTCATTCTATCTACCTGTTGGTAACTAGTAGTCTACTTAGGTGGATGAAATGAAGCTTGGGGGGAATGTACCTCGAATTGAGTCATTATGCCAGGGGCATGCAAACTTTTCTCAAGCATAGTTTATCTTTGTTTCAAGCTTGTGTAAAAATGAAACCAAATCCAAGCATAGTTTTTCTCATGTTTCAAGCTTGTGAAAAATGAAACCATCCTCAAATATACTCAAGCATAGTTTCCCATGTTTCAATCTTGTGTAAAAATGAAACTATGCCCACTTTACATCTTGTGATTGTTGTTTTTTATCAACTAGTTTTTCTAGATGAGCCTTGGTTTTTTCATTCCATTGTCACCATCTCTTTGGCCAATCATATACTTTCACTTGGTTATTTTCCCTTCATCGAGGAACATCTGCAATGAGTGGTCTTATTAACCAGCCTCTTGAAATTTACATGTTTTGATCAGTTCCATCATTACCGGAACCAGTTTCTATCCTTTTATACTAGTCGTTCCTCCAGGTGGAGTCCCCTTTTAGCGCTTTTTAGACTCCAAAAATATGAAAAGATTGTCGAGTACTTGTCCTTTCGAATTCATTAAATTAAATGAATTAACATCATCTCAATATATGTTTACCCCTTTTTCGAGCTGAGATTGACTATTTATGAAAAAGGTACACCTTCGTCGACATGTTCAAGAGGTTCTCTTGCATATTGTTTTTTACCTTTTTGGCTTCGAGGGACAAATTACGAAAAGGGACATGATGGAGTTTTCTTTTTCGTCTCTTTTTCAAACCCTCTAAATATGAAAAAGATACCAAGTTATTCTTCCGTCAGACTCATTAAAAATTTTACGACGAAAGACTCGTCTCCATGATGAGATCGAGTTTCTCCTTCCTAGGACTTGTAAAACTTACTTGGATGGATTCATTCGAAGAATGAACTTATATGACAACCATATGCTATCCCCTTCAAGCTCATGATAAAAATAATTGGGGTACTCACTAGAAATAGTGGGGGAAAATGAAAATGAAACATCCTTTGTATAGGTAGCATGTCGCTCTTGAACATGACACTCTTCTGCTTCTCATGTCGGGTTTGGGATATCCTCACTTAATCACTTGTCCTTTTGGTTTTGGGTGATCCATTTTGCCTCTCATCTAACTATTCAATTTTCATCGTCATGACACATGGTCCTATGTTGAGTCAAATGCTACTATAATCCAGAGTCGTGTCACCAATATGTTCAAGGGAAGTCCTATCTGCAGTTTGTTACCTATACATTGTCTGAACTTTTGCTACAATATTGATCATACTCATTCATTTCACTTTATTCCTTGTTTTGTGTCGATAATGGGGGAATCATCACGGCCCTCCTTCGATGGGTCACTTCCTGTCGACTTCAGCTTATTATCTAGGAAGACGACTTAAAGAATCCCTTTCAGTATCTTAGAGCTTGCATGCCTTAATGGCAACTTCTTCGCATCCGATGACATGTTTTCATCATTGGCCTTCGATCGGGTGATTATACGAGTGTTTGAATCCAGCTTAATTTTTCACATTCACGGATTGTAATGTTGTACCTAGAGAGACATTGTCATTATTAGTGGTTTCTCTCATGCCTGTTAACTGTCCACATCATTGGCTCGTAATCAGGTGGTTTTCTAGCATGTTCGACTTCAACACATTCATTCACATGTTAGAATTCGTACTTTGATCGGGTTGGGATGGAGCGCAAGACCCTGAGTCTTGTCTGATATGACTTAGGTTGCGTAGAGTTATGTATTATTCATGATTGTACACATGTTTCTGCTATACAAATGGTTGTGACCATACCGTGGGACTTTACATTTATGATGATCCTTTTACATCGGGTGGCTGCGTCCATACCTTGGATCTAAGATTTACAGATGATACTTTTCATTTGGATGGATGATCCCATACTATGGATCCTTTCACATAGTTCTTATTATTTGGATGGCTACGTCCATACTGTGGATTCATGTTTTGATAACATATATGTATATGTATATGCAGCCTTGATTTGCAGGTCTCCTGACAGTGTTTATTCTCGTCCTTGCAAAAGCTCGTAAAACATCTCAACCATCACTCCCTGTTCTACCTTCATGCATTAGGGGGCATCTGTTACACAATATTTTATCACACCTCCCGCACTTCCCTATAACATACCGTGAAGTGCCCGAAACATGACCATCATGCAGTGTACTCATTCAGATATGCAGCTCAGATCCTCCCTAAAACACTGATTGGAAAATTCCTTGAGCTTCCCTTGAAGGAAATGGCTCTAAAACCCTAATTTTAGAATCATCGCTCTTATGATACTGAAAACCGCGATGGTCGCTAGTTGCACTACACTAGCCCCACGATGCCATCACTCTATTTGCTTGTATACCCGTGATGATCCCTAAAAGGAAATTTTCCAAAAGAGGATGAGAAGCTTCATGATCTAGAAGCTTCCAAAGTGATGAGTTGGAGGTTGTTCAGCGTGGATGAGGTCGAATTCTCTCAACTTGGCCTTTTGGTCTTATCCATATGAGCTACCTCCTTGAGATGAGGGCCTACTCCTATCTTTGGAGAGATCCTAACTCCCTTTCCCTGCCTATATATTCATGTTTTCCCATTCCCAAATGGTTGGTCTTTGGCTATTTGCACCCTTATGTTGAGATTGTGCCTATATGCTACTCATTTGGCTTGGAGAAGGAGTGCTTGGAGAGCTTAAGCTTGGACTTGGACATTCATTCAAGGAGAGCCTATTGACATCAAGGCTTGGTTGTATGCTTCCTCCTTTATTCTATTAATATACAACTATTGGTTCATTTTCCATAAATGTGTATGCTTATGTATCATTTATCTTAATGCTCATTGATTTGTTAAGTAGGTTACTTTTGATTATGCTATTTGTATTTACATGCCTTGTTGTGTCTTGATCTATTGTGCAGGTGTTTAAGCACTGTGAGCAGTAGGACCAAGCCTGTGACGCAAGCGATTTAAGGTCTTCAACAAAGGAAGATGTGGTATCATCAGAATGAGGTAGGCCATCTTATTCATCTCTTATTTCAATTGTAACTTAGGAATGTGTCTAGTAGATTGTCACATAGGTTGCTAGTCCCACTCATTGGGCTAGAGAGATCGTCTCTTTCAGCAGAGAGGATTGCCTAGGCAACAAAATGGAGACTCCACTGGGGAATCTATAACCCTTTCCATCCATTCCTTCAATCAGATCCTTTGACTAGTTAGACCAACCATCGATTTCTTGACTTGTCTGCATCAGTCTAGGTTTATACCATTACTGATTACTGCCTTAGAATGTTAAGTATGGATTGTTTCTTGGAATCTTTTATGATTTTTCCCATATTCCTCTCCCATCACGGGTTTAGCTCTAATAGTCGCGATGGCATTGCGAGTTTTTACCTGTATAGTTGCGATGAAAAAACAATTCTTCACTATTTGGTTGCGTTGAACTCATCACTACTTTTGCTATACAAAGTAGTGTTGATGACCCTGACCATTGCGGGTTTGGCTATGAAAAGTAGCGATGATAACCCAATCATCACGGGTTTGGGTATATAAAGTAGCGATGATCCTTGAATGTGAGAATTTTTAAGGTTTCTTCCTTAGAATCCAGTGTGTCTTGGCCCCTAAGGTCTTTTCCTATCCTGTATGCTTGGATTTGTCAGTTTTTGATTGATTGTCTTGATTAATTTGAAAATTTTGTCTCATTGGCTTTGAAGTGAAATCTGATTGAGTTCTAGGGTTTCTAGTCAATTGGTCATCACTCGCTGCTTGTTGGTGTCGTTGAGATGTTTGTTTTACTGATTGATTGAGTGTTGTTTTCTGTGGAAA
This sequence comes from Pinus tabuliformis, assembly GCA_031772625.1. Classification (NCBI taxonomy): domain Eukaryota; kingdom Viridiplantae; phylum Streptophyta; class Pinopsida; order Pinales; family Pinaceae; genus Pinus; species Pinus tabuliformis. The sequence goes on along the minus strand of CM062811.1, from coordinate 50,524,508 downwards.
TCATTGGAAACATAATTTTGCATTTGTTTTAGCTTGTATTTTGAAATTTACTTTTCGTGAAAATGCATTAAATTAGTTGCGTTGAAAAGTTATTTTTTGAGATTCATCATTGAAAATAAATCACATTTTTCGGTGTTTGAAAGCTAAAGACTATATTAGGTGCATAAAATCATTCAAAATGAAAAGAAAAGCATAATTCATATAAATGCATCTTAGTAAAGTCAAAATCGTTTTTCTTTCGAAAAAAGTTGCATTTAGGACAGTGAAAATTCAAAATCATTTTTACTTTTGGCATTGCATTTGGAAGACGAAAATGAAAATTAGTGAAAGGAATTTTTGCATGATGCATTTTTTTTGATGCATTATTGATTGAAATTTCTTCCCTTGATTAGTCTAGCTTTCATTGAAACGAAAAGTTTTCTTTTTTCTTATATAGTTGCATCATAGTTGTTTAGGTGACATCATTTTGAGCCTTAAAACCAAAACTTAATTGAAGATAAACATTAAAATTTACCTCAATTAACCTAAGGAGCATTTGGAACTTAATGCAAATATCTAGAGGTCTTTGCTAGAGACATGTTCCGGCGTCTTTAAACACAGTAGCTGTTAACTGCCTGCAGTGTATCCCGGGGGTGAAATCCATGGGACTTGTGAACCAGATCGGGGTTCGAGTCAAGAACCGGTATGCACTTGAGGTAGAAGACGCATGCACAACCTTGAGGAGCAAGGCAGAGACTAGAGATATGGTGGTTGAGAGGGAGCATGTTATACATCTCAACATGCAGCCTCATAAGGAGCCTCAGGAAGCTGTGGAGCAGAAAAAAATGGAGAGGTAAAGAGGAGGAAGTGTGGAGGCATCCACTAAAGTAAAGACCTCCAGTAAGGGAACAATTCAATCGAAGTGTGCAGAGGGAGAGCCAACTGGAAAGAGGGAGCACATGCAACTATACCTCCAGGAGTGAGGTGGAGCGATGTAGATCCTTAGTCCAAGAGTTGCAGAAATTTGGGCAGGGTCCATTGAGGCGTTGTCCTCATGGATCATTACCTTGCTACAGGGGCCCACAATATTCAGTAGCACAAGGATCATTGTTAGTCAAATACTGAGGAGTGAAAAGGAGTGTTGACATCAAAGCAGGAAGCTAAGTAGCAGAGTCAATAGCAACATAATTTTCCCAATAGATAGTTGCAAACACAGTTGATTCATTTTTTTGGATGCTTCTCAGTTGCAAATGTTCAACAACAACAACAACAGTGAGAGGTGTTGCATGCAGTACATTCCACAGGTGCAAGATAGGGGTGTCTTATAATCCCTTTCTTGCTGAGAGTGGGTGTTGAAAATGCAACAAAAAAGTCTCAATTTTGATTTTTCCTTAATCAGTTTGAGAAAATTCGAAATTCCACATCAGCAGACAACTTGGAGGAGTTAACTGAGGTGACATGGATCTTATCACTCAGTTAAGAACACTCAGTTCGAGTTAATGAGTTGAAGTTCAGTTTGCTTGTGTTGATTCCTAAAAAATTGGAGTATAGCTCAGTTAATTCGAGTTAAGGGCATGAAGTTCAGTTGTATGTAGTGATACCTAAATTTTAGGAGCCTAAGTTGAGTTAATTTGAGTTGTAATTAGTTAAACTAGTTCTAACTATTAATAGAACTAGTTGGTGGCCAATTTAGTAGTGGGATATCAGTCTAGCTCATAGATCATCTAGTTAACTGATCAATTAGCTAATAATTATCTCATGCATGCAAAGAATAAGAGTTTCCCAGTTGTGGTGGAGTTTCCAAGGTAGTTAACCAACAATTATAAACTAGTTGAGTGTACAACTATTGCATGAGGTAAGAATTTTGGGGGAAATTCCTAATTAATAGGGGCCTAATTCCTCAATCAACAATGCTAGGAAATAGGAGCTCAAGAAGAGGCAAAATTTGACTAATTCTAGGCCAAAGGCCTTTAGTGAGCAGAGAGATAGGTTACACACTTGCAGGGTGTGCTCAGTTGAGCAAACAATTGTAATACATCTCTATTCATTTGATGAATGCAAGCATACATTGGGGATTTTAGTAGATTGCTTTCCCCATATAAAAATACTTGTTGCATGTGTGTTATTTCTTCTTGCATGTCTGAGATTTTTGTTCTAAATTGTGAATTAATGTTCGCAAAGAAGTAGGGTAGATTTGTGTCTTGTGTTTTTGATTAAAAATTCAAGAGAAGTGGCAAATCTACATCCTAATTTCTACACCAAATACCCCCACCCCTTCCAAAACTCAACCATAACTCTTCTTTGGTGAATGTGGACTTCCCACCTTAACCACAGGGAAGTTAGAAAATCCTCTAGGTGAGCAACCTGAAATTTTTTGAAGAACCCATAGCAAAGGAAGAACCTTTATCACCTATCCACAACATGGCTGAAAACTAGAAGAATGAGTTATTTCGTCTCCGAGAGACTAATGGGGAGGCCAAGATGAAGAATATAAGCCCCACTGCTCTTCCAAATTTCCATAGCCTAGCCTCTGAGGACCCTAACACATTCATGTTTGAGTTTGTTGTGGTTTGTAGGACTTATGACTATACCTATGATGAACATAAGTTGAAGTTGTTTCCCTCCACCCTCAAGGATGCAACCTTGCGCTACTTTATGAGCCTACCTAGAGGAAACATCATTATCTGGGAGCAAATGTAGAAAGCCTTTAATGATAAGTATAGGGATTACTATAGGTATAAGGAGAGAAAAGAAGAAATCTTTTGGATGACCCTAGGGCCCGATGAGTCCTTAAAAGACTATGAATAAATGTTCCAACTCAACTATAGGATGGAAAAATATACCCTTGACCTTGAATCACTCAAACATATAATTCTTCGAGGGATTAGGGAGGATGTAATGGATACCCTCAATATGTTGTCTGGAGGAGATATTTACCAACCGACCTATGATGACATCATGACAATATTCAATAATCATTCTAGGGTTGTTAGGAAGAGAGGTAGGTCCAGTCAAGGCCTAGTCAACTCTTCTCCCTCCACCTTTACCATCAAACATGAGATATTGAGTATGTTATAAGACTTCAAAAGTGAAATGTTGCATACTTTTTCCTGGTAGATGGATATTATGTAGATTAAAAGGAAGCAAGAGCAAGCAGAAAGGACACTAGCCATATTTTTCCCCAGATGCACCAAGAGGCATCCCAAAAATGAGTGCCCATTGAACACCCTAGAAATTTGTTCTATACATGGAAAATTTTAGGGGCTAATGTTCGCCCAGTGGGCTAATTTTCCATGATTTTTCCACAAAAAAGATTCGCCAATTTCCAATTTTATAAAAGACGATTCGCCCAAATTTTAGAATATAAAACTATTTTACCTTAAAAATCGCCAACATTGTATAGAGGCTATATATAAAATCATTATAAATTTGAATAATTTTACAAATATATCAATAAACATTTTATAGTTTGCATATTAGGGATTAGTGAGATTCGCCAATGTTTTTAAACTTCAAGAAATTTTTCCATCCTTAAAATTTTCCTAACTTCTATATATGAGGAAAATCATGCAATAAACAAATTTCCCTCTCTTCCAGGCCTAAAATTTGTATACCAAGGAGCATAGCATGGCTTGGATCATCTTTGCTTCATCAACCAGAGGAGACCACAAGGCCCTTAGTCATATCAACATGGCATGCAGGGTGCACAATATCCTCCTTACAATCTAAATCAAAATGCACCTTTCCAACCTTGGTATCCTCCAGCTCACCCATCATGGTATATGCCCTCTCCTTAGTACTATACTCCTCAGTACCCTCTTTAGCCTATCAATCCACCTTTCCGTCCATATCAACCTTAGCCTCCTCAATGGGGCAACCCTTCACAAGGATGGAGGCCTTAGGAATCCAAACATCCTACCTTAATGCCTCCTCCTCCACCCAACCATATCTACCCCATAATAACCCACCAAAGAAACCTTAGATGCCTTACCAACCCAATCCGAACCTAAACAATAAACAAGCACAACAAGTCTATAGTGGGGAAACATTGTATCTCGCCTATGTTGTGAAAATCCAAGAGATCAACCTTCGGTATGGGAAGGTATATCCATATTCTCACCCATCTTCTCCACCTAAATATCTCGATGAAGAGAAGGAGGATAGTATCCCTCAAGCCAATATGCTTCCCTATAATGAAAGGTTGGTCCAACCTTAATGACATACCCTAGAAGAGGCTGAACTTCTGGGAGAGTTAAATAATTTGTGTTATAAAATACCCATTCTTCAGGCTATCAAAGATGTCCCCATCTACAACAAGCTCATAAGGGAATAATGTTTCAAGAGGTCTGGGAGGATAAGAAGAGATGCTCCCACTATCAATGTTGTTGGGAAACTGTCCGATGTAATGCTTAGGAGGGTGATCTCCTAAAAGTACTTGGATCATGGTAGCCTAATAGTGGATGTACACATAAATAGCAATTTGGTCCCTAACAACTTGATTTCCCTTGGGGCTGCAATCAATGTTATGACCAAGGAAACCATACTAAATATCAACCTCCAAGGAGCTTTAGGGAATACCACTACAGTGTTGTAGCTTGTAGATAGATCCACAGTATCCCCTGAGGGGGTTATTGAGGATGTGATGGTATTTATCGACTCTTGGGATCATCCCACAGATTTCCTTGTCCTCTAGCCCAAAACCAATTTTAATGGTTACCCTCTCATCCTAGAGAGACCTTGGTTGGCCACTGTTGATACTTACATTAGTTGCAGGGCTAGGAACATGACCATTAAGAATGGGAATCTCTCAAAGTAGCTTGTATTATATCCCCCTGCTCAACCCTCTGTTGAGCATGACTTACCCTTGTGGATAGAGGATGAGGAAGAAGAATACCTTTATCAATCATCCCTCTACCCATTTTGTATACTAGACACTGTTGGAGGAAGTAGGCAGCTAGATGATGATGACTTTATTGACCACTTCTTACAAAATAAACCTCGTATTTCCATGCCAAATAATGACCCGGTGGAGGAATCCTTAAAGCAACCTGAGAACAATCCATGGACTGATTTATTCTCTACTGATTTTGATCTAGACCATGGCAAGGTTGTGCAAATCAACCCATCAAGAACTCTAAAATTCAACCCTTCCCTCTCAGTCGAGAAAGAAGAGCAATTATGCACTATGTTGAGGCAACATCTTGATGCCTTTGCTTGGGACTATAAATAAATGAAAGGGGTGCATCCCTCAGTATGTACTCATCATATCTACATCAAAGAGGGATGAAAACCTATGCACCGACCCCAGAGGAGGATGAATTTTTCCCTTAAGGATATTGTAAAAGAGTAACTGCAAAAGCTGCTAGATGCAGGGTTCATATACCAGATTTCAGATAGTGAGTGGGCATCCCCACTTGTCATATTACCCAATAAAAATGGGAAGTGGAGGATTTGCGTTAATTATAGAGAACTTAACAAGGCTACAAAGAAGGATCATTTCCCTCTTCCTTTCATTGATCAAGTCCTAGATGGCCTTGCAAGGAAGAAATTATTTTCCTTCCTAGATGGATTTAGTGTGTACAACCAGATTCAGATTAGCCATGAGGACCAAGATAATACCAAATTCACGTGTCCATGGGGGACCTTTACCTTTAGGGTCGTTCCATTCAGTTTGTGTAATGCCCCTGGTACTTTTCAGAGGGCAATTTTGAGTATATTTGCTGACCTTGTTCATGACACTGTTGAGATATACATGGATGATTTCACCCCCTATGGAAGTGATTTCTAGGTAGCTCTTTATAATCTATATAAAGTATTAAGTAAATTCATTGAGATGAATATTTCATTAAGTCCCAAGAGATGTGAATTTTTTATGAATGCAGGGACTGTCCTAGGCCATTTCATATCCAAGGAGGGTATCTAGGTTGACCTCAAAAAAGTTGCCATCATTAAAAGGGTCCCTATTCCTAAAAAACATAGGGATGTCAGAAGCTTCTCTGGATTGGTTGGTATTACAAAAGATTCATTAAGGACTTTAGTAAATTGGCTTCACCCCTATTTGGATTATTGGCTAAAGATTCATACTTTTGTTGGAAAGATAGATGTTAAGAGGCATTTGAAGAACTAAAAGAGAAGTTGACCATTACGTCAATCCTTATGGTCCTCAGTTAGGCATTGCCTTTCCACATCCACACAAATGCATCAGATAAAGCTATAGGAGTAGCCTTAGGCCAAGTGGAAGAAATTTTTTCCTATGCAATATATTTCATCAGTAAGAACCTCTCTAAAGCTGAACTCAACTATATAGATACTGAAAATGAACTCCTAGCTATGGTGCACTCTTTAAATAAGTTTAGGAACTATATCACTAGATATCAAGTATTTTTTGAAACTTCTCATGCAACCATTAAATATATAGTGAATAAACCTGATACCAATGCTAGAATCAATGGATGGTTTTTATTATTGCAACAAATTGATGTAACTATTGTTGACAAGCCAGGGAAAGAGAATGTGGTTGCAATTTTTTTTGTCAAGATTAACCTTGTTTGCAGGAAATGAGGTGATGGCAGATGATCAACTTCTAGATGAACACCTCTTTTCCATCTCGGTGATATCTCCTTGGTTTTTTGATATAGCAAATTACTTAGTTGTTGGGAGGTTCCCAAACAATATTTTTGGGAAGAGTGCCCCTTTCAACTGGATTGAGGGGGAATCTCTTCAAGTTAGGGCCAAATCAGATTTTGAAAAGATATGTAAGAGAGGAGGAGGTCTTTTACATCCTCTCAACATGACATGATGGACCCTGTGGGGGCGATTTTGCTACTAGGAGGAAAACCTTCAAATTTCTACAAGCTGGCTACTACTGGCCTACTCTACATCAAGATGCAAAGAGGTACACTGTTAGATGTGATGAGTGCCAAAGGATGGGAAATCCTACACCCAAGGATGAAATTCCCTTGTAACCTCAAGTGACTCTAGAGCCATTTGAGAAATGCGGCATGGATTTCATTGGGCCCATTGATCCCCCATCGGGGAAAAAGAGATATATCATTGTGTGCACCGATTACTTTACCAAGTGGGATGAAGCAAAGGTAGTGAAGGCAGCAACCAAGTAAAAAGTGGTTGAATTTCTTAGAGAGAACATCTTCTACAAGTTTTCTTTTCCAAGGGAGTTGGTCACTGATCAAGGGGCAGAGTTTACCTCAAATATGATTGAAGGCATCATGGCATAGTACCACATCAAACATACAAAATCCATTTCCTATCACCCTAAGGAAAATGGAAAAGTGGAGGTCACAAATATATCCATGGAGAACATTTTGACCAATATTGTCAGTAGTAGCAGAAGGGATTGGGTAGATCGACTTGTAGAGGCCACTTGGGCCTATAATGTCACTTGGAAAACAACCATTGGATTCACTCCTTTTGAGTTGGTTTATGGGAAGAAGGCCTTGATGTCCATTGAGTTTGAATACAACACCTTGAGTATGGAAACACAGTTGAATTTAAACATCACTACAACTCAACAAGAGAGGTTATTCCAACTCAATGGTTTGGATGAGTTCAGATTGCAGGCTCTCATGCACACTAAGGTAGTCCAACTGTAGATGAATATTTGGAATGATAAAAACATTTTAGAAAGAGCCTTCCAATAGGGTGATTGGGCCCTTTTTTGTGATTCCAGGTAAAATGGTTTCAAAAGGAAATTGATGAAAAGGTGGTTGGGTCCTTACTTGGTAGAAAAATGTCTTGAGAATGGGTATGTCCACATAAGAATAATTGATGAGGAAGGAATTTCATTGCTTGTTAATGGTTATCGATTAAAGTTGTACAACAAGCCTCTGTCAAAGGAGGAGTTTACTAGCTCAATAAGCAAGGAGCTAAATGTAATTGGGGGCCTCACAATCCTCGATTCATCTAGCCTCTGACCAACAAAAGAAGAAAAAAAATGAAAAAGAAAAAAAAGAAAAAAAGGAAAAAAGGAAAAATGAAAAAGGCCTAAGTGAAAACCTCCATGAGGCACCTGAGGCCATATCTAGGGTTGAAAACCTCCATGAGGCAACCTATGAGCAGAAAAATAGAAAATAAATGAAAAGATCCCCAGGTGAAAACCTCCTTTGAGGAACCTGGGCTAGGCCTGCATATTGAAAACCTCTTTAGGGGCATCCTGTAAATCTAAAAAAAAAAAGGAAAAAAGGAAAATAAAAAATAAAAAAGGAGGAGAAAGCAACATAGAAGCAAATGAGCCCTTACACCAGTTCTGCTAACCAGTTTTTTGCATGGTTCTAGTCACGATGAAAGGGACAACAATTGAAGGAAGAAACCTCCACATTCCACTTTTCCACCACCCTAGATAGCCTCCTGCATGCCCTTCATCATTCGACCCATGTCCCTACATTCCTCCATCATCAAGCAACCCATCTCACTCAATTATGCCTCAATCATGCGGTGCTACATGATTGTCCTGAACTACTACATGATTTACCAGAATCACTAAAGGATTGATATCAACATATGGAGAGGGATCAGATCTCATTTTTTCCTTGGGGGAATGAAATGAGAAATCCACCACACCTCCATCATCTTTCATCTGCACCATTTAGCCATTTTTCCATCCAAAAATTCATCTTTGTTCATGAAAAACTCCATTTCCACCCCTTCTTCCAAAATTTTCACCACCATCGAAGTTTCCAGTCCTTGTCAATGGGCTTGCCATGAATTATCTAAGCTTCTGAATGCATTTCATGAAATATTTTGTGATTTTGGAAGGTTTTGTGTGACTGTTATAGGAAAGGATCCAATCCTGTAGCAACATGCACAAACCCTACAAAACCATAGTCGAAGATACTTGACAAAACCAAAATGAATACTTAGCCATCCTGAAGCATTGGGAGACCATCCTTGAGATCTTGGGAAGCCACACCACTCTCGAGGAGTAGCTACAGGGTCACTTTTCATCTCCAACAACAACAAATCAATCCATTACTTGAAGAATCTGCATTAATATACTTCATGTATTCAGGCACATATCAAAGAATACCCATAAAAATATTTTGTTTAGAAGAAGGACCAATGCATGAAACAACAAGCATGAAAGATAGCACCTCCATAGGCCAACAAATCTATCACTGTCTAGAAGCAGCATGCAGGTATCAACAACAACTCGAAATCACTAGGTAGGCTCAGGTATGACACAGCTAGCCTCTTCCTTTAAGTGGATAATGGCTCAAAAGTTTTTTTAATGAATGAGGAATGAGTTTTATAGGCTAGAGGTGGCCAGTAAACTTGGCCACCCTCAAATAGTTAAAGTGCAATTAACTCACCCTTCCATGCAATGTGGAAAAGTAAAAAACGAGAGGGTGATAATTATGAGGACTGGGGCCAATGGTCCAAAAGAGGAAATGCGTAGATGGTAGGTAGGGGCCAACTCATAAAGCATGTTGAGCCCACTACCATAAGAGGAAATAAAAAGGGAAAGCCCAATTTAATTTGTACTGAGAATCTCATTCTGAAAACGGTAAGAGAGGCCCACTAAAACATCGAGAGTTGAACTAGCTAAAACTAGGGGTCCCCTAGGGTGCTACAGAGAAGTTACAAGGTCAACTAGCAGGTGCTGTAGGATCATAGCCAGTTAATTTAGGATCAAAAAAAGTTTCTATAAGATTGTAGAACAGTGCTACATGATCAGGATGAGAGGTGAAAGAGGGTTTGAATTGACAAGAATTTTCCTCCAAGCCCCCACAATCACGAAGAAATCATCTAGGGAAGGGTAATAGTGCATTATCCTCACCTTTCATGGTCAAATAAATGAAATAATTTGGTTAAAATTCTTCCTGTATGGAAATATTGTAGCAAACCCTTGCATAATTGAATTTGGCATATGAGGGAGGCAAGGTGGAAGCAGAGGTAGTTTACTTGAAATTTTGCATTCAATTCTCCTCCCTCTAACTAGAAGAAGAGTACCAACCCTCAAACTCATGTCTTGAAACCCTAGGCTGCTCAAAACACCACCCTTCACAAAAAATTCTTCAAAAACACCTGGGGAATTAGCAGTAGGAAACATGGGATGGAGTTGCAATAGAAGGGATTGCACAGACACTAACAGAATCCATCAATACCCTCTTGTTAGTGATATCTTCCTAAGTCACTAATGGATGGGGTTCTTTGAAAAACTAAAGGGGTATGATGATCAGATAACCCATGACTTTTCCATGGCCCTTCACTCTCAAGGGGAAGACAGTGCCACCGCTGTTGTAAGGGGAATTGCCATCCATTTGAATGCAAATCTCATTAGCATAGTGATTACAATACCTTTAAGAGTTATATGGGGCAAGGAAGATAAGATAAAATCCATCATAGCCAAGAAAAAATTCTTCCTCCCTGAAGAGAGGCCAATTGAAGACAAGAATGGAGTTAGAAGGGAGAGCCTTCCTTACTCATGGGATGAAGTGGCTTATAACATCCTAAAGTACATATCTCGTGAAGGAAGGTTAAGTGTTGTGTATTCCTATCAGTTTAGGCTCTTCTATAAGCTGAGGTTCCAAATAGAATTGCCCATCCCAAGTAGGCTCAATATTCCACATTTTCTCCTTCAGTTTATGATTTAAATCAATTAGAGGGTGAGAGAAGGGAAGCACCGGTATATTTCCCACCATGGCCTCATAAGGCTCCTTGTTATCAATTCCTTTAGTCACCTCAGGAGGCTTTTATTATGGATTGATTTTGTGGATATGGATAGGGAGGTATTCATCGAGACTCAAGCCCAATCTTTGGAAGAAGATGAAGAGACTGCCAAATATAGTGCTACTAAGGAAGAAGGTGAACAAGAAGAAGAAGTTGAAGAAGAGGAAGAAGAGGTTGAAGAGAAGAAGGAGGAAATTGAAGAAGAAGCTGGAGAAGAGAGGAAGGAAGAGGAAGGGAAACTAGAGGTAGTAAAGGATACCCTTGGGGAGCCCTCTAGACCTCAAAAGAAGAGAAAACAAGAGTAGCAGGTAAGACTCTCAGGAGGGGAGGCAGAAAAAGAGGTGGCTTCCACCCTAGAAGCCATCAAAACACACATAAAACCCAATAGGAGGCAACCTAGGAAGGGCCCCTTATACTTCAAAAGGAGGAAAAGTGCTAGGATCAAACAAGGGAAGCCTAAACCTCCTTCAACAGTCCTAATCACAATTGAGGAATTTATCAACCACCGAGAAGGAGAATCGGGACAAGGCAAAGGGAAAATTGAGGAAGTCACCTCCCTCAAAGACAAGGGAAAGAAACCTTAAAAATACCAAAGGAGGCCAACTGCTAGGGCAACAAAAGTCAAACAGTCATAAAAAGAAACTACCCTACTACATGAAGGAATAGGGTTGGTACAGGAAAGGACATAATTGCTAGAGGATAAGGAGACCTTGCTACAGGAAGGAACAACAACACTTCAAGAGGGAGAAGAAGGTTCGCAAGAACTCCAAGAGCCTAATCCATAGCCTGATCTTGGGTCATATTAAAAGTTTTATGACGAGGGGTGCATTATACAAGTAAAAGAAAGTTGAGGATGTAGGTTTCATGGAGGAAAGGATGAAGCAGATGGGTAAGGAGATGAATGACTTGAGATTAAAAGAATCAATTATGAGGGAACAATTACAACTAGAAAATCAAAGGTTAAGAGAGAAAATGCAGGAAAGAGAAGCACAACTTACCACCATGGAAAGCTTGTCCATGGAAGCCATCCAGTGCAGGAATCCATCCAAATCTTATACCATCTTCCTCGAAGAAAAATGGATGTAATTTTATATCAAGACATTGGCATAATATGACTCTCTCCCATGTCAGGAGTAAAGGAAATTCATTGACTTCTTTCAACAAGCAACAATTGAAAATAGGGCCAAATTGGTTGAATTCTACGTGCACAACATGATCCTCACCAACATGAACTTTTGGGACCCCAATTTAAGGTTAGGAGATGCACGACTGATGGCCCTAGCCTCTTGGCTTGTCCATGAAGAAACAAGGGATGAGGAAGTAAATAAGGTTATGGCCAAGGAAGAAAGTGAGCCCCTATAAATCAGAGCAGAGTTAACAATTCCCAAGGTTGTCATAAGAAAACATAGCATTATCTCTGCAAACCCTAAAATGGCCTCTCTCTACCTAGAGAAACAAGAACAAGCCATCCTCCATTTTGAAGACATTTGTAGGCTCTCGGGGACTGAGATTTTGCAGGCTTACCAAAGGAGATGCCATGTTCTTCCCCACAGTTTGTAAATCAGGGAGTACCACTCCCTTGAAAGGTTGAGGAATGCCCTAGAGAGAACCCCAATCTACAAAAGAATTTTTCAAAGGTTGAAGATCAAGTGGACAGGGTTAAAGATTAGTCCTCCCTTGCTATTATGCTCATAAGAAAGAAGAGATCAAGCAAAGGAAAAAAGGGAGTGGGAAACCATAGAGGAAAATGTAGGTTTTTATCCATAAGAGGGCACACCATCTGAAGTTCCTTGGGATATTAGAGAGGCGACCGGGGCCATGCATGAGTTGTAAATTAGTGAGTAAGTTTCTTAGAGGGTGAGCAACACCTTCAACAAGGGGTGATGATGGGCCCCATCAATAGGTATACTATAAGGCCTATTTTTCTGTCCTCTAGCCTATAATTTCTTCTTTTCTCACATTAATTAACATCGTTTTGGCTATACTGTACTTAATAGGGAGACTAGAGGATGTTTGTCATACTTCATGGCCTAATGTGGTTAATATGCATGAAGAATAACATTTTTAAGTGAATTTACTATGTAGAGGCACATTGAAGGCAACGAGAGGAGATGTAGGAGGCTTGTCCCTTGCATTTACTCCCTTTAGAATGACTTGATCTCTAAACCACTCACTTACAGCTCGAGATCTACTAGTAGCCAATGCACTCAAGTAATTGCGAGGATCTAAGGGAGATAGATCCACTTTTTTCAAGATTTTGGAGGGAAGCATTCCTCTTTCCAAGGAGGCTTCCCCTCAATCATATTTGTATAAATAAATAAGCCGAAGGGCTCAATAATATTCAATATTTTTTTGAGCAAGGAAGAGCTACTAAGAGCTAGGAGCTTGAGACTGTCATTTTCATTTTCCTTTGCATGATGTACTTGAAATTTATCTTATGTCAATGAAAAGTTTATTGTTGTCTCACATCTAAGTTTGTTTTTAGAGGGTTGAGTCCCCTTGGGTTAGGGCCCAACCTAGAGGCTCCAATCTCTCTTTGTGTATCTTATCTATGTGTTACTTTTAGTAGCAACATTTATTTATTTCTTAATAGAAGTTTAGTCACAAAAATTGCTGTCACAGGTCTGGTTTCCACCTCTCTTTTGTGGGAAGTGTGGTTGAATGGTATGCAGTAGCAAGCCAAAAAATGTGGTTATCTTCCTTTGCATATTGTTAGATCTTAGATCAGTACTCTCTTACATACTTTTTTTTTGCATATTTAGGAGTTAAATCACATTCTTCTTTAAGCTTTCATGGATGTAGGTCAAATGCATGCTGCAAGTTAGATTTTATTTTGATGTAATAAAATTCAACCCATCCTTTCTTGTTATTTGGTTTCATAAAATTCAACTCATCCTTTCTTGTTTAGTTCATTTTGTTGCAAATTGATTATTGGTTTGGAATTCTTTTCAAGTGCAAAAGAGGATCGTTTTTTTGGTCTATAGGTATTACTAGTGGCTTGTAGGGTTGGCACACTCATCCTACATTCCTCCTGTCATCATTAACCTCTTCTTCTTCTTCATCTCACATTACCCTAAAAAATTTGCCACATAAACTATATTTGTGGACCATTGAAGGACACCATGTGCATTTTATTTTGTGCAAGATTGGCCTTTGAGAGGTACTAGGCTTGGAAAAATTCTCATACAACCTTGTTATACCTTCATCTACCCTTTACCACCTTCGAAATACATTTTATACCCTCAGGATGCTCACATATCCAATCCTATAGCAAAATAGGGCAATCTTGTAGCAATCCTATAGATTTGTTCTAGAAGCTTGATTCTTGCCTCTTCATCTTGAATAATGACCCCTAGGATATGAACCTATGATTGAGGAGGACCAAAGACCACTTCAAACCTGCCTTTTCATCATTGTAACACAATTACACAATTAGCGTTAGTGGACAGATTTCCAAATCCGAATAGTAATGATGATTTTCTTATGAAATACACTTGGAATCTGTCTCTGAAGCCAAGTTTATTTGAACAAAGTGATTAAAAAGGGTGATTTATTAATGAAATGTATATTAGGTCTGTTTCATTGAATTTATGTTTCTTTATGATTTCAATTAAAAGAACAGTCATTTCATAAGTTAATTTCATGTTCAAATGAATTTTTCACATTATGCAATTAGAATAATGTTCACATTCTTGCAAATAGCATAGAGTTTACATTCTGCAAGTAGATTAGTATTTTCATTTATTCAAGTAGCACAATCTCTACATTCTTGCAACTAGGGTTAGCCCCTACATTTGGATAAATAACATTTTCAATTCTACAAGTAGAATAATGTTTTCATTCCTACAATTAGAATATAACTCTTGCTTTTCATGCAATTTCCTTCCTTGAGCTAGCTGAAAGAGTGGTCTCTATGTGCCTTGATATGGTCCATTTCTTGAAGGTGGCATGATTAGAACTTGACTTACTATGCATATAACACTCTCACCTCTTAAGTTTGTACGAACCCTGGGTTGATAATTAAAGGTTGTAGCCTTGGGAGTCTCAACATTCTTGTTGTGATATTGAGGCTCATCAGTGGGAAAGAATGACCCGCTGCTAATAATAATCATTATTAACATGTTATGATTATGCTCCTAAAAATTGTTGGGAGAATGAATGGAAATTATAAAGGCTGGAAATTGACATCATAAGAATAGCATGGAAAAATACATGCGTTACATAGATACAAATGAAAATGCCTTTATGATTTTTTCATTAAAGTTTATAAATAACTAAGTTGATGAATTCATGAGTAATGTGTGAGATTTAGACCCTTTCAGGATTTGTTGAGTATTGCAATAGCAGGAATTTCATCAACCAACTAGACGCATCAAAAGGCTTCAGCTGAAAGCGTTGGCAATGACAACCAAGTAAATAAGACAAGTAGTAAGCCTAGGTAAAAGAGGGCTAAAGGAAATGAATTGGGTAAGAATCCCTTCAATTGATTTTGGAGACTAAATTTTTGGTTTAATGCATGCTTTGCATGGATACCAAGAAGTGGTATGGTGGAGGGGAGCCTTCAGTATGAAATATTGCAATGAATTTTTCAATCCCTGCTAAGTGAAATGGAGAATTAAAATGCTAATGAATTTAAAGATATACATTTTTTGGTTCTGACTTACTACTCTGCTAGAATGAATGGTTAATTGCATTATGAAATGCTTGGAATAAATATGATGCATATGTATAGTGCAATAATGGTATCATTTCAATTTATTTGAATCTAAGAGATATAATTATTATGGGTGTAACAATTTTGAAATCACTTCAGGCTACTATGAATACACACACACACACACACACAAACACACAGACAAGTGTTCGCTGATTGGAAGATCAAGTTGCAGGAAAAATATTGGAATGGTGTGAGATCAAAGCCACCATGATATATCAACAACACCTATAAAGGATCCCAATGACATGAATACAAATCTCATGCCTATGCGATCATGCTTATGGTGAAGCAAGGATTGAGAAATTAAAATTTATAGTTTGAAATTTTTGAGTATATCTCGTGGGAAACTAAATATTATGACACAAGTGGCATGATGGAGATGGGAGCTTAAGAAGAAGATTGTTGGGAAGGCTTTCGAACCTCTCACACTTTTTTTTTTTATCTCATGGAAGCAAGTCATAATTGATATCCTAACTATGACATGCTAATTTTTCTTAGGGCTATATTGTTCTTTGCTTTGATAATTGAATTTCTTCATTTACAAATTAAATTCACCCCATACCATCATAACATTATTCATATTTACATCATTATTCAACAACATATGCAATTATGTAGAAAGAAAAATATCATCATCATTAATGCAGTGGAACATAAAGGAACAATAGAAGAAAATCATTTACACATAGAGACAGCAGGATTGGTCAAAGACCATGGAAAAACCTACTATGTGGAAAATCCTTTCAAATTCTTCTTCTTATTAGATTTTCATTGAATGATTCAACAAAAGATAGTACAATGATCCATATCTTTATCCAGACAACTATCCAACAAAAATAAACTAAACAATATCCATGAGATGAACCCAACCTTGCTCATACTCAAAACCCTAATTCAGAATCTTGTAATGAACTGTCACTATTTGTGGCCAACTGTTGAACACTGTGGTCAACGAGCGAAAAGTTCAGTCAACATAAAAATACAACTTTAGGTCCCAGTCGGAGGGAGGAAGTGAGCATGTAAGCAACTGAGAGCTTTCAGTCACTCCCTTGAGCCTGTAAGCTAGCGACCAGTCAAATCTGTCCCTTGGAAAGCCACTAACTGAGCAACAAAGCCCTAGAAAAATAAGCGCGAGCTTCAGACCCTGCAATTTCAACTTCGAGCGAACCCATTTCTCCGCGAACCTTCCTCAAACATGTGTAAGCCAAAAACAATAAATAGAATATAATAATGATCCATGATGATGTCCAAATGAGGTAGAGGTCACTTGTATTTATAGCCTTCCAAGGGTGTCCAATTTGCTTTAGGGAAGACTTGATCAAATATGCACATGTGGGCTCCTAATTCAAAGATATACTTTCCCTTGTCCAAATTTGATGATTTTTAGGTCAATTTGGTCCTCCCAAAAATAGGAATTCAACACAATCATCATCTCCATCAAACGAGCTATAAAAAGTGGAATTTGGCCTAGTTTCCAATTTTATCACTCCCTCTCAACTAGGGAGAATTCCACCTGCATCATGTCATGTGTATCCTATCATCAAATCATATCCAATCTCAAGTATCTCATCATCACTTATCGTCACTGTTCATCTCGATTCATCTCTTGCTTATTCCTTCTTATCTCTTGTTTGTCCTTGCTCATATGTTGAACATTCTTGAATCTAAAATATGAAGAATTTTACATCAAAGGGGGGCTAAATCTACCACCCTCTATCCATGAGGGATCAATTTCTACCATCGAAAATCTCATCTAGTGGGGACCCCAATGATACCACCCGGGAAACATCAGCGGGGAGGAAAATCTATGACCTACATCAACATCAAAGAGCTTAGATCAATCTAGAACAACATCAGGGAGATTAATCTCAACTTGAAATCTCATGGGGGAGCCAAATATCTACAACCCCATATCGAGAAATAGGTGATATAGGGGAGCACATCTCAACCCATCCTATTACCCAATGAGCTTCCCAACAATGACCCCCAAGATTCATGTGGTAGAAAAACTACATCATAATCACCTTGGGTTGTACACCCCCAAGTACACTCTCAACCCGTTGTCCAAATGGGGAACGATATTCCCAACAAGCCCTGCTTGTGGTTATGATGCCAACTAGGTATACTCTGCAAAGACCAAGATAGGGAAGCAACATCTCCAACCATATGAGTAACATATAGGGGAGTGACATCTACAACCCTATTTTCCAGAGATCCCTCAACCCCAGGGGACCTCCATCTCAATTCCACACCCAAGGAGCTCAAACAGGGGGGAAGAGCTAGCTCAATGTCCTCGATCAGTGATCCTCTATAGATCAACACCATATCATTGTGCTCATATATGGTAATCATCATGTCTCAATAGTAGTTGTCTCTTGTCCATACAGGACATCAAATCAAATATCATATTAGATATATATATATATATATATATATCACAAAAAGGATACCATTTCATCCTCCTCACGAAGGCAACAACCACAAGCCTAAGCTTGTCTCGTAGAGTAGCATTGTCTCAATATATGAAGGCATCTCAGTCCCAGATATATACGGGATTCTTTTCCAATCGGTTCCCACTCTTTTTCATCGCAATGTATCCATGTCATATCCAGAACCTACTCAAACATCTCTCCAAAGAGCTTCTTCATCCTGCCTCACAACTAGCCATGCTAACAACATCGTACTCAACCTCGATCATGCTTAAAGCTACGAACTTCTCATCCAAAACATCATGGAATATCTCATACTAAGGCAACACCCAAATGTTCTTATCTCATCAACAAAGATTCCAAACAACATCAGTACATCCATGCAGTCACATATCACATGAAGAAAGTCTAAGACCAAAAATAGATCATCCCATGTGAATATCTCAAAGTGAGCTTGGCGGTAACTCAATGTGTATGAAGTGGTTCAATCACGAATTTACTCAAGTTCTATGCACAACATATATATAGACTGATGTTTAAATGGAACATCAATGCTTCAATCAACTATCAGTTTCCAAGTCAAGTTCAATAATATCTCTTCACAACTTCTTGAAATTCAATCGGAGTGTCCAAGGATTTTCATTTCCACTTTCAAAAATATCTTAAATACCTTCACAATATAGATTTTCTTTTCCAATCTTCAGAAATTGATTCATCATGCCATGATTTATTATTTCAATCTTCAAAAGCCAACCCCCTCTTACTTTTATCATCAAACGCTCATTACTTGTCAAGAGTAGACTATCAGTATGTAAAAAAAAAATCAAATCGATACCTTGGACCACTTTTGAAGTATAGGTTTGGATCGACACATCATCTTGACTTCACCAGGTAACTGTCAATGCGAACATACCAGGCTCAGGGAGCTTGCTTCGTATAATGTGTTTTGCAAACATAACACTTTACCAATCCAATATGCTCATCCTTGCATAGACCAATAATGTGTAGTCAAATAAACTAAGTCAGGTTATCAAAAATTTAGATGCCAGATCAAATCTAATATCAAAATCATCAAGATCATTGTAACAAATTCTTTGGACCAGGTGACAGGTAGAGCTCATATCCAAATGTCAATTTACAACACTACCAATCAAACTTTATCAAGCCATACTCATGATCATAGCATGAACCATTTTTTCTACTAAATATGAATGGAAACATCAAGGACAAGTCATATTATAAGTTTCATTCATACAAGTTCATCCATTCATAGTGAGATTGTTGCATACTAAATCACAATTGTTTATACTTCAATCAATGTGTCAAATCTAATTATGTCAACACAAAATATCTATTCAATACCAATGTAAGTCACTGAAATTCACTATGCCCATATAACATTGTTATCAAGGAAAATCATCAGTCATCAAATCAAATCATTAGTCATCAGGTCAAAACTCTAGCTTGTCATCACCGTGAATACACATAATCCATAATCTATGAACCATCAAGCATCATGTCAAAGTTCTAAGACATCATCAATCATTCAAGCCAACATGCTCACTAATTCAAGCTAATAGGTCAAATCTTGTCAACCCCATGTAATTGTTATCAAATATTGTTGTACACTAGCTTCAATGTTTAAATCATAATGACATATTGATATGCATATTCCAATCACTTGAAAACACAAGTTTAGTCAACATATTCACATTTTATATGGTAATTCAAACATTAAAAATTCCCTTCTCATAGAACTTTCAGTTGTTAGTTCCATGTCTGTAACACTGTCATCCTTCAAATGAACTTCTAATTTCATGCACAAAGCTTCAATTTTGTGTCCTACAAGCATAACCACTCCCATATGCCTTATTTTGTGCAGTTGAGAATTTACAATCGCACCCTTAGGATTCCTTTTGTATGGTTGAGGCTTAGAGTAATGAAAACTCTTCCTTCTTAGACCAGAACTTTACTGCAGACCAATAATATCAGATATTTGTCTATTCATGTCCATAATTAAACTTCAACAATAAAGAATCTTCTATACATATAATACAAATGATAATAGGTGTAGGGATCTTATGGAGAGATTCTCCCTCTAAATGAGAATCCCCTTCAACCATTATTATTCACGTCATTAATCTGGCTATCATAATACTATCATGCATTAGAAAAATAGCTAGATCATGGAATTAAACTATATCAAGTTCTAAAACATATATGTCAGCATCAACTACTTCATCATCATATATGAACATGGCATCAAAATTTCATCAAAAGTTAGAGTCTTATGATTAGGGAAATAGATAGGTGTAACATCATACTTCAAGGATCATGAACACAATAGTACTTTCATCAAGTCAGGTCATTCAATTTTACCATATGTCATAATTACTAAGCTCATCAAAACCTAACCACGGTCAACAAGAATATCATGAATATCAATCTCATTGTTACACTTCTATCATCATGGTTACCATGCTTATCACATTCATTAATAATTGAATCAAACTACCATATGAAAAAAATAGTGAGTTAGCCTTCTTATGAAATCCATCATGTCTAAGATGTGAGATGCTTTGCCAAATGTCAAGTATACCAATATATCAAAAATCAATGTTTTTAAGTAGCTTTATCATGACTTAATAGAATGTAAGATACTTATCCAATACCAAGTGCACCATCTCATCATAAGTAACATGAATCAAACTTACTTTCATATGCATACATGAGCCATTTGTGAAGGTGATATACTCATCATATATTAGGGCTTACCTTTCCATCCAATATTGCAGTTGATAGATAACATTGAAACAATACACTGTACATACCTTGTATTATTAAGATACCTGTGCAGCTTCTTATTTTACATTGGCAGTGGGAGCACTTTGTCAACTTCTTTGTCATGGGAAACTATAGATATTCTCTTCCTACACTAGTCATATTTTCCTGCACCTTAGATGATCCTTAAGAAGGATCCACTTATCACATCTCATTAGGAGGTTAGAAGAATCAAATACTCAAATATACATGTAGGAAGTATAATTAATACAATAATTCCAAACAAAAGTAAAGACATAAAGGAGCACCATAAATAAAAAAATAGTTATCTTTAATGAGAGGTGATCATATCCCTCTTGAACCAACCTTCAAGAGCCATCATTGTCTATTTTCCATATCACAGTGCTGCCTTCAATATTTCAACCAACTTTATCAACAAGCAGGCCTAATAGATACTATCCCATCTAGGGCTTCATTAAACCCGTCATCACATTGACCATGCTAGGGTTTCTAGATTTCACATATTAAATCTTTTCAATAATCCAGGGTTTGTATCAAACCATAACCTCATAATATCCATCAAACCCTAATACACAAAATTCCTAGGGTTCCTTCAAACCCTAGAATTCTTTTACGTCTCATCCATATTCTCTTAATTCCATCAAAGGTGTCTTCATAGGGGTGATATTGAATGACTTTTCTTCATCCCTACTCTGATACCATGTTAATTTTTCTTAGGGCTATATTTTTCTTTGCTTTGATAATTCCATTTCTTCATTTACACATTAAATTCACCCCATAAAATCATAACATTATTCATATTTACATCATTATTCAACAACATATGCAACTAGGTAGGAAGAACAATATCATCATCATCAATGCAACGAAACATAAAGGAACAATAGAAGAAAAATATTCACACATAGAGACACCAGGATTGGTCGGAGACCAGGGAAAAACCCATTATGGGGAAAACCCTTTGAAATTCTTCTTCTTATTCGATTTTCATTGAATGATTCAGCAAAAGAGAGCATAATGATCCATATCTTCATCCATACAACTATCCAACAGAAACCAACTAAAGAATATCCATGAGATGAGCCCAACCATGCTCATACTCAAAACCATGATTCAGAAGCCTGTAATGAGCTTTCACTACCTGTGGTCAACTACGAACACTATGGTCAACAAGAAAAAAATTAGCTCAATAGAAAAATACAACTTTAGGTCCCAGTCGCACGAAGGAAGTGAGCATGCGAGCGACTGGGAGCTTTCATTCGCTCCCTTAAGCCTGTAAGCCAGTGACCAGTCGAATATATCCTTTAGAAACCCTGCGACTGAGAAACAAAACCCTAGAAAAATATGCGTGAGCTTCGCACCCTGCAATTTCACCTTCGAGCAAACCCATTTCTCCGTGAACCCGCCTCAATCTTGTGCGAGCCAAAAACAATAAAGAGAATAGAAGAATGATCTGTGATGATGTCCAAATGAGGTAGATGTCACTTGTATTTATAGCCTTCCAAGGGTGTCCAATTTTCTTTTGGTCCAACCTGATAAAGTATGCACATGTGGGTTCATAATTCAAAAATATAATTTCCTTTGTCCAAATTTGATGATATTTAAATCGATTTTGGTCCTTTCGAAAAGAGGAATTCAAGGAAATAATCACCTACATTAAATGAGCTGTCGAAAGTGGAATTTGGCCCTAGTTGCCAATTTTAACATGAGACTCTATGAGTAGTGTAGTGGAGCACACCAGATGGGTACTTGGCCATAAGACTTCACACACGTGTCATTAGAGCATGCCTGCTTGCTACTGGTTTGTAAGACTCTAATGAATACCCATGTAGGAAAGCTTGGGACAGGTCTACTGCTTGGATTGATGGTTTCTTTGGCTTATATAGGTGAGTAGTTGATGGGGGCCCATACATGAAACCCTTGGGATATGTAGACTTCCCAAAATGAGGGGTTACCTGGGCCTGGATAGGTGAGTAGTTGGTGGGAAAATAAATATTCCCATGCTCACTGGGATGTGAGCATGAGGAAGCTAGTTGGAAGTTGTATGAAGATATTGCATGGAGAATCATATCTGCAGGTGGAGACACATTTGCTCTCGATTTTGGTACTATCTAATAAGTTTAGACACCATGTGATTTGAATTCCTATGAGATGGATATAAAGATGAAGTTTACTAGAGACTCCATGGAAAATTTGACTCATCAATGCTTAATAGGTGATGACGTACTCTAGTTTCCTGTAGTGCTTAACAGGTGGAGGCATGCTCCAGATTCTTGTAGTGCTTAACAGGTGGAGGCATGCTCCAGATTCCTGTAGTGCTTAATAATGGACTGCAGGGAGCTCATTCAATAAAGACAAGCTAAATAATGCGTGGAACTATGGGGTGTACATGCCACCCAGTGATTGGAATGTTAAGGAATAAAAAGTATCAAAATGTAAGTATTAACTATAGTTTGAAGAAATTATTTGTTTAATTTTTGATTTGAAATCAATTTAAAATTTTTATGGTTAACCTCATAAATAAATCTATTGATGAAGGTATGTTTGAATTGATTTAAAGTTCTTATGATGAAAATCATAAGACTGATATGCTTATGATGTAGGATAACTAATGAATTGACCAACATAAACATCTGACACTGATTACAAAACTAAGCAAGAAATATCAGCTTGAATTAGAGTGCTCAAAAACAACATGATGGAGTTGGAAGACTTCAAGAACTAGGCCATTGTGGTGACATTGGAGACTTGTGATATGTGATGATCACCATGAGGTATTCCATGAAACTTGTGTTGTTTTATTCATGAAACACAGGGGTATGCCTTGGCTAAGAAAATTCTTCATGTGCGAGGAAGTCTTTCCAAGGGATGGATCGCCTAAAGGAATAAGGAAGCAGAGAAGGGGATGCCTGAACTTGGAAGGTGAGTGATTGCAGGAAAGAGGAAATGGATCACCTGAGGGATTAATGAAACAAGGAAGGGGATGTTAGAACTTGAAAAGTGAACTAGTTTTCACATAATCATGTGTATATTCATTGGGATCAAAGATGCATTGGGTGTGTCCTGGGAATCAATGAGGTGAAATTTTTTCCTAAAGGATACTTAGCATAATGGACGGTAGGGATAGATATTGGAGGTGGATCACGCTCCATAATCAAGTGACAGATTAGGTCAAGCAATCAGAGGGACATTGGACCAGATGGAGTCACTTAGGAAATGGTTGATCAATGGATGGTTTCTCATCCATTATTTTTTACTATATAAGTAAATGTAAAAAGAGTTATGTATATAAATATCATTGTTAAATTTAGTGTTCAGAAATAGAACATTGTTGAATGTGTGTTCGGGCATAGAACACCGAGGACGATGTTCCTCTAAGGGGGTGGGGTTTGTGATAACCTTTTTTCTATCCATGTTGTAAATATTGTTACAAATTTTAATTCATGTAAATGTTATTTGGCTAAGAGGAGTGGACATGGATTCAAAGGTATGAGGAGGAGGATTTTCTTGTAAACCCAAGCCACTGCATTTATTTTACCACCTATCTCCCCAATGAATTAATGGCATTGCTGGTGAAAGCATTGAATTCAGGTATGGGCTTCTTGAGTGAAGGAGAAGCCCATGCAATCTTAGTTCTCGTGGAAAATGTGGGCATGCTCAACACATAGGGAAGAGATGTGCAACAAAAATGCCTGATGGGAGACAACGAAGACAAGGAAAGCAATGCATGGATATATTGTGATATCAAAGGAAGATAAAACTAGTAGAAGAAATAACAATGAATGCAGACGTGCAAGAGAACGCAGAGTGCGAAATTGGCAATGGACATGGATACTCTTGGGAGAAATAACCATCTCTAGCCTGTGTTATGTGTTTTGGGATAATATTCCCTCCATTTTGACTAAGGCCATTGTTCATGCTTGTGAATTGGTTGGCCAACAAGAATTCAATGGAGTTGAATCATTCAGTGCTAGCCTCAGGGTTGATAAACCACTACAATGCTAGTTGGAGGGATGATAAACTAGTTGATAGAATGAGACACCAGGGTGCTAGTTGAAAGGACTGATAAAACATTAAGTGCTAGCCATGAGGCTAATAAACCACTCATGTGCTAGCTTAGTAAGTTGATAAAGCACCTAGATACTGGGCTCTTGACTCTTGCAGTGCTATCTTAGAGAAGCCAACTGATAAACCACCCAGACAGTGTATTCGTTCTCCTAGAACTGAGTTGTAAATCACTAAGCCTTGGATGAATTCCCGTGGTTGATTTCTACTTGGACAGAGAGACATTATGGTGCTTACTGCTCGAGGAAGTTTATAAATCACCTAGCATTTGGACTCCTCTTCATAACATCTATTTGATTGGTTATTGGTGAGAATAATCTTGAGTAATTAACTCTCCAGACTCTGAATCCATCTTGGGGTTGGTCAGCTACAAGAAATATTGTAGTGTACTTGACTTACGATTGAGTGCAGAGCTGAAGTCCCTCCCTTAGTTTCTAGTCACTCAAGATAATAAGATAAGTATATTTACTTGTACATATATGACACAATGAATGATAAATGGCGTGTTGTGAAATATGACAATGAATGTATCAACCTTTTGAATGAAGGAATATGATATTATTGGTTGTTTATATTGAAATATTGATATGAGTGTTCTCATGGTTTATGGGCTTGTAGAGCATGTGCTTGCTAATATGTTCTTGACTTGAAAAGTCATTTATATGTTTATGTTTGATTGTTGACATGATCAACTGACTGTCACTATGTGAGATTTATCATGTTTTTTTATGTTACGTGTACCATGGATTCTTATGCTTACAAACTATTAATTGTCTCTCTTGTTAAGGGATTGTAAATGATATAATGTATAATATATAAGTGGACATGTTAGTGTTGCTCGAGACCCACTTTGGGGGTTATATGATGTTGTTGTGTTGAAATTACAGAGTAGTGTAAGCCATGGCTAGGCTTTCTCTTGTGCCTATTAGTAGGCATGTTATTGAATCTATTTATTGTATTTCTATATTGAATTAATGTCTGAAATGTTGGAGTTGGAATGAAGGTTCCATTCATGTAGAAATCGTTCTTCTGAGTAACACTGTGCATTAATCAAAGTCTAGGATAAGTCATTAAAAACTCATAGAAGTTTCTAAGTCTGAAGAACTAAAATGAATATGGTTGTATTTGGGTTCAGATATGTTATTGGTGCACATTTGTATTCGTGATGGATACAATGTGGGCTCAACGAATGTATCTGGGAGTCCAAACATCTTGATTGATCCCCCTGATGCATATTCACGAAGGTTCCATATTTAAAATAAATTTGGCTAAATTGTGGGAAAGGTAGTTATAGCCAGTATCTAGGGTGGGGCTCATCAAGGTGCTCAAGGCGTGGAGCCAGATACACTTTATGTCTAGTGGATGTATCCAAGAATTCAAAAATCTGATAATTTTGTGTCTGTGTATTTTGTGGAAGCAATGGATGTGAAATGATCTTGATATGTTGCACAAAGAGGATGGTGTGTGGTGTGCAACCCATCAAGGTGCTCAAGGCTTGGAACTAGATGTACTTTATGACCAACATATGTATCCGGTAATTCAGACATTCAGGACTTTTGTGTTTATGTGTTTCATGAAAGAGTCAGATGTGGGATAGGGAATATAAGTTTTGTGCGATGGCGGAGAGGCATATGTATCTAGGGATCTGAGGATACAGGGGGTTTTCTAAGTGAAGATCACTTGTGCACTCATATCCCCTATGATAGGATATAAAGGAAAATTATGATTTGCATGAAGAAGTTAGGCCTAGTGAGACTAACAAGTAAAGTTGATGTGTCAAACACCACAGATGAATTGATAAGTCATGTAAGTGACATGTGAATGTTTTAGTTGACATAGCAAAGTCACGTGGGTCTTGCATCATTGCCACGTGGTAGGAGTTAAATTGGAAATCTTTGAGACGGAATAAATTTCAGTCTAGGAGTCATATTGAGGTAAAATTTATATTGCTGGAAATTTGTTAATGAGATGAGAAGAAAGAAGAAATTTCATAACCCCATTTCCATAATGAGACCTTGGAGGTTGGGTTAATTAAAAGTAACACCTCCTATCTATTTGGGATGTCAAAGGGGGTGGGAGGGAGTGTTATTGTTACATGATGTACAAAAGCTCTTTCTCGTAAAAGTAACTTGGCTCTAATTCTCTTAACCTTTGAACTGTGTCAATTTGAGTATTGTGGTTGCATTTATAAGCTTAGTTGGTTGACAATTTTGAAAAATTATGGGGTATGTCTCACTATTTTGTTTATAGCGTAAGTTGTTAGCGACCAATAGTAAATTTTGAATATGTAAACATAGGCCTTTACTCTAATGTGAAGTTGTTTTTGGGCTCGAACAATTGAAAAGTATATTTGACAAGAAACCCTATTTTGATCTCCTAAATTTTTGGGCCCTATAACTTGAATATTTTGGTGCTTTTGGGTTATTGTATGGTTGACTTGTGACACTTGTTCGAAACTAAGTAAGGTTGATTGTTATGAGATCTTTTGAGGATAGAAGGATGTTCTATTATATAGTTTTATTACTAACATAAATGAAGACTTGGCATTGGAATTTTTAAGGGTTTTGGTTTAAAGAAAAAACCTTGACTCATTTATAAATAAAATGATATGACAAAGATATTGTTGCATTTTATTACTGAGAATGATTACTTGATTACACTCAACATTGGTCCATTATAGTAAAAAGTTACAATTTACTCTTGTTAAAACTTGAATAACTTAAGGTCATTCACTGTAATTTGAAAAAATACATGTGGATTATTTGAACGAAAAATAAGGGTTAAAAAAAGAAAATAGATAAGTTTGGTTTAAAGAGAAAACCCTAAATACATGTATTTGTTAACATGGAAAAATCATACACACATTTGTATGGGTTAGATGAAACTGTTG
Organism: Pinus tabuliformis; assembly: GCA_031772625.1. Classification (NCBI taxonomy): domain Eukaryota; kingdom Viridiplantae; phylum Streptophyta; class Pinopsida; order Pinales; family Pinaceae; genus Pinus; species Pinus tabuliformis. Next base: position 50,496,940 of record CM062811.1, on the reverse strand, counting down.
GTTATGATTTAGGCTGGCCCAAGTTCAATCTATACTATGCACCAACAAAACCCTCAATCACTGGCCCTTTTGGCAACGACCTGCAAGCAGATCACAGTCTCACCCGAAGTGATTTTGGCAGGATGCAGAACCAGGTTTCTGCAGCCTTAAAGGATGATGCAATGTGGTGTTTTTATGTTTTCTTACACTTAATATTCATAATTTACTTCACACATTCATTTAATCACATAAACATGTCATATAAACCCATAAATCATCACTGCGCTGTAACAAAATGCAACTGTAATAAACTGCTACTCTACAATAGATAATAAGCGAGTATACACATGAAGACACATATTTTACTATGATTCATCCCAAGGTGGGACTACGTCCACAAGAACTGTTTCTTATAATAATAGTTCTTGTACAACAACCAGCTCATGACCTTCGCACTAAGATGCAGGTCGTCCACACACTCAGTTGCAGACTCAGGCCTCTGCACACTCAGTGGAAGAGCCTTTCCTTTGCCATAAACTACAGATCACAATAATTCGACCATAGACACAGATTTGGACCATAAAGATGATTCTTCTTCTTATTAGTTTACCCTATATATACTATTACATCAAGGGATATATAATCAAAATACCATGGAATCCCTGAAACAATCTACGATGGTCCAAAAACCATTAATCTTTTACAACATTACATGCTTTTTACAAAAAGGAGGGGCTTCGACCCACTCTGATGCCCTTATACCGCACAGTATATTCCAACTGCTTCACTGCACAGTGCACTTTGCACTCCGCTGCTCTACTGTGCGGTCCACTTCACTCTCCATTACGCACTTCGCTCCTTAAAATGTGGTGTCTTTACCAAAATTTAGGCCAAGTTGGGTTGCACCCAACAAGCCCCCAACACTCACATGTGACTCGTCATAAGTCACTCAATGTTAGGCCCCTATACTACCAGTGTAACCCCTTATTGTTATTAGTACAACCCCCTTATTATATTGTTGTACCCATGTAGTCCCCATATTGTTATTATTGTGCCCCATAGAAGCCCACTATTGTTATTATTGTTCCCTTACAATATTATTGTTATGTCGGCTTTGATTATATTATGACCCCTTAGACTCCTATATATAGAAAGGAGGTCTTGTCATTTGTATCATCCTAGAATTGTTCATTTATGTAATGCAAAGGAGGTTGCCCCCTCGAAGAGGCTGATTTATAAGGCGTTGATCTATCTTTTCTATCTTTTTGTGAGTTGGTTTCATAACATTTGGTATCAGAGCTTTGGATTCTAGGGTTTCGTTGCTCCAAACAGGTCATCGTGGAATTTTCTCTATAAATTTTTCACTACGAAGTTTCAGAAGCTAAAAAAAAACCCATTTGAGACAAAATCAGTTTGAACCCAGGGTCCGAATTTTAGATCTTATCTCGCTATATTTTCGGAGATATGATCTGAGGAAGTTAGGGGTTTTGAAGGCTCCAGAATTTCAACTAAAACAGGTCATTGTGGGATTTTCGCTATAATGCTTTTGCTACAAAGTTTCAGAAGCTAAAACAAAAACCCATTTGAGAAGAAATCGGTCTAAACCTCGGTCCCAAATTTTAGATCCTGTCTCGCTATATCTTCGGAGATATAGTCTGAGGAAGTTAGGGTTTTTGCAGACCCCTGAATTACATTCCAAACAAGTCACCTTGGGAAAATCGTCATAGATGTCTCTCTGAGCATCAGATTGAAATTTCGTAAGAAGTTACAGAAAGAGGACAGACTGTAGTTTCCTGTGTATATTTTTCAGAACCAAAGGTCAAAACAGTCACACATGGAACTTCTTACAAGTTCGCTCTTCTGAAAAGGTATATAATTAGGTCATCTTCGGAGATTGTGCATAACTCTTTCTTGGAGAATCCAATTTTGATAAGACTGGTGGCATTAGAAAGAGGACACATAGGGAACTGCAATTCGCAATTTCAGAACTGGAAGAGCTAAAATTACAGAGTCATAGTCGTTTCAAGATCGAGCTCCTAAATTCAAGAAAAGGCGATATGAGGAAGTTTGATGGCAAGGATCCGGTAAATTGGATACTACAGATGGAGCAATATTTTGATCTACATGAGGTGCAACTATTACAAAAGGTATGTATTGCATCTTCATATTTAGAACCAGATCAATTTTTATGGTATAAAGGGTTTTGTTCTCGTAAACCACTTGTTATGTGGTCAATTTTCACGGAGGAAATGATAGCACATTATGAGGATACAAAGAGAAACACCTTCTTTAGCCAATTGATAAATCTCAAACAAAAGCGTTCAATGGCAGAGCACATTGAGGACTTTCAAAAATTGAATATAAGGGTAAATGATATTCCAGAGAAGCAAAGGATTGATGTCTTCATATGTACTTTAAAGGATAACATTCAACATGAGGTTCGTCTTTGGGAACCTGATTCATTGGAGAAGGCATTCAGGTGGGCAAGAAAAATTGAAAGCGAAATTATGGAAACAAGGAATCCCACCACTCATGACTATAATTATGGAAGTGTTTCTTCTCCTAGCTTTCCACAACCTACAAGGTTTACACCACAACAATTGGAAGAAAAAAAAGAAAAAGGGCTTTGTTACAATTGTGATAGCAAATGCACTAAAGGTCATAAGTGTGCTGAGAAGAAATTATTTTACATAGAGTATGAAGAGGAGGAAGAAAAGGATCAAGAAACATCAAAAGAAGAGGATATACGCCAGGACCCAACCCTAGAGAAAGAAGAAATGAATCCGATCATATCTTGTAAAGCATTGGCAAGAATTACCACTCCTCAAACTCTCAAGATAGAAGGACATATCAAGAAGAAAAAGGTTCAAGAATTGAAAGATCACATCGAGAAAGAAGAAATGAATCCAACCATATCTTGTAATGCATTGCCCAGAATTACCACTCCTCAAACTATCAAGATAGAAGGACATATCAAGAAGAAAAATGTTCAAGAAGTGAAAGATCACATCGAGCATCAAGAAATGAATCCGACCATATCTTGTAAGGCATTGGAAGAAATTACCACTCCTCAAACTGTTATGAAACCAGCTCAAGAAAAGATAGAAAAGATAGATCAACGCCTTAGAATTCAGCCTCTTCGAGGGGGCAACCTCCTTTACATTACATAAATGAACAATTCTTGGATGATTCAAATGACAAAACCTCCTTTCTATATATAGGAGTCTAAGGAGTCACAATATAATCTAGCCGACCTAACAATAATAATATAAAGCCACAAAAATAATAATAGAGGGATTCTATGGGGCACAATAATAACAATATGGGGGCAATAGGGGCACAACAATATTAATAAGGGGTATAACTACAATAGTAATGGGGTAATCACTAGTATTATGGGGACCCAACATGCCCCTCTCCTTCAAAAAAGTGTTGTCCTCAACGCTTGAGTAGTTTTGGATACTTATGCATAAAATTCTCATCCTCCCATGTGGAATCTTCAGCGGATAAGTTCTTCCACTTGATAAGATACTCTGAAATTGATCGATTTCGTAGCTGTCGAGTTCTTGTTTCTGTGACTGCTTCCGGTTCCAATATAATTTTCCCTTCCTCGTCAAGTTCTGGCAATATTGTTTGAACTGGGAGCTTGTCGCCTATAACCTTCTTTAAACATGAAGCATGGAAAACTGGGTGCAATCGAGAAGCTGCAGGAAGCTCCAATTTGTATGCCATAGTACCAATCTTTTGCAACACCTTGTACGGACCATAATACTTTGGTGATAATTTATTATCCTTCTTAGCTTGCTTGAGGGACATTTGCTTATATGGTTGTAGACGTAGGAATACCCAATCACCTACATCAAAACTTCTTTCATTGCGATGTTGATCTGCCTGTTGTTTCATTCTATTCTGTGCCAACACGAGGTTATCCTTTAAGAGTTGGAGGACTTGTTGTTGATGTTCAATGTGATGTTCCACTGCCTGAACCTTAGAATTTTCTCTTAAATATGATGTGATGGATGGTGGTTGATACCCATAAAGTGCCATAAATGGGGTCATTTTTGTTGCTGTATGGAAGGAAGTGTTATACCACCATTCAGCCAGAGGCAACCATTTCACCCATTGTGTCTGTTTATCAGATACAAAGCAACGAAGATATCCTTCCAAACATTTGTTTACTATCTTAGTTTGCCCATCAAATTGAGGATGATAAGATGAGCTATGAGCTAACTGAGTACCAAGACAAGAAAATAATTTTGTCCAAAAATTTCCAGTGAAAATGGGATCTCTGTCACTTACAATAATCTTTGGGTTTCCATGTAGCTTTTGAATTGTTTCCATAAATGCAGTAGAAACTGTACTGGCTTTAAATGGATGTGATAATGCACAAAAGTGTGCATACTTGGTAAGTCTGTCAACTACCACCATGATGACACTCTTTCCCTCAGACTTGGGTAAACCTGTGATAAAATCCATTGAAACCTCCTCCCAACGTTGGCTTGGAATGGATAAAGGTTGTAATAGACCCGGTGTCTTAATTGTTTCAACTTTATTTTGTTGGCAAACCAAACATTCCGCCACAAACTTTTGAATATCTGATTTAAGGCCATCCCAAAAAAATTCCTTCTTAACCCTGTGGTAAGTTTTTAAAAATCCTGAGTGCCCTCCTAAGGGAGAAGTGTGCAATTCCATAAGAATATTTCGTTTTAGCTGGGAATTTTTACAAAGGTATAAGCGATCTTTGTACCATAACAAATCATTTTGCCAGCTAAATGTATCAGACATACTGGAATCTTGTTGTAACTTTCGAATAAGTGCCCAGACTTCTTCGTCATTCTTCCATTCCTCCCTTGCTTCATTTATCCAATCTGGTTGGATAATAGAAATGGCGCACAACAATGCTTCCACATCCTCATCCTTTCTTGAGAGTGCATCTGCCACCACATTTTGCTTCCCTTTTTTGTAGATGATTTCAAAGTCATAACCCAACATCTTTGTGACCCACTTTTGTTGCTCTTCAGAGGATAATCTTTGTTCTAAAAAGTATTTAAGGCTATCATGATCCGTTTTTACCTTGAAGTGTCTTCCCATTAGGTAGGGTCGCCATTTCTTAAGTGCATGGAGTATTGCCAACATTTCCTTCTCATAAATAGCTTTGCTTAAAAACTTTCCCTTGATTGGACGACTTTCAAAAGAAATGGGTCTTTCATCTTGCATTAGAACAGCACCAATTCCATTTCCTGAAGCATCACATTCCACAATAAAGGTTTTTGTGAAGTCCGGTGTAGCTAAGACCGGTGCTTGGCACATTGCCTCTTTAAGATGTTCAAAGGCCTTTGTTGCTTCCGGAGTCCATGAAAATGCATCTTTCTTCAATAATGTTGTTAGAGGTGCTGCTATTCTCCCATAATTTTTAACAAACTTGCGATAATACCCTGTCAACCCGAGAAATCCTCGCAGATGCTTTATGGATGTGGGGATTTTCCATTCCTTAATGGCTTTAATTTTGCTAGGGTCTACCTTAACTCCTTCATGAGATACAATATGACCCAGATATTCCACCTCCTGGACTCCAAAGAAACATTTGGATCTTTTTGCATATAATTGTTTCTCCTCCAATAGTTGTAGCACCCTGTCAACATGTTCAACATGATCCTTCCAAGACTTGCTGTAGATTAGTATATCATCAAAAAATACTAACACAAATTTTCTAAGGAATGGTTTGAAAATTGAATTCATCAAACCTTGAAATGTTGAAGGTGCATTGGTAAGGCCAAAAGGCATGACCAAAAATTCATAATGACCCTCATGAGTTCTAAATGTTGTTTTCGGAATGTCTTCAGTCTTCATTCTGATTTGATGATATCCTGAACGAAGATCCAACTTGGTGAAGTAAATTGATCCATGCAATTCATCCAGTAATTCATCAATGACAGGAATGGGGAACTTATCTTTAATAGTGAGCTTGTTGAGCTCCCTATAATCCGGACACATGCGCCATGATCCATCCTTCTTGTGCACCAATACTACTGGAGCAGAGAAAGAACTTTGACTTGGTTGAATTATACCAGCCTCTAGCATTTTTGCAACCATACGTTCAATTTCACTCTTTTGGACATAGGGATATCTGTACGGCCTGATGTTTGGAGGAACACTTCTTGGAATCAGATGAATAGCATGATCATGATCACGCATAGGTGGGAGACCTTTGGGAGTCTCAAATACCTTGGAATGATTGTCCAGGACTTTTTGGAGATCTGGAGAAATAGATGATTCCGATGTGGAAACATCTAGCGAACATAATTGTGCAATTACACCTCTTTGCTCCTTTTTTAGAAGCTTTGTCATACCATTAGAGCTGATTATCTTTCATGGTTTCCCTGCAATACCCCTTAATTCAACTTCCTTTCCTTCTGTAGAAAATTTGATGAAAATTTCTTGAAAATTAAAAGCTATTGTACCCAAGGATTGTAGCCATTGGACTCCTAGTACAACATCAGCACCTCCCATTGGAATGGAAAGCATTGGGCTAGTCAATACATATTCTCCCATGGATAGCTTGATATTATGGCACTTTCTAGAGCAATTTATTGTTCCTCCATTTGCAATCATCACTTGACACTCTGGTGCTGGATATAGGAAGCAATTCAATTCTTTTGCTACCTTACAATGAATAAAATTGTGGGTGCTTCCTGAATCAATCAACACTATTACTTTTTTCTTCTTGATTTGTCTTTCTATCTTGATGGTTTGAGGAGTGGTAATTCCCGCCAATGCATTACAAGATATGGTCGGATTTATTTGTTCTTCATCTAGGCTTTGTTCTTGGAGTATATCCTCTTCTTTTGACCTTTCTTGCTCATTTTCTTCTTCCTCTTCACAATCTATGTAGAATAATTTCTTCTCAGCACACTTATGACCTTTAGTGTATTTGCTATCACAACTGTAACAAAACCCTTTTGCTCTTTTTTCTTCCAATTGTTGTGGTGTCAACCTTATAGGTTGTGGAAGACTAGGGGCAACAACACTTCCGTCTTTATAGTTGTGAGTGGTATGCTTCCTGGTTGCCATAATTTTGCTTTCCATTTTTCTTGCTAACCTGAATGCCTTCTTTAATGAATCAGGTTCCCAAAGGCGAACATCATGTTGGATATTATCCTTTAAAGACCCTATGAACACATCAATCTTATGCTCCTCTGGAATATCTTTTACCCTTATGTTCAATTTTTGGAACTCCTCAATGTGCTCCATTATTGAACCCTTTTGTTTGAGACTTATCAATTGGCTAAAAAAAGTGTTGCTTTTTGTATCCTCATAATGTGCCATCAATTCTTCCGTAAAAATTGCCCAAGTGATAAATTGTTTACGAGAGCAAAGCCATTGATACCATACAAACTGATTTGGTTCCAAATATAAAGTTTCCATACGTACCTTTTGTGTGTTTTGCACATTATTGAGATCGAAGAATTGCTCCATCTGTAATATCCATGTTGCGGGATCCTTGCCATCAAACTTCCTCATATCGATTTTTGGAATATGGTGGGTCTTCGATCCAACATTAGAGTCTATGGAATCATGATTAACATTTCTTTTGTTCTCATCATGAGTTTCCTTTACTATCCTTTCACCATTAGTGACCCTTTCTTGTAGCAACTTCTTCAATTCTTCCATGTCTCTTTTCAAATCTATCTTCAAATCGTCCATCTTAGCTTCTACACCTTTCTTTAAACCATCCATCTTATCTTCTACATCTTTCTTTAAACCATCCATCTTAGATTCTGTTCCTTTTTGTGCAAGTGACACTTGTTGCACTTGGTCTCGTAATTTTGCTATATCATGTTGCATTTCTTCCTCTTCTTCATAAGTCATGCTAGAGCTTTTAGGTTGCTTACTAGGTGTTTGCATTTTCTTTCCTCGGGGCATCAATTACCGATAATAATGCTTTACTATGCCCTTTGAATTCCTTCAAACCAAGCTTACGCAAAAATTTAAAAAAAAACTACACACCTTTTTTCACTTTGTAGAAGCCTGATATTGAATCTGATGTATCTCTGTAATTTCAAATCATCCAGTTCTGAAATTGTGATCTGTAGTATCCTTCTGTGTCCTCTTTCCAATGCCACTAGTCTGATCCAAATTGGATTCTCCAAGAAAGAGTTATGCACAATCTCCCGCAGTGACCTGATTGTAGACTAGTTCAGTAGAGCGAACTTGTATGAAGTGCCACGTGTCACTGTTTCGACCTTTGACTCTGAAAAATATATACAAGAAAACTACAGTCCATCCTCTTTCTGTACCTTCTTACGAAATTTCAATCCGATGCTCAGAAAGAAAGTTATGACGATTTTCCCCAGGTCACCTATTTGGAATGTAATTCAGGAGTCTGCAAAAAGACCAACTTCCTCAGATCATATCTCCGCAAATATAGCGCGAAAAGCTCTGAAATTTGGACCTAAGGTTCAGCACGATTTCTTCTCAAATGGGTTTTTTTTTCAACTTCTGAAACGTCACAGAAAAAAAGTTATAGCAAAAATTCCACGATGACCTGTTTGGAGCAGCGAAACCCTAGAATCCAAAGCTCTGATACCAAATGTTATGAAACCAGCTCAAGAAAAGATAGAAAAGATAGATCAACGCCTTAGAATTCAGCCTCTTCGAGGGGGCAACCTCCTTTACATTACATAAATGAACAATTCTTGGATGATTCAAATGACAAAACCTCCTTTCTATATATAGGAGTCTAAGGAGTCACAATATAATCCAGCTGACCTAACAATAATAATATAAAGCCACAAAAATAATAATAGAGGGATTCTATGGGGCACAGTAATAACAATATGGGGGCAATAGGGGCACAACAATATTAATAAGGGGTATAACTACAATAGTAATGGGGTAATCACTAGTATTATGGGGACCCAACACAAACTCTCAATATAGAAGGACATATCAAGAAGAAAAAGGTTCAAGTAGTGAAAGATCACATCAAGCATCAACAAGAAGTTCTCCAACTTTTAAAGGATAATGCCACTTTCGCGCAGAATCGAATGAAACAACAGGTAGATCAACATCGCAATGAATTTTTTTTTGATGTAGGTGATTGGGTATTTTTACGACTACATCTCAAGCAAGCTATTTATGAGAAGGAAATGTTGGCAATACTACATGCACTTAAGAAATGACGACCTTACCCAATGAGAAGAAACTTCAAGGTAAAAATGGATCATGATAGTCTTAAATACTTTTTAGAACAAATATTATCTTTAGAAGAACAGAAAAAATGGGTCACAATGTGTTGGGTTATGACTTTGACATCATCTATAGAAAAGGGAAGAAAATTTTTGTTGCAGATGCACTCTCAAGAAAGGATGAGGACGTGGTAGCATTGGTTTGTGCTATTTCTATTATCCAACCAGATTGGATAAACGAAGCAAGGGATGAATGGAATAAGGACAAAGAAGTGTGGCCACTCATTCAAAAGTTGCATAATATCCCAATTCAAATAATATTGCCAGAACTTGAAGAGGAAGGAAAAATCATATTGGAACCTGGAGCAGTCACAGAAACAAGAAGCCAACAGCTATGAAATCGATCAATTTCAGAGTATCTCATCAAGTGGAAGAAATTACCTACTGAAGATTCCACATGGGAGGACAAGAATTTTATACAGAAGCATCAAGAACTACTCAAGTGTTGAGGACAACACTTTTTGAAGGAGAGGGGCATGTTAGGCCCCTATACTACCAGTGTAACCCCTTATTGTTATTAGTACAACCCCCTTATTATATTGTTGTACCCATGTAGTCCCCATATTGTTATTATTGTGCCCCATAGAAGCCCACTATTGTTATTATTGTTCCCTTACATTATTATTTTTATGTCAACTTTGATTATATTATGACCCCTTAGACTCCTATATATAGAAAGGAGGTCTTGTCATTTGTATCATCCAAGAATTGTTCATTTATGTAATGTAAATGAGGTTGCCCCCTCGAAGAGGCTGATTTATAAGGAGTTGATCTATCTTTTCTATTGTTTTGTGAGCTGGTTTCATAACACTCAACTACTTTGACTCTGATTTTTTCTGTGATGTTGTTGTAGGCCTCGTTGAAATTCTATAGAATCTATGTGACCTGCTTCTCTTCACTACGTGCTTCCTCCAGCAATGCCTCTGTCACATGTCCTACAAAATTTTTCACCATCGATGTCTCCCTTTGTTGAATATTTTGAAGCTTCTCATCTACTTCCTGCGATAGTTGGAGAGACTCATCCTACCATGGCTGAGTCCTCTTTGTTAAAACTTGTTTTTCCTTCTTCAGTTCCTCAATCTTCTTCTGGAGGGCATTTCCATCATTAATTTTGGCAAACTTCTACGAGATTATTAAGATCTTCGCAGATGCCCAAATATCTTCCCACTATTTCTTCTTTTGTTGAATCTCTTCCTATAATTTCTGCACATTTGGATCTTCCTGTAGCGAAGTCAAAATTTGTAAACTTTCATATAAAAGTTTCCCATAGTCTGCCACTGATGTGGAGATGTTGGCCATTGCATCCTTTAGGTCAGTCTCCCTTTGATCTCTCACTTTCTATGGCGTAGTTGGCTGCACCTTCATTTTTAGCTCACTGATTTGCATTTCATACTTAAATTGCACACCTATAATCTTCTGCTTGTATCCTTTCACTGCAAGGCTAAGAGTCACGACCATGTCCTCCACTGATTCTTCTTCACGGAAATAAAGGTCCGAAATCTCTTTACATGTTGCTTCCACTACCTCCTTTATCTTATGGTGATGCTGTGCTACTTGATCCATTTCTTGGATCACCTGCTCGAGCTTCTGCCAAAGCACAACTCTCTCTTTTTCTACTTGAATATTTAGCTGCAAGGTGTGCTATTCGTGCAACCTCAACTCTTTTGTAATTTCCAAGTGCAGCTTGTGTAATCCTTGCAACAAAACTTCTGTGATGTTCATATTGACATGCTTCCATTCCTTAGCCTGTTACTGTAGTTCGACAAAGTCAAACTGTAGGGCTCTTGCAGGTATCTATGCTAACCTCGCTGCAAGTGTAGAATCTATATGAATTTCTACTCCAACCCTTTCCTCTATATCATTGGTTGTCTAACCATCTACACCAAAATTTTAAGTTCTGCAATCTTCTCTTGCACACCTGTGAGAAGTGCATTGTAGCAATCTCCCCCCTCACTCCATGACTCTACTGTTGCCTCCTAAATCCTATCCCCAATCTTCTCTAGGTCCCCATCAGTAAGGACCATTGGTGTGATATCCTTCATCTTATCTACCTTCTGCTTCTTCTTGATCTTCATTGCAGCTTCGCCCTGTGCCTTCCTTTTTTCTGCGACAACTTGTTTATTTCTGTCTTTTTAGCCTCAGTATTCTGCTTATCTCCTTCAGGAGGATCCTGGAGACCCTCATCATGTTTCTCCTCTTCTTATGATTTCTGCTCATCCTTATCTTTGTCCTTTCCACTTGCTTCACCATGTTGCGAGGTGTCCTCTTCTGTCGCACTATCCTTTGCCTTCGTCTCTGCCTCTGCCTCTAGTGCAGTCATCCATTCTGCTGGCCATTTTTTTACTAGTGCGAGGAGATCATCTTCTGTTCCCAAGTATGGAAGGGGATTCCATTTCTTCTTTACGTCTCTGCGAGCCTGTACATACACTTTGTGAAAATCAACTTTGAACTTCACAACAGTGCTATACTGTTCGTATAGGCTCGATGACAGGTGAGGATGCTGGTTCAATAGCATATGAAAATCCATATGGTATAACACAAAAAACATACTATTCTCCATAGCTCATGACATTTGGGTGGTATACCATAGTGAGGCATACTGCGTTGCTTCACATACATCTGAAGCTACTGGAGGGCACTGCGAATCTTCCAGTTCTCTCCATGCCAACATCGCTATAATCAAAATTAACCACGCATAATGGAATGTGGTACCTTTCTCCAGGACTTCGTGGCAATCATCCAAAAATTCCCTACATAGGTAATAGGCCTAGTTGTACTGAACCCCATTAGCACACTGCGCAGCTAATGAAATCACTGAGGCAAGGACTTCATTAGATTGACACTTTCTCATAATATTCCTAGCTAATATGTGTGTTGTGAAGTGAACCCCTTGGTCATTGATTGAATTTATTTCATATCTGCTCTTCCCTTTTGTTAATCCGAAATTTTTCTTCATACTTTTGGCTATGGTGTGGTCCTGATCCTTTCCAATGAACTCTTTTGTTGGGTTTTTCCCTTGGTATGGTAGTCTCGTGATCCTCTAGATCAACATTGTGTCTATGGGGATCCTCTTCCCCATCCATAAGCATCCATCATGCACCAACAAGAGCAACTGTCGCACACAATTTGTGATCCCCGGACTTCTACCGAAGTGCGACACATTTTACATATTGATTTGTCCTCATTGCACCAATCTGTTTGCCCACTGCTGTGGCTCTAGCCTCATGACACCGCTCTCCAGGTAGTTTAATTGCTTTAGGTATCGCTCTGGTGTGAATTGTGGGTATTTATTCCTGTCGTTGAAGTCGTAGCCTGTGAACTTTAGTTGTGGTATTTTCCCAAGTAATTCCCCTGTAAATGGTACTTTCTCTGGCAGTAGGGGTGTGAAGGTGTTGAACTTTGCATCCTTCGAGTCTTTTACTAATTTTGCATTCAGTTTTTTTGGTGGAATATATGGTGGTAGAGGCGATGGAAATGTTGCACCATCTATTTCCATCTTCTTTGCATGCTTCTCTTCTTACTCACTATCTCTGACTTGCTTGGCTTCTTGTTGAGGTTCGACAGGTTTATTATCTTATTTCTTCTTTGTTCTTTCCTCATTGGTTGGTTTCTTTTGTGGAGATATCCATTTTTTTTGTGATGATGCTGCTGCGGTTGATGCTACTGTGGGCGTACTAGCTTCCATGATTCTAGGTAAGCCCTTCTCATGAAAATTACGAATAATTTCTTCCCAAGAACGCCCAAGCGACATATGACAATGAGAATATTTGCAACTTCTTCGCACTATCAACACTCAAACTCTCAATTCATGAAAGTTCCAAATCTGGGTGGGACACGGTCTTTTATAACAATTCTAAATATCTAATCCCATCAGAGCTTACATTTTGTTTATATTGTGTTCATTAACTGCATATCTATCCTTAGATTTTGCCAACCTATCCTCATAAATGCAATTTTCCGCATATTTTAACGTTAACTTTCCATTTTAACAGTCATATTTTTCCAGTGAACTTTGATGCATCATATTGTAGCAAACATCCCATCTTGTGTCACAGCTCCTATGTACTTCAACATAATCCAGATTGCAACGAAGTAACTTCCTACGTCGAAGCTCTTTACAACGCAATTTATAGTCTAGTGCCCACTTTCAATTGTAGGTGCCACTAAGACTCTTCTACTTTATTCTTTAGAGCGAGGCCGTAGGGACAGGGTAGTCCCTGTACAACTTCAACCTGCTGCCATTTAGTCTTCCTTGGATCAATTGTCCATTTAACTTTGTTAATTGAACTGCGCCTCCATCAGTAATATGATTGATAATGTAGGGGCCCAAACAATGCATCTTGAATTTTCCTGGAAATTTCATAAACTTACTGTCATAGAGGAGAACAAGGTCCCCTACTTGGAACTTCTTCTTCTTAATATGTCTATCATGCCAGGATTTTTCTCTTGCTTTTTGTACCTATTGATGGAATCCTACTATAAATCTGTCTTCTTCCAAATAAATCAACTGTGACATTCTTTCCTCCATTATATCAGGGTCTGCCATATCTGTAAAAGCTGCAATCCTCAAGCTAGGCACAATGTATTCCATGGGCATCACAACTTCTTGCCCATAAACTAACCTGAATGGTGTTTGAACGGTCAAATTTTTACATGTGGTCCTATAAGCCCATAAAATTGCTCGAATTCTAAGGTCCTAGTCATCCCTGTTCACATTGCATACCTTAGTTAGTGTATTTTCCAAAATATTATTAAATTATTCTACTATTCCATTGGCCTGAGGGTGATAAGGGGTACTCTTTTGATGATAAACTTGGAATTCCTCAGTCAATGCTCCAATATTCTTAATCAAGAATTGGGAACCTTTGTCACTCATCAAAATCTTTGGACATCCAAATCTAGACAATATGTACTAAAAAATAAACTTCGCAGCAGTTTCTACATTGTAGTCCCTTACTAATTGTGCTTTGGCACATCTTGTCAAGTAATCAATTGTTGTAATTATGTACCTCGCACCAGTCCTCTTTCTAAGTGGGTTGAAGGGTCCAATAAAATCAATTGCCCACTTATCAAAGGCCTGCAATGTAACTTATGGTACCAATGACATCTCATCTCTTCTTGAAGGTTGTACTGTTGTTTTACACATATCACATGATCTGCAATATTCCTTTGCATCTTTGTGTAGTGTAGGCCACCACAATCCCGCTCTAGAAATCTTCTGCGCAACAGATTTTCCTACATAGTGTCCACCAGCTGCGCCACCATGAGATTCTGCTAGAATCATCTGTCTTTCATGTTCAACAACATATCTGCGTAATACCTCATTAGGTCCCATCTTATATAATTTTCCTGCTATTAATGAAAAGTCAGTTTCCTTAACCACTAATTCCTTCTTTTTCTGCATAGTATACTTTGAAGGAGCCACACTTGTTGTAAAAAATTGAATGATATCTGCAAAATGGTCATCTGCAACTTTGATTTCAAATAACTGCACATCAGGGAGATGATCCTCTCTGCTGGTTGGTTATTCCCCTGTCCAATCTTGGTAGATGTTCAGGTCCTGCATTCAGTATTCCTGGTTTAATAATGATTTCAAAGTCATATTCCTGGAATAACAGTAACCATATGCACATCTTTCCTCCTAAGACAGACTTATTAACGAAATACTTTAGTGCAGAATGATCTGTAAACATATTAAAGTGTGATCCTAACAAATAGTGTCTAAATTTATGCAAAGCATATACCATAGCCAGAACTTCCCTTTCTGTAGTGGTGTAATTATTTTCTTCTTTAGATAATTTCCTACTTGCAAAAGCTATAGGGTGATCAATTTCTCCTGCACCAAGTTGTGCCAATACTACTCCCAAAGCTATATAAGAGGCATCCACATGGACATGGAATTCCTTACTCCAATCGGGGAACATTAATATAGGCACAACTACCATTTTTTATTTTCAATATGTCGAGGCTCTTATGACATTCTTCATTCCACTGAAAAGTTACATCATTCTTCAACAATTTCTCCACAGGCACAGTGATCTGCGCATACCCCTTGATGGATTTCCTATAATACCCAGTATGTCCCAATGTAGTGCAAAGTTGTCTTACTGTCTTAGGTGGAGGAAAATTCACAATGATAGCAATCTTAGTAGGGTCCAACATTTGTCCTTGCTTACAAATAGCGTGTCCCAAAAATATGCCAAAAGGTACAAAAAATATGCACTTATTTAGGTTCAGAGAGATCTGATATTGTCTACATGTGTCGAGCATAAGTCTTAAACTTCCAACATGCTTGCTTAGCAACCCAAATACTGTCCAATCACGAAAATATACCTCTAAAAATTTCTGGATATATTCCTTAAAAGCTTCAAGCACCACTCTAGAAAATATAACAGGGGCATTCTTTAATCCAAAAGGCATTATTGTGTATTGATATGAGCCCCATTTTGTAGCAAATGTGATCTTATGCCGATCTTCAGGTGCAACCCTAATCTGATGATAACTTGAAAATCCATCTGTAAATGAGTAAGCTTCTTGACCTCCTACAAACTCTAGCACTTCATCTGTGAAAGGGGTAGGGAAGGGATCATGTAAACATGCATCATTTAACTTCCTTGGATCAACACAAATCCTAATCTCTCCTTGAGTCTTCTTTTCTTTCACCACCATAGGACACCCATTCTGATTCTTCTAATGGTTCAATAATTCTTACTGCTAGCATCTTATCAATCTCTGCTTTCACTTTCTCCTTATACTTCGGATTCAACCTATAAGGTGTTTGCTTGACTGGCTTCGCATCAAGATTCAGGGGAATCTTCATAACCCCTAGATCTCCTATTATACCCTTCATCTCTAGAAACTTGGTGGGGAACATTTCTTGGTATTCATGAAGTAACTTTGTAACTTTACTGACTTTCTCTTCATCCCAATAGTAACCTATAGTTGCAAAGTTAGGTTCCTTCTCTGATCCTATGTTCACTTTATTTGTCTTCAGTGGCTTCGTTATATTTGGCATCTCTAACTCAATTCCATTTACTTTGTGGTATCCTTCTAATTCTATTATGTCGATGTTGCGATGATCTTCTTCTTCTTTTGTAGTAAGGTTATAAAATTCTAGTGCATTTTCTATTTGCGCAGGCCAATCAGGTTGTTTCCATGTCAGTGGGGTTACATTCTCAAAGATCTTCTTCTTAACTATCTGAAGGGCCAAATCTATGTATGGACAATCATCCTCAAAGCTAAATGTTAATATGAAGCCATCAACCATGTTTGCCCATTTTACTGTACCATGTCAAAGTTCTGTTTCTAAGTACCATTTCTTAGGGACTGTCTCTAATGTATGAATGAATCCATGTACCCATTCTTGCTATGGAATCTCCTTCCATGTTGTAGTGCATAGCTGGATATGTTTCCTAGGATTAGTTTCACCATCATACTTATCTCTATTTCTGTATCTATCTATCCAAACCTTACCCACATCAATCTTCGACATTCTTGCCAGCCTTCTATATTATTCTTGTGTGCACCCCCCCCATCTAGCAGGAGTAGCTTTCAGGGCTATATCCAAGGCTAACAATCTTTAATTCTCTAGAACTTGTTCTTCATAATCATTAAGAAAATATTTACATCACCTAAGCCATCATAAGAAGGTAGATTACATGTTAGGTTCCTATACCAATAGGAGTCATAATTTTGACTGACTAAGGTGAAGCCTTGTAATATTGTACATACCTTTGCTTTCTGCAAATGTTTTCCATATTAAAAATTAAAAAATGTAAAGAGGGTATGTCCTAAAAGAATAATCAAAGGACAAAAAGAATGAAAAAGGTCAAAAAATGAAAATATATGAACCCCAAAAGACAAAAAGAGACCATGAAAGTGTGCAAGTAAAAATGCCACTGCTATTTACTTTTATGCATAATAATGATTGTGTGCAGCTTGTCACTCATGCCACAATCCATGGTAATCAAACTGTTTAATCTTGATTATACCATGTTTTGAATTTTATGTTTATAGTTAGAGAATAAAATCTGACCAAACAGTGTAATCTTGGCAGATCATTAGATAGGTAGAGTGAATAAAAGGAGCTCATCAGTTTAATCTGAGCCCTTGGATGATATAAGGTTAGAATTAGATAGTTTACTTTGTAAAAGAAAATAAAAAAATTGATAAGGGTTTGCTAATCTAAATGCACCCAAATAAAGTGAAGAAAAAATGGTAGGATGAGTAAGTGGGTAAGTAGAAGAAAGGTTGCAGAAATATCATGTGATTATGCAAAAACACTTATGTCATTATCTTAAATGCAATTTTCAAAAATGCATAAGTAGTGGACAAAGCAAAAACAATGGTTCACAATATGGTTTACTTAACATCCCCCATCATTCATTTTAACCCCTATAAACACTTACTAATTTCCCTTTCATAATAAAAATACTAATACCTATAGTTCTTTAAGTCAAAGAGGCTCAGAGCATTTCTTTGACTTCTGGTGGGACCAGACCCTTGGCTTGATGACTTAAGAAAGATAGGTGTTAAATTCCCTTGCAATTCATTCATCCCCCTCATAGAACCCCTTTTCATAAGGTTAAATTCTTTGGCCTAGGAAAACCCCATGATAAACATATTTTTTGCAAAAAACCCACCAAATTACATTTATCCTAAGTACTAAGTGTATGGAAAGCACATAATGTTTTGTATACCTAAGTACAATACCCCTTATGCTCATTTCACCTCATATTAACATTTGATTAAATATATAAAATTCCCGAAAACCCATTGGCCCGTATATATTTAATTCCTTTATGTAAATAATCCTACCCCTTAGTTTATTTATAAACTATATTACTACCCCATATCCCACAAAATATATTAACACCCCGCCCACAGTCCTTAATCCTATATTAAAGTGCCCCGATGATATCAAGTTTTAATTTAATCCTATACCGCAGGTGATTAGACCCATGGGCCCCCCAAAAACCTTTTGTGTAAATCACCGCACAGCGCCATCGCCTGACCACCGTTGATTGTCCTTTCCCCACATCTAACGGCCCACGTCCATATCGGTCCGGCCCGATGTCCGTCCTTTACCCGCCTAATAAGGTGGTTTTCCTCCCGACCCCTGATGCTACGTGTCAAACGATGAATGGAATTGGGTGACCCCTCCCGAATACTGCCCGCACCACAAAAGCGGTGCGATGGCCCTCCTAAATCGCTTCCCCCATTTAACCGAAAAACCGCCACTGTTCATCAATCAATGAACCCACCAAAATTAATGTTTTTTCTATATAAGCCCAATTACCCCTCTTTTCACTCTTTTCATGCATTTGCTATTGAAAACTCAGAAAGCCGTTGCGACCCCTGCAAATAGCAAATTTGCTCACAGACCTCCGCCATTTCTCCACAGACGCTGCAGATAGCCCAACTCATTCATCAGTCTGTACCAGAACTGTATGAAACTCTACAACCGCCATCAACCACAACTTACAGTCAATTTCGCCCAATTCCAGGTATTTAACTGTGGAATACCAACTCCATTGTCAAATTCCAAGTAAATTCACCTTCATAACACTGTTAATTAAGTAAAAAATATCAGAATTTACTTTAATTTTAACACTCCAAGCCATAACCATCTACGAGACCTTCGTCGCCCTAAAAACTATGAATTACCCCCAGAGCATAATTGAAATCCACAAGAGCTGAATTATGGCTACCCCTGTTGCCATGGACATTAGACCAATTACAATTCCACATCTGGACTTGGACCACCTTCCCCTGGCTGACAGGGACTTTCAAATAAAATATACCACTGGCCTAGAGCTCCTGCTCAAAGTGGATTGCCAAAGCAGGGACAAATACCTCAACCATGCTAATGAAATTGGCTTGTGGGAGTCAAATTTGCCCAAATACCAGTTCCCCCAAGTTCACATCTTTCCAAAAATTGTCCATATGTGTTATGCATGCTACGTCCCTAGCCACATAACCATAATGTCTCATGACCAGAAGGTCCTCTTCACCATCACAGCTGAGTCCATAAATGAAATGTTGCAGTTCCAACCAGGGCCAAACCTAACCCCACTCTCAATTGGAGACCTATTGGACCAGTATCCCAAGCTTAGCCCTGCAAAATTGGCCCAGTTGTTCCAAACCTTCATTAGGGAGGAAAAACACATCCCTAAGGACCCCCCTCCATATGTAGTAGTTATTTTCTCTCCATGGGGCTAGAACATTGTGGCCATGATATCATGTGTTTTAGGTTATACCACAAGTGAGTACATTGATGAAATTATCCTTGCTTTCATGTCCATCTATACCCCAGGACAACCTCCTGCAACCATATATGACTTTGCCACATTTATAGCTGATAGGATGCATGAACAATTCACAAGAACGAGAATTGAGAGGGTGTTCAAATACTCCTCTGTATTATACCATCTATTTTTGTACTATCAGTCAGAGAAGTTTCCTTTTACCCTCCAAAAGCTTGACACCAAGGGCCAGCCCAGATCTGTAATCTTTTGGACCCCACTTTTTCATGAGTTTAGATCACCATATACCTACTCAGCTTTCCAAGTAGACCAAAGTGGGTGACTGGTACCTTTATCAGAACCATACAGAAATCAGAATATATGGTTGCATGCTTGCACCATACAAGTTGCCAAGATACCTCCCTATGAGGTTGTTTGCCTTAGAGTATTACAAACAAATCATCAATGCAGATGAAGTCAACTTTGTCAATGCCATGAAGAAGGCCTATTTCAAAATCAAAGATCAATTAGGTCCCTTCATATGCAATTCCAGAGAGGCAAGGAAAGAGAAAGACCTAATTCTGCAGAGAATGAAGTTCCAAAGGAGTTTTGTATGGAGATATGACCCTTTGGAATTAATTACCAAGAAAAGGAAAAGGGTCAAGCTAGGACCCTTCATCCACCACCCCATACCAGAAATAGACACATATGCCAATCAAACAAAATGGGTGGAAGGTACCCTAGTAGACCAAGACAACACCACAGTAGATGTAGAAAATGCCCTGATTGATTTGGAAAAGCAGCTTGATGACAGATCTTTCCTATAGGTACCAGAAGAAAGAGCCATGAGCACCCCTCCAATCATGCAAACTCCTCAGAATGAGGAGAATATTCCAAAAAGAAACAAAGAGGGAGCCTACACATCAGGGATGGACACCTCAAATTTGCAACAGGATACAAGCAAAAGGCAAAGGCTCAATTCGGCCTCTGAACAGGAATACATAGAGGAATCAACACAGGTTACCAACATAGAAGCAGAAAGAAGTAGGCCTACCACTCCATCTGAAGGTATGCAAGATCCTTCCACATCATAGACTCAGATGTTGGAAAGGCAACTTAGTGTGGAAGTATCTTCATTCAGCAGGCCTACTGACAGAGACCAGGACATAGAAAAAAGATACAAGGAAATAAAAGCTAGAAATGAGAGGCTTAAGGCCCAAACATATGCTCAGTACCTGAAGCTAACTCCTACCAATCAAACAAGGCTAATGTCAGCCTTTGACATTAAAGAGGGGAAGTTGTAGATGTCTTTCATCAAACCTACAACTCAGCAGCCCAAGACAACATCTGATTTCAAAAAGGTTGACTTTGAAGTGTTGGCCAGGGATATCCATCCCATAGACCAGATTGAACTGCACAAACAGGCTGGAGAGATGATATACTCCACCATGACAGGTAAAGCCATAGCTTCTCATAAGCTATAGAACTCTTTGAACAACATTTTTTCACAATTTCAGTTAGAGAAGGCCTCCTCATAGGCCAAGGATACTAGGATCAAGTCCTTAGAGGACTTAGTGATTGAATTGGGACACGATCCCAAGGATATAAAAGCTACAGAGCAGCTTATAAAGAAGAAAAACGATGATATTGCTGCACTTAAGAGGCAATTGAAAATACCACAGCTGCAACATCCTCAAACTCTAGAAGTCGTAGAAGGCCAAACCAGAAATGAGGAGTTGATGGACTTGGTCCATAAGCTGAATGATCAATTAAAGGAGACAGAAAAAGAGTTGGACAGTTTAATTCAATTGAAGCAAAGCGACATGGCCACAACTTTGAAAGATGCCATCCCTACAGTGTCCATAACAGTCCCTTCTACAATGGCAGCTTCATTGGCACCCACAGTTCCACTTTCCACAACATTGCCATTCACATCAGAATCTACAACAACAGCAGGTGCATTAGGGAAGAAAGCAACAGAATTGGTAAAGGCCATGGATGGGATGTCTATCCAGGCTACAGAAATGAACAGGCTGAGAGAAAAGGTGGCAAGTCTGGAAACTGACTACAAACTTTCCCAACTTAAACAAAAGGAAGAAGCACAAAAGGCCCAAAGAATGAGTGAAAGGATTAAAATCTTAGAGAAAGACTTAACACTGGAGAAACCTCTTGGACAAACCAAGGAAGTGTTGTGGGCCAATATCATTGACTCCGTCAAGTATATTTGGACATCAATTCAAGTTATTTTTGAACAGACAAAGTTAGTAAAGATAGCTACAAAATCTATCCAAAAGGTTAAAGAAGAATTAGGAGACATGCCTGAGGATGCTAATAGACTCATCCACTTCCTCAACAGCAAAAATAGGTATGAGCTCCAAGAAATCAACATAGAAGACAGGACTGAAACCATCTTGGAGATAAGAAAGGTCCTTTCCAAAAGGAACCTTATGCTTAACTTAGAAGAAAAGTGCCACAACATGCAGATAGCCATTGATAGGTTCATGGCTAAATTCCAAATTTTGAGGGAGAAAGGTTTGCCCAGTCCTTTGGTTATCAATGACAAACTCATGACATAGTTGGACTCTGATACCAGACTCAGACATTTGGCAAAGGAACAAGCAAGCACTTCATCCATAAAATCCCTGCCAACAGGAAAAGTTCTGTACAACACATTTGAGAACTTGTTTTTCCTTGAGCATGAGATAAAACATTTATTCCTCACCAAGCCCAATTTTGTCAAGTATACTGAGGCTGACGAGATCTATAGAAGAATGATGAATGTAAAGTTACCTGATGCAAAATGGTGGGAGAAAATGATTGATTTACTGTGATAAATTTACAACCATAAGTTACTACACCGTAAAAGTGAAAGCAGCCAGGTAAACAGATGAAAACAAGGCAGCATGGTCCAAGAGTATCAGGGTCAAAGAGTATCAGGTGAAAGATAAAAATTGTAGAATATTCCAGCGTGAAAGATCACAACCACAAGTTAACATAAAGGGCTAGAAAATCAACCATAAAAGTTAGCAGTACCAAATAAAAAGGGACAACATGAAACAATTCATTAGCTGTCTCTATCTTCTTGCAAGAAGATATTTGTATTTCCTAGAATAAATCTCAAGTTTGTTTTGAGATATTTTGTAATAATTTTTTGTATAAATACTTCACAATTCAAAGTATGTAGGGTGGATTCTTAGACATTTCTATAGACTTTCTTGATCAAAGACTATAAGCTATTGTATCACCGTTTGGACCAGCAAGCTGGATTAATGAATAAAGTCAAGACATTTCACTGGATTCATGTGTAGTGCGAAGTACAGACAAGTATTTTCCCTTGTGATTGTTATCTTTCTTTTAAAGTTTTCCATAATATTTAATGTATCTGAAATCTGAATGCTATAATATGGAATGATATCTCAGAATTTGCTTCATTGCACTCTGTTATAACTATTATGCATTTTAATGTTTTCTGCAAATTATCTAAATTAAGGAATTCTTAGTTTCTCCTTAGTCTAGGTAGTTTTCCTCTGATCTATAGTAAAGGATTCTTAATTGCCCTTTGCTCATGATTATCCTTTGTTCCTCATTTTGATCCTGGTTTGAGGATTCTTAAGTGCCCTCTCACCCTGGTTAAGATCATTTCACCCATTTGACCTAAAGACCTGTACTTCACTCTGCTAGCTTGCCCTTTGAACACTCCCTTTAATGAGTTAATTCCAGTTCTGCTACCCTTCTTTGACTCCATAGCCCAATGGTCCAGAGACTTCATTCTATCCATCTGTTTTAAGGATTCCACCATCCAACATTCAATACAAATCCAAAACCCCCTGAACTTTAAGAACTAGCCTAAAATCCCAGCAAACAAAGCTAAATCATATAGAGAGAGCCCTCTCTAAGTCATAGGTTGGCTAGAGCCTATACTTAAAAGATTGGTTTGTGGTTACCTCAGTCTTTCCCTTCTTCTGATAACTTCTAAGGAAAATTCTGAGTGATAACATTACATACTTTAGATATCATACAATGAACTGATTTGGTAATTCCTGCACAACGCCTTGTGGATACTTCATGCAACCTATTCTACCAGTTCTCCAACTCTTCTTGTGAGTTCGAGGTGCAAGAAATATCATGCTCCCAAGTCAACTTGCATGCTACATTAGGGTTAACCCAATCCTGTTCCTTTTCTATCATTCGATATATATTATCTATATCAGCTACACAATATTCTTCTCTAACTAGTTCTGTATATCTTACTCCTTCTGATGGGTCCAAGGGAACAATCACTCTCATATTATTCCCTTCAAATATCATTTGTCTCTTCTTTAGATTAATTATAGCCATATTGTCAAATGCCCAATCAAGTCCAAGAAATGCAGGATAGGGGTTACTATCATCAACGATCTCTATTACTTCAAAATCAGCAGTAGTGCGAACTCCTTCAATGTCCACTGTTACACCTAGTAGTCTTCCTAAGGGGAAGATCTTTTGTTGATTTTCCATCCTTAACTGAATAGGTGACCATTGTAGCTTTAGCTTACCCATTAATTCCCATGTCTGCTTTGTTAAGACATTAGCATCAGATCCCAGATCCAAGATAACTTGATCCATCTCATATACTCCTATCTGCACACTAAGCCTCATCTCTCTTCTAGTTCTCTTTTGTCGATGTAAATTATTGACTGTGCGCATCTCACTTTGCAGTGCTTCTTTGGATGCACAAGAATATATCAACTCCTGAAGCCCTTCTACAACCTTTTGATCTCTTAATAATTTCATACAACTTTGCATAAAAGTCTTTAAAATACCTCCTTGATTTGCTGAATCCCAGTCTTGTGTCGGAGCTCGATCCTGTTTCGAAGCTTGGTTCTGCATCGAAGCTTGATTCTACGTCGAAGATGATGACACGTCACAACTAGTTCTCTGCTTTGGCTACGCACTAGAGTTCAAAGCTCTAACATCCATAAATATTCACTTTTCTTCCATAAATACTTATTTTTCCTTCTGAATATAAAAAACAAGAGCTTTCTCAACAGTTTTTCTAACCCATGTACTTTCAAATCATCTCTTCTCATCTAGTTTATCACTTTCGGTCACATCTCCACTTCTAGTGACAATACTAATTCGACGTTCATCGGTCCTCCTTTTAGAAGTCATCATTTGAATATTCTGTGTCAGATGCTGATTCCTTTTTTATTGCATCTTTACCGTAAGTACAGGGAATTCTTCAATTACATGGTCAAAGGATTTATAGTACTTACATGTTGTTGTAGGGTTTTGACAATCTCTCGCAAAATGACCTGCCTAGCCGCAGATATAGAAAATGATTTGTCCACATCCTTGACCAACTCCAACACCTCGAACTCTTCCTTGATAGCCTTGTTGACTACCGTGCTATCCACTTCCTTCATGTCCATGTTCTTCTGCTTGCATTATATAAGTGTTAGCATTGCGCTCCATCATTAATTCATAAGCTCGACAATTACTGTCATCATGTCCTACTGATTTACATAATTTACAATATAGGTTCCTTGGACTTTTCACTTATTTTTGTAACAGGTAACAATATTCTGAGCGATGTTGACCTCTGGTCTTACATATCTCACACGAGAGGCTGGATCCCGCATTTAAGGGATTTGGTGCCCCACTATCCATGTAATCCCTAAAGATAGGACATTGTTCTTTAGAATGGCCCTTCGATCTACACTTTGTACACCATACTTATTCTCTGACTTCTTTGCTTTTCTTGATATCTTGTATCTGCAGGGTTAGGTTCGCCAGCTAACTCTGAATCTGTTGCAAACCTACATTAGTATCTCCTATAGGTGAAGCTTCCAAGTTCATCACAATATGTAGAGCTTCGACTTGACTTGTTATCTTTTTTTGCATCAATGGTTGTATGATATGCGGTAACAATGCAGCTATAAACCATTCTTGATGTTACTGTGGAGCTATTTCAAATCTCACTTGATCCAACAATTCCTTAAATCTCTGATCAAATTCCCAAACACACTCGTAGGTTTCTGTTTAATTTATTTTAACTCAGTGATGCACTATGACTTAGACTTCAACTTCTTAAATTCTCTTATCAGTGCTACTTTAATATCTGTAAATGTTCTAATTTGATTATTTGAATACTTCATATACCATGTCAATTATCTATCTCAGAGCATCATAATGAGCTGTGTTTTCTTTATAGTTTCATCGTTGATTTGCTTCGTGGTCCATACAAATTCACATAAAAACCAAAACTGTTCTGGATCTTCCGATCTAGTTCCTTTGAAAACATGCAGCTTAATATCATCAACCATATTTATTCTTGGAGGGGGAGGGAGAGGGAGGGGGAAGGGGAGGGGGATGGGGGGTAGGAGGGGTAGAAGGAGGGGGAGGGGGAGGGGGATGGGGTAGGAGGGGTAGAAGGAGGGGGAGGGGGAGGGGGAGAGTAAAAAATACCCTGGATCTTGCTAGATTCTGGCTTTTGTGAACTCTCAGGCTTGGAAGGTGAATACTGCGAAGCTACCTAGGGTTTATTAGGGTGGCATCTTCTCTTTCACTTTTAGATTCACTCAAAAGAGGATTATACTTAGCCTCTACAAAGGTCTTTGGGTCTTGTCCATGAGCTCTCTTTATGGTATCTATTCTATATCTCTTTCCACTTCATGTTGTTCCAATCTCTTGCTCAGATTTATTCTCGTCTTCCAAACATATGTAAACTAACACTCTGGCTGCAAATGTAAAACTCCCTTTTCACATAGAAGAATCTTAATCCAAAGTTTCAAAGATTTTAAATACTTACCTCGCGGTCCTTTGAAGAATCGTCGTTCGGCTTCACTGTAGGACACGGTATGGTCCACTGTGAACTCAGTAATGAACCCTCCCAAGATGCTATCAATCTAGGAATCGACAACCCTTGAAATCTTGTTGTCAGTGCTCTTGAGTTGCTGTATCAATTCAGGAGTCCACGTTGTAGGTTCTTCGCCTTTAAAACAGGGCTTTATTTCAGTCAACCTTGATATCCACTCGTAACGTTAAACAGGAAATGATGCGAAGAAAATTTTGTATTGATCTGTAAAAATATGTCTCTGTAACCAAGCTTCAGACTTGAGTTGAGGATTTATGTTCTTTTGATCTGCAAATTCTCGCTCCTTCGATTCTAGCCAATCTTGAATTTCCTTCTTCGACGGATGACATATAAACATATCCCTCAAATAGATCCCGGTTCGGGAAACAAAACCATTTGTTGGTTATGATTTTGGCTGACCCAGGTTCGATCTATACTGCGCACCAACAAAAGCCTCAATCACTGGCCCTTTCGGAAACGACCTCCAAGAAGATCAGAGTCTCATCCGAAATGTGTATGGGAGGATGCAGAACCAGGTTTATGCAACCTTGAAGGATGATGCAATGTGGTTTTTTTTTATTTAATGTTTTCTTACACTTAATATTCATAAATACTTCGCTGCGTTCATTTAATCACATAAACATGTCATATAAACCCATAAATCATCACTGCGCTGTAATAAAATGCAAATGTAACAAACTTCTACTCTACAACAAATAATAAGCAAGTATACACATGAAGACATAGATTTTACCGTCGTTCATCCCAATGTGGGATTACATCCACAAGAACTGTTGCTTATAATAATAATAATTCTTGTACAACAAATAGTTCTTGACCTATGCACTAAGCTGCAAGTTGTCTATGCACTCAGCTGGAGACGCAGGCCTCTGCGCACTCAGCTGTAGAGCGTTTCCTTCGCCACAAACTACAGATCACTATAATTCAACCATAGACACAGATCTAGACCATAAATATTCTTCTTCTT
Source organism: Pinus tabuliformis (assembly GCA_031772625.1). Classification (NCBI taxonomy): domain Eukaryota; kingdom Viridiplantae; phylum Streptophyta; class Pinopsida; order Pinales; family Pinaceae; genus Pinus; species Pinus tabuliformis. Next base: position 50,469,646 of record CM062811.1, on the reverse strand, counting down.
CTTATTAGTTTACCCTATATATACTATTACATTAAGGGATATATCATCAAAATACCATGGTCCATATACCATGGACTCCATAAAACAATCTACGATGGTCCGAAAATCATTAATCTTTTACAACATTGCATGCTTTTTACAAAAAGGACGGGCTTTGACCAACTCCGACACCTTTGTACCACGTGGTATATTCCAACTGCTTCGTTGCACGGTCCACTTGTCCCTCCACTGCTCACTCCGCTCCTTAAAATGTGGAGTCTTTACCAAAATTTAGGCCAAGTTGGGATGCGCCCAATAGACACCTAAAGTCAGATATCAACATGTATAAGTGAAGCTTTTCCAGTTGAAGACATCATAAGAAGAAAAGAATAAAAGGTTTTCCAAAGTCACATTTAAAAAATGAACCTGCGTGGGCTGTTCAAAGGCCAAAATTCACTACTACGCGACTATTTCTTCGATAGTCGTGCAGGTTGCCCAAAGTCCAAATCAACTGTCTCGGACCACTTCACATGATTCAAGTTGGCATTTCCTGACTTGTAGCACCCAAGGATAGTCGATTTCGAGTTTATTTGGAGATATTCAACCCCCAAGGGAATCCTCTTGTCCTCCTATCAAGTCATTTTCTCATTAATGAGCCAAGGGAGGGAAAGAGGAGTTCAAATTATATATAACAAGGCATTGGAAGACCAAAGAGAAGAAGAAGTTTGAGAATTATTATGCTGGAAAAATTTCCCCAAGGAAATCCTGCATTTCATTGTTGAGAGAGTTATACCAATTACCATCATTGAGGTTCTCTTAACTTCTTTGAGAGAGAGCGAATTTGCATAGGAGATTGAAGAACGGAGTTCCTTGCTGAAAGATCTTGAGCACCATTGTTCAAGGAAAACTCTCTTCAAGTGTTTGGATATCTCATTTCTATCTCTTCTACCAGTAATCAATAAAGGGAATTCTGTTCCCATGTCTTTGTTGATGTGTTTATGCTTCATTTAAGCATTGTTTCATGTTCTTTGTTTTAGTTTTTTGTTTAATCTTGCTCATACATTATTCTCATCTCATTCCATGCTTTTTCCTTTCTTATTTAAGCACTCACATCACCCAACTATTTGTATTCTCTTTGTAGGTGACAACCAAACTGTAACAACCCTAGTTGATTTTCCATGTAAAAAAAATATAAGACCAAGGTCATGGGACACGTATTCTAAGCTGAATGGTGGGAAAAACATTGTAGTGGGTGTTCATTTGGTTTCATATCGCTAAGGAAATTGGCAAAGGAAATGACAAAGGCTTTGGAAAGGCATGAGGCATTAATTGGCATTTTATTTATGAAAGTAATGGAAATTAGGAGAAAAGGAAGGTGAAAGGTCAATGGTTGCATGTGAGGAGGAAAATGAAGGAAAATAATAGAAATTGACGAAAATAAAGGCCTCATTGATAAAAAGGCTTCTAAGGATTAATTTGTAACCTTTTGTCATTTTTAGCTTGGATATCAACATTCTACTCTCTCTCTCATACTCTTGGACACTTAGAGTTTTCTTGGAGCACTCTTGAAGGAGTGTGGCATACTTGGTGATGAGCCCAAAAAATGGGTAACTTTATGGGCTCATTTTGCCTATTATTCTCGACTAATCCACCATTCTTCATAGTTTTATGCATGCTTTTGAATATATTTATGTTAATTGAATGAATGAGAATAGTCACTTGACCACAAAGTCTAATACGTGCTTATTGCAGATTTTTGGACATCTTTTGGACCAAGGTCAAGAATTTATGAGCAAGTTGACAACCAAATACGAAGGAACAAGGTTGAGGATTTGTAGGAAGGGTGTCTCTTGCACTAAATGACCCCTTCCTCGAGTTCTCCACCATCAGCTCGGAGTTCAACAACCCACCAAAGATGATTTCAAGGGGCAGCCAAGCAAGTTTTGTGAAGTGGCTGATTAACTGCAGTTTTGAGCAGCCAAGCTCCTAAAGTTAAGGAGGACTATTGGGAGTCCTCATGTTGCATAAGTAGGAAGGCTTCAAGCCTTGGTAGTTTAGCTATTGAACAGTTGTTTTTCGCACTTTAGTGCAGCTCTGCATTTCAGCTCATTTTCAAGCTCTTGCTGTAAACAGTTTTGTGACATGACTATTATTTTTTGAGTAATGGAGATGAATTTTGCTTTGCACCAGCTCTGAGCTTTCTTAGGAGGCTGTAGCTCTTGGGGTTGGGCCCAACCCAAGTGCCAGTACCTCCTTTGTGTACTTTTATGTGTTTTCCTTGCATTCATAGAATAATTTTTGTTATTTAGGTTAAGATCTTGCTTTGTTACTTAGGTTGTTTTTGATGATTAAAATAGCTTTTCATGCTTTAGGTTGATTTGACAGTTTGGTAACAAAAAAGATCTGCAAAAAGGCCATCAAGCAATCCTTGATCTCATCTCTCCCTCCTTGGGACCATGAGCTGAGACCAAGGCATACTTGCTGCCACAAAAACACTGTTTTTGCCTTTCCATGCAATTGCTAGTGTTAGATTTTTAGTTGGAAAAGTTGATACCAGTTGTACTTGCATGTTTAGATCTGTTATTGCTTAGTTTCCATAGTTATCTTGCATGATTTCCTGTCTATAAACTTCTGTTCATCATGTTTCTGGTTTTTAGGTCAGATTAGGTCAAAATAGATAGATCTCTGGTTTTTCTAGTCTTGGTTCGATCAGTTTTGGAAAATAGTGTGCAGAACACCTGTGATACATTCCCACCTACCCTTCCTCCATCATACAACCTACTCCAACCCCTAATTCCAGATTCCTTCCCTTCATTCGCCACACTTTTCCAATTTGACCTAATTTCTACATTTTTGTGCAACATTGCTCCCTCCGTCCTTGAACAAACCCAACCACCTTCATCACTCCTTAGCTTCATTCACTAGGTCCTAGACCCCTTCACATCCTCATCCATCCTCCATTTCCACTTTCCCACCATTTTTCCACCATCAATCCTCTAAAATCCTCTTTCGGCTCTTCCCGTAAAACTTCCTGTAGAACATCCTGTAGAACCCCTGCAGACTTCCTGTAGAAGTTCACGTGAGTAGTGTTTCGAGATCTGATCACTGTGAAACTCTCTGGAAAGGTGCTAGGGACCCCTTAGGCCCTCTTCTCACCTTCCCAACCTGTTATAAGCGCCCTCTCCATTTCCTTTCGCCAATCAACCTCTGCACAGTCAAAAAATCGTTAAAGCACATGCATAATAATTCTGTAAAATTACTCAAACATACAAAAAAGATGTTTTTTCCATATTTTCTTTTAGAAGTAGCTTAGTCACATGAATTTCACCTTTCCAAGAGTCAATGGCATCCATTTCTGCAGCTTTCATCTCTTGTCTTGCACCAGTAGGGTTAGTTGGTAAAACTAGGGTTTGCATTTCCTTTCAGCTTTCAGCTTCTTTCTGCAAGTAGACTAGCCCCTTTTGAGTTAGCTTTCATCCATCACAGTTAAAAGCTTATTCTAAGAGCTCATAGAAGTTGGCTTAAGCTCCTAGCGAACTTGTGCCAGCTGATCAAGTGACAGCCTGCGACAAGAGCTAGTACTTGTGCATATAGCACCGTCGCTTCCAAGTTTGTTACGAACAACCGGGTTGATAAAAGTAAAGAAGGGAGTCCCAGGAGTTACAACATCATTGCTGCAATACTGGAGCCCACCATCTTTTTGGCGCCGTTGCTGGGGAAGCGTCAGAGTATTTGTGATTGCTGCTTTTCTTCTATTCTCTACTGCAACCTTCTGCTAAGTAGTTTATTTCAACAAGAGTAGAGTAGTTGTTTCCTTTCCATTCTGCAATGTTATTTCCGCAAAAGTAGATTAGACATTTCTTCTTTCATTTCATTTCAACAAGCGTAGATTAGATATTTCCCACTTTCATAGATTAGAATTTCAATTTTGCAAGCTTAGCTTAGCATTTCATTTCTGCAATTTCATTTCAGCAGCATAGATTAGTCATTTCCTTCTTTCATTTCAATTCTGCAATTTTCATTCCAGCAAGGTTTATTTTAGTTAGTTGCAATTTGTTGTTCAATCAATTTAGTTTTGTAGGTACAAGCAGAGAAAAACACAAAAATTGACCAAAAATATTTCATTTCCACATAGACAATTCAAGAAAATTCTTACCCAACACCCCTAGCACATCACTGAGCCACCCTTCTCTCTTCTTCGGTGGCAGTGATCCAGAAGAACCTATAAGTGAACCTCCAGAGATATATGAAGGTCCTATAATAGAAGAAGAGCAAGAAAACATTCCTCCTGAGACCATGGCTGAACGCAAAAATGGTATAGGAGATGAGGAGAGAATAGAAGGTGCTTTTACCATCTGAGAGACCAATGGGGACACAAAAATGAAAAACATAAGTCCCTCAGCCTTACCTCACTTCCATGGATTGACCACTAAAGATCCTGATACCTTCTTGTTTGAGTTTGTTGTCCTTTGTTGAACTTATGACTATGCAGAAGATGAGCAAAAGTTGAAACTCTTTCCCTCTACCCTCAAGGATGCAGCACTACGCTGGTTCATGGGGTTACCTGGAAACAATATCACAACTTGGGCTCAGATGCAGCAAGCCTTTAACAACAAATACCGGGATTACTGTAGGTCAAAGGAAACAAAGGGAGAAATCTTTCGGATGACCATGGGAAGTGATGAATCTTTAGAAGACTATGAAGAAAGGTTCCAACTCAGTTATAAAAGGGCTAGGTGCACACTTGACCCCGAATCTCTGAAGCTGGTTCTACTCCGAGGAGTCCCTGAAGACCTTCTAGATACCCTCCATTTGCTGGCTGGGGGAGACATCTACCAACTACCTTATGATGACATAAAGACTGTGTTTAGAAACCATTCTAGGGCAGCCTGGAAAAGAGGTAGGGGGAGTCAACCTTCAGCCAGTGCCACCTTCTCCAAACATGAGTTTGCAAACTAGATGGAAGACCTTAAAAGTGAGGTGAGACAGACCATTGCCATGCAAATGGACACCTTCCGAATCCAACAGAAGCAAGAGGAAGCTGAGAGGGCTTTGGCCATCTTTTGTCCCAGATGTACAAGGAAGCATCCTAGGAACGAGTGTCCATTGCACTCCGTAGAGATATGTTTCGTTTGTGAGGCAGATCATCCTACAAACCAGTGCCCAACCTTACCTAGACTTAAAGCTATGTACTGTGGGGCTGATGGAGCCACTGAACCACTCTACTTCCTAAACCAAAGGAGGCCACATGGAGCCAGACCTTACCAGCAAGGGATGCAAGAGAAATCCCAAACTTATTACAACCCCAACCAATCCACTGACATACCTTCTTGGGGTCCCCCTGCTCATCCTTCTTGGTCCACACCCCCTCCTTGGTCATACCCGTCTCAATACCATACTCAACCTGCTGCTCATTCGTTTCATTCTCATGTTCAGCCACAACCTCAGTGGAATGCTCCTCAATAAGGGTGGAGGCCCCAATACAACTCTCCTCCCGCTATTTTGCCTCCACCACCTGATCAACCACAACCATTACCTCCTGCTCCTCCAAGACCAGATGCCTGCTCAACCGAACCCGAACCCCAATAGCCGACAGGATCAGAAGGTATATTCTGGAGAGACAACATGCCCTACCTATGCTGTGGAGATTCAGGAGATCAACCTATGATCTGGGAAGGTCCTCCAAGATAGCCAACCTCCTCCTAAGGAGGATGAGGAAGAGAAACGGGGAAGTGAACCCAAAGCCATTCCACCCTTTCCTGAGAGACTAACTGGAACCACGCAACCAAACCCAGAAGAGACTGAACTTCTGGGAGAACTTAAACAGTTATGTGTAAAAATACCACTTCTCCAGGCCATAAAAGATGTACCAATCTACAACAAATTGATCAAAGAGAAGTGTTTCAGGCACCCAGGCAGGCGCAAGAGAGATTCCCCAACCATCAATGTCATAGGACAACTGTTCGACCTGATGTTGGGACAAGTAATCTGTCCAAAATATCTGGACCCTAGGAGTCCTGTAGTCGATGTCCACATCGATGGCACCATAATCCCCCACAACTTGATCGATCTAGGGGCTACCATTAATGTGATAATAGGGACACTATGCTCAAACTCAACCTTTAGAGTTCCCTAAGAAAGACCTCGACAGTACTGCAGTTAGCAGACCGCTCCATCGTGACCCCCGAAGGGATTGTGGAAGATGTCATGGTCTCCGTTGATTCCTGGGAGTACCCTGCAAACTTCTTGGCCCTCCAGCCAAAGGCAAAACTCATTGGATACCCCCTCATTTTGGGAAGGCCTTGGTTAGCTACTGCAGATGCTTACATCAGTTGTCGAGCTGGGAGCATGACCATTAAGAATGGGCCTATGTCCAAACAGCTAGTCCTATATCCTCCTGCCCAACCTCTGCTAGAACATGACTTACCTCTCTGGTTGGAGGAGGAAGATGAGGATGAAGTCTACTTTGCACCATTGTGCACAGTGGAAGCCACCAGGGGAGGTCCTCAAACCGAGGATGACCTTATTGAAAATTTGATTCAAAATCCACCTCCCAGTGTGCTACCATTAGAAGAGTTGGTAGAAGACACCCAAGCCAGTGCTTTAGTGGATCTTTGTGTGACTGATCCGACCTCTCCCGAGTTAAGAATGTGGAATTTGGCCCTAAAAGAACCTTGAAGATCAACTCATCCCTATCCCCCTCTCAGGAGAAGGAGCTGTGTAGCTTATTGAACCGCCATTTGGATGCTTTTGCTTGGAGCTATAAGGAGATGAAAGGAGTCCACCCTTCAGTCTGTACCCATCACATTTACATTAAAGAGGATTGTAAGCCAGTCAGGCAGCCTTAGAGGAGGATGAATCCAACCCTCAAGGACATTGTCAAAGAAGAACTGCAAAAGTTGCTGGATGCAGGATTCATCTACCCCATCTCTGACAGCGAGTGGGTTTCTCCTTTGGTGCTTGTGCCCAAGAAAAATGGGAAGTGGAGAATCTATGTAGATTATCGAGAACTTAACAAAGCTACCAATAAGGACCATTTCCCTTTGCCTTTTATAGATCAAGTGTTAGATGGCCTGGCAGGGAAGAAGTTCTTTTCCTTCCTAGATGGGTTTAGCGGGCATAATCAGATCCAAATCAGCCCGGAAGACCAAGATAAGACCACTTTCACTTTTCCATGGGGTACCTTTGCCTACCGGGTCCTTCCCTTTGGGTTATGCAATGCTCCTGCCACTTTCCAGAGAGCAGTACTAAGTATATTTGCTGAGCTGGTTCATGATTCGGTGGAAATCTATATGGATGACTTTACTCCTTATGGGTCCAACTTCCAAGAAGCCTTGAATAACCTAGGAAAAGTTTTAATCAAGTGAATTGAAATGAACCTGTCCCTCAGTCCTGAAAAATGTGAATTCCTAATGACTGAAGGGACCGTGCTAGGTCATACCAAAGGGTTCCACCTCCTCAAAAGGTAAGAGATGTTCAGAGTTTTCTAGGCTTAGCAGGATATTATAGAAGATTCATTAAATATTTTAGTAAGCTAGCCTCTCCATTGTTTGGTCTTTTGGGGAAAGATTTTGAGTTTATATGGACTGACAACTGTCAAGAGGCTCTAGATGCGTTGAAAGGTAAGCTGGTAACTGCCCCAATCTTGAGAGGTCCAAACTGGGCCCTACCTTTCCACATTCACACAAATGCCTCGAACAAAGCCATAGGAGCAGCCTTAGGACAAGTTGAAGAAAAGCTACCGTATGCCATATATTTTGTCAGTAAAAACCTGTCCAAGGCAGAGTTAAACTATACTGTAACTGAGAAAGAGCTCCTAGCTATAGTCCATTCCCTAAACAAGTTCAGACACTACATCACTTGTTATCAAACATTTGTACACACTGATCATGCTGCAATTAGGTATTTGATAAATAAACTTGATGAAAATGCTCGTATCATTAGATGGTTACTTTTATTGCAGCAATTTGATTTGACCATTGTTGATAAGCCAGGTAAGGAAAATGTTGTTGCTGATTTTCTGTCTAGACTAGATTTGCTTGCAGGTGAAGAAGGGATGGTGGATGATCAAATGCCAGATGAACACTTGTTTGCTATTTCAGTACTCTCTCCATGATTTGCTGATATAGTAAATTACTTGGTTTCAGCACAGTTCCTGCCACACTTATCCTCAAAAGAGAAGAGCAGCATCGTGAGGAAAAGCGCCCCATTCACTTGGATTGGGGGCAACTTGTTTAAACTTGGCATGGATAAGATTTTGAGGCATTGTGTCAGGGAGGAGGAATTTTTTGACATCCTTCTAACCTGTCATGGTGGGCCTTGTGGAGGCCACTTTGTAGCAAAAAGAACCACCTTCAAAATCCTACAGGCAGGCTACTATTGGCCCACTCTTCACCAAGATTTTAGGAGATACATAAGCCAATGTGATCGATGTCAAAGGATGGGGAAACTGACTCCAAGGGATGAAATGCCCCTCCAACCTCAAGTGACTTTCGAGCCATTTGAGAAGTGGGGCATGGACTTTGTGGGTCCTATCAACCCTCCTTCAAAACAAAAGTCTTGCACAGAGTACCTAACAAAGTGGGCAGAAACAAAGGCAATCAAGGTAGCAATAGAAGAAAAAGTGGCTGAGTTTTTGAGGGAAAATATCTTCTACAAGTTTGCTACCCAAGAGAGTTAGTCACAGATCAAGGAAGCCATTTTACCTCTAACCTGATTGAAGACCTGCTCGCTCATCACAAGATTAAGCACAGAACTTCCACCCCTTATCATCCGCAAGCAAATGGACAGGTGGAAGTCACTAACAGAGCTTTGGAAGAGATCTTGACTAAAGTGGTGAGCAGCAGCAGAAAATATTGGCAGATCGCTTGGTTGAGGCCACCTGGGCCTACAACACAACTTGGAAAACTACAACAGTTTCACACCTTATGAGCTGGTCTATGGGAAGAAGGCTTTGAGTTTGAATATAGCACATTAGGGTTGGCAGCTCAGCTAGACCTAGATCTCAGCCATGCACAACAGGAAAGATTACTTCAGCTGAATGGACTAAATGAATAGAGAATGCAGGCCCTTCTCCACTCAGAGGTGGTCCAACTTCAAAGAAAGATATGGCATGACCAACACCTTAAAGAAAAGCAATTTCAGCCAGGAGATTGGGCGCTGTTATATGATTCAAGATACAAGGATTTCAAAGGAAAGCTGAGGACAAGATGGCTGGGACCATATACAGTGGAGAAGTGCAACGACAATGGTTCAGTCCTTATCAGGACCATTGATGAAGAAGCCATCCCCATGCTTGTCAATGGGCATCGATTGAAAATATACAGGAAGCCCCTTTCTAAGCAGGAGTTCATTGAAACTCTGGATAAATCAGTGTTGGTAGTGGAGCAAGCCCCTGTCTCCACTCCACCCACACCTTGAACACAAAAAAAAGAAAGAAAGAGAAAAAGCAGAAAAAAAAAAGAATAAAAGATCCTTGGGTGAAAACCTCTTAGAGGCGCTCAGGTAGATAGTGAGGGTGAAAACCTCCTGTAGGCACCCCAACTATCTCAGACTAAAAAAAAAGAGAGAAAAGAAAAAAGAAAAAGAAAAATAAACCTAATTTCTGTTGAATAAATTGTAGGTTGCAGGAAGGACATTACAGGTTAGGAGGATTGCACAAGACAAAGACAGAGGTCAGCACTAGGCTGCAAGCATCCCTCACAATCCATTCCTCCATGACCACTACCCTTTCCTAAGATTTGGTCTCATTCGGGCTAAGATTTCACCTTCTACAGGAAGTTCTGTGTCTTCTACAGGAAGATCCTGTAGAACCTACAGACAAGCCAAAATTGATCTCAGAAGAGGACCCGAAGGTTGGGAATCTACCTATGAGGCCTGTAAACCTCCCTGCTTCCATCCATCACCATATGTCACCTTTTTCCATCTCTGTACACCTTCATTGCACTCATTTTTTTCTCCCTACATAGTCACACACAGAAATCCTGTTTTCTTCATACTGCCAGCAAAATTTTTTTTAATGACAAATCAAGCAGCAGTTTTTCACTCACCATACCTGTTACCCTCCATCTAGACTCCTCATCAGCCAAGACCCTCGTCAGCAGTATAGCCTTGCTCATTCTAGCTTGCATTCCAGGAGGAGAAGCAGCTACAGGACATCCTACAGGAATCCTGTAGCAGCTGATCCCTCTGAAAGACATACTCCAGAGACAGGGACAACAAAGTATGGCAGAAGAAACATGCATGGAGCTCTACTTGAACGTATGAACATCAGCAACAGCCGAGGCCAAGCATGCAGTGTGCATGCAGCAACAACAAACGAAGGAATGGGTTCCAAAACCCGAAATCTGCATAACACGACCGCGACCATGCAGGTAAGTGCCTAAACTCGTTCTTCAATTGCATAAATCATATTTTAAAGTTGCATGACTATGGGAATGGTTCGGATTGAGTGGAATCGGTGGCTAGTCAACTGGCCACCCTCGGCCAGTTACATATCCTCGTGGAATCCAAACGAGCCCTGTTACATTCAAAACTACCGATTAGATGTGCAGCCAACACGTGTGGAGTGTCCATTCAGGGAGAAATCGTCGGGACTGGTAGTGGTGGCGGCGGATAACGGGAGAAAGGAGGTGATGGTGGTCAGAAACATGTGGAAACATTATGGCTGTGACGTCGGATCAATGGTCCGGTCCGGCCACCTCATCCCCTCACCACGAATCACGCCGCAGTTAAAAGACGCTCAGTTGAAACATGCACCACCCTCTGTTCATTCTGCACTCACGACGTTCTCGACTGGAGTACGCATCCACTGCTTCCAGAACAGTTAACTAGTCATCCTCCACCAGTTTTTCTGCCTGTTTTCAAAAATCTCCCGCCTATCAGGCTCTGTCGGAAGCACAGTTTCATTCTATAGGAACCGGGAGCCTTCTATAGGAAGGATTCTACAGGAAAGGCAGAGAACAGCTCTGCAGAAGGAAAACCTGGAATTTTCGTCGAATTTCAAGCTCCAAACGAGGTAGGCTTGAGAAAACTTCTCTGTGCATGATTTGTTTGTGCAAGGTGGTGAATTGAATGGCATTAGATTGAGAAACGAGAGTAAAAGTCTGCCTGTGCATTGAGAAAAAAGTGAAAGTCTGCCTGCATATTTCACTGAGTTTACCCAGTTCTTTCTCTGCATTTCGAAATCTCCTCATCATTTTTAAATTCTCCTGTAAGGAAGATACATGCAGCAGTAGAGGCCAGCCTGTGTGTGTGGAAAAAAACCGAATTTACATATCTATCTATGTGCTGAGGAAAGAACCTGTGTCCTTATGCTCTGTTCTGTAAAAACAAAATTTTTCTTTTCATAAACAGACAGTCAAATTCTGGGTGACAACAGTTTTAGAATAGGGAAATTATTGCTATTTGATATTGTAAGGAACACACGAGAAATTCCTTCTTGGGTTCAGAAGAAACCGAATTCAGCTATCCTCTGTTTTAGTGATTGACTGTTTGTTTTCCTGAGCATTTTCTTTTCTGGTTAAAACATAAAAAGAGCACTCAACACCATGCCAGGAGGATTCATAAGGAAAGAACCCTTAGACTCTAGCAAGTTGCACGAGCACCCTGAGGTGGTGGACCTTTTCACCCGGGCAAATTGGATATCCTTCTTTGACAAAATTCAGGGTTATGATGAGGAGATAACTGAAGAGTTTTTAATGTCCCTGAGACCACATTCAAAGACACATGCCACAGTTAGTTTTAGGGGTTTGACCCTAGAACTTACCCTTGAGCTCATCAGTAGAATTACTGGTCTACCATTGGGGCTCCCTTGGAGCAAAGAAGAGAGATCATTGGGCCAAGTTGCTAAGAAAACATTTTTTCTGCTCGAGGAGCATCCTGTAGAAGACAAAAACGGAGTTAGAAGGACAAGCTTGCCTCCTCTCTGGAGTGAAATTAGTTATCAAATTATGAAGTATATCACATGTGAAGGGAGGTTTAGCATCATCTATGGATATCATTTCAGGTTGTTACATGAATTAAGGCATGGGATGGACTTGCCTCCAGCCAAGAAACTGAGCATCCCATATTTCCTTCTTCAGTCCTTAATTGAATGTGGTACAAAGATAAATGAAGGGATCCCAGATCAGTTGGCCCATCATGGGCTCATCAAACTGTTGGTGGAGGATGCTTTACACACCTATACTGTCCCCATATCTTGGGAAACCTTCAGAAATATGTCCAGGGATGATAACATTAGAACTTTGGCTGAGAACATCACCCCATCTAGCAGTGAGGAGGGGGAGAAAATTGAAGAAATTGAGAAAAACAATGATGAGGGAGCACATGAAATTCAAGCAGAGGGCAAAACAGAGGAAGAACAGAAAGAAAAAGAAGAATTTGGCAAGACTGCTGAGCCTAAAACAGAGGAAGAAACAACAACAAAAACAACAAGGGAAAAGAGGACACAGATTAGAAGGGAAAAGGCCGAGAAAGCCCAAATGAAGGCTGCCATAGCCAAAGCAGGCACCCAGAAAGAAAAGGGAAAGACACACCCTGAGATATCAGTCATACAGACAGAAACAGTGGACATAGAGGTTTCTACAGGAAGTGAAGGAAAATAACAATAGGAAGAGAAATCCCCTGAGACGTTGGCAAGGGAGGCAACAACTGTGCTTGCTGCATTAAGCACCCCTACAAAACAAAAGGGAAAGAGAAAAAGGCAAACCTCCATGTACTTTAAAGCCAGGAGAAGCACAAGGATCAAAGTGGGCAAACCCCAGCCACAATCAAAGGAACCAATTGTCATTGAGGACACAACCACTAAACAGAAAGAAGAGTCTCCTTCCAAGATATCTATCACCTATGAAAGAGGAAGCCCAAAAACCTCCACATGGAAAGAGAGAATTAGGATGATGGACTCAAAGGCAGCTCTACAGGAAGCTGAAACATCTCTACATGAAACTCTAGCTAAGTTAAAAGAGACTGAGAAATTGGAGGAGAAGGCAGCCAAACAATCACAAGGAGAAGACAAGACCGAGGAAATACTGGAACCAAGCCCTCAACCTAGCTTGGGCTCATATTACAACCTGTTAGAAGGTGGGAAGATCATCCCACAGAATTTTGCTGTACCACTTTTCTTTGCATTGGAACAAGAACGGGTTAGGACTCACACTTGGATGAAGATTGCCAAATCCAAGGGTGTGGCAGACATAGGCCACCTGGAAGAACAGCTAAAAGAATCAAGAAAAGAGTTGGCCATGGTGAGGCACATAGAAAGCAGTCAAAGAGCCAAATTACAGGAGGAGAATGAGCTACTGAAAGAGCAGTTGCAGCTACAGGGAGGTCATATGGAAGATAGGCCATCCATTCTGGGAGGACTGCAGGAGCAAGAGGGACCTCCAATAGACAAGGAAACAACAGAGGAACAACAGAGAGAGGAGAAACTGCAAGCTGATGTTGAGATGCTGACAAAACTGCCGCAGGAAAAAGAGTCTTAGGCAGCACCATAAATACAGGGTTTAAAACAATAGGTGTAAGAAAAAGAAGCCCAAATGGCCTGCATGGCCAGCTGGGAAGTAGAAGCCTTACAATGTAGGCAACCTGCTAAGTCCTATGCCTTATATTTTAAAGATCAATGGTTGCAACTTCAAATTAACACATTGGCCCAAAGGGGCACCATTCCATTTCAAAATTACAATCAGTTTATGTATTTGCGTGACAATAGCTCAGCTGAAGATAAGGCCAAGTTAGAAGAATTCTATTTACACAACTTGGCACTTCCAAACATGAATCTATGGGACCCTAATGCTATCTTAGGAGATGTGCAACTCATGGCCATGGCTTCTTGGTTAAGCCATGAGGAAAAGAGGGCAACAGAAATTTGTAAAGTTATGGACAAGGAGCTAAGTGAGCCACTAATGATCAGAGCAGAACCAGAAGATCCCTCAGCATTAGTATATGTCCATGAGCACCTTGCCAACAACCCTCAGGTTTTCCCTAACTATGTTGAAAGGCAAGCTCAGGCCATCGCTCACTTTGAAGACATGGAAAGACTGTTGGGTGATAACTGCATTCATGCTTGCACAAGGAGATGGAACACATTGTCCCACAGTCTGAAAATAAGAGAGTACCACTCCCCAACAAGGATGAGGGAGGCTTTGGCAAGAGTGCCACTTTATAAACAGTCAATGCAAAATCTAAAGGCGAATTGGATTGGCCTAAATTTCAGTCCTCCATTGCTATTGGGACTACTGGAAGGGGTCAAAGAAGAAGAAGAACACAGGCAATGGGAGGAAGTAGAGAGAAAAGCAGGGTTTCATGACCGAGAAGAGGACATCACCTCGGAAGCCTGGGATGTCAGAGAGGCAGTCAAAGCAATCAAAGATGATGAGCTGGATTAGTTGCTCAGAGGATGAGCAACACATTCAGCAAGGGGGTGATGATGAGCCCCAAAAATGGGCAACTTTATGGGCTAATTTTTCCTATTATTCTTGACTAATCCACCATTTTTCATAGTTTTATGCATGCTTTTGAATATATTTATGTTAATTGAATGAATGAGAATAGTCACTTGACCACAAAGTCTAATACGTGCTTATTGCAGATTTTTGGACATCTTTTGGACCAAGGTCAAGCATTTATGAGCAAGTTGACAGCCAAATACGAAGGAACAAGGCTGAGGATTTGTAGGAAGGGTGTCTCCTGCACTAAATGACCCCTTCCTCGAGTTCTCCACCATCAGCTCGGAGTTCAACAACCCACCAAAGATGATTTCAAGGGGCAGCCGAGCAGGTTTTGTGAAGTGGCTGATTAACTGCAGTTTTGAGCAGCCAAGCTCCTAAAGTTAAGGAGGACTGTTGGGAGTCCTCGTGTTGCATAAGTAGGAAGGCTTCAAGCCTTGGTAGTTTAGCTATTGAACAAGTGTTTTTCGCACTTTAGTGCAGCTCTGCATTTCAGTTGCTGACAAGTTCTCCCTCTCTAACCTCTACGCTACTGCAACATCTCCATGCATCTCGCACTGTTGCACCCTTCTCTGTGCTACCCTACACTGTGCAACACACTTGTGCCTCTCGCATTGCTGCAGCCTACATGCTCTACGTTGTCCTAGGATTCCCTGCATTGTAGCTCTCTCTGCCGCTCCATCCGCATTTGTCTCTAACCAATCAGTCAGTTCCTGCTACTCCACATCGGGGCTCCCGTAGCAAGGTCTCATCCAAGAGGTTGGGTACCTCAAGGATCCTGCCGCTCCTCCTTGGGACGATCACTCCACATCGCCCCACCTCCTACCTGGAGGTATGGCTGCATGTGATCTCTCAGCCCACCTGGCTCAAATCTTCCCCCTACTAGACGTCTCTGCATGAGTAGATGTCTCTACTCGATCTCCTCTCAGCTTCCCCTATTGTGGATGCTCCACAACCTCCTGAAGCTGCTGCACCAATCGTGGCTCCTCCACAATTGTCTGAGACTTCTTCTGGCGCTGCATGTTGAGAGGTAACATACCCTCCCTCTCAACCACCAAGTCTCCATCAGTTGCCTTGCTGCTCAAGGCTTTGCATGCATCTTGAACCTTAAGAGCATACAGGTTCTTGACCCATGAACCGATCTGCTTCACCTGTCTAGTGATGATGTGTCTAAGGAAAACCTTTCCCTTACTGAAGACTACATCATAGCCTTTGTCTTCCAGCATCGCGATTGACACCAAGTTTCTCTTCAGTCTTGGTACATACTTGATATTGGTCAAGGTAAGGCGAGCTCCATGCTTCCTCTGAAAAATAACCGTGCCTACACCTGAGACACTATACTTCTCATCATTACCCATCGCTATGAGTATCTGGAGATCTTTCTCCTCCAAAGTACTAAACAAACACTTGTCGCCGGTCATGTGAAAAGAAGCTCCATTGTCAAGAAACCAACCACTTACCACCATGGATGAAACCATGCATGTGAAGAGTGTGACATCCAACTCAAACTGTGAAGCAAGTGCCTCACCTTTAGATCCTTCCCCGGATCCGTTCTTGGATTTCCTCTGTGGACAATTTGCAGCATAATGGCCCAACGCATGACAACGAAAGCATCACACTTTCGATTTGTCAACCTTCTTCCCACCATTGGAAGAACTGGATTCAGAAAGAGAAACCTTCTCCTTCCCCTTCTTTGCCTTACTCACTAAGGCATAGTTCTCATCATCCTCCATGGATGAAGAACCATCTTTGTTGCTCCGTCTGATCTCCTCTTGCATCAAATCCGACCATAGTCGTTCCCAATATGGTAGTTTCTCCCTTCCATTAACTGAGTCCTGGTAGCTATGCCAGCTCTTAGGAAGGCCAAGGAGTGCTAGACTCACCATATCATCATCAGCTGTCACGACCCCTACACTTGCAAGCTCATCCCTGCATGTGGTGAGCTTGGTCAGATACATAGAGATCATGTCGCCCTTTTCACACTTGATCTTTCGAAGTTTGTCCTTCAGTGCCAGCTTCCTCTGATCACTGTTGTTTTGATAAAGATCTTTCAATGTTTTCCACATCGAAAACGGAGTCTCCTTCCCATGGAGGCTTGAGACTATGTGATCTCGAACTCCCTCCAAGATGATTCTCCTAGCTCTAGCCACACACTTCCTCCATTCCGCCAACTCTTGGGCATTAGATCCTAAGGGCTTGGGGACTTCTTGATCAATGAAGTCCTTCACCCCGTTATCCTCTAATACTGCCTCCATGCGATCCTTCTAGGCTATATAGTTTGAGCTGCCATCTAGTGCATACTCAAGCCTCAAACCATAGAATGCCATTGATGAAATCTGAAATGTGATAAGAACTCGATATCTATATCTAGAAACCACAAACTTCTTCCTTCTTGTATACTGTTCTTCCTTGATCACCTGTGCTCTGATACCATGTAGAATTTTCTCTACAAATCAGCTAGCTTATTGATATCATGTAGAAATTTCACCTACAGCTCAAACTGATATATGCAATGTGCTAAAGCATAATACTAGATCTACATCTACCATAAACTTTGCGGAAGCTAATCAACCATGAGAAAAATCAAGAATGAACACATATAACTGATAAGAAGGAATCAATCACACATAACACAAGAATTTATCTGGGAAAAGCACCAGCCTAAAACCCCATCTCTATATTATCAATCAAGTGGAAATCCTCAACAACATACAAAAAGAATCAGCTCAAAAGCTATCCTGCTCTCTCTGTACTCTGATGATAAAGCTCATGGACTACCTAGCCCTATATATAAAGGCTACACCTTAGGTCCAAGCTCCTATTTCCTTGCGCAATTTTGATTGGGGTCCAATTACAAAACAAATGTAAATTGGCCTAATCATACCTGTTGTCACCTCAGGTCCAACTACGCAGTCATAGAAGAAAGAAGCTTCCTTCCCCATGCAAGGAATACTTACTAGAAATATCTTAGCATCTGATAGTACACTGTCCCACAACTAATCTCAACTGGGTCTCTGACAGAATTGACATGCATCAGTTACCCATGAGTGAATACTCAATTATCTGAAAATACCAGTTGTCACATGCATGCAAGCATCAACAAAATGTATCTCATTAATTTAACAACTTGTTAAATTAATCTAACTAAACTTGACTAAGTTAAACTAAGTCAAATGATCCTCCCAATGTATAACTCATCCTTAATTCCTCAATTAGTGGAGCAAATCAAGGACACATTCCCCAATTAGTGGAGAAATAATTGCATGTTCTCACAAAGACTTCTAGTTTGATTTTCCTTAACTAATTAACTCATGGAGAATTAATTAATTAATATTGAAACTGTTGGTAAGACCAAATTTGAATTTACTTCCTATAGATAGACTAGGGACTGTTATAAATAGGAAGGGACCCAGAAATGTTATTTTTAGAAGATGCTATTTTTAGTAGTTTCACCTCTCACCCAAGGTGGCCAAAATTCCAACTGGCCAAACTGCTATTTTTAGCAATTTCTATTTTTACATTTCTTGTTGCACACTTTTCAACAGTTCAACACATGGAAGTAGCGTATACCTTATGAAGCATGATGTTTAAAGTTTCAGTAGTCTCTGTGTGCTGTTGCAGAGTTCTGGGTTCTGTTCTGATGACTGTATTCTGTTAATAGTGTTCTGAATGATCAGATTGATTGATTGTGATTTTCTTCAGTGATGATGGGTTGTCAGTGATTGATTGATTTTTGTAGAAGAGTGGAGATTTCTGTAGGCTAGCACCTACATACTAGTAAACATATTGGCTAGTACAAGAGCTAGGGGGTTGTAGCTCCCTTCTATTAGTAGCTGGAGAATGAGAGAAGGTTGTAGCCTTTTGTAGGTGGTGCCTGTGTACTAGTATGAGTCTACACTAGTACAAGATTGTAAACATATTTTCTTATTATTAAAAGAAGATAGAGACGACAACAGCGAGTGGTTTTTACCCACATTGGGTTTCCACCTTATATCTTGGTGTTCATGTGTGTTGCTTATGTGTGATGCTTTATTCTGCTTTTACTGCACTGTCTAATAAATCTCTGATATACTAGTTAAAGCTCAATACATGATAAATTGTCTAAATCAAAAGTTCTCTGCATATACGCTAGTTGGTTTAAGTACAATCGCATGTACACGCTAGTTCACTTAGCTGAAGTAGTGTATATAAATCTGTTTGGGAAATAAAATTATTGATCGGATAATACTGATTCAGCCCCCCTCTTAGTATTATTTCCAACAATTGGTATCAGAGCAGGTCCTTCAGAAGAAGCTTGATCGCTGGAAGGGAGATCCATCATCATGAGTAATCCAGAAAGCATGGGATCCATCAGATCGCCAATCTTTGATGGGAGCAATTTTGTTTATTGGAAAATAAGAACCATAGCCTATCTACAGTCACTTGGAATGGATGTATGGGAAATTGTGGAAGGAGGACATACATTTCCAACAACAATTCCTACAGATACGGCAGGTAAAAAGCAATATGCAACAATGCCAAAGCTGTCAATACTTTATTGGGAAGTCTGTCACAATTAGAGTTTGTCAAAGTCATGCAGCTCAAATCAGCCAAAGAAATATGGGACAAAATCATTCTGAGCTACGAAGGAGACTCTCAGGTAAAATGCGCTAAGCTTCAAACTCTCAAAATTCAGTATGAAACTCTTAATATGCACAGTGATGAAAGTATAGCTAGTTACTTCTTACGTATAGATGAGGTTGTTAATCGTATGAAGAATTTGGGTGAAGAAATAAAGGAAGTTATCTTAGTTGGGAAAGTTTTGAGATCCTTGTCTGCTAAATTTGAATCAAAAGTGTCTGCCATAGAAGAAAAATAGGATCTGCAGACTATCACTATGACACAGCTTCATGGAATCTTAACTGCCTTTGAGATGAGAAAAGGAGGACCATCAGATATGAGAGAAGCCACATTTAAAGCTTTAGCAAAAGGAAAGGAAGAACACAATGAATCAGGACATATTTTAGAAGAAGAAGATGAGGTAAACTTTGTCAAGAAGCTTCAACGGGGTTCCGGAAGATTTAGAGGTAAGCTACCCTTCAAATGCTTTGCCTGTGGTAGAGTCAGTCATTATGCTACCAAATGTCCTCATAAAGATAAATATGAAAAAGGGAAGGAATATGCAAAATGGAATAGAAAACAAGTTGTAAATAAAAAGAGTTATTATACTCATGAAGATAGCGATGGTTTATCAAATAGTGATGAAGATGAAAATAGTAATGACTATAGACTTCTAATGGCTTATGATGATGATAATTTTTGGGATGCTTTAGAAGAGGATGACCTTCATGAAGAAATATCTAAACTCAAAATCTGTTTAGAAGAAAAGAATATGATTATAGATACCTTGACATACCAACTTGCTGAAAAAGAAAAACACAATGAAAAACTAGAATGTGAAATTGTGGGTCTAAGAAAGGATCTTGAGAAAATGAAATCTCTCAATCTTAGATTTTCTAAAGGATCAGAAACTTTAAATGAAATTATCAAAGTGCAGCATTCTCCTCTGATAAAGACAGGTCTTGGATATACTGAAGAAGCATCTCAATCACAGAAGTCGTCAACCTCCACTAAAAGTTATCTTGATGCAGCAAAGACCAGTGAACAGTATGACAATCATCAGCAAAGGCATAAAGCAGATCACCAGGTAAATCAGACTCAATTTACTCCAAGGATGAATAGAAGCCACAACCAACCTCAAGTAAATCATACTCAATTTGCTCCAAAGATGAATATCAATAGAAACTACAATCACCAAGTCAATAGATTCGATAGTCGCATGAATTTCTTTAATGGGCAATGTTTTTCATGTCATAATTTTGGACACAAAGTTGCTCAATGTGTTGCTTACAAAACCATAATGACTAGAGAAGCACGAAATCAAAGGAATGTAACAGGGGTCAAGAAAAGTTCCTATAATAACTTCTCTCTTCTAGAAAATGAAATATAATGCTCAATTTGTAACAACTTTGGTCATGAAGAATCTGAATGCAGGAGCAAATTTCGGCAAACATCTCAAAAGTAGCAAACTCCATTAAATCCCAAGATATGGAAAAGGAAAGAATCTCAAACAGAAAGATGTGGTATAGCCTTGTATGTAGAAGGACAAGAAAATCAATGGTACATCGACAGTGGATGCTCAAAACACATGACAGGTGACAAAGAAAAACTTCACTCATATAATGCCTTAGAAAAGGAAAAGAATGTCTCATTTGGAAACGACACTCCTGTTGTCATAAAAGGTAAAGGCTCTGTTTTCTTGAAAGAAAAGGTTAAAGCTGGAAATGTTATGTATGTAGACGGTTTAAAGCATAACCTGTTGAGTGTTAGTCAAATGTGTGATCAAGGAAATGAAGTGGTGTTTCGATCAAACGGATGTGTTGTTCGTGAGCTTGATACATGAGAGACCGTGATCAAAGGTACAAGAACTCCAAACAACTTATACATACTCAAGGGAGGACAACAACAGTGCTATCTAAGCAAAAATGATGAAAACTGGCTGTGGCATAGAAGATTGGGACATCTAAGCTTTTCTCAAATAAGAAAAGCATGCAGATTCAAGGTTGTTCATGATCTTCTAGATATCAGCATCCCTGAAAATACAATATGAAAACCATGTCAAATCAGTAAGCAAACCATAGCTCACTTCATTGAAAAAAAAGGGTCAGATAGTAAGCCTCTTGAACTTGTCCATACTGGTTTATGTGGACCATCAAGGAAAAATTCACCTCGTGGAGAAGAATACTTTATTTTGTTCACTGATGATTTTTCTAGAATGTGTTGGATAGGTCTTCTAAAGCATAAATATAAAGCATTTGAAAAGTTCCAAGCCTTCAAAGCTTTGGTTGAAAATGAATCAGATCGAAAAATCAAATTCCTCAGATCTGATCGAGGAGGGGAATTTACCTCGGATGAACTCTTTGACTTTTGTGAACAACATGGAATAAAAAGGAAATTCTCCACCGCAAGGACTCCTCAACAAAATGGAGTGGTAGAAAGAATGAACAGAACTATTCAACAAATGGCTCGAGCTATGCTAGATGAATCTGGAACTCCTACAACCTTTTGGAGTGAAGCTGCATTCGCCGTTGTAACTATTCTCAACCAAGAAAATGTTTGGGTAAATAGCACTCAAACTCCACATGAACTTTGGTATGGTAAGACTCCTACTGTAAAATACTTTAAAGTTTTTGGAAGCAAATGTTATATCAAAAGGACTGATGAAAAACTTGGTAAGTTTGAGCCCAGAGCAAATGAAGGTATTCTTTTTGGTTACTCTTCCCGAAGTAAAGGATATAAATGTTATAATAAAAGACTTGGGAAAATTGTTGAAAGTATTGATGTTGTAGTTGATGAAGCATGCAAAAATCCAAAACAGATAAAAACAAAAGATTATAACAATGAAGAAGATGGGGATTATTTTCCCACATCAAATCACAATGATATTGAAGAAGAAACCAATGAAGCACCAAAAGAAGAGATAATGGTAGAAGAAAAGACTCCGTCCAGGTATGTTCAGAAAAATCATCCAGAAACTCAAATTTTAGGGGAAAAAGAGGCAGGTGTATAGACAAGAAGAACTATTACAGAAACCTCAAGCTATCTAGCATTATTATCCTCCACCGAACCTCAAAATGTAAATGAAGCATGCAAAGATGAATGTTGGGTCAAGGCCATGAATGAAGAACTTGAGAAAATTGAAAAGAATAATACTTGGGAATTAGTTCCTAGACCTCATGATAAAAATATTATAGGAACTAAATGGATATTCAAAAACAAGCTGAATGAAAATGGAGAAGTCATTAGAAACAAGGCCAGACTTGTTTGTAAAGGGTATGCTCAACAAGAAGGTATAGATTTTGAAGAAACTTTTGCACCTGTTGCTAGACTTGAAGCCATAAGGATGTTTCTTGCTCTTTCTAGCTTTCAAAAATTCAAAGTATACCAAATGGATGTAAAATCTGCTTTCCTTAATGGAGATTTAGAAGAAGAAGTTTATATTGAACAACGAGAAGGATTCATTCTTGAAAATGATGCAAAACTTGTATGCAGACTCAAAAAGGCTCTCTATGGTCTGAAACATACTCCAAGGGCCTGGTATTACCGCCTTGACAAATATATACACCAACAAGGTTTTACAAAAGGTTCAACAGATATCAATCTATATACAAAGATTGAAATTGATAAATTGCTAATTATTGTTGTTTATGTTGATGATATCATTTTTGGTAGAAATGAAGAATCCATGAGTCAGAATTTTGCTTCAGTAATGCAGCAAGAATTTGAAATGTCCTTGCTTGGTGAACTTACATATTTTCTTGGTCTACTAGTTCAACAAAATAAAGATGGTATTTTTATTTCACAAACCAAATATCTCAAACAGATCTTGAAAAGGTACGGCATGGGAGATTCTAAACCTGTATGTACCCCAATGGTAACAGGATGCAGTCTCATCTCGAATGATGAATCAACAGTAGTACATCAACCAACTTACAGATCCATGATTGGTAGTCAGATTTATCTAATAGGTACCCGACCTAACATCATGCATGCAGTAGTAATAGTTGGCAGATTCCAAACAAATCCAAAGGAATCACACCTTCAGGCAGTCAAAATAATTTTCAAATATCTTCAAGGAACTCAGAAATTTTGTTTATGGTATCCTAAAGATATAGATCTTACTCTTCATGCATATACAGATGCAGATTGGGCAAGAAGTGTTGATGACAGAAAAAGCACTAGTGGTGGTGCATTCTATATGGGTTCTAGGTTAGTGTCTTGGTTCAGCAAGAAACAAAGTTCAATTGCCTTATCTACAGTTGAAGCAGAATATGTGGATGCTGCATCTTGCTGTACACAACTACTTTGGATGATGCAAACCTTGCAAGACATTCAAATCACATGTACTCCACCCATCTCCATTCTATGTGATAATACAAGTGCCATCAGTATTTCAAAGAATCCAGTCATGCACTCCAATACCAAACACATACCCATCAAATACCATTTTCTACATTAAAAAGTGCTTGAACAAAAGTCAAATTGGAGTATGTTCCCTCCAAAGAACAGGGTGTTGATATATTCACTAAACCACTGCCCAGAGAGACATTTGAATATCTCAGACAAAAGCTGGGAGTAGTTGCTACATCATCTTGCGGTTAAATTCAATTTTTCAGAGAAAGGTTATTATACGTGTGTTTCATGGAGAATAGTCACGTACACACGTAGGTTTCTGTGGGTCAAGGAGCGTATATGTTTTTCAAACAAGAAAAACAGTGGGGCAGGCTCTGATATGGGTGCTCTGACTAATATTGATGATTAATGTCTATAGATATGCTTTGTTCATTAATTTTTATCTGACTGACAAAGATGCCTTGATCATTGACCTGTTAACAATGCACAGGTAGCACAGGTTCAGGGGGAGCATTAGCCTTCACGTACATTGAGCATTGTTGGCATTATGGTCACTGAGTCCAGCTATGGCTTCAGATATTTATACCATTTGTTGCTTAAGTCTAGGGTGTGATATGTCTTCTCATACATTTGAATGAGTCTTGGACAAATGTTGTAATTTGTATCCCCACTTTACATGGGATGGATGATGTAATATTTATTGTTCCTATCATGTATAAACAATTGGTATATCCCCACTTGGTTGGGTGGATGAGTCAAATTTAGTATATCCCCACTTGGCTGGGAGATGGATGTATGTTGACATTTTAACATTTTAAGAGTCATTGGTGATAGGAAGGTCATCCTCACATAGTTGAGTTATAGAGTCATGTTATTCTTTTAGAAAAATATTTTTTTGCAAACTCTGCTTGTGCTCAGGGGGAGCATGGACAATTTTAGTGTATCTCAGCATGTACAAAAGGGGAGCCCAATCAGAGAATTCAGCATGTACTCAGGGGGAGCATGAACAACATAATGTATGTCAAAGGGAGAAAATATCTTGGTCCACCCTTTGCCCTTGATGTCAAAGGGGGATAATGACTTGATGTTGTTGTTGCCATCAAATCCAAAGGGAGAGATTGTTGGCATCATGATATAGGTGTTGTCCTTGATGGCAACTCACTCAGATGAAAGATCACAGTGCAGCATCTCAACAAAAAAGAATTACAGATCAAACTACAAAGAATGAAGAAAGAGAGGTATACGCAGGTTCACCTTGTCCAAGCTGCGTATACACACAGGTTTACTGAACAAAAGGAGCGTATACGTACACACGCACTTTCACAGAAGGAAAAGTGCGTATATCTTGGAAAAACAAAGTTTTTGGTCCAAGGTATTTGACCCAAGGTAATTGGTCCGAGGTATTTGGTCCAAGGTATTGGTCCTAAGTAGTTTTGGTCCATGGTATTGAGAAAGGCCTAAAACTATATAAGGAGGAGAAGATCATTAGCCATGGTGAGCAAGTATTTTGAATATCTTATGAGGTGTTGGATCATATATGTAGGTTAATGAGCTTCTGATGGTTTGCTTGATCTGATCTAAGGAGGCACCTATATGGCTAATGAAGGTTGATGAACTGGGATCATAAAGGCTTAAAAGTATTCTCATTATGTGGTTTGATCTTGAATAGTCTAGATCTGAATACTGATGCGTGTTTTATTCTATAAATGTGATGATCTGGGTATGACTGAAGTCTGGAATAGTTGTGATGTTTTAAGTTAGCATTTACAGATCTGTACGCAAGTTCACTTTAGTAAAAGAGCGTATGCACGTTGGTTCAACATATCAAAGTAGCGTATACATCATAAATTGGAATTTGCAGATCTGTACGCTGGTTCCCTTCAGTAAAAGTGCGTATACACGCTGGTTCGACACATGGAAGTAGCATATACCTTATGAAGCATGATGTTTAAAGTTTCAGTAGTCTCTGTTTGCTGTTGTAGAGTTCTGGGTTCTGTTCTGATGATTGTATTCTGGTAACAGTGTTCTGAATGATCAGATTGATTGATTGTGATTTGCTTCAGTGATGATGGGTTGTCAGTGATTGATTGATTCAGCTGTGGTTGATTTAGAAAGTGATGATTGAGTTTCAGTGATTGGTTGATGCAGATGTATTTGATGGTTGTATTGCAGTTATGATTTTTTAAGTTTCAATGTTGTTGATGGGTCTAGTATGAAAATTGGATGAAACGTGGCCTTCAGATTGTGGTGTTGTGTTCCAGGAGTATCTAGTCTGAAAATTCATGAAACGTGGTCCTTGGTAGAAGAGTGGACATTTCTGTAGGCTAGCACCTACGTACTAGTAAACATATTGGCTAGTACAAGAGCTAGGGGGTTGTAGCTCCCTTCCAGTAGTAGCTGGAGAATGAGAGAAGGTTGTAGCCTTCTGCAGGTGGGTGCCTGTGTATTGGTATAAGTCTGCACCAGTACAATATTGTAAACATATTTTCTTATTATTAAAAAATGACAGAGACGACAGTAGCAGGTGGTTTTTACCCACATTGGGTTTCCACCTTATATCTTGGTGTTCATGTGTGTTTCTTATGTGTGATGCTTTATTCTGCTTTTACTGCACTATCTAATAAATCTCTAATATACTGGTTAAAGCTAAATACATGATAAATTGTCTAAATCAAAATTTCTCTGCATATACGCTGGTTTCTTTAAGTACAGTCACGTGTACGACTAGTTCACTTAGCTGAAGTAGCATATATAAATCTGTTTGGGAAATAACTTTATTGATCAGATAACACTGATTCACCCCCCCTCTCAGTATTATTTCCAACAGTGTGATTAATGGAGGAATATTCGAATGAGGGAGGAGTTAAGTGAGGAGGATTTACCTCCTACAATCTCTCTTCCTTGTCTCATTCGAGTTTCAGCCCTTAATCTAGCCAAAATTCCCTGATTTTCTCTTCACAAACTTGCATTCAATGCACATTAGTCCACTAGGCATAATATCTCACTTTGACTCATCTCATTAAATAAAATATAATCAAAATATGTAATAAATTGTGAGGAGAGTTGATTTGACTAATCTAGGGGGTGAATTAAGGTCCATATATTTACCCAATGATGAGGCTTATCATCACCCCCCTACTGAAAGTGTTGCTTATTGTCTGAGCAACTCAATCAATATCCATGTCTTTCATAACTCTAGTGGCCTCCTTGACTAAGGTGGATTGTTATGAAAATTATATTTAATGCTTGTATGACAATGGAGAACAAATAGTCTTGTAGGATAAGAGGAAGGAAACATCAGTTAGGATGATTACAACTATGTAGGAAAAATGTAGTCGCAGGAAAGGGTGTGTATTATTTGTAGTGCATATTTACAGTGACAAAGGTAAGGATGTTGAGGATGCAGAGGTCTTAAAGAGGTATCTGGTTTTATAATAGTTTCAAGATATATTCCCAACAGATATTTCAGAGTTTTCGCCTCACAAGGTAGTGGAATTTTCTGTTGAATTGGTGATGAGCACCAGTATTGCAGCAAGAATGCTGCAACTCCTGAGGCTACCAACTTTACTTTATCAACCCGAGGTTCATACAAACTTGGAGGGGATAGTGTTTTATACACAAGTAAAAGTGATGGGTCTGCTCTTTGTTACTATTCAGCTGGCGATAGGCCACTAGGGTTTTTCAAGCCAGACTTCTATGGATTCAGAAGAAGCTTGATTGCTAATGAGGGAAAGAGAAATCTATTCTAAGAGAAAGATTGTCTACTATAGTAAGGAAAAAAGACTAAAATCAAAGTCTAAAAACACACCATTTTCTAACAAACTGCTGAGAGGCTATGCTTCAAAAGAATGCTAAGTTAACATGCATGCAATCCTACTGTCCTAAGCATGTAAATTCAAAACATCAAACATTTTACTACTGTGCATGGAAATGACTAAAATAAATATGTTTTTCTTTTTTCCTTTTTTGATGGAAAAGTGTGAAGCTAATCTCTTTTGGTGATGTGGCAGGTGGCTTACGGATGTTGGTGAATGGTTAGAAGGTTGGGAAGACAAGTATGTGACCTTTTCTAGCTTCCTAGTGTTGCGGGTGAGAACACCCTAGGGTCTTGGGTTGAGAACCCGAACAGAGTGGAGGGCAACCACAACAAGAAATTCTTAGGCAATCAACCTAAATGATTATTCCATTGAACTGTGTAAGAGTGTCCTTACCTGGAAGTCCTACGTTTGATTAGATCACGCAAGGTGAAAACCCTCACCTTCTCTTGGTGTCTTCGAAACTTGAAAATTATTCAAATGAAAAATATACATCAGTAGAAACATAAAGCATGTTCATGATATTAAATTAGAATCATATAAATGAATGGACAATTACGCATCAATGTAAGATTCATAAACGAATTACAATATAAATAGATGCATAAACACATTTAATATCGGAAACAGAACAACATTCCTTTATTGAAGTTAGCTACAAGTAAAGTGGAGAAATACTACCTGAGTCCTTCTCCGGCTCCAAGTGGAACCGTCCTCCAGATCTGTCCTTTCCTAGCCTCGGAAATCTTCCTCCATCACCAATACAAGGATATCTCAAGAAAGATGAAGGATATCTCCAACAAGGAAACAAGGGTTTCCTGGAGATTTTGAAAGTGTGGGAGGCACAAGGATTTCGTCAGACTCAATCAGGGATAATCTCATTATAGTGTCAATATCTCATATCTTCTCCCTTAAGGCCTTCCCATGGAGGTTTATTTATACTTCTCCAAATTACTTTTTTCAATTGGGAAATAGTTGGGCCACGAGCAATAGGAGGTGAGTAACAGGTAAAACCCATGAACTCTGCTTGAAATTAAGGAAATTTATTTTTTTTAAGTGTTTTAACATATGTACGTGGTTTGGGTATATTCTGACTCGCGTGTACATGCTTTTGCACAGGGAAATGTAGCGTATAGGGAATAAAACACTATTTTTTAAATTTTTGACCATGTCTAGAAGGAAGGGTTGCCCTAGGCCATAATTAGAGCATCAAATCTACCAAGAGTGGTAAATGGTGCTATAACAGATGCCCCCTAATATGTGAGGTCAGAAGGGGTACATGATGGCTGAAATGTATTGAGTGTATAGAAGGAATCATGCCGAGATCGAAGAGGAGTTCACTAGAATTTAGCCTGCCAAGCCAACGAAAGAGATCAGAAGGAAACTGTTGTCTGAGGTGGGCGTACCAATGCTCATAAATAGTAAAGCATGTCCGCATGTAAAGTACAAAAGCAGATCAATTATGGATACAAGTATAAAGGAACTGGAAATACATAATGGATCATCTGATCATAATCAAGACAATACATGTCTGAATATCACACATAAAGAGTTTATCAATGATGTTGAAGTATGAAGTTGATCACTGAAGTCAAGAAAGTGATCCAAATAGTACCAAGTGAACATGATGGAATAAATGGTACTACACTGCAACTTGAGTGCCAACATATAAGATATCGCTGTAATGAATTTCAATATATAAGGTGGATGGTGTCAACTAGCAAAAACAAGAGAAACTGACAAGTGAACCAAGACATGCTGATGCAAACCCGAGGTCTTCACCAATCGTCCTGGTACATTTCTACACAATGGGAATAAATGATTTGAAGTCGATCATGTGAGAAATCGTTTGATTACCGGTCATTGATGTATACTGTTAACAAATGCGAGGCTACTCACTGATAATGATGATGAGAGTCAAGGTACCCAATACAATCTAACAAGTGCAAATAAATGAGCTGTAGTGGAACACTTGGAAGAATCTATCAAATAGGAGACAATGATGTTTTCCCACTATCGATAGTGAAGGAATCTTCCACTAATGACTGCAAACCCTAAGGTACTGCTAAGTGGAATCAATATCTCTTTCCTAGAGAAATGAGCTGAATTCGATGGGAAAAGGTCCACTAGAAGGAAGGCATTAAAGCATCCTTCATCAATCTAGTGCGAGTGTAACACGTAGGCCAATAATGTGGAAGGAATTGGATGAGAAAAGATGTAGTAACCCAACCGAAGCACATTTCCAGAATACACAAGATGTGGCTAGCGCACGATAGAAACCCCTGAACCAACCAATAATGAAAGTTGACACAGAGACAAGGAATCCACCAATAAGGTCGAATAGAAACCAAGGCACTACACGAATCCCAATGTGTGATAATGAAATCTAATGTCGAACAAAAGGGAAACCACTCAGTCAAAGACCCATGATACTAATCGATGTTGAGCACAAGGTGACCTATCAATAATGAAAATAAGGCCAGGGTGCGGCTCTAGATCTTCCCTTAGAGCAATTTGTCGTAGTTGATAAGAGTAAGATCTGCGAACAAGAAGTCAATGGAGACCTTCTCAAACCGCCACAAGTAAAGGACCAATATAGTTGATGTGATAATGAACATGACGCTGACAACTAGGGATGGTTGACTGAAAAATAGGTCAAGAGACACCCCAGAGAGGTCAACTCAAGTTTACTTCCCTTGAACAAAATCACGACTCAATTGCGACTACATGACAACATATGATAACTTTGTATAAGTTCGTCATGCAAGAGGCATACGAAAACTCTCCATATGATTGAAAGAGGTAACCAATCAGAGGAGTACTAACTCAACAACAAGGTTAAGGCTCTCCTAAGTCAAACTAAAGCCCATCCCAATGGAGGAAAAGACTTACTTTTGAGTGCTTTGTTCAAGGGCAACACAACTAACTCTAGCTGCCATCAAATATGGAAATAATGTCACGTTCCCGCTCTTTTTGGAATATATAATTTTTTTTGTCTTTTTCTTTTATATGAAGCTTGAAAAAGAATAAAATAATGCTATAGTACAGTGGAAAGAACGAGTGTCGAAAAAACAGATGCTCTAGTTCCTGGGAGGGGAACTTTCCTATGCTCAATGCAAGGTGGAAAAACTGGTCAAGGACACTCAAAGGAATGTTCTTTCCATGGGTAAAAGGGTGCATCAAGTCGCAGAGGCTAAGTGATTGCAAGGTTGATTTTGTAGAAGACATGGTCAAAAAGTGGCTTAAACACGAGTCCAAGTGAATCCGGCTGAAGGCTAAAAGGTGCAAATAGTCAATATGCAATACAGTAGTACAACTCAACACAAAGGAGCCTCTAGGGTATAAGGCCAGAAAACATCGTAGAAGAATGAGAATGAGTCTTCAATGCACAATTCATGGCGAGACTAAAGAGGATTCTTGGGCCTACTCAATATAGCAACATGGGCAAAAAATGTCAACGAGGATCTAACTAAGATGCCCATGTAAAGGTTAGCTCTACCATCGCATCATGATTTTAAAGTCGACGAGTGAAAACAGTTTGTGAACCATTAAGACATGATGGGGTTGACCCTATGGCAAACATATTGCAATATGGAGGCTAGTATGCAAAATGTAGCGGAATGTTGTATTCCCTAACCTATATGCCAGTAAGAAAACGACACTTGCCATGACGGGTCTGCAGTCATGGGACCAAAATACTTTCTCAAAGAAGTCTCCAAAATTTCCTGTAAAGACAACCCATTCCCGACACTCCAAGCCAAAAGGTCAAAAAGTCCATAAGATAAAAATCAACTTTTGAAAAAATAATTTTCATTTTGCAACCTATATAAGGACTTTTGGACTCACATTTTTGTCATTTGTGTTTTGAGCAAGGAGCTGTGGAGACAAACTCAAACAAACTTCCTCCATCTAATCCAACCGTTCAAATCGCTCCAAAACTTCCAAGTAACCCTTTTATCATGCTTTTAATCATTTGTGATACTTTTTAGATGTTTTTTTCATAATTTTATTGTAGGAAAATATGTTAAAAATTTCAAATTTGCGTACACATGGGTTGGATATAGGTAACCCACGTATACGAGGGCCCTACATGTGAATGTGTAAAAAGGGAACCCATGTGTGCGTGAGTAAAAAATTTAAAACATAAATCTAATGATTTGAAACATCTTTTTTGGGTAGGATGACAATCATCTGGCGAGAAAGGGAGCATAGTGTCATTGATAACCAAGTAATGGAGGATCAAAATGCCTTAGATGCTTTGAGAGGTTGTGGCTTGCTAAAATTATTTAAATTCAAAACATGAAGGCAAATACACGATTGCTTGAGTTGCTGATTCGTTACTAGAGTGCAGAGGATGATGCATTTATGATTGATTAGATGCCCCCAAGGATCGAGATAGAAGATATTTACTTTATTACCGGTCTTTCTTGAAGGGAAGAGATAGTGGATTCTGCTAGCAGGACAAGAGGTAGTCTCAGTGTAAAAGACTACGTCCACATATACTGTCCTGGTCATCTTGAAAAGATTGGAAGTCAGATTCCAATCAAGCATGTAAAGAGTTTATCCTTGAAGATCCTACTGTTTACCATCGCCAGGGTAAATGGTTCTATTGCTTTACATCAGGCCTCATGTGTATCCATGAGCCTAGCAGTGGAATGCCTCACTACTATGTTTGATTGGTGTACACCTCTACTGACCAACATGAAGAACCAACTCACTTCCATTCAGAAGGGTCAGACAAATAATTTTGGATACGACACAATCTTATGCTCGTTCTTCTTTGAGAAAGTACCTAGGCTTCAACCCAAGGTATTATCGACCATCAGTAGCCCGAGGGATCCATGGATGGGCAGATGGGCTGACCTGATGAAATGCCTAGGGGGTGGTGATGTCCCTAGGATGAATTTTGATGACGAGTTTTTCGCATGGTGGGATCAACAGGTCATCGCAGTCGACGACTACCCCTATGCCGGAATGGATTTCCGAGGAGATCCAGATTTAGTATTACCACCAGATGCAACATGGGGCACCATAGGTAACAATTTTTTATTTTTTTGAATTTCTTAAGAGTTTTTTTTGGATTTTTAATATAAATGAACTTAAAAATTTATTTATGAGACAAGACACTTACAAAATATATGATCATGTTTCATATGTGGGGCCAGTGAGACCTAACGGATTTCCACAACATAGTCGTCATGGAAGAGATGCCAAAGGGGCTGCAGCTGAGATGGAGAGAGTTCTCCATGCAATTCAGAGGAACTTGGTGAGACTGACTCACCAAGTACCCATGATAGCCATAGAGGACTTACCCAAGGAGATGCAGCGTCGCATGGTAGGAGTACCACGGGATTGGGTGCGACTATTTCAGCGTGTGGCCAATGCCATTGTTTATTTTCTAGCTGCTCATACTGAGCCAGTGAGATAGATGATCATATCTTTTTATGATTAGACATGATGATGGGCATAAGCCCAAATTTTTTAGGGCATTTTGTCCCGATTTTTGTATATTATTTTGGACACAAACACTCTATCTATATAGATGTGATTTATGATGATCATATATACAGATGATACTTCGATTATTTTTTTATGTTTCTTAATTTGATGAATGATTTATATGCTAGTCCAATGCTTTATTAGCAATATAATCAGCTAAGGAATTTTCTGATCTTGGAATGTGAACATATGTGATATAAATAAATGATTGTTGCAGTAATCATACTCTCAGAAATTGGCAATACAAATAGGGATCTCGTACCCGATAAACGTTATTCAGCTGAGATACCACTAGTTGCGAGTCTAAATAAACCACTAAGGAATCAATATAAAGAGATATCACTTTGGAAAGCAAATTAATAATGGCAGTATATTTGGCAATATTATTCGAAGCAGGACCGATACATACTCCTCTCAAAACCATCAACTGGCCAGATGGATAATAAATCACCCAAGCTGCAGAAGCAAGGTTCCGGTATGCCTACTCGCACCATCGATGAATCCTAAATATATTGAATCATCCATCAATACCTGCCAAAGCTAAAAAATATCGACATCACTAAAACCAATAGATATATATGTACAAACATACAATATATACAAACAAGTAAGTGCTCGGTCGAAGCCTAAGCAAAGTACTTCTTAGGGTAGAGCCCATTTCTGTGCTCCGCCAACTTGTGTCCTTCAAAGTCAATTAATTCATAAGCTCCCTTTTTCAAAACTCGCTTGACTATAAAGGGAGTGTACCACATAGGCTTAAACTTGCCTACCCCCAAGGCATCTTTGTCTTGGTCGTAGACTAGGACAAGGTCATGTTCAAAAAAATTTCTAGGACAAACAACTTTATCGTATTGAGTTTTTACCCTTTTTTTATGGGCTTCAATTATCGTGGTGACATCTCAATGTTGCTCTTCAAGATGCTACAAATGAATGAGGCACTCCTCGAGCCTAGAAGTCTCTGGAAGAAGTTCAACAGCTAGTTTAAGGGAAGGAATTTCACATTCAACAAGAAAGATAGATTCCAACCCATAAACCAGTTGAAAAGGAGTAAAGCCAGTGGCAGTCTTAACTAATGTTCACGTTGAAAATGGCAAGAAGAAATGCTAAAAATAGAACTGCTAAAAATAGAAATGCTATAAATAACAGTTCGAGTACCAGTGTTGGACATAGCAGCAAGGAATGAAAAATGGAAGTGCTATAAATAGCATTGCTAAAAATAGCAGTTCGGGATAGATTCCTATTTTAGTTAGTCCCTGAACTAAAATAGTGAAGTAAAATTCGAATTTGATCTTAACAGCGGTTTGTAAAATAATTAATTAATTCACCATGAGTTAATTGGTTGTAGAAAATCAAACATGAAGTCTATGTGGGGACATGCAACAGTTTCTCCATTAATTGAGGAATTTATCCATCAGTTAAAGAGATAAGGATGAGTTGTAATTAGTTGGCTCAGTTATCTGAGTTAAGTCCAGTTAGATTAGTTCCAATAGTTTGTGGAATTAATTGTGAGTTCAGTTAGTTAATGTTTGCATGCATGTAACTGTTGCTCTCCACATAACTAAATATTCTCTCATAAATAACTCATGCATGTCAGTTCAGTCGGAGACCCAGTTGAGATCAGAGGAAGGGATAGTGTACTATCAGTTGGAGGAATTTTCCTATATAGGAAACTCATCCATGTAGAAGGATTTATCTCCTTCATGTTTGTGCAGTTATTTCTGAGCCAAGTGAGTTGTGTGAGGTGGGAATTCACACAAGTGGAAGCACTAGACCCCAGGAAAAATTGCGGAAGGAAATAGGAGGCTTGGAGGGCAGAGGAGAAGGTTGTGAGAGCCTTTGATTGTCTATGAGCAGTATTGTTTGATTGCAGAGAGAGCAGGATAGCTTGAGAGCTGATTCTTTTTGTAACTTGAACAGGATTTCCACTTGTATGATAATACAGATATTGGGGTTTTAGGCTGAGGCTTTCCCTAGGTTATTTCTTCTGTGTTATGTGTGGTTGATTTCTCATTCTCAGTTATATGTGTTCTCTTGATCTTGCTCAATTCGATTAAGCTTCCGCAAAGTGTTGTAGAATTAGATCTTGTATATTGCTTTAGTCTATTGCATAATCTGTTGATCTACAGTGGGAATTTCTACATGGTATCAGAGCAAAGGTGATCAAAGGAGAAGAAAAATATACAACAAGGAAGAAGTTTGAAGTTTGAGGTTCCTGAATATAGAAATCGAGTTCTTATCACATCTCATTTTCACCAATGGCGTTTAGCGGTTTAAGACTCGAGTATGCCCTTGATGGCAACTCGAATTATATAGTCTGGAAGGATCACATGGAGGCAGTATTAAAGGATAACAGTCTAAAGGACTTCATTGATCAAGAAGTCCCCAAGCTGACTGATGCTACTCAATTGGCGGAATGGAAGAAATGTGTGGCTAGAGCAAGGAGAATCCTTCTGGAGGGAGTTCGAGACCACATAGTCTCGAGTCTCCATGGGAAGGAGACACCATTTTCGATGTGGAAAACATTGAAAGATCTATATCAGAACAACAACAATAAGAGGAAGATGGCACCAAAAGACAAGCTTCGGAAAATCAAGTGTGAAAAGGGCAACATGATCTCTACATATCTGAACAAGCTCACCACCTGCAGGGATGAGCTTGGAAGTGTAGGGATCATGACCACTGATGATGACATGGTGAGTCTTGCACTCCTCAGTCTTCCTAAGAGCTGGCATAGCTACCAAGACTCGGTAAATGGAAGAGAGAAACTGCCAGATTGGGAACGACTTTGGTCGGATCTGATGCAGGAGGAGATACGGAGAAGCACCAAAGATGGATCTTCTTCATCCAAGGAAGATGAAGAAAATTGCACCTTAGCGAGTAAGGCAAAGAAAGGGAAGGAGAAGGATTCTCATCCCAAATTCAGTTCTTTCCATGGAGGGAAGAAGTTTGACAAATCAAAAGTGCGATGCTTTTGTTGTCATGAAGTGGGCCATTTTGCTACAAATTGTCCATTGAGGAAATCCAAGAAGGGATCCATGGAAGGATCAGAAGGTGAGGCACTGGCCTCACAGTTCGAGTTGGATTTCACACTTTTCGCATGCATGGTTTCATCCATGGTGGGAAGTGGTTGGTTTCTTGACAGTGGAGCTTCTTTCCACATGACCGATGACAAGAGTTTTTTCAGTACCTTGGAGGAGAAATATTTCCAGATACTCATAGCGATGGGTAATGATGAAAAGTATAGTGTCTCAGGTGTAGGCACTGTTGTTTTTCCAAGGGAGCATGGAGCTCACATTACCTTGACTGATGTCAAGTATGTATCAGGACTAAAGAAAAATTTGGTGTCGATCACCATGCTGGAAGACAAGGGCTATGATGTAGTCTTCAGTAAGGGAAAGGTTTTCCTTCAACACATCACCACGAGATAGGTGAAGTAGATCGGTTCACGAGTCAAGAGCCTATATGCTCTTGAAGTTCAATATGTACGCAAATCCTTGAGGAGCAAGGCAACTGATGGAAACTTGGTGGTTGAGAGGGAGAGTACACTACCTCTCAACATACAGCACCAGAAGAAGTCTCAGACAATTGTGGAGAATCCACAGTTGGTGAAGCAACTTCAGGAGGTTATGGAGCAACCACAACTAGAGAAGTTGAGAGGAGATCAAGTGGAGGCATCCATTCATCTAGAGATCTCCAGTAGGGGGAAATTTCGAGCCAAGTGGGCAAAGGGATCACATGCAGCCATACCTCAAGGTGGGAGGTGGGGCAATGTGGAGTGATCATCCCATGAAGGCTGAAATAGGGGCTGGATCCTTGAGGTACCCAACCTTTTGGATTCGACTTTGCTATGGGAGCCCTAACGAGGAGTAGCAGGACTGGCTGAGTGGGTAGAGACATATGTAGATGGAGTGGAAGAGAGAGCTACAGTGCAGGAATCCCAAGACAGTGCAGAGCTAGCAGGCTGCAATAATGCGAGAGGCACAGGAGTGTTGCACCAGTGCAAGATGGCACAAAGAGGTGTGCAATGGTGCGAGATGCATGGAGTGTTGCAGTAGCTCAGAGGTCAGAGAGGGAGCACTTGTCAGTGGCAGAGGGAGCTTCAGCATCAGAGTATGTTTCTAGCCCAACAGAGAGGTCAGTTGGGAGGTTTTTTTGTTTCTAGAGTTGCTGGAGCAACCACACTTGGGAGAAGTGTTGCATGCAGAACATTCCAAAGGTTTAGGATCGGGTTCGAGTTGAATGCCTTTATTGTTGAGAGGGAGTGTTGAAAATGGCAAGAAGAAATGCTAAAAATAGAAGTGCTAAAAATAGCACTGCTATAAATAGCAGTTTGGGTACCCGTGTTGGACATAGCAGCAAGGAATGAAAAATGGAAGTGTTATAAATAACATTGCTAAAAATAGCAATTCAGGATAGATTCCTATTTTAGTTAGTCCCCGAACTAAAATAGTGAAGTAAAATTCGAATTTGATACTAGCAGTTGTTTGTAAAATAATTAATTAATTCACCATGAGTTAATTAGTTGTAGAGAATCAAACATGAAGTCTATGTGGGGACATGCAATAGTTTCTCCATTAATTAAGGAATTTATCCATCAGTTAAAGAGATAAGGATGAGTTGTAATTAGTTGGCTCAGTTATCTGAGTTAAGTCCAGTTAGATTAGTTCCAACAGTTTGTGGAATTAATTGTGGGTTCAGTTAGTTAATGCTTGCATGCATGTAATTGCTGCTCTCTAGATAACTGAATATTCTCTCATAAATAACTCATGCATGTCAGTTTAGTCAGAGACCCAGTTGAGATCAGAGGAAGGGATAATGTACTATCAGTTGGAGGAATTTTCTTATATAGGAAACTCATCCATGCAGAAGGATTTATCTCCTTCAGGTTTGTGCAGTTATTTCTGAGCCAAGTGAGCTGTGTGAGGTGGGAATTCACACAAGTGGAAGCATTGGACCCCAAGAAAAACTGCGCAAGGAAATAGGAGGCTTGGAGGGCAAAGGAAAAGGTTGTGAGATCCTTTGACTGTCTATAAGAAGTATTATTTGATTGCAAAGAGAGAAGGATAGCTTGAGAGCTGATTCTTTTTGTAACTTGAACAAGATTTCCAATTGTATGATAATACAGAGATTGGGGTTTTAGGCTGAGGCTTTCCCCGGGTTATTTCTTCTATGTTATGTGTGATTGATTTCTCATTCTCAGTTATATGTGTTCTCTTGATCTTGCTCAATTCGATTAAGCTTCAGCAAAGTTTTGTAGAAGTAGATCTTGTATTTTTCTTTAGTCTATTGCATAATCTGTTGATCTACAGTGGGAATTTCTACAGTGCAATATGCCCAAAGTTCTAGATATAACATGATGTGCTAATTGGATCTAGCTTTGTTAATCGTCCTTTGTAGGATGATTTTAAGGGATTTTTTCATGGCTTCAACCTACCCATTGGCCTGAGGATAATATGGAGTGAATGCTCCTGCCGGAAAAGAAACTTGAGAGCCAATTCAAACATCAGTTGATTTTGGAAATGATTTCCATTATCAATGACAATCTCTTTAGGAATACCAAACCGGGAAATAACTTGATTGAAGAAAAACAAGGCCGCTGTTTCACTATCATTCTTAAAAATAGGCATGGCCTCAGCCCACTTCGTAAAGTAGTCTACGAAAACTATGATGTACTTGTGATTTCCTGCTAAAGGTGGATTACAAATAGTAAAATCAATGCCCCACTTCATGAAAGGACCGACGGTGATAATAGGGAAAAGCGGAGCTGGATGCACGCGCAATTTCTGAGTATAGACCTGACAAAGATGGCATCTTTTGACCGCTTCAATACAATCTTTGAATACCGAAGGCCAAAAGTAGCCTGCTCGCAAATTTTTTTGGGTTGTTGCAAGCCCAGATAGATGACCACCATAAGCTCCACTGTAGCAATCATTAAGAACTGGCTCGACTTCTTCCAAGTTTAAACAATGCCAAAGGATTGAATCAATCCTATGACGATATAATGTGTCCCCTATAATAACATAATTCTTAGCGAGGTGATGCAAATTTCTACGCTCATATTTGGAAAAAGCGGATGGGAACTTCGAATTTTGGAGATATATAATGATATCCCCATACCAAGGATCCTGTGAAGAAATAAGAAATAAGTGTTCATCAAGAAAAATTTCCTTGTGAATAATTTCTTCCTCACAAGGCAGCTCTGATATCAACTCTACAAATACTAAAGATTTATTAGATTTAGCCGACATGAATTTAAGATCGAATTCTTGCAAAATGACAATCCATCTATTTTATTTGCCCCCAATCACTTGCCTACTGAGAAAAAACTGATGTTGAAATATGGCAACAAGAATATTCCAATTTAATTTGTCCTTGAATTAAATTGTGAATTAAAATCAAATTTAGTCTTAACAGCTACTTGGAAATAATTAATTAATTTATTTTAAATTAATTAGTTGGAGAAATTCAAGTTAGAAGTCCCTCTGAAGTCGTGCAAGAGTTATCCCTTAAATTAAGGAGATAATATTGAGTTATATTTGAGTTGTAATTAGTTAACTCAGTTTACTGAGTTAAGTCCAGTGAAATTAGTTCCAAATTGTTTGAGGAACTAATAGTGAGTTAACAGTCAGTTGATGCATTAATGCACTCAACTAGTGCTACTCCAGTTAAATGAAGATTCCCTCATCAGAAACTCATGCATGTCTATTCTGAGAAAGACCCAATTGATATTAATGTTCAAGGACAGTGTACTATCAGTTGCATGTGTTTTCTCATGGAGAAAACTCATGCATGCAGTCAAGGATTCATACTTGAGGATTGTGCAGTTTTGAAGGCTGGTTTTTCCACTTGGTAATAGGCTAATCATCCACAAGGAACAACGCAAGGAAATAGGAGCTTGGAGGGTAGAGAGGAAGGCTAGAGAGAAGCCAAGATTGCCTGTGAGCATCTGTGACGATTATACTGAGAGCTGGCTAGCTGTGAGAACTAAGGATTTGTATAATTCCTATGTATTTCCACCATGTATGAAAATACAATAGTGTGGGGTTTTTATCTGAGGCTTTCCCCAAAGTATTTTCATGTGTATTATGCCATTGATTCTTCTTCTTCTGGTTATATTATTCAACTTGATCTTTAAGCTTCCACAAATTGATAGTAGAAGTAGTTTATAGTATTCTGCTTTGATTTATATTGCATTATCGGGTTAACCTATCACAGATTTTGTACATGGTATCAGAGGTGTGAACAATATACTGAGAAGAGAATTTGAAGTTTTAAGTTCGGGGTTTCAGGTGCAAATCGAATTCATATCATACTTCAAGGTTGGCCAATGGTGTTCTATGGCTTGAGACTCAAGTATGCCTTGGAAGGTAGCTCGAATTACATAGCATGGAAAGATAGAATGGAGGCTGTATTAGAAGACAATGGCTTGAAGGAATTCATTGATCAAGAAATCCCAAAGCTAGCTTCAACTAATGCACAAGAGTTGGCTGAGTGGAAGAAGTGTGTGGTGAAGGTGAGATGGATCATCCTTGAGGGAGTTCGAGACCATATTGTCTCGAGTCTCCATGGGAAGGATACTCCATTTTCAATGTGGAAGACATTGAAGGACCTCTACCAGAACAATAACGACTAGAGGAAATTGGTGCTCAAGGATAAGATTCGAAGAATCAAGATGGAGAAGGGCGATACTATTTCCACATATCTGAACAAGCTCACCACCTGTAGAGATGAGCTTAGCAGTGTGGGAATAACTATTGCTGATGATGATATGGTGAGCCTCACTCTCCTTGGCCTTCCAAAGAGTTGGAATAGCTACCAGGACTCTGTGAATGGAAGGGAGAAACTGTCAGATTGGGAATGACTGTGGTCGGATCTTATGCAGGAGGAGATTAGGAGGAGCACACAAGATGGTTCTTC